>JAWWQZ010000285.1:6000000-6600000 GCA_033815515.1 Cryptocheilus praepositus
AGATATCCATCAAAACACGTTGGGAAAATAATTGAAACGTCGAAAAACGGGAAGACCAATCGTTAGAACGTGTCACTCCAAAGATATCCATCAAAACACCCTGCAAAATATTTAAAACGTCAAAGAACGTGTCGAACGCACATTCGCAACTAGAGGAAGAGAAAACAGTAACGATTCCCAATCATTACACTTGCCAACAGACAGAAACGAACGGGAAGACCATTTACCACCACACTCCAAAGATATCCATCAAAACACGTTGGGAAAATACTTGAAACGTCGAAAAACGTGTCAAATGCACATTCGCAACTAGAGGAAGAGAAAACAGTAACGATTCCCAATCATTACACTTGCCAACGGACAGAAACGAACGGAAAGACCATTTACCAGCATACTCCCAAGATATTCATCAAAACACGCTGCGATATATTCGAAACGTCAAAGAACGTGTCGAATGCACATTCGCAACTAGAGAAAAAGAAAACAGTAACGATTCCCAATCATTACACTTGCTAACAACGGAACGGAAAGATCATTTACCAAAACTCCAAAGATATCCATCAAAACACCCTGCAAAATATTTAAAACGTCACCACACATTCCAAAGATATCCATCAAAACACGCTGCGAAAATATTTGAAACGTCAAAGAACGTATCGAATGCACATTCTCAATTAGAGGAAGAGAAAACAGTAACGATTCTCAATCATTATACTTCCCAACGTACGGAGAGATAATTTACCAGCACACTCCACAGATACCCATCAAAACACCCTGCAAAATTTTAGAAACATCAAAGAACGTGTCGAATGCACATTCGCAACTAGAGGACCAGAAAACAGTAACGATTCCCAATCTTTACACTTGCCAACGAACAGAAACGAACGGAAAGATCATTTACCAGCACACTCCAAAGATATCCATCAAAACACCCTGCAAAGTATTAGAAACGTCAAAGCAGGTATAGAATACATATTCGTAACTAGAGGAAGAGAAAACAGTAACGATTTCCAGTCATTACACTTGCCAACGTACGAAAACGAACGGAAAGATAATTTACGATGACACTCCAAAGATACCCATCAAAACACGCTGCGAAAATATTCGAAACGTCAAAAAACGTGTCGATTGCACATTCGCAACTAGAGGAAGAGAAAACAGTAACGATTCCTAATCATTACACTCGCCAACGTACGGAAACGAACGGGAAGACCATTTACCACGACACTCCAAAGATATCCATCAAAACAAGATACGAAAATATTTGAAACGTCAAAGAACGTATCAAATGCACATTCGCAACTAGAGGAAGAGAAAACAGCAACGATTCCCAATCATTACACTTGCCAACGGAAACGAACGGGAAGACAGCGATAATCACAAGCCCTGATTCCCTCAATCGTAGGAAAAACGCTGCCCTCCCATGTTACGGGGCAAATCGTTCGCGACGCATCTACGAGGCATCCCATTCAAGAGAATCGAACACGTCCAACTCTTGGGACGGCACTTCCTGCTCCAGCGAAAGGGTAGGAACCACTCTCCGCCGTCTCTTCCCACCTCATCCCAGACCCTCTTCCTCCCTTTCACCCTTACACAACCAGCAGAATCACTGACGGCCCGGCCGTAGAGCGCTCCGTTCGCTACAAGAAAAAACCGTCGCGACACGAGCTCGTCCTGGGCTTCAGAAAATTCGCGAGGACACTTCCCAGATGCCGTGCCACGGAAATTCCGCGCGGGGTGACCCGGAATTGGGAGAGAGGACGATACCCGCCATTTTCGACAAAATCACTGGTGTGCCGGCGAGTCGGGACACGTCCCTCCGAAAGGCGTGAAGGGTCCTCCAGTCTGCCATTCCTTCACAGTATCTCTCGCGCTTTTTCACTGCGCGTTCCGTCATCGTGCACGGGGTTCTCAGCAAACGTCGGCGCGGTCGTGAGCGGAGGGCAGCAGTTGGTCGTGTGAGGGGTATGGAAAAAGAGACCGTGTGCGGACTTACGTGCTCGATGGTGGGCAGATGGGCCGTGACTGACACCCCCGGTGCCGCCACGCGCCCCTCGCGCACCGCGATTGATACGGCACTGCGCAGGTCCGCGCCACGATCAGAGGCTTCGCCCCCCTTGCTACCCCAGAGAGTATCAGCCCCGAACGCCGAGTGCACCGCGTTCAACGTAGACCCTACACGGTCACGCACGCGCACACGCGACCTGGAGAAAGTAGGAGTGCGTGCATGAATACACGCACACTTGCGTGGGGGTGCGTGTGTGGGTACGCGGAAATATGCGGCGAGGTGTGTGGGAGCGTGTGTCGGACGTATGGGTGCACGTGTGGGCAAATAGTACTGGGGAGGGTGTGCAGTCGTGCACACACTGGAATTTGGCGAGAATTTAAAAACGCGTCAAGTGTACGTGAGGTTGATGTATGCGGGGAGGCATGTAGGTTGCATTTAGAGTACACGTTCGTTAGTCGTGTATGTAGTTAAGCGCTTGCCTCTGTTTAGATGGGAACATGCTTGTAGGGAGAATGTATACTCTGGGTGGATGTATCTTCGTGCACACAAGTGAATGGATGACATGAGTTGGGGGTGTGTAGTGTGTATATGTATGAGGGAAGCAAGGATCGGGGCGGGTTAGGGTGAATGTCTCTCGTTTAGGATCCCTTTCGTTTAGGGTCCGCTGACGTCGTGAGGGAGGTCAGTGCTGGATACGTTGACGAGGTCACTAGGAGTAACTAGGAGCTCGGAATTTCGCCCGGGAGAAATGAGAGAGAAGACCCGGCGGATGCACGTGGAATGCGATGCCGCCCGATTCAAGGTTCATTCAATATTATGATACGTTATTTTCATATTCTACCATGGGCGGGGCAAGATACATTTTCGCCGGTCAAATTGTTTCGGAGCATCGCGAAAAATTTTGTAATTGCGGACGTGTCATTACAATAATGATATAACAATGCGTTCTAATCAGGGTGATTCATATTTCGGCGTACGTGTGTGAATTTTTAGAAAGGTCTAAAATATTAATTTTGCCATTACAGTGATATTAGCACGGGACAGCGAAATTATCCGGCAAATTACTGACAGTGCATATTTTATTGTATGGCTTAACAGGCGTATTGTTCACAGCCAGTTGCGCGTGGAATTTCGTCAAAGAGAATGTTTCGTAACAATGTGAAATTACGCTGATCCGCCGCTGCGACATGGGAAATAATTAAACGTAACTGAAGAGAAAATTGCAGGAATAGACCGCATTTCATCATGACTTTTGACCACTTCTCACATTTGCATGTATGTTTCATGACACTTCGCAGTAAGCACGTTTGATCGACTATCGTGATTTTGTATCAAATAATGATTTTACCGCACGAATCTCGTCATGCAATAGCTCAAACAATTGCGATAAAAATTACACTTTAATATTGTTGTGGCATGATCTAACTGCCACCTGAGTAACAATTGCTAATCTAACGCATGTATCAAGACTAATTCAGTGAATGCGAAATAGCTACCCGTTTCGATAGCAATTTCCGTGAAAGTATAATGCACATAAGGCTTGTTTATCACATGTCTCGTTAACGGGCCGAGACACCTTGGACGTATAAGCAGAGATAGGAGGTTGGTTGCGGTGAGCGTCTTGTGTTCACTGTCTGATGTTGGGGAAGTTAGCATGTCAGAATGCACGGACCCGTGTACCAAACGAGCATCCAGCTACACTAGCGCCCTTCTGCTTCCCCCATCTAAAACCGGGACAAGGCAATGTGTATGTCGCCATCCCGGGATTTTGCCCGAAAACATTAGAACCACGCAATTCGGTATAGCGATAGGGGTTACCATAAAACAACTGTTACAAGTGGAAGCGTCTAGCCTACTCGCGTGTCAGCAGTTCGCAAGTTTCAAGGGAAATATTGAAATTTGATTGGAGAAGAAATGTCGACTGCAACGCTAAACTGACGTGTGTTATTAAGTATGCTCTTCCACTAGCGCTGCATTCTCCAACCAAGGGACTTGGCGACGATCTAATTTTCCCCAACATTACAGCCCTACGGGAATTTATGGACGCACGGTACCGTAGGGGGCTTTGGTCACTTAACTGGCATCCCGCAAAGCCGGTAGCGCCGATGGTAATAAATTTTTATACACGTCGATCATACACGAGACATACGCAGAGACACGAGATTCAGCTCGCAATTTTACTGGCACTCGCGGAAATGCATTTCGAGGTTCGTTAATACGTTGACAGCTACGGTGGTCACCGGTGACTTACGCAAAAGATTTGACTAAAAATGCAAAAAATTCGTAATGAAACCTATTTGCACTCTTGCAAAAGCAATTGATATTGGAACAGTGGTTCAATACTTTGGCTTCTAACAACTCTGCGTTACCTTCATTTTGCACAATTTAATTATAATACTATAATATTTAATAATAATACTCTGCAGTACTTCATCGCATCGCGGTTCAAACATAGCAAAATATGCAGTGACCGGCGCATAAGATTTGACTAAAAATGCAAAAAATTCGCAATGAAGCCCATTTGCAATCTTGTAAAAGCAATTGATAATGAAACGGTACTTCAATATTTTGGCTTCTAACAACTCTGCGTTACCTTTATTTTGCACGATTGAATTATACTCTGCAGTATTTCATCGCATCGCGGTTCAAGCGCAAAACAACATAACAAAATATGCTATTTGTGCAAAAGCAATTGATATTGGAACAGTGGTTCATAAGTTACCTTCATTTTGACAATTTAAAAATGCTATAATATTTAATAATAAAAATTTGCAATGCAAAATAAACCTATTTGACTAAAAATCTTGTAAAAGCAATCGATATTTTCACGGTGCTTCAATACTTTGACTTCTAATAACCCTGCGTTACCTTTATTTTGCACGATTTAATTATACTCTGCAGTATTTTATCGCATTAAATTTCCAAATGTACCGTATTCTTTAACACATTAACTGCCACAATTGGGTTATTATTGTTTATAAATATTATACTTTCTAGATTCACGTATCTAAATCCTACGCTTGTATCATATGATTATTAAATTTCTCGCTATAATAAATTCGGAGTTTCTTTCTGAAAATCAAAGTTTGTTTCATAAGGGGTCAAATGACCCCTCCTGGTAAGAATAGTTAGGTGTAAAGTACCGGTACGTTTAGTGTTAACCCTTTGACTGCTATGGACGCATATAGGCGTCTTCCAAAATCTATCGGTGTCAACTATGGGAGCATATAGCGTCTCCAATCATTTCAACTTCTAACCTATTGCCGCCACAATTATCAATCTACGACATGAATACACATGCATTTTTCATCAAATAATTTTCTTGCACTATTTAATCTCGCGTAAACGAGGAATTGTCATCAGAACTTAATTGCGCTTTACATAATCAATCAATAAAGTTCACGCTAGTCAAAAGTTCGCCCTTCAGCCGGAAGTATTCAGCAGTCAAAGGGTTAAACCGCAGTCCGAAGTGCCCGTTAGTAAGCAAGATGTAAGAAGGACGGTCACTTTGGAACGGTCCGCAAATAGCAGCAAACGACACGATTAAACCGTAATTTAGTTCCCGTGTATCACGGCAAAAGGAATTGGGATGCGCGAGAGAGCTTTGCGAAAAATTTGGAAAAGCTTTTACCAGGAAGACGGATCAAATTTTAATAGCGCGTTTCGTCCGTTTCGTCTGGACGTTCTTAGCACACCACCCCGATCATTTTTCTGTCTCTCGCGCTCCGGAATAAATGGCATCCTTGGAGTCTCGTGGAGAGATAATGAAACTTTAACAGCTCGTTAATGGGTTCTACTTCAAGGACAATGAGCGTCGCGAATAAACAAGAGCCAATCGCAGATTCCCTTTCCTCTCAATGATGAAGAGCATAAAAGCGAGAGGAGTTGCTAAACAGAAGAATGTGTGTAAACTGCCTCTCTCAGAAAAAGAGAGAGAAGCCTTTGTGGTACTTCACATAGAAAGTATTGGCAGGTGTTGCACCTTGACGTGCATTAATAAATGACTCGCAGGAGCCACAGGGCTTTTCAATGGCGTTATTTTGAGACGGTAGCTAACTCTTGATTTCTAGCGTTCCCCAAGCGTGAAGGAGAGTCTGACAACGTCGACAATCGTATCAGCCAGTCGGACCTGACAGCTGAACCGCATTCAGCGCCACTTTTTCCAATCCTTCTCCTGCTCGGTCGTGACGTAGGCGCGTAAAAACGTGTTGAAATTGTTCGTAAAGTTGCGAACTGAATAGGAGCCGTTACATGACGCGATTTTTCACTAACCTGCGATCGCGCTAAATAAATCTTTGAAAGTTACGGCCTCTGCGCAGAGCTATCGTGACCCGGTAAATTACGAGAATTCACTAACGTAACTTTCATTACCGATAATGTTTCCCAATGGAAAGGAGATTTTGGCCGTTGCGGATATGACTTACGATTCGAAAAGTTTTATTAAACGTGCGAGCATACGGAAAGAGAAAGAGCGCGTACATAAATGACCAATGCATTCAAGACT
Source organism: Cryptocheilus praepositus (assembly GCA_033815515.1). NCBI lineage: Eukaryota > Metazoa > Arthropoda > Insecta > Hymenoptera > Pompilidae > Cryptocheilus > Cryptocheilus praepositus. Next base: position 6,006,513 of record JAWWQZ010000285.1, read on the forward strand.
ACCTCGTTACAACATATTTTGGATTCTTAGTGTGAAGAAGGCGTGCTTTAACACGTTGACTGCCACAGTGGTTACTGGTGACCGGTGCAAAATATTTTACTACAACTGCAAAAAATTCACAATGAAACCCATTTGCAATCTTGTAAAAGCAATTGATATTGGAACGGTGCTTCAATACTTTGGTTTCCAACAACGCTTCGTTACGTATTTCGTTACATTGTACGTATTTCATCGCATCGCGGTTTTAACATAGCAAAATTCGCTTGGCAGTCAACGTGTTAATGCTGTCAGAAATCGGTCGATTAGAGGAATTCAAAGACAATCAGTTATTTTATCATAGTTAATGATCGTCGCCGTGCAGCATCGCTATTTGGCGCTCAGTCCGCACGAAACAGCGACGGATAGAGAAAGACAATAGTGCCGCGCCGCGTCAAATTAGCGAATCCCTCGCGATAGCTAGTCGGATTACAGCGGACGTGCTCTTTGAATCCTTTCAGCGCGCTGATCGCTTCACGGTTGATTAAGTTCGCTCAACAAGGCCACTCATTGTCAAACTATGCGCCACTTTCGAATGGAAGGTCACCCAGCACTGTCCCTTTCTCTTATCGTAGCCGCACAATTGTTCTTTATTACCTCTGTCCCCGACTGATGAGACTTCAGCGGCCAACTACGCAGATGTCAAAACCGAAATGGCTCCCGACCGGAGTGACTCGAAGGACGTTTCCAACTCTCTGCCTTAACGGGTACTGACAAAACATCGCGCACCGGACGAATATCTGCGTGAAACGAGGATCCCGGGAACGGTTGGGTCAACTCAGCATCATATCGCGGCTCAGAGAAAGGTGTATTAGGTGGACATGACGGATCATCCAGGATCTGGATGAAATTTCACCGCGACCGAGCGAGAAATAAGTCGCGTGACATGTGTGAATGCATTCGCGGTGTATCGGTGCGGCCGAGTGATGGACGCCCACGAAAAGTTGCGCTTTACCATTCTAGACACCATTTCGGAACGTGAGGGTGGCTTGGAAAAATGTGCTTTTAGGAGCTGCATTAACCAGTTCACACGTTGACCGCCACGGTGGGAACCGGTGACCGGCACAAAAGATTTTGCTGAAAATGCAAAAAATTTGCAACGAAGCTTATTTGCAATCTTGTAAAAGCAATTCATATTGGAACGGCGCTTCAATACTTTGGCTTCTAACAACTCTGCGTTACCTTCATTTTGCACGATTTAATTATACGCTGCAGTATTTGATTGCATTACACTTCCAAATGTACCACACAGTATTCTTTAACACATTGACTGCCACGGTGGTCACCGGTGACCGGCACAAAAGATTTTACTAAAAATGCAAAAAATTCGCAATGAAGCCTATTTGCAATCTTGTAAAAGCAATTGATATTGTAACGGTGCTTCAATACTTTGGCTTCTAACAACTCTGCGTTACTTTTATTTTGCCCGATTTAATTATACTCTGCAGTATTTCATCGCATTACATTTCTAAATGTATCACATCGTATTCTTTAACACATTAACTGCCATGGTGGTCACCGGTGACCAGCGCAAACGATTTTACTAAACATGCAAAAAATTTACAATGCAATCTTGTAAAAGCAATTGATAATTTTTCGCAATTTGCAATCTTGTACAAGCAATTGATATTGGACCAGTGCTTCAATACTTTGGCTTTTAACAACTCTGCGTTGCCTTGATTTTGCACGATTCAATTATACTGTGCAGTATTTTATCGCATTACATTTCCAAATGTATCACATCGTATTCTTCAACACTTTGACTGCCACGGTGGTCACCGGTGACCAGCGCAAACGATTTTACTAAACATGCAAAACATTTACAATGCAATCGTGTAAAAGCAATTGATAATTTTTCGCAATTTCCAATCTTGTAAAAGCAATTGATATTGGACCGGTGCTTCAATACTTTGGCTTTTAACAACTCTGCGTTACTTTTATTTTGCCCGATGTAATTATAGTCTGCAGTATTTCATCGCATTACATTTCCAAATGTACTACACCGTATTCTCAACAGATTCACTGCCACGGTGGTCATCGGTGACCGGCACAAAAGATTTGACTAAAAATGCAAAAAATTTGCAATGAAGCCTATTTGCAATCTTGTAAAAGCAATTGATATTGTAACGGTGCTTCAATACTTTGGCTTCTAACAACTCTGTGTTACCTTGATTTTGCACGATTTAATCATACTCTGCAGTACCTCATTGCATCGCGGTTCTAACATAGCAAAATACGCTTGGCAGTCAACGTGTTAAGCGTAGAATTTAATTTTAGAAATCCCCCACAGGGTGCGAAATTAAAATCAAGCAATGACATGTATACACGTCGAACACAGGATAGTGGTCCTGTTCTAAATATCGCTATTACTGCTGTCTGAATGACCGATCTAGAGTATAGATACTATCAGTATTATTATATTTTACATATTTAGCTATTTCTGATATCTTACGCTTTATTTTGACAATAATTGTGGAAATACGCAGATTTACCTCAGATGCTTCAAAAGCGAGAAAGAGAGAGATTTTGCATCGAATGCTTGGGATTCTCGTATTAAATTCAAAATTGTCTATGACTCTGCCTCGTAGAGCAAAGGGCCAATATTGGTCCTGTTAATTGTTTACGCAATTTCTTCGCAAATCTACGCGTGCCGTCCAATTCGCGGCTTACGTATGTAATTGGTTTTGCAATATAAAATACTTAGCTGTTCTATTTGTAATATAAGGAAAACATACCAACAAATATTATTCTTATTTTATTCCAAATAATATTCTTATTCTTATTTTGTATTTCAGTGGAATTTAGAGTTTTGATAGTCAATGGTAATTTTTTATTTTACACGACGAGTATACACGTCAAACGCGCTTAACTGGTTAAAGTATACGGAGTGAGAAACGTGGACAGGGTATAGTGGAATATTGCAGTGAATATATGATTGGGCACAGTTACTGAGGTGGTATTTTTGGAACTATGTGTTCAGAAAGGTAACGGAATTTTACGGCTGGTACCTCATGATTCCGTCTGCATTAAGATGTTTAAATTGAGACACGTCGAGTAGATGGCGCGTAATTGAATACTTCACGAAAGGGGTATACATATATAGTTTGCCTGCTTTAAGTGTTCAATATTGTATTTTTTCGGCTAACCAGATCTCACAAGTTCTCCGGAGTAAATCGGTGTGAGTACCCTCGTCTAGATTTGCATATGCTAGACGAGATGTATATAGAAGACGGCAATGTTACGTCTGAGCGTAGGATATGTTCATATCAATACAGTCCTGCAACGCGTGCCGAAGAAAGTCTGCGAATTTAATAATCCTCAGACCCATATTTCGGTTTGTCGAGCAGATACTGTACGAAACAAAGACTCTGCACACGTGCGATACTTTTGACAAATCGAGGTACGTACCCGTATCGCAATATTATTTCGCCTTTTATCAACGCGACGACAAGATGATATAAGCGAGGCGCGGAAGAATAAATTTCAGAAAAAATTGGAACGCGGTCAATCGATTTTTCCTCGGCTATGGGGTCGCCTCAAAGTATTCGTGATCATCCTTCAAATTGCTCGTACGACCTGGAGGTAGATATTAGAATTCAGGAAGGCGACAGTATTACAAAACGTCTATAGATGGATTGAAAAATAGCTGCTCCCGCGCACGCTGACCCCATTGTCGGAAAAATGCAAGATTGCTGTCTTTAAACGACTGTACAGCACGTTTTACTACGTGACGAACTGAATTTATAAATTCGTACCTTTTCCGAACTGTCCAATTCATGCATTCCGTGAGAACGCACCTACCTAGCCCCACAGAATGTAAACTAAGAGAATCGACAAATAATTAGATTGGTTTTTCATTCAAATTACATGAATATGCAATTCGTAAGGGATTAATTAACATGCTTTGTACGAGCGAAACTCGTATTAGGCGGAATGAAAAATGGCTCATGACCCCGTTTCTATCACGCGGAGCTAAGAGTGTCGGTCTCTCAATCACGTGATGTCAGATCCACTAGGAACTCCCTCTCAGTTCAAAAGGGGTTCTCGAAGGTAACTCCGACGATAAAAGCACCTTCACAGTGGACGAAGTATATATACCGGAATCGAGAAGACGTTCGCCGGTCAGCATGTTCGAGCGCCCGTGGTGAAATTGTATTTATCAAACTATCACTACAAACCTGCCATAGACCCTAAGAACTTACTTGACGAATTATCTGTTTCAGGTAACCTGTTAACTCGATAAAACCAAACCCGTGCAATTTATCGAAAAGTGTCCTCAGATTTGCTCTGATCCGAAAGGGATGACCACTGCAGAAATACGGTTTGATAAGAATTCGAGTTCTGGAAGGAAGCCTAATCTCACACGGCCTTTCCGAGAACATCATGGCGCAGATGATTCTCCGTACGAATAAATAGGCACAGCGTTATCTCCCCAGAATGGTTTCTGGGAGGATAAACATTCAGCATGTTCGAGCGCCCGTGGTGAAATTGTATTTATCAAACTATCACTACAAACCTGCCATAGACCCTAAGAACTTACTTGACGAATTATCTGTTTCAGGTAACCTGTTAACTCAATAAAACCAAACCCGTGCAATTTATCGGAAAGTGTCCTCAGAATTCGCTCTGATCCCAGCGGGATGACCGCTGCAGAAATACGGTTTGATAAGAATTCGAGTTCTGGAAGGAAGCCTAATCTCACACGGCCTTTCCGAGAACATCATGGCGCAGATGATTCTCCGTACGAATAAATAGGCACAGCGTTATCTCCCCAGAATGGTTTCTGGGAGGATAAACGTTCGGCGAAACCGAATATAACACCTCTGATTTCCAGGTAGAGCCACTAGGTAGAAACACTACGCAATATTAATAGCCGTAAACGAGAACACTGGTGTGGAAACTCAGCGTAACGCAGCGGATGATTTAAAAGCCAGAGCCGCATCGATTGAATGGAAAACATAATGTCATTTCCTTTCGCGACGTGTAGGCCTTTACCGGCGTTATGAAAGAAAGCCTTGTTCTTTTTACGAACTCGGCGCGCTGAATTAGAACCACTAGGTAGAAACACTACGCAATATTAATAGCAGTAAACGAGAACGCTGAAATGTGGAAACTCAGCGTAACGCAACGGACGATTTAAAAGTCAGAGCTTCGCCGCATCGATTGAATGGAAAACATAATGTAATTTCCTTTCACGACGTGTAGGCCTTTGCCGGCATTATGAAAGAAAGCCTTGTTCTTTTTACGAACTCAGCGCGCTGAATAGATGTTTCGCAGATTCATATCGAACCATGTGTACGTCTACGTGACATTATTCTCGGTATCAGTGCATTAAAAGCGTTTATACGCTTCACGTAGGCCATAAACGTCTAATCGTCGCCACTGATAGTCTGAGTGCTTAGCACCGAAACGTGTCATTAGCAAACAATAGCAAGTCCTTACGCTACTTCGAAAGTGACGTTGGCAAAACGCAGTTTTAACCTATTTGCATCATTTGGCGGAATAATCCGCAAACAAAAACTGACCATTATCACCGGGAGCGAATAAATCCGCATACGATAATTTTTGTTTTCAGGTTATCAGCAATAAACAAACAATAAAGAATTTTGTGTAAAATATTATTTTTCTTACTTTTCTGGTTGTAAGTTAAAAAATAATAAAAAAATAATAGATAACAAAATTTAACAAAATTAGGTTACCAGAATGAATTACAGTTCGGATTCGGATTTATAACCCTTTCGCTTCGGCAGTCCTGTCCGTCGAAGTACCGTCACTGAACGGAAGCGTGTGCAAGAAATATGCACAGTTTGCGTAGTTTTTGTTATACGTTTTCCTAAGTCTTATGTAACAAATGTGCTGAATATAACAATCGTGGACAATCCATGTCGGATTTTAACCGTTTGACTGCGGCGCACTCTTGGACGAATCCATCAATATGGACGGCGCGTTTTTCGCATCGTTGTCCACTGACTAGTGACCGAAACAGTACCCGGAAATTTAATAACATTCTTATATTTAAAAAAATAATAAGAGCAAAAAAATTAAAAATATCAATTTTTTGATTTATCTTTAGTAACTTTTCGAACTATTTTAATTTACTTGACTTAATTTGTGCATTCCTTCAATAATAATCGGTAATTAAAAAAATAACGAATGGATAAGTTCAAACACTAATCACAAAATGAAATAAATAAATAGTTACATATACAGTAAAGAAACAGGTTTGCAGGAATCAATGCACGAAACGATCATACGAGAGCGTAGGTACAAGAGCAGTGTAATATGAAGGCAATTGACTGAATGATATTGAAACAATTGCCGATATTTAGTTGCTATGTTACATAGGACAATAAACTGAATGTTGAATCAATCAGTAAAACAGTAATAGAGGTGTTATGGTACAAAAATACAGAGGGCGTATATTTACGCCGTTCGTATATATTGATAGATTTCTGAGGGCGTATATATAAGCCTTTCGCAGTCAAAGGGTTCATAACAATCCATGTCGGCTTTTTGAGTAAGATTGCGGATTCAGAGCGATGATGCAAATGGGTCAATGATCGTTCGGTACTTTTTCCGAAAGGACACATGCTATGAGTCTGATTTCGTATCATAACTAATTGGCCCGCGTACACTACAAGTTCGTAAATTCTCCGATTTCGAAGACCGAGTGAAATTTTCACGGGAAGATCTCGGCGGAAAATTCAGTTACCACGCAACGTGCCGCCTAGCGTATTCTAATTGGCTGTTCGATCGGTACCCTTAGAAATTCTATGCATGTTGAGCGCGTCGCTTTCCAATAACGTTGGTGCCAGCTGCGGACGAATAACAGGCCGGCACACTTCCCGGAATGTTCTTCCACGTGCATTGAGAGGTTAGTCCGGAACTAAAGTGACTCGCAAACTCGTTCTTCGGTGTAACTGCGCGATAAATGAGTGCGGCCGTATACTGACAGATGGAATTTGACTTTTGATACACGCGACGTCCGTAGTCATTGACTAGATACACAGCTTGCATAGAGTAGATGGATGAATATTTAACAACGCGCATTCGAAGACCTTGCATATGCAACGTAGAAGACGTTCTTTGTGCACAAATGATGTGCCGAGAAAAAAGTCGGATTGTTACACGAACGTCTTTCGTGAAGTTTCAGTGATGAATGTCAGCCGGGGACTGTCCGACATGTCTGACGCGTTACATAGCTTACTACTTGCTAAGGCTACTTCTCGTTAACGCTGGATTTCCAGCGAGTAAATTTCACAAACTGAATAGTATTTGCATTAGTTGTCGTATACACTACGAAACTAGATAAATTATTATTAGATAGACCCCGGTAAAATATTAGTAATGAACAACGGGCATGTTGAATAATTCGATCAGAGTTTTGGTCAGACCTGGTCATTAATGCTTAAGTCTTGCATTATTCAAGATTTCGATCGCAATATCTACACAATATTCTGGATGATAAATTGTATCAGTGAACGTAAGAAGTGAACGAGAAATTTCACAAACTGTATAGTATGTGCATTAGTTATCTTATACACTACGAAATTAGATAAATTATTATTAGGTAGATCCCGGCAATATATTATTAATGAACAACGGTCATGTTGAATAATTCGATCAGAGTTTTGGTCAGACATGGTCATTAATTATTAAACTTTGCATTATTGTGCAGTTATTCAAGATTTCGATCACATTAACTACACAATATTTCGGATGATATGTTGTATCAGTGATCATAAGAAATTAACGAGAAATTTGACAAACTGTATAGTATTTGCATTAGTTATCCTATACACTACGAAATTACATAAATTATTATTAGGTAGATCCCGGTAAAATATTATTAATGAACAACGATCATGTTGAATAATTCGATCAGAGTTTTGGTCAGACATGGTCATTAATACTTAAGCCTTGCATTACCCTTAGAATTCTATGCATGTTGCAGCTGTTCAAGATTTCGATCACAATAAGTACACAATATTCCGGATGAGCGCGTCGCTTTCCAATAACGTTGGTGCCAGCTGCGGACGAATAACAGGCCGGCACACTTCCCGGAATGTTATCAGTGAACATAAGAAGTTAACGAGAAATTTCACAAACTGCATAGTACTTGGATTAGTTATCTTACACACTACGAAATGAGATAAATTATTACTAGATAGATCCCGATAAAATATTACTAATGAACAACGATCATGTTGAATAATTCGATCAGAGTTTTGGTCAGACCTGGTCATTAATTATTAAGCTTTGCATTATTGTGCATCTGTTCAAGATTTCGGTCGCATTATCTACACAATATTCTGTATGATAAATTGTATCAATGAACATAAGAAGTGAAAGAGAAATTTCACAAACTGCAAAGTATCTACATTAGTTATCTTATACACTACGAGATGAAATAAATTATTATTAGATAGATTTCGGTAAAATATTACTAATGAATAACGATCATGTTGAATAATTCGATCAGAGTTTTGGTCAGACCTGATCATTAATTATTAAGTCTTGTATCATTGTGCAGCTGTTCAAGGTTTCGATCGCATTAACTACACAATATTCCGGATGTTAAATTGTATCAGTGAACATAAGAAGCTAACGTGAAATTTCACAAACCATAGTATTTGCATTAGTTATCTTATGCAGTACCAAATGAGATAAATTATTATTAAATAGATCCTGGTCAAATATGACTACTGTACAACGATCATGTTGAATAATTCGATCAGAGTTTTGATCAGATCTGGTCATTAATTATTAAGTCTTGTATCATTGTGCAGCTGTTCAAGATTTCGATCGCAATAATTACACAATATTCCCGATGATAAATTGTACTAATGAACATCAGAAATTAACAAGAGCATTGCAGGCAGATTTCACGTAAAATATTCAATGTATTTCACTACGCACATACGAGACAAGCACGGAATTCGAATTTAATCGATCGCCGAACTTTTTCCGACACACGCGATACGCTGCAATAAAATATGTTGCCCAGCTCATTCGTCGACAGTATATCGAATGTGCGCGAGCAAAATCATTTGCATATTCGTCACCCAGTGCACCAAAGCGGCGAAACAAAGTGAGCGAGACATGTGATGACAATCTATTGATTCCAAAGTGTCGCATACACCCGCGTCAGGTTCGAATTCCGCTGAAAGTAAAGTGACCCAAAATGAAAAGCTATTGAAAAACCATGGTGCAATGTCAAATGAACACAGCCGCAGGGATGAACCTGAAATATGTAATAAAACATGATGATGAATAAAAAATCTCTCTCCATGATTGCTCTTATCTACCATTGGCGAAATGATCAATGCGTCGTCGAGCATCTGAAATTCTGCTTCGTTACCTCTGCTGGCAGAACCGACGAGGGGAGCAGCAAGGAAAATTGACGTTACGCCTCGAACAGGGGGTAAGCGGAGTGTGTCAGCGATAAGTGCGACCTAAAGGGGTATAGCACGGATAAAGTATCGGCATTGTTGGCTAACTGACCTTGATGAGCTTATTGCGCTCTACCATATCGACAGTAGTGCACCGAGCTTTCGAGGGTGGAAGCCGAAGCTTTCAGGTGAGAAAAGCTGTGACTTACCGACAGGACACATGAGGGTTCTCGTGCTGAACGATCCACTTACCTACAAAAGAGAAAGGCAGACGGTTAGATACGAAATCCTCTGACACGCGGAAACGCGTAACTCCGTCTCTGCAGTATCGTAGGATTCAGCGCTAACAGGTTTTTATGCGTGTGTCGTACCGGGGAACAAAAAGTAAGATGGTCGGGCGTGTCGTACCGGGCATAAATAAAACATGCGGCGTGGGCGGTGGATTTTATTCAACAGCATGCATCCGCGATTATTCATGCCGAGCGCTGCGAGACCCTTGCAAACTGAAATGTTCCGATACGCAATTCAAATCCAATAAGACGTAAGCATCCGATGTGCCAGGATCAATTGTCGGCGTGCGCACAGAGCGCACGGAGAATGGACTGACTAATGTTCGCTAATTGCAAGATGCACTCTCGCCTCGCAAACGCCAGAGAGTATCAGGCATCGGTCGACTCTGATTGGATTTGATTCTCCCAAGTATCTAAAGTAGGTACTTCGCTTCCAATTAGTGCTACAATGCCGAAAAGCTGTTCGGATTTCTATTCGATACGGCTTGTGCGATTTAGTCGCGGTGTTTGGTCGGGGTGTCTACGAAAAGTCTAATGAATGCAAATTCTTGGTTTGCCATTACCTAGAAGCGGCCTAGTAGTCCATCTATCACGATAATTCGATGTGACAATTGCAGCGCGTGGGTGATGTCGTTCCAGTGGACTAAGTTTGAGAAGCTTTGCTTGTTTAATAAGAAACAATGGCGGGGGCAGAGGGAAAGAGTTTGGAAACTTTCTAAAGACTAAGGAGCCCTTATAACTATTTAACAATCTAGCTGAACGCTATGTTCTAGAGACGCCTAAGGTGTCTTTAGTACAGAAAACTGCAAGGTTTGCGTGAATGTTTTGTACCTGCACAACTGCCGGCCCGCGATGCGCCTGTGCAATAGAAACACACAAGAAAGAATGTTACACAGAGATAGACAGAGTTGGAGGTCGTAAAGAGAACGATACAGAGAATTAGTGGCACATAGAGTCGATGAAAAGTGGAAGAGATAATTAGGTAAGGGACAAGGCGATATAGTGCTGATTAATTGGATCTGACATGCAATACAATCGGTTAATCGAAAATTGAAGCCAAGTACAGGGGAGTTTAAAATGTATCATTACATACAGATGACATCAGATACATATTCATGAAAAATGAACTTTCCACTTTTCACGGCAGCCGAGTTCTATAAGATGACCAGATCGTTTTAATCGGAGCCTTGCTGATCCAAGAAAAGTACGTATGTCGTTCTGAAATAACAGAAGCTATTCCGGTAGTTTCTAAATGCAGCTCCGCTTCTCTCAATAACGTCGATCAATTCATCTTATACAAAACGACGTGCCGACAAATGGATTCGTATACTGTATCTAAATAATTCCCGACAAGTTTATTGCCATCGACATTCCATCCTCTTCGCACCTTATTTGTCAGAGAAATATGTCATTGTCAGCTATACCGTATACGTCTACACTTGACGCTATTCCCGCGAAATTCTCATGACAACGCTCGCATTGACTGGAATTCGCGAAATCTCGCGTCCGGATTTGCAGGCGAGTCGCGTGGCGAGCGTGAAATTTACAAGCTCACGGACACAGAGCCTTAAGATCTTTACCATGAACGTCGGAAGAATTTCTACTCTACATTCCCCTCACACTCAATGTAATTGGCAACGAACCTTGGCCCCTATATTAGTGTTCCGCTTCTAAGCCATGGTGAGAAGATGTAGACGTATGCGCTTGCGTACTCTATGCACACATACCCGCACATCTTACTCGCGTACAATTCTCTCAGAATGGAGGAAAGATGCTGCATTGTGCGGTACGAGAAACTGCATGCATATAAATATCCCTCGATACATCGTATTACTCGCATCACTGCGTAAGCTCGTGGAGAAAAAATACGGTCAGCGCGCATGGCCGCAGACGAGGAAAGTTGAACGTTATTCGAATTGTCGCTTGAATTAGCCAAAACGTTATCTGAACGACCACTGTTATTTAAATATATCGTACGGTGACGGGAATGTTACGTTAATGTGACATATAAAGACATATATGGCAGAATAGTGAATAATTCGCACAATATTTGCTATTCGTAGGAAAATGTCCTATTGGTTTATTTGAACAAGAATAGTAATAAAGACGAATTTTGTTTGACTATAATATATACCGTATTAGCCCGAATATAACGCTACCCCGAATTTAACGCGACTCCGAAATTTTCATTAAGGTATTTAGAAAAAAACATAATACTCATAAAAGAATTATAGCTAATAACACAGGTTACATTCATGTCAATAAAATTAAGTAATGTAGAACAAAATTAATATCACGCAAGTAACAACAAAAAACGGAAATGTTTATTCAGTTTAAAATGTTGTTTATATTACGTTCCATTACTTAAACCTTGAATTTAGCGCGAGTCGATTTTTTAACGGAAAATAAATGGTCGAAAAATATCGCGTTATATTCGGGGTAATACGGTATATATATATATTACCGTAAATGACCGAAGTAGGGGAATGTCGACTTTCACCCGTGAATGTCAACAGATACCAAATACGTCGGTGAAAGATCGAATATTTCATTACATTGTTGTACATTCGGACCTTCTCCGCTGTGTGTCGAGAATTAGTGCATGGTGAATGTCAACATTTACCGGTGTAAGTCAGAAATAAGGGTATTTAGCAAATATTTCGGACATACACCAAGCGACTATGTGAATGTTGACATTCACCGGTGAAAGTCGACATTCTCCAGATTTTGGTGTTTCACTGTAACATATACATATGTATGTATATAATACAAATACTACGGAGGGTGAATAAATAATTAGTCACGTTAGTCACATTTTGAGTACAATTTGCTTTAAACAACGTCGTATTCGTGACTGTTGTCTTTTACCCGTTATTTGGATAAAATTTTATGCAAAATTGGGAGAGACTCGGCGGTACGGTAATATGGAGTCTCAGCTTAATCGCGCGAAAAGTTTTGCGATTGCTCGTGGAAAGGACGCGGGGAACGAGGTTATGACATTGCATATGACAGAAAGATTTCACTATGACGACAGCAAACAGAACGCGCCGCTTCATATAGCTGAGAAATAAAGAATATTGTTCCTTCGAATTCTCCGCGCTGGAATGCGATTACTCAACGTTCCGCTTTTTAGAGGAACTGCGAACGGTTGACTGTGCAGGCATTTGTTTCGGAGAAAAGCTGCGCGAGATACACGAATTACAGGAAGCCTGGCGATTAATAAAAGAACGTTCAAGCACGTCGTTTGTTAAGCTCGCCGACTTTGAGTTCCCGGAAATTTTCCGTTAACTGAGAATTATATCGGATACGTTTCCTCAGAGTCGTGGTTCTGCAAACTCGCGCGAAGGTTACATTTACGTATCTCGTTCACCGTAATAGAACTATTGATGTCGTGTTATACGAACTGCATTGAGAGAGTATAAAATTTGCAACTAAGTAACAAATCTTTACGCACAAGTACAATTACTCTCTATATGGCACCTCGGGTTCTCGTTATTTCGGTTTCAACAGTGGATATCGCAATGAGGGTTGCGCCGGAATACCAATAATTAGCCAACACTGCGCAATCTACACACATTCTCTGTGTTTTCTGCAAACATTCGACGTTCATCCAGCTGTGTGGGTACGTACACACAGTGAGACGTAAAATCGTCGTTTAGTGAACGTAAATAGAAACTCGTGCGCGCATGCACCTGTTTGAATACGACTTCGTTAGATGCTCAACTTCGGCGTTTCGTAATCCTTGTTAAAGAGGTCCTCCTCTCTTTTCTGCGAACGACGCTATTCACCGGAGGAAATTAATACCCGCCAGGAAATCGAAATCGCCGAAAACGCGCAACTAGTCCGAGAGAGCCTGGCCATTGGGACTGCGGCGAGCGAGGCTAATTTAAAGCATCGATATCGATTTCGTTGAAGGAGAACGAACGGCGCACCGAACAGCGATACGTTCTTCAAGTTGCAGAGGTTGCGGGGAAAAAACCATTCGTTCTCGTAGAGAATAAAATTAACCCCTTGCCGTACTTTGATGGGTCTGACTGCAGATGAGAATTTCGGGCCAAACGTGAATATCGGGAGTCTGATTCGTGATCAGAATTTCGGGCCAAATGTGAATATCATGAGTCCGACTCATGATGCTAATTTAGGGCTGAACGTGAATACCACGAGTCTGCCTCGTGATCAGAATTTCGAGACGAACGCGAATATCACGAGTCTGCCTCGTGATCAGAATTTCCGGCTGAATATGAATATCACGAGTCTGACTCGTGATCAGAATTTCGGCCCAATGTGAATTTCCGGCTGAATATGAATATCACGAGGCTAATTCGTGATGAGAATTTAGGACCGAACGTGAATATCACGAGGCTGATTCGTGATGAGAATTTAGGACCGAACGTGAATATCACGAGGCTAATTCGTGATGAGAATTTCAGGCCGAACGTGAATATCACAGGTCTGCCTCGTGACATGAATTTAAGGCCGAACGTGAATATCACGAGGCGGATTCGTGATATGAATTTAGGGCAGAACGTGAATATCACGAGGCGGATTTGTGAGGAGAATTTCGGGCCGAACGCGAATATCACGAGTCTGATTTGTGATCAGAATTTCGGGCTAAATGTGAATATCATAAGTCTGATGCATGATGCGAATTTAGGGCCAAACGTGAATATCACGAGTGTGCCTCGTGATCAGAATTTCGGGCCAAATGTGAATATCACGATTCTGACTCGTGATCAGAATTTCGGCCCAATGTGAATTTCCGGCTGAATATGAATATCACGAGGCTAATTCGTGATGAGAATTTAGGACCGAACGTGAATATCACGAGGCTGATTCGTGATGAGAATTTAGGACCGAACGTGAATATCACGAGGCTGATTCGTGATGAGAATTTCAGGCCGAACGTGAATATCACGAGTCTGCCTCGTGATATGAATTTAGGGCCGAAGGTGAATATCACGAGTCTGCCTCGTGATATGAATTTAGGGCCGAACGTGAATATCACGAGGCGGATTCGTGAGGAGAATTTCGGGCCGAACGCGAATATCACGAGTCTGATTTGTGATCAGAATTTCGGGCTAAATGTGAATATCATAAGTCTGATGCATGATGCGAATTTAGGGCCAAACGTGAATATCACGAGTGTGCCTCGTGATCAGAATTTCGGGCCAAATGTGAATATCACGAGTCAGACTCGTGATGAATATTTAGGGCCAAACGTGAATATCACGAGTCTGCCTCGTGAGTAGAAATTCCGGCCACATATGAATATCCCAAGTTTGGCTCGTGGTCAAAATTTACATGTAATATCAGAAATATATGAGCCGTTTATTTTGAAAGTGGCCTAACTCCATTTATCTTCAAATCGAGATAAATAACATTTACTGATAAATAACATGAATTTGTACATGTAACCATGGTAACCGGAAAATATTGAAAAACGGAGTTAGGCCCCTTTCAAAATAAACGGCTCATATACATAAAAAAAATTAAATTATTTTTTAAAAGTTTTTGGTCCAAGTTCATTTGAATTCTACAAGAGCGTAATTGCATAGAGTTAATAAGCGCACGGCTACTTCACGGGCAGTCGCAAGATATAATTTGTTTCAACTTCCGGCAATACGCTTCAGCCGTCTTGACTCATTTTACGAACATTTCCCCGCATCGCTCGGGTCCGAATTCTTCCGAGCTAAACACTACTGCAAGGGGTTCAATTTGACGGACTGCGGACGAAATAAAGACTGGGCGAGAGTGAATCGATAGAACGACTCGTGGCTTGAAATTTCAGTTCTCCGCTCGTCACCCGGCAACGCGGACGACAATTTGTCAAAATACTGGCGGCGGTTGGCAAATCACGCGAAACAGTCGAGGTTCACGAGATAAGATTTTTGCGCACGCTGCCAGATAAGAACGCCGGTGCCGTCGAGGGGACGAAGATGCTCGGTGAAAAGGGTAGAACACGAAAGTTTACTCTAGCACGTGGTACTCTCATGCCTTTCGAAGGGTAAAGTTCCGTCGTTTCCGGACGAAATTTGATGAGATTCTCGAGTATCGCCTCCGTCGCGATCCCTTCGAAAAAAGTTCCCGTCGCAGGGAGAATGTTAAGGCGAATTAACGTACGCCCGATCTCCGGTGTATACTCATAAGAAGTAACGACGGCAACTGATACTGATTTCGCTCAAAGTTTAAGAGGCGTCTTTAGACGAAAAATAAGGGAACGCGTGCATCAAAGTTTACACCGTAGGCTTTCATTTCCGACAGAAATAGACTGGAAATGTTAAATAGTGTTGAATTACCTACAACGGTTTAAAGCCCGGAGCGTAGTTATTTATATTTTTTAGTGCACTCATTACAATTGTAGGGATATAAGATGTTAGGTGTCGTCGAAGCGCGATGCGGAATTATATTAAGTTGAATAAAGTTTATTTAAAGATAAATGAAAGCACTAATATATAAATATAAATATAATATAAAGGTAAAACTATGGCAATTCGACTTCGACTCGGTAAACGGCAAGAAAACGTGTCTGTACAGGACTGAACTATACTCTGAACTTGACTGATCTAAACTTTGAACTATAACTGAACGAGACTGATCTATAACTGACAACTCAACTTAAACTGAACGACAACTTAAAACTGAACTCGCGTCCCAACCGGGCCGGCTTTTATACGGACCTCTACCGCCTTATTTTAATCCGGTAGGGCCCGATGGCCCAACGACAGTTTTATGCGACGCATCTACGGCCGTTTTCCTGATGCTACACAATTATGTGAAATAAATTTGGGACGATTCGCATGAAATGCAGCGGTTGCTTCTTGTCACCGTTTAATCGTGTTCGACACATTGTATTGACTGTTACCGTAAAAGCACCATTACAATGTCACGTTGTTTACTTTGTAAAATCGACCGAGAGGACGGAATGAGAATAATTGCGGCAAAGTGAATTTATTGTTAACATTTACGATGAATTTTCATTTCCCGTGTGTTAACATGTGTGAACACGCTAACAAGCGCGTACAGGTTAGAAAACAAAGTGCCGTGCGATTTGTAGCTTGCTTTATGACGCGTGTGCTTTGCCCAATGAGGTTCCTCTAATTAGATGCTCTCAATTATCGGAATATTGCAGGAGACTCGCTATCAAAATAATACTCTTCATATTTACAGTTTAGCGTTCATAATTGGGGATGAGGATCATACGTCCGCCTCCCTCTCTTCGCAAACATGACGCAAGTTTGTAGAAGGATAAGACTATTTGCGTTCATTTGATGACAGACGTCTATGAAGTCGACGCGGTTACCGTCAAATTAACGATCTATGTTAACATGTGTGAACGCATTAACAAGCGTGTACAGTTTAGAAAACAAAGTGCCATGCGATTTGTAGCCCGCTTTATGATGCGTGTGCTTTGCCCAATGAGGTTCCTCTAATTAGATGCTCTCAATTATCGGAATATTGCAGGAGACTCGCTATCAAAATAATACTCTTCATATTTACAGTTTAGCGTTCATAATTGGGGATGAGGATCATACGTCCGCCTCCCTCTCTTCGCAAATATGACGCAAGTTTGTAGAAGGATAAGACTATTTGCGTTCATTTGATGACAGACGTCTATGAAGTCGACGCGGTTACCGTCAAATTAACGATCTATGTTAACATGTGTGAACGCATTAACAAGCGTGTACAGTTTAGAAAACAAAGTGCCGTGCGATTTGTAGCTTGCTTTATGACGCGTGTGCTTTGCCCAATGAGGTTCCTCTAATTAGATGCTCTCAATTATCGGAATATTGCAGGAGACTCGCTATCAAAATAATACTCTTCATATTTACAGTTTAGCGTTCATAATTGGGAATGAGGATCATACGTCCGCCTCCCTCTCTTCGCAAATATGACGCAAGTTTGTAGAAGGATAAGACTATTTGCGTTCATTTGATGACAGACGTCTATGAAGTCGACGCGGTTACCGTCAAATTAACGATCCACCGCCGAATAGCGTAATAAGACAATTATGCGGTTCATTGTATTCGCAGTGTATCAGAATCGGGAGTGTGTTTATTCTCGTTAGAACTAACTCAATACACCCTCACCCCCTGCCTATCGCCTCGTGTTTTAATTATCTCCACTTGACAACGTGATGTAGCTTCGTTTCATTGATTTTACGAGCGGCTGCATATCCGGGAATCGCCATGGAAACCGCCATGATGTGGATCAGGATCGCGATGTGCCTCATATACTCGGTCCTTCCATACACAGAACAAAGACGATGCGAAGCCAGTTGTGGCCCATAATGAATACCCACCCCGACGGCTGAGGTCCCAACGGGAGATATGCATTTCATTATCGCACGACTTTTTTCACTGACTTCTTTAATTCATCCTCCGCCTCTCTCGGGACCAGCATCGCTCGCGGGAGGCTATGAAATTAAATTGGAAAACGAATCTCCGACGCGTTTCCTTCCTCTTTTCCTGAGGCCAATTCGTGAGACGGTTAGAGCGATAGAGAGAACGGGAGCGATTGCCCCTCGAAGCCTGGAAGACGGCAGGAGAAAGGCGGAAAAGACGGAAGCTGCGAAATGAGAGACGGAAAAACCGGAAGCGGCGAAATGAGAAGATGAAGGAGCTAACGGAAAGTGAGGCGAATAGCGGCGGCGAAGAAAGAACAAGCGTTCTGTATCAAGACGCGGATTCGCAAATTAATGGATCCGCCGGACTTAATAAAATTCCGTGCTCTTTCGGCGGACAGAGAAGTATCGGCCGGGTCGACGTAGACTAAACCTCCCCAGGAAATCGCGACAACCGTCCGACGACCTCATATAAGCGAAGAATTCGGTCAACCTTCTACTCACAGCGAAAGAAGAAGAAATTAGGGTTGCTGAGCGTAAAATATTCTCTCAGTGCCGTTGAACAAACAGACGCAAAGTCTTTGGGAAAAAGTCCACGCTGTACTTTTATTAAATTTATCTCCGCGCGAAAAGGTCAACGCCGAGTTAGTATGGTCTGCGAAAAGTGCTTTCAATGCGTTTAAAGGAACCTGTCAACTATAATGCGCCTCACCGAGTTAAGGAAAGCTTTTCGCCGGAAGTACGCACGGTGAATATTTTCGCACGGAGTTGAACGCACGCCGGCGACAGGAATTCTAACGAAACTTCGCGGAATTTGAGGGTGCGCAAGGTCGCGTAAACTAGGTTCCCCGTTTGCACGCCCTTAATCCCGGAATTTCTTGTGACCGCGCCGTTGTTAGCCTGCACTTATCGGACTTACTCTACCGTTCGTATTGTACCGTAACCAGGCGCCCCGGGATAAGATACTCCATACGCATCGACGAAACTGTCTTGGCTGTTTTCCAATTAAAACCGTCAGCCGAGACGACAGCGCTTCCACTCGGACAATGAGCAACTTCTGTCGAGAGGTCTGAACACCTATTGTTCACAGAAGTTTCCTTAGATTACACTTAATTGTTTCCGAGAACACGAGCGCAACATACTTTCAGAACTGTACAACTAGATTAAAACGTAAAAAATCAAGTGATCGCAGACCTGTGCAACTTTAAGAGGAAGGGTTCTGTTACAGGGTAACCGTGGACATTGTTTAATTCTTTAACACGTTGACTGCCGTGGTAGTCATCTGTGACCGGTGCAAAAGGTTTAATGGAAAATTAAAAAATACCCAACCCATAGCGTTTATAATTTTGTAAATGGAATTAATATGTCATAGTGATTAAATTCTTTGGTCTCCGATACCTTCGCATTGTTTTCATTTTGCGCAATTCAACCATATTCTGTTGTACTTTATCACGTTGCAAGACTTGTGCAACTTTAATCGGACGGGTTCTGTTACCGTGTAATTATGATCATTGTTTAATTCTTCATGAAAAAATAAAAAATACCCAACGGTAGCACTTATAATTTTGTAAATGCAATTAATATTACGTAATGATTAAATTCTTTGGTCTCCGATACCTTCGCATTATTTTGATTTTGCACGATTCAATTATATCCTGTAGTACTTCATCACGTTGCAAGACTTGTGCAACTTTAAGCGGACGGGTTCTGTTACAGTGTAACAATGATCATTGTTTAATTCTTCATGAGAAATTAAAAAATACCCAACCGGTGGCAATTTATATTTTGGTAAATACAATTAATATTACATATTTATTCAATACTTTGGACTCCGATACCTTCGCATTATTTCATTTTGCACGATTAAACTATATTCTGTAGTACTTCATCACGTTGCAAGACCCGTGCAAGTTTAAGCGGACGGGTTCTGTTACAGTGTAACTATGATCATTGTTTAATTCTTCATGAAAAATTAAAAAATACCCAGCCGGTAGCATTTATAATTTTGTAAATGCAATTAATATTACATAGTGATTCAATTCTTTAATTTCCGATACCGAAACGGTAGCATTTATAATTTTGTAAATGCAATTAATATTATATAGTGATTAAATTCTTTAGTCTCCGGTACCTTTGCATTATTTGTATTTTGCGGAATTCAATCATATTCTGTAGTACTTCATCACGTTGCAAGACTTGTGCAACTTTAAACGGACAGGTTCTGTTACAGTGTAACAATGATCATTGTTTAATTCTTCATGAGAAATTAAAAAATACCCAACCGGTGGCAATTTATATTTTGGTAAATACAATTAATATTACATATTTATTCAATACTTTGGACTCCGATACCTTCGCATTATTTCATTTTGCACGATTAAACTATATTCTGTAGTACTTCATCACGTTGCAAGACCCGTGCAAGTTTAAGCGGACGGGTTCTGTTACAGTGTAACTATGATCATTGTTTAATTCTTCATGAAAAATTAAAAAATACCCAGCCGGTAGCATTTATAATTTTGTAAATGCAATTAATATTACATAGTGATTCAATTCTTTAATTTCCGATACCGAAACGGTAGCATTTATAATTTTGTAAATGCAATTAATATTATATAGTGATTAAATTCTTTAGTCTCCGGTACCTTCGCATTATTTGTATTTTGCAGAATTCAATCATATTCTGTAGTACTTCATCACGTTGCACGACTTGTGCAACTTTAAGCGGACGGGTTCGGTTACAGG
Source organism: Cryptocheilus praepositus (assembly GCA_033815515.1). Classification (NCBI taxonomy): domain Eukaryota; kingdom Metazoa; phylum Arthropoda; class Insecta; order Hymenoptera; family Pompilidae; genus Cryptocheilus; species Cryptocheilus praepositus. Next base: position 6,027,317 of record JAWWQZ010000285.1, read on the forward strand.
ATAACCATGAGCATTGTTTAATTCTTCATGAAAAATTAAAAAATACCCAACCGGTAGCATTTATCATTTTGTAAATGCAATTGTTATTACATTGTGATTAAATTCTTTGGCCTCCAATACCTTCGCATTATTTCATTTTACACAATTCAATCATATTCTGTAGAACTTCATCACGTTATAAAACTTGTGCAACTTTAATCGGACAGGTTCTGGTACAGTGTAATTATGATCATTGTTTAATTCCTCAGGAAAAATTAAAAAATACCCAACGATAGCATTTATAATTTTGTAAATGCAATTAATATTACATAGTGATTCAATTCTTTGATCTCCGATACCGAAACAGTAGCATTTATAATTTTGTAAATGCTATTAATATTATATAATGACTAAATTCTTTAGTCTCCGGTACCTTCGCATTATTTGTATTTTGCAGAATTCAATCATATTCTGTAGTACTTCATCACGTTGCACGACTTGTGCAAGTTTAAGCGGACGGGTTCTGTTACAGTGTAACTATGATCATTGTTTAATTCTTCATGAAAAATTAAAAAATACCCAACCGGTAGCATTTATCATTTTGTAAATGCAATTGTTATTACATTGTGATTAAATTCTTTGGCCTCCAATACCTTCGCATTATTTCATTTTGCACAATTCAATCATATTCTGTAGAACTTCATCACGTTACAAAACTTGTGCAACTTTAATCGGACGGGTTCTGGTACAGTGTAATTATGATCATTGTTTAATTCTTCATGAAAAATTAAAAAATACCCAGCCGGTAGCATTTATAATTTTGTAAATGCAATTAATATTACATAGTGATTCAATTCTTTAATTTCCGATACCGAAACGGTAGCATTTATAATTTTGTAAATGCTATTAATATTACACAGTGATTAAATTCTTTGGTCTCCGATACCCTCGCATTATTGCATTTTGCCTAATTCAATCATATTCTGTAGTACACATACTTCATCACGTTGCGGTTTTAACATAGTGAAATACGCACGCCAGTCAACGTGTTAACATAAGCCTCAATTGTAATTTTCAAACGTTTCCAATACGATTCATGAGAACAGTTACTCCGCCACTCTGTATATTTGCTACTCATAAGGTGATGACTCAGCTCATGCTTGATAGCGGTTTGTGTACACAAATGTGTGCACATGAAACCCCGCTTATTCCATAGAGATGGACACTGATTGCTCGTATTGCTGCCTACTCCCGTGCCATACAGATCTAACAATAAGCCTACCCGCGTGGAGAGCATAACAGTAACCCCACTATCGCAATTCGCGATCCACGCGCTCAACCAAACCCCGCCTATTCGGCCTTCCCCAAAGCCGGCTGATATTGGCCAAGTCCGACAGGGACCAGCTGTTGCCTCAAAGAATCCCCGAGAAAGCTCTAAGTTACACTTGTGCCATTCCACGCCTCCGAGAATCTCCATTCATCAACCCTACGAATTTGCCAGTTTAACCCTCTATGGACCGAATTTTTTTTGGTGGCTATACAAAATCTATGTAACGTGAAATCAACAAATATCAACCTCGAAATACATATTAACAATGAATTCAGCAGTTTCAACAATTTAATTATAACAAATACATTTTGTAACTTTGAAGTAACAACGGCTTACAACGTTTGATCTTGTGTGTATAAGAGCTTAAGTACGGAATTCCATAAAACAGTTGGCGTTTGACATTAAGCATAGATATACGTTGCATTTCCTTATCTGATAATTTTCTACTACTAAATTCATCGTTGCTATCAATAATATTTATACGTCGTCGGGTAAATACTATCGGATGATCCCCGTTAGAATCAGAATCTGATAAAGAACCTTCGAATTTATTACTCCAAATGCTTCTTATTCCTATTCCTCTTTTATTTTTATATGATTTCTATCCATATTTTGGGCCTCTGATATATAAAACTAAAACGCAAGGAAAACACAAACGTTATCGCAAATACACTGAACCCTACCATTATAGCCCATTGTGTCTTAAAAATCACAAAGCTATATTACGTGAAAATAGTAATAAAATGATTGTTTAAATGCAAACAAATAAGACATTATTGATATACAAACTAAAAGCTATTAAGTACGCTTTTTTGTTTAACAAACACCGATAGAAGAAGAAATAATGAGAATTGCACAAGATGGTTCCTTTCGTTTCTATTGGCAGACAACTTTCAAAAGCATTTACTTTGACATTTCAGGATAGAGCTGACAACCGCATCAAGCATGTTATTGGTTACTAAGGAGACATTATATAACAAAATGTATACGCCATCTAGTAAAACAAAATTAAACTACTTAATAAAATATCGATTTATCGATATGTGACTTCAAAGTCACGCGGGCCCATAGAGGGTTAACTACGCTTCAACAGACTTATGTAAGCCTGACACTTATGAAAAAGTAGCTCATACTCCTCGGAATTAGTCAGAATTTTTAAGTTAGTTGCATAGTTAGATTATATTAAAAAAATATCGAGAAATATATGTATAATATAGGGGGCGTGTCAATTTTTTCTGGCGAAACTTTGCCAGCGTATTCTACACGCAAAAGTAAGAAATGTTATAAATTAATATATGCTCTTAAATGTTTTATCAAGGAATTATAATATAGTTAGATTATATTAAAAAATTATCTAGAAATATATATATAATATACAGGGGGTGTCAACTTTTTCCGGCGAAACTTTGCCAGCGTATTCTACACGCAAAAGTAAAAAATGTTATAAATGAATATATACTCTGAAATGTTTTATTAAGGAGTTATAATATAATATAATACAAAATTGTAATAAACCGGCATTTCGTCGACACAGCATACGAACGTATTATGAATATCTCTAATCGGAAATACGCTGATATACATTTTATGGTTTTGTAATGGAAGTGCCAGAGTTGCTGTAAAGGAATATCAGCGGAGATTCCCTTAAAGAAGAATACCACATCGGTAATTTTGAAATGTTAACTCGTTAATAAAATGTTAATAAAAAATGTATCAACTACTTTAGCAAGTAAACATAAGAGTTTATGTAAACAAAAATAGAGATATTCATAATACGTTCGTACGGTGTGTCGACGAAATGCCAGTTCATTATCATTTTGCGTTATATTATATTATAATTCCTTAATAAAACATTTAAAAGCACATATTAATTGTTACTTTTGCCTGTAGAATACGGTGGCAAAATTTGGCCGAAAAAAAACTGGGACGCCCCGTATATATATATATATAATATATATAATATATATTTTCGACAAGCTCCTAAACGTCACTACGAACACCGCGGATGTACATTTTCTTTTTTAAAAACGTTATAAACCATATCCAGTACTTATTATGCAAAGAAAAGTTTGGCGTTAAATGATAAAGTTGGTAAATGCTAAAGACCTAGCACGTTGAACGGACCCTTCCCTAACCGCTGGACCGATGAATAAAAAACGGGTTGTTGGTGAAGGAGCCGTGCAAAACTGCATTTTTGAATGTACCTGCCGTGTGAAGCGAACACATGGCGGGAATGGGGTATTCCCGCAGGAATCGCGAGGGAAGCAGTGAATAAATTTACTAGAACGTACGCCAGAGCGCCTTGTAACGTTTAATCCTGCGCGACGAATTGGATAATTTATGGACACCGTTAAGGTCCGGCACCGGCGAGTGTCCTACGTCGACGTGCATGTTTTGCTTCTCGGTTACTTATGCGAATGCATAAAGATGGGCGTATTTTGTCGCGCCGTGTAATGTCATGCGCTAATGGCCGGTAAAAAATGGCGAGCGTGCCCGAGGGGGGTATTTTGTGTGGGACTGTTTGCGAAAATTGGCAGATGTTCAAGAACGTTTTCGCGAATAAGGTCTAGCGCTTTTTATCCTCTTAAGTTTTATTACTTGTGAAGGAAGAAATCGCAAGTTTCAATTGTGTCAACAATACACGACTTCTCATTAGGTAAATAAACACATAGAAGACAAAGATACCTGGTACTGAGAAACATACGTCACATAAACGTCAAAACATTGCATTTTCCATGTCTCGAAGACCAAATATACGAATAAGAATTTGCTTTCGATCTTCTTAAGTTCTATTATTTGAGAAGGAAGAAATTGCAAATTCCAATTGTAGCAACAATACACGACTTCTCATTAGGTAAATAAACACATAGAAGAGGAAGATACCTGGTACAGAGAAACATACGTCACATAAACGTTAAAACATTGTATTTTCCTCGTCTCGAAGACCAAATATACGAATAAGATCTAGCGCTTTCAATCGTCTTAAGTTGTATTATTTGCGAAGGAAGAAATCGCAAGTTTGAATTGTGTCAACAATACACGACTTCTCATTAGGTAAATAAACACATAGAAGACAAAGATACCTGGTACTGAGAAACCTACATCACAAAAACCTCAAAACATTGTATTTTCCGTGTCTCGAAGACCAAATATACGAATAAGAATTTGCTTTCGATCCTCTTAAGTTCTATTATTTGAGAAGGAAGAAATGCAGTTTCAATTATATCAATAATTCACGATTTCTTATTAGGTAAATAAACACATAGAACAGAAGGATATCTGATGTTGAGAAATCTACGTCACATAAACGTTAAAACATTGTATTTTCCATGTCTCGAAGACCAAATATACGAATAAGAATTTGCTTTCGATCCTCTTAAGTTCTATTATTTGAGAAGGAAGAAATTGCAAATTTCAATTGTAGCAACAATACACGACTTCTCATTAGATAAATAAACACATAGAAGAGAAAGCTACCTGGTACTGAGAAACCTACATCACAAAAACCTCAAAACATTGTATTTTCCGTGTCTCGAAGACCAAATATACGAATAAGAATTTGCTTTCGATCCTCTTAAGTTCCATTATTTGAGAAGGAAGAAATTGCAAATTTCAATTGTAGCAATAATACACGACTTCTCATTAGGTAAATAAACACGTAGAAGACAAAGATACCTGGTACTGAGAAACCTACATCACAAAAACGTCAAAACATTGCATTTTCCATGTCTCGAAGACCAAATATACGAATAAGAATTTGCTTTCGATCCTCTTAAGTTCTATTATTTGAGAAGGAAGAAATTGCAAATTTCAATTGTAGCAACAATACACGACTTCTCATTAGGTAAATAAACACATAGAAGACAAAGATACCTGGTACTGAGAAACCTACATCACAAAAACCTCAAAACATTGTATTTTCCGTGTCTCGAAGACCAAATATACGAATAAGAATTTGCTTTCAATCCTCTTAAGTTCCATTATTTGAGAAGGAAGAAATTGCAAATTTCAATTGTAGCAATAATACACGACTTCTCATTAGATAAATGAACACGTAGAAGAGAAGGATACCTGGTATTGAAAAACCTACATCACATAAACATTAAAACATTGTATTTTCCAAGCTTAAACACCAAATATACGAATACGGTTTTACTTTCGATCCTCTTAAATTCTATTATTTGTGAAGGAATAAATCGCAAGTTTCAATCGTGTCAACCCTACACAACTTCTTATTTGATAAATAAACATATAGAAGAGAAGGATACTTGGTACTGAGAAACCTATGTTACATAAACGTTAAAATATTGTGTGTTCCTTATCTCGAAGACCAAATATACGAATAAGATCTAGCGCTTCCAATCGTCTTAAGTTGTATTATTTGCGACGGAAGAAATCGCAAATTTTAATTGTATCAATAATACACGACTTCTCATTAGATAAATGAACACGTAGAAGAGAAGGATACCTGGTATTGAAAAACCTACATCACATAAACATTAAAACATTATATTTTCCATGCTTCAACACCAAATATACGAATACGGTTTTACTTTCGATCCTCTTAAATTCTATTATTTGTGAAGGAATAAATCGCAAGTTTCAATTGTGTCAACCCTACACGACTTCTTATTAGATAAATAAACATACAGAAAAGAAAGATACTTGGTACTGAGAAACCTACGTTACATAAACGTTAAAATATTGTATTTTCCATGTCTCGAGGACCAAATATACGAATAAGGTTTTACTTTCGATCCTCTTAAATTCTATTATTTGTGAAGGAATAAATCGCAAGTTTCAATTGTGTCAACCCTACACAACTTCTTATTTGATAAATAAACATATAGAAGAGAAGGATACTTGGTACTGAGAAACCTATGTTACATAAACATTAAAACATTGTGTGTTCCTTATCTCAAAGACCAAGTATACGATTAAGGTTAGCGCTTTCGATCTTCTTAAATTCTATTATTTGCGAAGGAAGGAATCGCAAGTTTCGATTGTATCAACAATACACAATTTCTCATTAGGTAAATAAATACGTAAATGTTAAAACATTGTATTTTCCTTCTCTCGAAGACCAAATACACACGTAGTTCGCCCTACGCGCAAGAACACTGGCAAGACAAATCAGGGATGCAGCATTGAATAAAGCCGGCATTCATGAAATTAGCATTCCAAATGCGAACATCCTGTGCTACGCCATTACCCTAATTTATGCTATTACCGCTCCTAATTACTTCGTCGCCAACAACAAATCGACCCGAAAAACATGTCGCAGACATTTTCTCTCGTTTCGTCCGCAGAAAACTGCCCTATCCGCGGGCCGCAACCTGTGACAGACGATCAAAGGAAGTCCTGGCGTCCTATTTATCCGAGTGGAAACGCACGTTCGCCAATAAAAGAGGCAGTTATTCGCAGGGGTGTCACTTCATTATCCCACCGCGAATAGGCAATAATTCTAATCGAATATCGCGTACTCGCATCCGCTATTGGACCTCCACCATTGTACGCCTGAAATTGCGGGAATCGAGACATGGGGGATCTGGGTCGTATATGTAGGGCAGGTAATGTCAGAGGTCACGTTAGCGGGCCGACTCGCTCTTCATCGAGTTCATGGCGGCATCATAGGGGTTCCTTTAGCTTTCGCCGTGCACCACGGGAATCTCTCAGGGAGTTCGACATTTCGCAGGCCCGACAGAACTCACACTCGCGGGCATGTCATCCCGAATTCAGGTCACAGATTGTGACACCATGAATGCTATGATACGGTCGCAACCTCCGGCGGTCAGGATTCGATGGTAACGCGGTGTTGATCGATAAAAATAAGTCTTATGGCTGAGCGGGGGGAATCGAATAAATAGGGGTGGGATGTGTGATTTAGTTGAATGAGCAACGAGAGAGTGTGCGTATGAGAGAGAGAGACAGAGAGAGAGAGAGAGAGAGAGAGAATGAATGATGAAAGAAAAAAGAGGCGCCGGACCGATTGTTTAATAGTTTCGTATAAAGCGTATGCATGAGTATGTATGTGGTAACGAGAAGGTTCTCGAACCTCCGGCGGTCAGGATTTGATGGTAACGCGGTGTTGATCGATAAAAATAAGTCGTATGGCTGAGTGGGAGGAATCGAATAAATAAGTGTGGGATGTGTGATTTAGTTGAATGAGCAACGAGAGAGTGTACGTATGAGAAAGAGAGAGAGAGAGAGAGAGAGAAATGAATGATGAAAGAAAAGAGAGGCGCCGGACCGATTGTTTAATAGTTTCGTATAAAGCGTATGCATGAGTATGTATGTGGTAACGAAAAGGTTCTCGAACAAAACTGTTGTCATGGAGACGAAAACAGTATATAAGGAGGACCGACAAAAGAGCGAGTCTTCTTCTTCTTTTGGCTAATCTTGAGAGTATCAGCGTGTCCGCAAACGAATTTTTGCGTAGGTTTGGGTTGCGTGTGATTGTCATTCAGACTGTTCGTTTCATCCCCTTTTTCCATATACAAATGTATTCACATTTCACTTTTCACGAATCTTTATCACCATCTTAACACTAAACGTACCAAACGGGGTCAAATGACCCCTTTCAAAATTTACTTTAAAACCGTACATTCATTGTTTTCTTTCTCTCATTTGACTTTCTGTAAATTCGCATATCATCCGATTATTCAATTTCTCGCTTTAATAAAGTAGGGATTTCTTTATGAAAATCAACGTTATTGTCATGCTAAAAATAGGTAGGTGTAAAGTACCGGTATATTTAGTATTAAGACAATTCCCACATAGGTGTCTTATGGGCACCAGCAAAAGTTGTCGATGCTTGTAATGTATTCTGACCCAAATGTACCGTGTTTCTCGTGGTTTTGCGAATGATAGCACATTCTCTGTTCACTTCGAATTTACGCAGAGGGTCCACCGGAGAAATATTTGTGGGTATGTTGTCCATTCATAGTTGCGTCTGTATGTCGATGTGATACTAACATCTTTCGTGGTGAGTATACCAATTTAAATTATTTAGCATTTTTAGACAGCATGTTTAGATGCGCAATGAATGATAGCGTAGGTGACATCGATCAGTGTTAACACATTGTTGACCGGTCAAGAGTTAACTCGTGTTTGCACTTGCGTCGGCTATTTTAATTTTTGAAACGTAGGCCAATATAGAATATAGCAAAATTTTGTTCATTGTGTTCAATCGCGCCTGCTTTATTAAAAAAAAAAGTATACTTTTCTTGGTATTGGGGCTTTTATTACAATTCTTGTATTAGAAAGTATCAATAACGAGCTTTATTAAAAAAAAAAGTATACTTTTCTTGGTATTGGGGCTTTTATTACAATTCTTGTATTAGAAAGTATCAGTAACGACGGAACGTGACGGTGAAGCGTTTTTCAATACACATTTTTCATGCTTTATATAGTTGCCCGAGTGATTTTTAAATAAATTGTAGTCATTTGGAAAATGATTATTGAAAATGAAATAACAAGGGCATACTCTAGCTCATTAAAAGGAAAGCACAACGAAACAAGATATATGTGCAAAACCTCCTGTCTACATCTGCACGTAAATGACTACTGTACAGTTAATCATACGAAAAAATATTGAAAGTTACTGAAACTTACGTCCAAAGTTCAATCTGAATTCATTATGCACGAACAAACTTTATTGAAGGTTATTTACATCGTTTCACTTCCATGTGCAATTACGAAATAATAACCGGTGACTTGAGACAGCTTTTGCCGAAAATTGCCACCCACAATGTGTTAACTTGTTTCTTGTAGTAAGTTTAATACACCGCGGTATTGTCAGATAACAAAAGAAACCGAAGTCTGAAACTACCTCGCAAAGCATAGTAATTTGTTGTACGCAAAGCGCAACGGCTCGTAATAAACAGTAGGTGATTGAAAGGTATCGAATTTGGTTGATCAGAAGCTGCTACAAAAATATCGAGTGACGAGCGAATCTTGTCAACAAACCGGTTGCTACGTGCATTATCGCTTCTCGGCGAAACTCAATGACCGCGACAATTACCAATTAACGAAGGACACACGATATCCCGACGGTGACGAAACAGCTACTCGGCTTATTATTGCACATCTCCGGATAAACACACCAGATCCGCCGCTCTGTCTTCCTCCGAGGAACTATACAGAGTCGTGCTTCCAATTTCCCACAGGGAATCGATGGAGCTGAAGGCGCATTCTTCTCACAACGCGGCTACGTACCGGAATGGAGTACAAAGCCGACGTCAAGAGAAGGAAATAATTTACGAGCACTTAAGTATTGACGGTGAACACCTCGGTTCCGGCAGCGCAGCGAATGTAATTCATCTTCCTTTCTGCATGTCGGTGGATGCGCAAATGCGAGAAACGAAGATCTATGGGATTAGACAATTATTCCGCATAAAACACTGCGCGAACGTCGGACATCTCTATAGAACGCACTATATCTCACGGTAACTGTAAGCGCAGACTACATAAGAAACTTGCTTAACACTAAACGTACCGGTAGTTTACACCTCATATTCTTACCATGAGGGGTTATTTGACCCCTTATGAAATAAACGTTGATTTTCAGATAGAAATTCCTAATATATTAAAGCGAGAAATTGAATAATCAGATGATATAAGAATTTACAGAAAGTCAAATGATTGAAATCAACTACAATGAAAGTACGATTTTAAAGTACATTTTGAAAGGGATCATTTGACCCTGCTTGATACATTTACTGTTAAAATTGCGGCTTGATAATCAACAATGTCCAAAGGTACGAAAATATATTCACAAAAATATACAATTTTCGTTTAAAAATTGACAATATTTAAATGTATCGGATTTCATCGTACTGCTTGAAAATTAGCAATATTTAAGTGAAGATACCGGTACCTTACACCTACCTATTCTTACCATTTCATTTGATTCCTTACGAAATAAACGTTGAAACAGAAAGTCAAATGATCGAAAGACATAACAATGAATGTACGATTTTAAAGTAAATTTTGAAAAGGGTCATTTGACTCCGCTCAGTACGTTTAGTGTTAAAATTGCGGCTTGGTAATCGACAATGTCCAAAGGTACGAAAATATATTCACAAAAGTATACAATTTTCGTTTAAAAATTGACAATATTTAAATGTATGGGATTTCATCGTACTGCTTGAAAATTAGCAATATTTAAGTGAAGATACCGGTACTTTAAATCTACCTATTCTTATCATGTAATTTGATCCCTTATAAAATAAATGTTGAAACAGAAGGTCAAATGATCGAAAGAAATAACAATGAATGTACGCTTTTAAAGTAAATTTTACCCCGCTTGATACGTCTAGTGTTAAAATTGCGGCTTTATAATCGACAATATGTCCAGGTATGAAAATATATTCACAAAAATATAAAATGTTCGTTTAAAAATTGACAATATTTAAATGTATCGGATTTAATCGTACTGCTTGAAAATTAGCAATATTTAAGTGAAGATACCGGTACTTTACATCTACCTATTCTTACCATTTCATTTGATTCCTTACGAAATAAACGTTGAAACAGAAAGTCAAATGATCGAAAGAAATAACAATTAATGTACGATTTTAAAGTAAATTTTGAAAGGGGTGCTTTGACTCCACTCGGTACGTTTAGTGTTAAAATTGCGGCTAGATAATCGACAATGTCTAAAGGTATGGAAATATATTCACAAAAATATACAATTTTCGTTTAAAAATTGACAATATTTAAATGTATCGGATTTAATCGTACTGCTTGAAAATTAGCAATATTTAACTGAAGATACCGGTACTTTGCACCTACCTATTCTTACCATTTCATTTGATTCCTTACGAAATAAACGTTGAAACAGAAAGTCAAATGATCGAAAGAAATAACAATTAATGTACGATTTTAAAGTAAATTTTGAAAGGGGTGCTTTGACTCCACTCGGTATGTTTAGTGTTAAAATTGCGGCTAGATAATCGACAATGTCTAAAGGTATGGAAATATATTCACAAAAATATACAATTTTCGTTTAAAAATTGACAATATTTAAATGTATCGGATTTAATCGTACTGCTTGAAAATTAGCAATATTTAACTGAAGATACCGGTACTTTGCACCTACCTATTCTTACCATGTCATTTGATCCCTTATAAAATAAATGTTGAAACAGAAAGTCAAATGATCGAAAGAAATAACAATTAATGTACGATTTTAAAGTAAATTTTGGAAGGGGTGCTTTGACTCCACTCGGTACGTTTAGTGTTAAAATTGCGGCTAGATAATCGACAATGTCTAAAGGTATGGAAATATATTCACAAAAATATACAATTTTCGTTTAAAAATTGACAATATTTAAATGTATCGGATTTAATCGTACTGCTTGAAAATTAGCAATATTTAACTGAAGATACCGGTACTTTGCACCTACCTATTGTCACCATATCATTTGATCCCTTATAAAATAAATGTTGAAACAGAAAGTCAAATGATCGAAACGTATAACAATGAATGTACGATTTTAAAGTAAATTTTCAAAGGTCTCATTTTACCCCGCTTTGTACGTTTAGTGTTAAAATTTTATTCCCCTATAATCCCGCGCTTGTGTATCAAAGTGTACGATTACATCGACAAAACTCAATCTCCTCAAAGGTGAGATTTTATACGACGTCCTTCAACGTGATGCGCGAAGCCACTATCGGACGGAGAACAGGCAAAATTTGAAATCTTCAATAGCGGTTTCGAGAAGGCCACATTCGACACTCGTTCTCTCCGCGACAAACCCAATCGGGCTGGTCTCCTGCGAGAAGTAGGGTCAAATAATGCCTTCAGGGTGCAGAGCTCCGTTTCGCTTTCAAAGAAAGCACATCCTCAGCGCGGGTTTTGTCCCGCAACGAACGCGTTTGATCGTCGTTAGGCGATCGACGTTAGCCCGAGTGCCATAGCCCATTATCTCTCCGTTGACAAGGGTTTATTCGGAGTAGATTGGTTTCGTGACCGATTCCCGGAACAGTCGATCGCACCTGAAGATCACGTAATGCCTTATCGGAACGCGTGACCTCGATTATTTGCCGCGTATTTGCGGAATAACTTTGGCCGACGGGGCACTGAGAAAATTGCTCCTGCACTTTCCCCTTCGTTATTTCCGCCGGCGCGGAAGAAGAGAATGCGGCGGATAAAGAAAATGTATTCGCACGACACCCCTCTTTCTGAAATACCTTGAGGGGGAAGCTGCATAAAATAATCTTCAGATATACCTCATTTGGTGCCTAATAAAAATTACGGTAGTGAGGGGTTGTAAATTGTAAACTGTGATAAATTGAGAAATTCGGTCATGCTCAGCTGGTATGTACACATATGAATGTTTCTATGTTAACTAATAGGTACACAACTTTGCTCCCGCCGTTTTTCACTTTCGTCCAATGCAAAAAACGGCGGGAGCAAAGTTGTACACCTATTAGTATATCGTGTAATTATGTATAATATCGGACACGTGTATCTGTTTACACAATAACGTGTTATTGTAGGGATATAAGATGTTAAGTGATGTCGAAGCGTGATGCGGAATTATATTGAGTTGAATAAGTTTATTAAAGATAAATGAAAGCACTAATATATACATATAAATACAAAATGAAAATAAAACTATGGCAATTCGACTTCGATTCGGTAAACTGCAAGAAAACGGATCTATACTGGACTGAACTACACTCTGAACTTGACTGACCTAAACTGAACTATACTGACTGACAACTCAACTTATACAACTTAAAACTCTGATCTATTACTGAGGTATGACTGAGCTCGTGTCGCAAATCGGTCCGCCTTTTATACGAACCTCTACTGGCTTATCTTAATCCGGTATGGCCCGATGGCCCAACGACAGTTTTACGCGACGCATCTACGGCCGTTTTTCTGATGCTACATTATTATCATGTTAACAGTACGTGGTTGTGAATTGTAAACTGTGATAAATTGAGAAATTCGATCATTCACAGCTGGTGTGTACACGTATGAATGCTTTTATGCTAACTAGTATATCGTGTAATTATGTATAATACCGGACACGTGTATCTGTTTAAACAATAACGTGTTATTATCATGTTAACAGTGCGTGATTGTGAATTGTAAACTGTGATAAATTGAGAAATTCGGTCATGCTCAGCTGGTATGTACACATATGAATGTTTTTATGTTAACTAGTATATCGTGTAATTATGTATAATACCGGACACGTGTATCTGTTTAAACAATAACAGTGCGTGATTGTGAATTGTAAACTGTGATAAATTGAGAAATTCGATCATTCTCAGCTGATATGACCACGTATGAATGCTTTTATGCTAACTAGTATATCGTGTAATTATGTATAATACCGGACACGTGTATCTGTTTAAACAATAATGTGTCATTATCATGTTAACAGTGCGTGATTGTGAATTGTAAACTGTGATAAATTGAGAAATTCGGTCATGCTCAGCTGGTATCTACACATATGGATGTTTCTATGTTAACTAGTATATCGTGTAATTATGTATAATACCGGACACGTGTATCTGTTTAAACAATAACGTGTTATTATCATGTTAACAGTGCGTGGTTGTGAATTGTAAACTGTGATAAATTGCGAAATTCGATCATGTACGGCTGGTATGACCACGTATGAATGCTTTTATGCTAACTAGTATATCATGTAATTATGTATAATACCGGACACGTGTATCTGTTTAAACAATAACGTGTTATTATCATGTTAACAGTGCGTGGTTGTGAATTGTAAACTGTGATAAATTGAGAAATTCGATCATTCACAGCTGGTGTGACCACGTATGAATGCTTTTATGCTAACGCGTATATCGTGTGATTATGTATAATACCGGACACGTGTATCTGTTTAAACAATAACGTGTTATTATCATGTTAACAGTGCGTGATTGTGAATTGTAAACTGTGATAAATTGAGAAATTCGGTCATGCTCAGCTGGTGTGTACACATATGAATGCTTTTATGCTAACGCGTATATCGTGTAATTATGTATAATACCGGACACGTATATCTGTTTAAACAATAACGTGTTATTATCATGTTAACAGTGCGTGATTGTGAATTGTAAACTGTGATAAATTGAGAAATTCGATCATTCACAGCTGGTGTGACCACGTATGAATGCTTTTATGCTAACGCGTATATCGTGTGATTATGTATAATACCGGACACGTGTATCTGTTTAAACAATAACGTGTTATTATCACGTTAACACATTGACTGTCGTGCGTATTTTGCTGTATTAGAACGGCGATGCTATAAAATACTACAGCGTTTGACTGAATTATGCAAAATGTACGTAATGTTCAGCTATTGGAGACAAAAGAATTGCATCATTATTCTAATAATAACTGCATTTATAAAATAATTATTGCTACCGACTGCGAATATTTTTATCTTCAGTAAAAAGTCAAAGTGTTAACGGCTAAATTCGAAATTCTTCTTGAAGAGTTAGTGTGCAATACCTGTAATAACCCGCTGTATATGGATTATTGTTAGACGGTTTCGTCAAAATGACAGAAAATCAACTCGAATCATTGATTTATAAGATTGTTGATAGTTGAAAGATTTATTCTATCTACAACAAAACGCGGGATCAACGTTTTTCGTGAATCGGTGAAATTTTTTGTTTGCTTACGTGCGTAATGAAAAAGTGAGGGTTTATTAGAATTCAAAGAGAGTTACGCGTGTCCTTCGAACTGTAGGAAGTTTATTTGACAAACTTTCGCCCCGGTGATCGTCTACTCCATCAACGATTCTTTAATATTTCTCGGTGAAGTTCCACCGTTATTGAGAAGCAAAGTTTCGCGCGTGCGACCCGAGAATGTAATCACGTATATACATATGCATGGTTACGCGTCAAAAGCTTCCCATGCTTCTACAAATCGAAATTTGGTAATATATTTTCTGATCTTCAAATCGAATATAACTGATGCTATGTAATAATATTTATACTTTTCCCTTTGTCAGTTTAATTTGCCTTGTTGCGGGCGCGACCCAAGAATGTAATCACGTATATACATATGCATGGTTACGCGTCAAAAATTTCCCCATGCTTCTACGAATCGAAATTTGATAATATATTTTCTGATGTTCAAATGGAATATAACTGATGCTATGTAATAATATTTATACTTTTCCCTTTGTCAGTTTAATTTGCCTTGTTGCGGGCGCGACCCAAGAATGTAATCACGTATATACATATGCATGGTTACGCGTCAAAAATTTCCCCATGCTTCTACGAATCGAAATTTGATAATATATTTTCTGATCTTCAAATGGAATATAACTGATGCTATGTAATAATATTTCTACTTTTCCCGTTGTTAGTTTAATTTACCTTATTCCCGCTCGCGGGACACGAACTTTAGTGCAAACATCTACAATACACACAACGTAATTCTGTAACGCCAGAAATTAAAAGAGGTAAAATAAAAGCAGAGAAAAAAAGAATTAAAAGATAGGGATCCGTTCTAATTAAAACCCCGACGGTAAAACATCGTGAAGATCATTAGCGACGTTAAACTTCTTGATTAAATGTCTTCTCTAATTTTCCCCTCGAACTTTCGACCGCGAAGTCAGTTACACAGCGGCCAGAAAAGTTTCGGTTATTAAGCCATCGGCAGGAAGTATTTCGATCGGTTATCGACGTGAGCATACCGACGTTTCATTCTTCACCCTGACAGCGAAAGCCCACAAAATTCACCCCCATTAAATCGCACGATCGGCACGTGAAGCTGCCGTTACACGACTGCTTGCGAAACATGGAATAATAATGCCAATCTTTTTCTGTCCGGCGTTCCCCCTGGACGAATGCCATCGTCGAATATCACGTTGAAGGGTCTAAGGTGTTTCGATAGCTTCGGTGTGTAAGTTTTCGTTATCTCAAACCGATAGGATCGCACTATTGTTTCTTAGGGGGGTTGCTTAGCTGTTTGGGTTCTTTTATATTATATGTGCCCATAATTATGAAACTGGTCTAAGTCATATATTTCTTGTTTCGAGATATTTAATGAATTGCATTTGAATAAATTAAAAAATATTTTTACATTATGCGACATTTTAATTTATAATTTTATTAGTCTTAATTAATGGAAATTTACTATGAATATGAAATTTTGTGTGAATTTTATACGATAATATTATTTTTAAAGATTGAATTGACTTAGACCATTTTCAAAATTAACTGAATGTCCTATAAATGACTTAAAGCAATAAAGAACTTTGAGTTTTATTTGAAACAATAATTTGATTGAAATAATTCGTGAACATTTATTAGATTTATTAATTATTTTTAAACAGTAATCCATTTTTATCATTATTTCGAGTATTTAAGATTCTTAAAATGTTCCTGAAAAACTGGAGGGATGTACGGTAGTAAACTCATAATATCTTTATGTTTTTCTTCCGATACTGGTCTAATGGTGGTGTGTAATGGAAGTAATTTAATATTTCCGTATATTTTTGGTCTTCCTTTTTTAGGTGAAAGATCCAAAACGTGAAATTTAGAATCATCTAAAGATGTTTTATAGAACATTTTATAAGGTTCATTTTTCAAGAATCTCATCCATTGAATTTGTAGCCAAGAGACAGATTCACCCGCGGTATTTTTTACTCTTCTTGTTATTGATTCTTCTAGTAATGAAGTTGTCGTTATTATTAAAATTTGATTGTCATTTATTTTATTATGTAGTTCAGAAACGCGTCAAAGAAGGCCACGTGCCATTTTCAAGTTGTTTATATAATTTATTTAAATTTTTGACTTAGACCACTTTCATAATTAAAACTAAATGAATTCCATATAATGTTGAAATTACAACCACTATCTAATGGTTCATTTTTGACAATTTCGTAAAAATTACATTGAATAAATTTAGTTAAAAATAATGTGGTATGAAATAACTGATAAACTCATTTTTTTTAAATTTTGACTTAGACCACTTTCATAATTATGGGCACATATGTGAACTGACAGACGAATTTGAAAACAGAAGAATTTGTTTCATGATATTGTGTGCAGCCCTATAAACAATGGATTGCACAAATTAACTCAGCTCTAGTGAACACGAATTTTGTTTTGATACGGTTCATGACGAAAGCCGACGTATTTAGAAAAAAATTAGTGGGATGGAAAGTGACGAAAGCAATAGTGGATAGTGACCAAAGTATCACACAAAACGAAACTACAGATCATAATTTGATGTAAAGATATAGTTTTAAAGATGTAAATATACATGAACAATCGAAATATAACGTTTTTGTAAGATAATTTATATGTAAGATTTTGGTATTTTTATTAGAAAAATTAACAGAGTATAAAGTCAATATTTATATGGGAAGAATAATTACAGAAAAATCTTAACGCATTGACAGCCGGCCTCGCGAAAACACGGATTTCTGAGTCTGTCGATTGAGTGGCGGCCCCATTATAATGTGAAATTTTTTTGCTGATATGACTACATATCGATTTGTATTTACCTGCCATTTTTATAGGAACACCACACTTGCCTTAAATATTAAGACTTTTGTTTTCTGTTTACGTTATATATATACGTAACAATCCACCATAAAATGAGGGACTGTATTGTTTTCTATAATTATAAATTAAAAGTTTCGATTTTGTTTATGTTTTTAATCACCATTAAATTGTATATGACGAATATGCAAATAAAATGTACTATTTCACGAAAATATGTAATGTTTTGAATATTTTTTTCGGCTATTTAGTGATCAGAAACAAGCGAATGAGGCCGACGTTTGGAATAGTGGCCGATACGCTGCCGGCGTTCAGTCTTTAAATGTCTCTTAGGTCGCCGGCTGTCAATGTGTTAACACCCGTATGAATGGCAAGCTTGAGCTCGACTGACTACGCATACGAAAAAATACGTAGCGATGAAAACAGAAAATATATAGCAACAGAAACACAAGAAGCGAGCGACAGGGGGTCACCCAAAAACGTTTGCGAGTCGGTCGCAAACCCTTTCCACGAAAAAGACATCAGTCTAAAAACCTTTCTCAACATAAGATAATTTTATTGTATCATGTAAGTCATTCCACACTTGCCTTAAATATTAAAACTTTTGTTTTCTGTTTACATTATATATATGTAACAATCCAGCATGAAATGAGGGACTGTATTTTTTTCTATAATTATAAATTAAAAGTTTCGATTTTGTTTCTGTTTTTAATCACCATTAAATTGTATATGACGAATATGCAAATAAAATGTACTATTTCACGAAAATATATAATGTTTTGAATATTTTTTTTAGCTATTCATTGTTCAGAAACAAGCGAACAAGGCCGGCGTTTGGAATTTAAGTGGCTTTAAATGTCTCTTAGGTCGCCGGCTGTCAATGTGTTAACACCCGTATGAATGGCAAGCTTGAGCTCGACTGACTACGCATACGAAAAAATACGTAGCGATGAAAACAGAAAATATATAGCAACAAAAACACAAGAAGCGAATGACAGGGTATCACCCAAAAAACATTCGCGAGTCGGTCCCAAACCCTTTCCATGAAAAAAACATCAGTCTAAAAACCTTTCTCAACATAAGATAATTTTATTGTATCGTGTAAGTCACTCCACACTTGCCTTAAATATTAAAACTTTTGTTTTCTGTTTACGTTATATATACATATGTAACAATCCACCATGAAATGGGGGACTGTATTTTTTTCTATAATTATAAATTAAAAGTTTCGATTTTGTTTCTGTTTTTAATCACCATTAAATTGTATATGACGAATATGCAAATAAAATGTACTATTTCACGAAAATATGTAATGTTTTGAATATTTTTTTCGGCTATTTAGTGATCAGAAACAAGCGAATGAGGCCGACGTTTGGAATAGTGGCCGATACGCTGCCGGCGTTCAGGCTTTAAATGTCTCTTAGGTCGCCGGCTGTCAATGTGTTAACACCCGTATGAATGGCAAGCTTGAGCTCGACTGACTACGCATACGAAAAAATACGTAGCGATGAAAACAGAAAATATATAGCAACAAAAACACAAGAAGCGAGCGACAGGGGGTCACCCAAAAACGTTTGCGAGTCGGTCGCAAACCCTTTCCACGAAAAAGACATCAGTCTAAAAACCTTTCTCAACATAAGATAATTTTATTGTATCATGTAAGTCACTCCACACTTGCCTTAAATATTAAAACTTTTGTTTTCTGTTTACATTATATATATATGTAACAATCCACCATGAAATGAGGGACTGTATTGTTTTCTATAATTATAAATTAAAAGTTTCGATTTTGTTTCTGTTTTTAATTACCGTTAAGTTGTATATGACGAATATGCAAATAAAATGTACTATTTCACGAAAATATGTAATGTTTTGAATATTTTTTTCGGCTATTTAGTGATCAGAAACAAGCGAATGAGGCCGACGTTTGGGATAGTAGCCGATACGCTGCCGGCGTTCAGGCTTTAAATGTCTCTTAGGTCGCCAGTTGTCAATGTGTTAACACATTGCGGACGGATGACGAGATATCTCGTCATTGCTACTTCGTCGTTCGGGACCATTGACGAGATATATCGTCTTGCATATTTTGTCGTTCGGGACAGGTGACGAGATATCACGTTGCTACATGATTGTCAGCGGCAGTTTTTCATCATTTGTATTGCAAATGAATTATTTGAAACTCTGAAATATGGATAGCGGCAAAACGATTAGCAATATTACAGAAATATTTGTGGACAGTTTGACACTTTGACTGCCAAGCGTTTCTTGCTATGTTGAAACCGCGATACGATAAAATACTGCAGAGTATAATTAAATCGTGCAAAATGAAAGTAATGCACAGTTGTTAGAAGCCAAAGTATGGAAGCGCCGTTCCAATATCAATTGCTTTTACAAAATTGCAAATAGGGTTCATTGCGAATTTTTTGCATTTTGAGTACAATCTTTTGCACCGGTCACCGATGACCACCATGGCAGTCAACGTGTTAACTACTAACAAATCATCACTAATTTAAAGATATTTGACGCAAAAAAATACCCGGCCACTGGGTACGATTAGCAATAGAATGCTCGGTCCGCAAAGTGTTAACACCCGTATGAATGGCAAGCTTGAGCTCGACTGACTACGCATACGAAAAAATACGTAGCGACGAAAACAGAAAATATATAGCAACAAAAACACAAGAAGCGAGCGACAGGGGGTCACGCAAAAAACATTCGCGAGTCGGTCCCAAACCCTTTCCATGAAAAAAACATCAGTCTAAAAACCTTTCTCAACATAAGATAATTTTATTGTATCATGTAAGTCACTCCACACATTCGCAAAAATCGCCTCGTCTCGCTACCTCGGCCGCAAAAGTGGTCGTCCGCAAAGGGTTAAAGAGTCGGTATATCTTTTCCTCCTTTCCTCGGCATTCTGTCGTGCCGCGGACGGATTAAAGGGGCTACGTGAGAGGATATGAGAAATTTCGTGGCGGTCGTACGTGATCGCGAAGTAGACACGCGCGGTTTCCTTAGCAACGAGCGCCCATCCCGGATTTCTCGTCGGTCCGCCCTTAACAGCCGAAGGAAACTTCATTATCAATAGGGAGGGCGAAAGTTGCCGGGCGTGTGACGCAAGACCGGCCGAAGTTCGCAGGTGTCGAATGTAATTAAAAACTCGTCACCGATCTATGCAGGTTATGTGCCGAAGTTTGATTGCCGTGCGAGGACTTCTTTGGGGGAATACGACGCTGCTGAGTAAGAGCTCTCGACAGAATTTCTAATGGGATGAGCGGAAGATGAGCGACGAGTCTTGACATGTCGGTATTCCAAACTTGAGATGGAAGATCGAAGCGCGAGGCGTAATTGAACGCGTTATGCTTCGGTTATATACGTAATTGTGATGCTTCTGTGTAATCGAGTTGTAGAAATATTACCATTTAACTTTCCTAATGCGATTCGTGGTTCGGTGACTGTCTAACGACCGCAACATCATTATGTCTCGGGGCGTAATGTGTCATGATTGAAGATTATAATGGAAACATTGGCTGCGCCCGCGGCCAGTCCGAAGTTCTCATTACATTTTTCGCGCACGCAACCGGCAATTAATGCTAACAAGAAATGTAAGACGCGCGGGACCAATTTGACTTTGCTTGAAACGTGTCGTTGAGCAGATAAATAATATAATATAAATGTAAGCAATACGCCGCTTCTTATACTAATTATTTTAATATTTACGGTTTACATTGTCGCGACCAAATGTTTTACCGTTTACAACTATTGAAATCGTAGAACTGAAGATACTGACTTGAAATGTAAGACGCGCGGGACCAATTTGACTTTGCTTGAAACGTGTTGTTGAGCAGATAAATAATACAACATAAATGTAAGGGATACGCTGCTTCTTATACTAATTATTTTAATATTTAAACGGTAAAACATTTGGTCGCGACATTGAAATCGTAGAACTGAAGATACTGACTTGAAATGTAAGACGCGCGGGACCAATTTGACTTTGCTTGAAACGTGTCGTTGAGCAGATAAATAATATAACATAAATGTAAGCGATACGCTGCTTCTTATACTAATTATTTTAATGTTTAAACGGTAAAACATTTGGTCGCGACATTGAAATCGTAGAACTGCGGATAATGCCATGTCAATTACCTAATCTTTTCTTGTCTAATCTAATTCCTCAATCACCTTTGGTAAGCACTGATTATTCCCCAAACTGCCAAACTTTGAAAATTAAAACAAATATGCCAATGTAGTGAGTATCATCATAAACCATATTCGGATTATGTTCTCCTAAACTGTCGGGCAGCAAAATGTGTCCAGATTAACAACTTATCAGAGAACCGACCGCCATCCGACATGAACTCTAAACCGAGAAGAGAAGTCATTTTGTTAATGGCAGTGCGATTAGTATCCTTAATAACTTTCCCCGGTACTCCACCCCGCTTTTAGACACTTTACCGTAAAAGGACTTCTTCGAAGCAATCTCACAACCCTAACTACAGCCTCGTAACGTATTTAGTCTAATTTGTCGCTAAGCTGGTTAAGTCCGCATGAAATTTTTACCCTCCGTATGCTTCTCGTGTCAGCGACGAAATTTACGCGGTTACAGAAATTCGTGCTTAAGCAATTTCACGCGCAGCCGACCGTATTAATAACAATTCGTTATAATATTCGTCGCGCAATACACCAGTTGACAGCTGCGCGCCCAATTCTAATTAAATCTTGTGTGTATACAGTGATATCAAACATGCAAAGCTTTATCTTTTCTCTGGGCCCCGGATCGTGCAAATAAAAGCTCAATACGCATTGTGTTGGTGTTCCTACAATGCGTATGCATGTTCACACAATACAACGTCGGCGAGAAAATATTACCTTTGCACCTGTTTAAGAGCTCGGTACGCGTTTACATAAAATGATTACGTAGTACGTGAATCCGGCGATGAACTTTATTTAACACTAGATTTACCGGCTATATAAGTATACCTATTTCTACTAAGACCAGTCATTCTGAGTGGTCTTTGGAAAAAAATGCTTAGTGGTGTTTCCAGCCTTTATTTACTTTGAAAAAATGAATATAAGTATACCTATTTCTACCAAGACCAGTCATTCTGACTGGTCTCTAGAAAAAACTTCTTAGTGCTGTTTCCAGTTTTTATTTACTTTGAAAAAATGACGAAAAAAGTTAAATAATATTAATTGTAATACAAAAATAGATTTGTAGACATTATCCATTAATCAAACGCTTAATTGTTTTTAGTTCATGGGTCACAATTTTTACATACGTAGATTTTCCTTAGTGTACACTTTCCGCATACACTTTTTCTGCATATATTGCCTTCGTTGGAAAGAGTTGCTCGTCTACCGTCATATAAGCTCCTGGTTTGAAGCAATTTTGGCTATTTTCAATAAATTTGTTCCAAACTGTTGAAACTAAAGCGAATTTGTCTCTTTGTAAACGTTGACTCCTCTGATTTTTTTGTCGAAACAAATGTAATATAGAATCTCGGTAAAATCACATCTTCTCATAGTTGTGGAAAAAAATGTTGGTCTCCACTTGTTATTCCATAAATATTCAAGTCTCAAAGCGTTTCCTACGTACACCCCACGTGCATACAATGTTGCAATAAACGCCTTCAATTTTGCTTGACTAAGTGTCCATTTTTTCCTCAAAATTCAGGAAGCTTCTAACTGTGTACATGTTCTTACATGTTCTAAAATATGTTAGTAATAAAAATGCGCTGCTTAGCTCCCCCTTCGTAATATTTCTTTTTGCATGTGCTGTAGGCCCGGGTTCATCTTTGAAAATACACTGAACTGCTAATCTTCCAGCAACACCCCCTCCTTCAACTTTTTCGAATCATATATTCTGAATATCACATATTTTGAAATCATATTTTGGCATCATATATTCAGAATCATATATTCTGTTCCGAAAAAATGTTGCAGTACTCATCAAATGTTGCAGCTGCCCCATGGTCATTTCATCACGTTGAAACATGCATCAGTAATTTTGACTGGTACTGGTATAAGTTTTGTAGCATCAGGAAAACGGCCGTAGATGCGTCGCATAAAACTGTCGTTGGGCCATCGGGCCCTTCCAGATTAACACATTGTTGACCGGCAATTTTCGGCAAACGCTGTCTCAAGTCACCGGCTATTATTTCGTAATTGAACATGGAAGTGAAACGATGTAAATAACATTCAATAAAGTTTGTTCGTGCATAACGAATTCAAATTGAACTTTGGACATAAATTTAATGTAATTTTTAATATTTTTTCGTACGATTAACTGTACAGCAGTTATTTATGCGTAAACGTAGACATGAGGTTTTGAACATATATCTTGTTTCGTTGCGCTTTCCTTTTAAAGAGCTAGATTATGCCCTTCTTATTTCATTTTCAATAATCATTTTCCAAATTACTACAATTTATTTAAAAATCACTCGGGCAACTATATAAAGCATTCACGTATAATTGATTGAAAAATGCTGTACCGTCACGTCCTGTCGTTCTTGACACTTTCTAATACCAGAATTGTAATAAAAGCCTCAGTACCAAGAAAAGTATACTTTTTTATAATAAATCAGACGCGATTGAACACAACGAATAAAATTTTGCTACATTCTATATTACCCTGCGTTTCAAAAATTAAAATAGTCGACGCAAGTGCAAACACGAGTTAACTCGTGACCGGTCAACAATGTGTTAAGATAAGGCGGTAGAGGTCCGTATAAAAGGCGGCCCGGTTTGCGACGCGAGTTCAGTAATAGATCAGAGTTTTAAGTTGTCGTTCAGTTTAAGTTGAGTTGTCAATCAGTTATAGTTCGAAATTTAAATCAGTCAAGTTCAGTGTGTAGTTCAGTCCAGTGTAGATACGTTTTCTTGCCGTTTACCGAATCGAAGTCGAATTGCCATAGCTTTACCTTTATTTTGTATTTATATTTATATATTAGTGCTTCTATTTATATTTAAATAAATTATTCAACTCAATATAATTCCGCATCCCGCTTCGACGACACCTAACATCTTATATCCCTACAGTGTCAATAACAAAAGATATATTTGTTACGAATACATATACAATAATATAAAGTTCATAAAACTGATTCTTTAGTTATGGCTACAAAAGTCATAAAATCATTTCGAAAAGAAAATGTTACATGCAGTAGAAATTTTGAATTGAAACTGCAAAACCAGTCATTTCGACTGGTCTGGTAAATCTAGTGTTAATCACAATTTCGCTTGGCTCGTCTCGCAAAAATGAACGAAATAACATTTCAGTCCGCAGTTTAGACGTTCTTCCGCGTTACAAAGGCAGCGCAATCTATAAGTCAAGCGAACTGTACGAGTTCATAGATCGTGCAATAAATCGCGACGCGTTGCTGAATGCTATAAAGCGCGCGCAATGTAATGTGTATTAATCAAAAGCGTTAACGGGCGAATGAACGATTAATTTATTTATCGGACAAAGGTTTGGGAACCGATCCGGCAGAATGGCCCGCATAAATTGGCAGACGGACTGAATTTACGATTCCGCGTATCGGGCCAAAATTGCGCGAGCCGCGCTGGCGGTCTGGGCTTCGTTAAAAATTTACTGCCCACCTGAAATTAGCGCGCACTCAAAGCGCGTTTGTCACCGTTGTCCGGCCGAGAATTGAAATTTCAAGAGCAGCCTTTTATCATCGAAGAATAATTTTATAATGTACGCCGGGCGGCTTACTAACGCGCGCGAAACGCTAAAATCATATTAGCCGAAGGAAATTTAACGGCGGAACAATGTCAAACGAAAATATTACGGCAACGTGGAAACGCATTTTAAATCTGGCACCCGCGAACAAAAGAGTTACACTCGTGATGTTTGGTAAGTGAAAACACTGCACGGTATGGCGCTCTATAAATATCACTCGTGAAATGTTTCTCCCTCGGCGTCGATGTTATTTAACCGCAGAAATCAAATACTGCGTCGTGCATATTATTCATATCGGTGCACACAAATTTACGGATCATGCTATTAAATTTCATTTGACAGCGAGTGCGGAGTCGAAGTTTGAAGATACTTAAAAATATAGTAGTTACGTATATCTTGATCGATGCCACAAGTGCGCCTTATTTTATTCAGTCTGGTTTCTTCGAAAACCGATTGCACGAAAATTCTTGTCGACACTGCGTGTGCGTATATATTGTTCGCTTATTGAAACAAAAATGTTATTTAACCGTGGAAATCAAATACTGCGTCATGCATATTATTCATATCGGCGCACACAAATGATATTAAATGTCATGATCATGCTATTAAATGTCATTTGACAGTGAGTGCGGACTCGAAACTGAAAGGTACTTAAAAACATGTATATTACACTATATAAAAATATAATGTCTGATCTCTTCGAAAACCGATTGCACGAAAATTCTTGCCGACACTGCGTGTGCGTATACATTGTTCGCATTCCGAAACAAGCATGTTATTTAACCCTTTCGCGCCGAGCGCCGCATAATCAAATACTGTGTGTCATAGCATATATTATCCAAATCGGCGCACACAATATGCGGCATCGAAATAATGTACAAGTGCCATTTATAGTCGATGGCAACATTTTTCGTTATCGGCAGAGCATTTTCCGTTGATTTTATTGCTTATATTATAACTGCTCTTTGTTGAAACCACATCCAAACGTATTACGCAATAAACTACAAACATATCGTTTACTGTTTTATACCGAATATTCTATCAATTAAATTATAAATAATATATAATTATAAATTCTTCATATAATAATATAAATTATAAATTCTATCAATTATATTCTATCAATATAAAAAATCCATTCGGCAGTAAACAATTTTACATATTTGGTTTTTACAAGAATTAGGAATAGATCGGCTTAATGTATCATTTTTAACTCTTAAAAATTAGACTTTTCAGGTTAGGGTTTTGTATTTTGCATTTTAAAAATTTTGGAAATGTTTCCATATTAAAAATGTAAATATACTTATTACATTAGAGCAATGATTGTTTTATTCAGCACAGTTCCTATTTAGCACTTAAAACAACACATATGCAGAAACCACGCGCACTGTGCATATTTCCGGCGCGAGTTTCCGTTCAGTGACGGTACTTCGGCGGACAGGGCTCCCGTAGCGAAAGGGTTAAACACAGGAATCAAATACTGTGTCATGCATATTATTCATATCGGCGCACACAAATGTACGGATTACGTTATTAAATTTCATTTGATAGCGAGTGCAGACTCGAAGCTCGAAGATACTTAAAAATATGTAGTTACGTATATCTTGACCAATGCTACAAGTGCGCCTTATTTTATTCAATTTGATCTCTTCGGAGACTAATTGCATGAAAATTCTTGTCGACACTGCGTGTGCGTATATATTGTTCGCTTACCGAACCAAGCATGTTATTTAAACGGAGAAATCAAATACTGCGTCGTGCATATTATTCATATCGGTGCATACAAATGTACGGATTATGTTATTAAATTTTATTTGATAGCGAGTGCGGACTCGAAGGTCGAAAATACTTAAAAATATGTAGTCACGTATATGTTGACCAATGCCACAAGTGCGCCTTATTTTATTCAATTTGATCTCTTCGAAAACCGATTGCACGAAAATTCTTGCCGACATTACGTATGCGTATACATTGTTCATTTACCGAAACAAGCATGTTATTTAAACGCAGAAATCAAATACTGTGTCATGCATATTATTCATATCGGTGCACACAAATTTACGGATCATGCTATTAAATTTCATTTGACAGCGAGTGCGGAGTCGAAGTTTGAAGATACTTAAAAATATAGTAGTTACGTATATCTTGACCAATGCTACAAGTGCGCCTTATTTTATTCAATTTGATCTCTTCCAAAACCGATTGCATGAAAATTCTTGCCGACACTGCGTGTGCGTATATATTGTTCCAATTCAAAAACAAGCATGTTACTTAACTACAGAAATTAAATACTGTGTCATGCATATTATTTATATCGGTGCATACAAATTTACGGATCATGCTATTAAATGGCATTTGACAGCGAGTGAGGACTCAAAGCTCGAAAATACCTAAAAATATGTAGTTACGTATATCTTGACCAATGCTACAAGTGTGCCTTATTTTATTCAATTTGATCTCTCCGAAAACCGATTGCACGAAAATCTTGCCAACACTACGTATGCGTATATATTGTTCCAATTCAAAAACAAGCACGTTACTTAACTGCAGAAATTAAATACTCCGTCATGCATATTATTCATATCGGTGCATACAAATTTACGGATCATGCTATTAAATGTCATTTGACAGCGAGTGCAGACTCGAAGCTCGAAGATACTTAAAAATATGTAGTTACGTATATCTTGACCAATGCTACAAGTGCGCCTTATTTTATTCAGTTTTATCTGTACGGAAGCCGTTTACACGGAAATTCTTGTCGACACTGCATGTGCGTACATATTGTTCGCATTCCGAAACAAGCATGTTACTTAACTGCAGAAATTAAATACTGTGTCATGCATATTATTCATATCGGCGCACACAAATATACGGATCATGTTATTAAATATCATTTGACAATGAATGCGGACTCAAAGCTCGAAAATACTTAAAAATATGCAGGTACGTATATCTTGATCAACACATGGATCAGACCAAGGCTACAAGTGAGCATTATTTTATTCAGTCCGATCTCTTCGGAGATCGATTGCACGAAAATTCTTGTCGACACTGCGTGTGAGAATACATTGTTCCCTTACCGAAACAAGCTGTGTCTCGATCGATCGAGCGAACATGAGCTGCAACCATACGTCAGAAAAGCATCAAACTCGAAACCTTCTTAGAATATCGAACATCGCAATGTAAGCGAGTTACATCTTTACATCTCTTCTTGCTCCAATCGTCCGAGCGAAACGCAATTTCACAAACTGGAGGGTAAAAATTGAATGTTCTCTGTCGAAATATGCCGGGCACATGCAAATCTCCGCAGATTTTATCGAAACGAAGCGGCAATGGTGCCAATCTCATCTCCATGCCCGGCACTCAAATTTCCTGCTTTCAACCCCAGCGTTCAGATCCGTTCAATGCACCTCAATCGCAGGTCTTTTTTCACAACGTTTTTAAAGCTGACTAAAATCTAAGCCGGAACTGAATAGCAGCTGATCCACGGAGTATTTCGATTTTTATAATCGTCTGTGGTGTTCAAATTATGTCTAAAAGCTCCGTTGACATCCTTCAATCCTCAGCTACGTGGGTCAAATACTAAAAGTGTATATAAAAATGCTGTTTCGTCTACTGCGACTGATGGTATCAAAAAAAGAGTATTGAGAACTGTGTTTTCATCGGTTTTTCATCACGTTCCCAAAACTGTTGCGATTTCTGCATTTCTGTTTATGATTTTCTGTATTTTGCTGATTACGCCTTCGGCCGTCGGATGGAAATATTTTTCAGGAAACAAATTTTTTGCGATTATGACAGAGGGGTGAAATTTCAGATTTTCTTGATTTATCGCTTCTTTTCGTTCTTCCGTAAAATTTCCAACGAGCTGTATACCGTGACGATTTTCACTACGACGAACAAATAATTGGCCGTTTTGATCCTTAAAGTGAATGCGTTAAAATCGAAATTAGTAATTTAATCGTCATCTAACTGCGATTTAAATGCGAGTCACTGTAGCTTGCACAAGCATTTGTTCGTTCGGGAAACGTCAGCTGCTGGTGGCTAACTGCGCAATTGAACTTATCTAACGAATCGGGACTAGTTTCAACATACAGTATTCCCATTTGGACGAAACAAGATTGAATCGCACTTCGCACGTACACAATCGCACCCAGTATTACGAAATACGAACAATTTCACATCAATGGTTTGCTTACCCTCTATCCGATTATAATGCTCACGCATTATAATTAAACCTTCTTCAAACTCCGAGTCCGCCGCCAAGTAATTACTGTTTCTCTGACTTTCTACAATTTAATTAGCTGCAAGCGAATGGCAAGTTTCAAAGTTAACTTTCCTTGTCTTTGCCGAGTTTTCTTTCCCGCCTCAAAATTGTGACAGATTGCGTAATCCAGCGGGACGGAGATATTTTGCAGAAACGACAATATGGCGCTGTATAACAGGGTAAAGTAGGCAGTGATTGACCGTTTTGCGTTTATGAACGAATATCTGAAGATTGTTATGTAGGTATATTTTCATTGTTTCGGATAGCAAAATTCGGAATGTTGCATGTTCGGAATTGCAAATCATTTTAACACTTTACCGACCGCTATTGACTGAAGATGCCACTCACTAACGACCGACTCTGTTTTGGATATCGCGCAGGAATTGTGTATGTGCCTATTTGTAAAGCTTTATAACTGAAAAATACTGAATGTGAAAAGCCGATTAATCGGCATAATATCCGATATTTATTTTATCTAATCCGTTGACCACTGAAAAGCCGATTAATCGGCTACCGGTAAATAGCAGTTGGAACCGAAAAGTCGATTAATTGGCTAGCGGTCATTAAAGTGTTATTTGTTTTGTATCCAAATACAACTAGAATTCTCCAGCCTGCTGACGTATTGGCATTAAGACCGATTAAAGCAGCATGGAAGGAAGAAGTGCGCATTTAATCGGTTATCGGTCGTTAAAGTGTTAAATTGATTGACCGTTCTTGTATGAACGAAATCTGAAGATTGCTATGTAGGTATATTTTCATTGTTTCGAATATCTCTGTTGAATGCAGATAATTTTAATTGCTTTGTATCCAAATGCAACTAGAATTCTCCAGCCTACTGACGTATTGGCATTAAGACCGATTAAAGCAGCATGGAAGGAAGAAACGCGCATTTGACACAACGATCATATTCATGATGCCATTACTAAGACTATAGTAATGCCCCTTCTGCAAAAGGCTCTTTCTAAGGTAGTTAAGACATAACATATTAACAGTGATTGGCCGTTCTTCGTTCATGAACGAATATCTGAAGATTGCTATGTAGGTATATTTTCATTGTTTCGAATATTAAAATTAAGAATGTTGAATGTTCAGAGTGGCAAATAATTTTAATTGCTTTGTATCCAAATGCAACTAGAATTCTCCAGCCTGCTGACGTATGGGCGTTTAGACCGATTAAAGCAGCTTGGAAGGAAGAAGTGTGCACTTGGCGCAACGATTATATTCATGAAGTAAACTATAAAATCGTTTTTTCACAAGTTTACTGTCAATAAATTTCATCAATGCATTTCTGCGTTCAATCACTATTACTGACAATATTAAATTTAACGTTATCGATAAATAAAATTTTACAACATCTGAACACGTTTTCTGTCCTACCATGCTAAAAAATAAAGAATGCAACATTACACGTTTAAGTAATACAGTAAAACTGACCGCTTAAATATTTTTCATTTTTCACATGTTTACAAGGTGGTCAATAACTGTAAATAACACGTTCAATGACTTTGATTTCTGCGGTCAATCACTATTAATTGGCAATATTAAATTTATCGTTGTGTTATCGATAAATAAAATTTTGTTTCTGTTTCGTTGCATCTGAACACGTTCTTCCAACATTTTTCTGTCCTACCGTGCTAAAAAATAAAGAATGCAACATTACATGTTTAAGTTATACGCCTTTCATGAAATTCAAATTCTTCAGCGGTCAATCACTATTACTTGAGAATATTCTACTAATAATAGATTACTAGAATAATAGATTACTTGAGAATATTCTACTAAATATTACTAGAAAATTTATCGTTGTGTTATTAATAAAAAAAATTTTGTTTTCGTTTCGTTGCATCTGAACATGTTCTTCCATTTTTCTGTCCTACGGTGCTAAAAAATAAGAATGCAACATTACACGTTTAAGTTATACCCCTTTTATTCAATCACTATTCTTAAACGATCAATCACTGTTTACTTTACCCTATTCGACGATTGAGCTTATCGCGAGAAATATCCCTGAGAAATGTTCGTCCTGAGACGTTTAGCAGTGCGAACGTACGCGGAGCGTGACCTACATCTGGTGTCGATACTTTGACGATTTTCAAGATTGCGCCAACGTCGCGGTGATAACTAGGTTTGAGCTACACGTATCGATTCGCTCGCAGCGTTGCAAATTATCATCTAAATTGGATATCCCAATTGCTTTTTGCTCATCCCGTCTGCCGACTGACCGATATCTGTTGGAGATTAGTCCTGGCATTCGCACATCGTAATAACCGTCCGTCGTTACCGGCTTCATTGCGCCTCAGCGCGACTGACAGATCATTATTTTCACGTGGATGTATGCGTATCAACCCGAAATTGTCGTTCATCGCCTCAGCGAAGTCACTATCGTATCCAGTAGCGAATTGACTATTGAATATTGTCGAACATTGTCGGTCTGTCATGGATAAAACATTCATTAGGAACGTAACAATTGTCGAATCATAATCGCAAACTATTATTAATATGACCCTTCGACACGCTTAATACGTTGACTGCCGTGTCATCCGTATTCGGGTGACGGCAAAAAGACGATCAGGCCGCGTCATCCGTATTGGGGTGACGCCTGTTTGAATATTTGCGACGTTAAAGTGCAAAAACGGCTACAAACAATTCTGCGTTATCTTGATTTTGCACGATTTAATTATACACTGCAGTATTTCATCGCATTACATTTCTAAAGGTACTACACCGTATTCTTTAACAATTGACCGCCACGGTGCTCATCGGTGACGGGTGCAAAAGATTTTACTACGAATACAAAAAATTCGTAATGAAGCCTTTTTGCAATTTTGTAAAAGCAATTGATATTGGAACGGTGCTTCAATACTTCGGCTTCAAACAATTCTGCGTTATCTTGATTTTGCACAATTTAATTATACACTGCAGTATTTTATCGCATTACATTTACAAATTAGCAAAATACGCGTGAGCAAAATATGCAAAAGATTTTACTACGAATACAAAAAATTCGTAATGAAGCCTATTTGCAATTTTGTAAAAGCAGTTATTTTGGAACGGTGCTTCAATACTTTGGTTTATAACAACTCTGCGTTACCTTTGTTTTGCATGATTTAATTGTACTCTGCAGTATTTCATCGCATTACATTTCCAAATTCGCAAAATATGCGTGAGCAAAATACGCAAAAGATTTGATTAAGAATGCAAAAAATTCGCAATGAAGCCTATTTGCAATTTTGTAAAAGCAATTGATATTGGAACGGTGCTTCAATACTTTGGTTTATAACAACTCGGCGTTACCATTGTTTTGCACGATTTAATTATACTCTGCAGTATTTCATCGCATTACATTTACAAATTAGCAAAATACGCGTGAGCAAAATATGCAAAAGATTTTACTACGAATACAAAAAATTCGTAATGAAGCCTATTTGCAATTTTGTAAAAGCAGTTATGTTGGAACGGTGCTTCAATACTTTGGTTTATAACAACTCTGCGTTACCTTTGTTTTGCATGATTTAATTGTACTCTGCAGTATTTCATCGCATTACATTTCCAAATTAGCAAAATACGCGTGAGCAAAATACGCAAAAGATTTTACTAAGAATGCAAAAAGTTCGCAATGAAGCCTATTTGTAATCTTGAAAAAGCAATTGATATTAGAACCGTGCTTCCATACTTCAGTTTCTAACTCTGCGTTACCTTCATTTTGCACGATTTAAACATACTCTGTAGTATTTCATCGCATCGGAGTTCTAATATAGCAAAATACGCTTGGCAGTCAACGTGTTAATTATTAAGTATTTCGGAAGATATTTCATGAGATATGATAAAACTATTAAATTGTTATGCAACTAGCTTTAACCATTCGTCGCGATATAAAAAATATTTAAAAGAGAAAAATCTTTGAATCTCGCACGCTCTCTTAGATACTCCGTTCTTGAGGAAAGATTTTCAAGTGAATGCATGTCCCGAAACGTTTCATTTTGATCGTGCTTATCTTCTGCTACGAAAAGAAACAATAGATCCAATACAATTCTTCAATATAGATTTTCAACTCGATGGAAATCCCTAGGCAATTCGTTATAATCGTAATAATTTTCTACTTCGCCAAGAAACCATTGACGCATGATATAGCAGTGCGCGTGGCCTGTCGGAAGTTTTCTTATAAACTCGCTCGGCAGTCAATGTGTTAAAACTGCAAGACTGTAATATGGAGAGATCCGAGAATAATTTTTGCTCACTCTACATTCTATTCGGGCCAATACCTGTTTTCTACGTTCAAGCAGATAATTTGCTATTATAAATTTGCTGGCGTGTACGACAAACGACGGCAGGAGTTCGAAAATGAACCAGCGATCTGGTCAAGTCAATTTTCCGCGACGCGAGATAATTCCGCTAACGTCCGCTAAGCGGGAGAATAAACTACGTCCAATTCTGCCTAAAGCGATTCAAGCGCACACGGTCGGCGACGCCTGCATGAATCACTCGGTTTCAATTAAAAAAATTCTCCCGCCTGTACGAACGTATTATTCATGAAACGGAATAAAAGCCGCATCGGTTAGTCGCGGCGACGAATAAATTTCAAATTTTCCGGCTTGGCGGGCCGTTTCATCGGGCGGAGAACTCATTTTGTCAATTGGCCGGGAATGTAATGGCCGATCGGTTGGGGATAATTCGATCTTTCGCGATCGGAAATAAAGCACGGGCATCGTTGCTTTAGCCGGGCTATCGGATAGCATGGTTAAGCACAGGGGTGCTTAAAATGTGAAAGATCCCGCGGTATAGGCCTAGCAACAGGTGGGCTCCACTTTAGGCCCCACACGGACGTACAAACACGAACGCGCGCACATACATATATATACAGTGGTGCTCTCGTTGTTCTTTTGCGTGCCTAAACTACCCCTGTAACATACGCTTTCATAGACGCATGTCTACCTTCGCGTAGAGTGAACTCAGTCCATTCCATACTTATAAAAATGTACAGGCTGTCTAAATAACTACCTCAAAAATAGGTAAATATTACGCATTTACTGTAGTCTTTAATACGGTAAGTTTTTTTCACTAATACAATGTTCAGGAAATTGTATACAAAAATCCGAGTAACGGGTATAGCCAAATATCCTAAGACCTTATGTTTGCCTATATGTAATATACAAAGGATGGCGTATACAGCAATATGCGGGAATAAATGCGTTTGGCTGAATAAATGAGTGCAAATCGGGGAAGTTCGCATATGAATAATATCCGTACGAATTTTCTCTCGTTGTTCTTTTGCGTGTCTAAACTACCCCTGCAACATAAGCTTTCATAGACGCATGTCTAACTTCGCGTATAGTGAACTCAGTGCATTCCATACTTTTAAAAATTCGCAGGCTACCTAAGTAACTACTTCGAGAATAGGTAAATATTACGCGTTTACTATAGTCTATGTTTTTTTCACTAATGCAATGTTCAAGAAATTGTAAACAAAAGTCCGAGCAACGAATGTAGCCAAATATCCTAAAGACCTTATGTTTGCTTATTTTTAATATACAAAGGATGGCGTGTACAGAAATATGCGTGAATAGATACGTTTGGCTGAATAAACGACTGCAAATGCATCGAGAAAGTCCGCATACGAATAATATCCGTACGAATTTGCTCTCGTTGTTCTTTTGCGTATCCGAACTACCCCTGTAACATACGCTTTCATAGACGCATGTCTAACTTCGCGTAGAGTGAACTCAGTCCATTCCATACTTCTAAAAATTCACAAGCTACCTCAGTAACTTCGAAAATAAGTAAATATTACGCGTTTACTATAGTCTTCATTACGGTATGTTTTCCTCAATAATACAATGTGGAAGAAATTTTATACAAAAGTCCAAGTAACGGATGAAGCCAAATGTCCTAAAGACCTTATGTTTGCCTATTTGTAATGTAACGTAATAAAAGGATGGCGTGTACAGAAGTATGCATGAATAGATGCGTTTGGCTGAATGAACAAGAGCAAATAGAGGAAGTCCACATATGAATAATACCCGTACGAATTCGCTCTCGTTCTTTTGCTCGTTGTTCTTTATTTCTATGTGTAAACTACCCCTGTAACATACGCTTTCATAGAAGCATGTCTAACTTCGCGTAGAGTGAACTCAGTTCATTTCATACTTCAAAAATTCACAGGCTACCTAAGTAACTACCTCGAAAATAGGTAAATATTACGGGTCTACTGTAGTCTTTGTTAGGATATATTTTCCTCACTAATACAATGTGGAAGAAGTTGTATACAAAAGTCCAAGTAACGGATGTAGCCAAATATCCTAAAGACCTTATGTTTGCTTATTTTTAATATACAAAGGATGGCGTGTACAGAAATATGCGTGAATAGATACGTTTCGCTGAATAAACGAGTGCAAATGCATCGAGAAAGTCCGCGTACAAATAATATCCGTACGAATTTGCTCTCGTTGTTCTTTTGCGTATCCGAACTACCCCTGTAACATACGCTTTCATAGACGCATGTCTACCTTCGCGTAGAGTGAACTCAGTCCATTCCATACTTCTAAAAATTCACAAGCTACCTCAGTAACTTCGAAAATAAGTAAATATTACACGTTTACTATAGTCTTCATTACGGTATGTTTTCCTCAATAATACAATGTGGAAGAAATTTTATACAAAAGTCCTAGTAACGAATGAAGCCAAATATCCTAAAGACCTTATGTTTGCCTATTTGTAATGTAACGTAATAAAAGGATGGCGTGTACAGAAGTATGCATGAATAGATGCGTTTGGCTGAATGAACAAGTGCAAATAGAGGAAGTCCACATATGAATAATACCCGTACGAATTCGCTCTCGTTCTTTTGCTCGTTGTTCTTTATTTCTATGTGTAAACTACCCCTGTAACATACGCTTTCATAGACGCATGTCTACCTTCGCGTAGAGTGAACTCAGTTCATTTCATACTTCAAAAATTCACAGGCTACCTAAGTAACTACCTCGAAAATAGGTAAATATTACGGGTCTACTGTAGTCTTTGTTAGGATATATTTTCCTCACTAATACAATGTGGAAGAAGTTGTATACAAAAGTCCAAGTAACGGATGTAGCCAAATATCCTAAAGACCTTATGTTTGCTTATTTTTAATATACAAAGGATGGCGTGTACAGAAATATGCGTGAATAGATACGTTTGGCTGAATAAACGACTGCAAATGCATCGAGAAAGTCCGCATACGAATAATATCCGTACGAATTTGCTCTCGTTGTTCTTTCTTTCTATGTCTGAACTACCCCTGTAACATACGCTTTCATAGAGACATGTCTAACTTCGTGTAGAGTGAACTCAGTTCATTCCATTCTTCTAAAAATTCGCAGGCTACTTAAGTAACTACCTCGAAAATAGGTAAATATTACGTGTCAACTATAGTCTTTGTTACGCTAAGTTTTCTTCACTAATGCAATGTTCAAGGAATTCTATACAAAAGTCCGAGTAACGGATGAAGCCAAATATCCTAAAGACCTTATGTTTGCCTATTTGTAATACACAAAGGATGGCGTGTAAATAAATATGCGTGAACAAATACGATTGGGTGAATAAACAAGTGCAAATGCATTGAGGAAGTCCGCATATGAATAATATCCATACGAACTTACTCACATAAGATAACATTTTGTACATTAAATACTTATTCTAAATGATCATTTGTGTATTGGACATTACACAGATTAGGGGATGTTCACCTGCTTCCGTATGCGCTTTCCACCTGAGCATCAATGAAAACTCAAAATTGCTGGAGTAATACCAATAGTCCGATTGTGAATGTAATTATCGTGGTACCTCCTTACGCATTTTGCCCCGGGGAGCAGCTCGTTAACCAGGAGCGAGTTACTTTCACTAGTTGATCGTTCGCGGCTGATGAGGAATTCTTTTAACATCGCTAATTTCTTGCCGAGCGGAACGCAGTCGGGGTGTTAATTATACTCAACGGTACGTCGCGACAGAATTAAATGGACGTTAATCGAGGCCGCAGAGTTACCATTCTTGTTAGCCTCGTTGCACTTCGACTGGATACATGGTTTGTGCTTTTCTGCGGCTTTGTTAGCCTGCCAATTACCGTAATTAGACCGTTCATACATATGCAGTGTGACATGTCTCACGAGTTCTTAAATATTAGAGAGCACCGGCTAATGAAGATGAAGCAACGCGAATTAGTAGGAAAGAACTGAATTGTCAAGTGAAACTGAAGCTTTCCGTTCGACGTCGCCCACGAAGCGAAGGGAAACATACGTTCCTTCGGGGCAATCTTGACATCTTGCCGCGGGCTAGCAGCGGACTCTGAAATACTTAACAAGAGTAATTGCACGGCATAGCCTCAGGCGGCCGAGTGTCTGACGGATATGTGCCTTCCTCACTGAATACCATTTCATGGGACAATCTTACCCAATAAAAATGACAACGAGGTCATGACAATGTACACAACACGAGAGACAAAGCTTTTTTATTCCTTCCTTCCCCGGTTGCATGGCTTATTATCAGTCTCCTACTTTCGCTTTAGTACCACATGGCGGACGCATACATTCCCCAGTATTTCACATCCGCTTTTTAACGCAAGGATCGAAGCGTTTACGCACAATTTTATTGAACATGTTCATTGCTAAACGTATTTTGCTATGTTAGAACCGTGATGCGATGAAATACTGCAGAATAACATTAAATCGTGCAAAATGAAGATAACGCAAAGTTGTTAGAAACCGAAGTATTGAAGCACAGTTCCAATATCAATTGCTTTTACAAGATTGCAAATAGGCTTAATTTCGAGTTTTTTGCATTCTTAGTAAAATCTTTTGCACCGGCCACCGGTGACTGCCGTGGCAGTCAATGTGTTAAAGAATACGGTGTTACATTTGGAAATGTAATGCGATGAAATACTGCAGAGTATAATTAATTCGTGCAAAATCAAGATAACGCAGAGTTGTTAGAAGCCGAGGTATTGAAGGACGGTTCCAATATCAATTGCTTTTACAAAATTGCAAATGGGCATCATTGTGCATTTTTTGCATTTTCAGTAAAATCTTTTGCGTATTTTGCTCACGCGTATTTTGCTAATTTGGAAATGTAATGCGATTAAATACTGCAGAGTATAATTAATTCGTGCAAAATAAAGGTAACGCAGAGTTTTTAGAAGCCGAAGCATTGAAGCACGGTTCCAATATCAATTGCTTTTACAAGATTGCAAATAGGGTTCATTGCGAATTTTTTGCATTTTTAGTCAAATCTTTTGCGTATTTTGCTCACGCGTATTTTGTTAATTTGGAAATGTAATGCGATAAAGTACTGCAGAGTATAATTACATCGTACAAAATAAAGGTAACGCAGAGTTGTCTCTCGTAGTATTGAAGCACGGTTCCAATATCAATTGCTTTTACAAGATTGCAAATAGGCTTAATTTCGAGTTTTTTGCATTCTTAGTAAAATCTTTTGCACCGGCCATCGGTGACTGCCGTGGCAGTCAATGTATTAAAGAATACGGTGTTACATTTGGAAATGTAATGCGATGAAATACTGCAGAGTATAATTAATTCGTGCAAAATCAAGATAACGCAGAGTTGTTAGAAGTCGTAGTATTGAAGCACGGTTCCAATATCAATTCCTTTTACAAAATTGCAAATAGGGTTCATTGCGAATTTTTTGCATTTTTAGTCAAATCTTTTGCGTATTTTGCTCACGCGTATTTTGCTAATTTGGAAATGTAATGCGATTAAATACTGCAGAGTATAATTAAAGCGTGCAAAATAAAGGTAACACAGAGTTTTTAGAAGCCGAAGCATTGAAGCACGGTTCCAATATCAATTCCTTTTACAAAATTGCAAATAGGGTTCATTGCGAATTTTTTGCATTTCTAGTCAAATCTTTTGCGTATTTTGCCCACGCGTATTTTATTATGTTAGAACCACGATGTGATGAAATACTGCAGAGTATAATTACATCGTACAAAATAAAGGTAACGCAGAGTTGTTAGAAGTCGTAGTATTGAAGCACGGTTCCAATATCAATTGCTTTTACAAGATTGCAAATAGGCTTAATTTCGAGTTTTTTGCATTCTTAGTAAAATCTTTTGCGAGCACCGGTGACTGCCGTGGCAGTCAATGTGTTAAAGAATACGGTGTTACATTTGGAAATGTAATGCGATGAAATACTACAGAGTATAATTAATTCGTGCAAAATCAAGATAAGGCAGAGTTGTTAGAAGCCGAAGTATTGAAGGACGGTTCTAATATCAATTGCTTTTACAAAATTGCAAATGGGCATCATTGTGCATTTTTTGCATTTTCAATAAAATCTTTTGCGTATTTTGCTCACGCGTATTTTGCTAATTTGGAAATGTAATGCGATTAAATACTGCAGAGTATAATTAAAGCGTGCAAAATAAAGGTAACGCAGAGTTTTTAGAAGCCGAAGCATTGAAGCACGGTTCCAATATCAATTCCTTTTACAAAATTGCAAATAGGGTTTATTGCGAATTTTTTGCATTTTTAGTTAAATCTTTTGCGTATTTTGCTCACGCGTATTTTGTTAATTTGGAAATGTAATGCGATAAAGTACTGCAGAGTATAATTACATCGTACAAAATAAAGGTAACGCAGAGTTGTTAGAAGTCGTAGTATTGAAGCACGGTTCCAATATCAATTGCTTTTACAAGATTGCAAATAGGCTTCATTGCGAATTTTTTGCATTCTTAGTAAAATCTTTTTGCGCCGGTCACCGGTGAAAACCATGGCGGTCAATGTGTTAAAGAATACGGTGTTACATTTGGAAATGTAATGCGATGAAATACTGCAGAGTATAATTAATTCGTGCAAAATCAAGATAACGCAGAGTTGTTAGAAGCCGAAGTATTGAAGGACGGTTCCAATATCAATTGCTTTTACAAAATTGCAAATGTGCATCATTGTGCATTTTTTGCATTTTCAGTAAAATCTTTTGCGTATTTTGCTCACGCGTATTTTGCTAATTTGGAAATGTAATGCGATTAAATACTGCAGAGTATAATTAATTCGTGCAAAATCAAGATAACGCAGAGTTGTTAGAAGCCGAAGCATTGAAGCACGGTTCCAATATCAATTCCTTTTACAAAATTGCAAATAGGGTTCATTGCGAATTTTTTGCATTTTTAGTCAAATCTTTTGCGTATTTTGCTCACGCGTATTTTGTTAATTTGGAAATGTAATGCGATAAAGTACTGCAGAGTATAATTACATCGTACAAAATAAAGGTAACGCAGAGTTGTTAGAAGTCGTAGTATTGAAGCACGGTTCCAATATCAATTGCTTTTACAAGATTGCAAATAGGCTTCATTGCGAATTTTTTGCATTCTTAGTAAAATCTTTTGCACTGGTCACCGATGTCCACTGCGACAGTCAACGAGTTAAGAACCTATTCCTCAGCAGCTGAAATTAAGCAGCTGACCGAAATTGATCCCGAAAGGCTTCGTTTTAAAACATCGTCGCCCGTAGCAGGGATTCAGTCGTCCCAAACTTATCGCCGGCATACGTCGCATACGTCGTTCCCATGACGTGAACATGAATAATTGATCGAAATGATATCCGAACACGGAACGACGCCACGATTTGTCACCGGCAGATTCATCTTGATAGGAGAAAGCACGAGGAAGCTTAATAAGCCGTCAGCTTTAAGGCTCCTGCGGGATTCGTCGCGCGGACGTACCTGTTACAACGTCAGGAAGTAATTGCCACCGGGGCGAGGCTCCCAGCTAATTCCGCTGTTTTTCTCGTGGAGGCCTTTCGCACCGCGGGAGATCCCTGCAGGCACTCGATCCTTATCCCTGCAGAACGGCGCCACGTGATCCTCATAAAACCCCGGAGCGCGCGCGTTTCGGAGAAAACGCGACGAGCGGGAACAGACAGCGTAATGAGGTTAGCGAATTTTTTCTCCAACTATTTGGACGGTCACAAGAGCGCGTTAGCGTTGCCTTCAGCGATTAATTAACACATTGACTGCCACGGTGGTCACCGGTGACCGGTGCAAAAGATTTTACTATAAATGCAAAAAATTCGCGATGAAGCCTATTTGCAATCTTGTAAAAGCAATTGATATTGAAACGGTGCTTCAAAAATTGGCTTCTAACAACTCTGCGTTACCTTTATTTTGCACGATTTAATTATACTCTGCAGTATTTTATCACATTACATTTCCAAATGTATCACACCGTATTCTTTAACGAAGATCACCTTTCGATCTGCGATTATTGCGAACGATCGGTGAACAGAATACATTACAAGACGCTACGATGACTTTCAATGATGCAAGCCCACCCGTCAACGTATGGATGATTTAATAAAAATAGTTATACGGGCGTAACCCCCTGCACTACGCTGAAATACGGAAGGTGCCGAAAATATGCACCCGTATGGTCGCGAACTCTAAACACGGCATCTTACGACTGAGTGCGAGATAGCCGCGCTCGTGTTCTTTACTACTCTCACATATAATCGATCTTTTTGCGCGATTCATCACTGGCATAATGACACTGCTGTCACTAGAATTTTCATCACTGTTTATAACTCTTTCATCTATCGGTTGACTGCTTGAAACATTCGAAGCCTTTCAACTACTCTTACTTCCAGGCGAACTACTTGCTTTTTTAGAAATTTGCTCCTTTTTTTATACATGCTGGAGGGTTTGACAAAATTAAAAGCAATCAAGAATATCACTTTTTGTGGAGAAAACTGTACGAAACGTATACACCTCGTGTAATGGAATAGTAAGAACTGAAGAACGACAGAAGCTTTCTTGGTCTCGCCGAATGCATATGTTTACTTAGTTTTCAAATGTTATCTGGACTACGACAATGTATTCTAAGTAGCACGTAAACTGCATCGGGACACAAGATATAAAATACCCATTCATATAAAGAAGACAAAAGAAGAGATAAGAGCCCAATTCAGATGTTCTTGTTTGGCCCGAGATTAAGACCACGAGTACGGCTCGTGATATTCAAGTTTGGCCTAAAATTTTCATTATGAGTCACACTCGTGAAAATAGTGCAAGGGGTTAACACGTTGAGACTCAAGAGATTTTGAAAATATTCGAAATGCAAGTAATGGTTATTGTTAGAATAAGATTCGGCACATTATTTACATTTTCCATTATGCATCGCCGTTCTAGTACGGCAAAATACGCACGGCAGTCAACGTGTTAAGCGGAATCATTATGTCGCCTTAGCCACATCCTTAGCAGCGTGCAAAGGCGTTCGGTGGAATATGAGAGCGTAAACGAGTAGCGTCTTTGCAAGTGCGAACGACGCGCAGCTGCATACATAAAAGTGAGACCATTTAACGTTATTGAATACTTGCATTAAGTCGTCAAATGGTGCGGTAAAAACGAACGTTACCGTCAGGCGGTCTCGCGGAATTGCAAATAGGATGAACATGGCCAGCAGACACGCAACTGTTAACGGAATTTTAATTACGCGCAAAATGCCCGACCGATTAAAGGTACCTCGCGACGGTGGATTAAAGTGGTAATGAGCCAATGTCATGAGAACATCGAAAACGCCGTCGACATCCGACTTTACAATCATGCTAAAAGCTGCCACGCGGTCATGATGTATTCATATTCAGCATGTCGTACGCATTTTGTGTCGTGCAATCGACGAAACTGCGAGCCAAGTTCAGCGTCTGGTAACCACTTTAATTAAAGTGATGGAAATGCAAGGACTCGG
This sequence comes from Cryptocheilus praepositus, assembly GCA_033815515.1. NCBI lineage: Eukaryota > Metazoa > Arthropoda > Insecta > Hymenoptera > Pompilidae > Cryptocheilus > Cryptocheilus praepositus. Next base: position 6,070,797 of record JAWWQZ010000285.1, read on the forward strand.
AGCTTGCGTGTGACATGAGGAAACTGTAAAACGTGGGCGAATTTAAATTTTCCGCCGCGCAACACGGCAGATGGCTGTTCTTTGATCAGATAAACGCCTCGATGAATGCTTCTCGTCCGCCTAATGAATCGCCCGGTGACTGATTAATGATCGACTTCGCCTTCTCGGCCAGGCGATCACGGTACTACATCGTGGCCATGCAGCTAGGTCACCTTTTATTCTCTCCTATAATCCGATCAAGCGTGCCAGAACGATCCGCTTCGCTAATTAAGCTAATGAACTTTCAGCAAATGAAATTATGCGAAAAAAGTTCACATTGGAGTGAACAATACGGCAGATGGCCACTTTCTAAGCAAGACCAACTGACAACTCTGTTCAATTGAATGCAGGGACCTCAGCGAATTTTTCTTGGCTGTCATACAAATTTGATGAAAAATCCACTTTTATTCGTTTACTCTTGCAAACATTCTTGTAAAAAAACCTATCCGAACTTATTTACCAAGCCAATTCATGGGCCTTTTCTTCCACGTTCTCCGTCTTATTCAGATTCGAAAGTTTACGTAGCCACCGTGTCGGATATATGATCCTCGGTTGAGCAAATAAATTAAAGTTTCATTGCGCGTAAGATCGCATAGATCGTGCTGATGAATGTCCACCGTGTCCGCCCACGTCCCTACCTATTTCACTTGAAACTGCCCTACCTTCGCGCACCTCCGCATTTAAAGAGACCCTCTGAGAATTTCTGCATTTGCAACTGACCTCCGGCCGGCCGTATCGTCTTCCACGCACCCGATATTTAATTTACCCGGCAAGGTCGGCGCGGAATTTAGTTTACCTCCTCGCACTAATACACTCCCGTTTGAAATGAGCCGCGCTGACCCGGTAATTGTCAAAACGCCAGGGTATTTCCCGCTCCCCAACCTTGACGATAAAAAAGATTCAGGGTAACACGGTCAGCGTATCAGATCGATAATTAACAGCGGCGGAGTGGTGGAAACGAAGCCAGTGTTAAGCGGAAAGCGAGCAAAGTGTAGTGTCGTTTCTTCCTAACTTGCCATGCTCTCTCGGTCAGTTGATTAATCGCTTTTGAACACACGACTGCGCGAGAGGGATCGATTCGACGGTGGTGTAGTCAGCCAGGCCACCTCTTAAACGGCATTATACGGTGTCCAGCTTCGGATGCTGCTGGTCCCGTTACATAGTACTTCTCTCACTGCGTATATCGTCGGAGGCAATTTACGGCCTTTATCTGTAAACTTGTCTTATAAGTGCGGCAACGCGCAATTTATGAGGCACGACGCGGTCACGTTACAAGCTGTGTAATACAGATACAGCGTGATTCGAAAATGAGTGGACGAATTTGGGGAAGTTGTCCTCCAGATTTGTTGCGTGTAACATGTAAGACGATTACTGGGCGAATTTGGGGAGGTTGGATTTTGTTCGTAATGACGATACAGACGATAGCGCGATTCTAAAATAATGGATGAATTTGGACGAATGTAAGATGTTAACCGCAGGAATTTATAAGGCGATACAGCGTGATTCTAAAATAGGTGGATAAATTTAGGGAGGTTGTCGTACAATTTTGTTGCGTGTAACATGTTTGATTAGTTTTCCAAATCATGATAACTAAATTACTTTATTATCAATCGCAAGAAGACCATCAAGGGGAAAAGAACACGGGAAAACGAATCGACTCAGGAGTTCGTAAGACGATACAGCGTAATTCGAAAATGAGTGGACGAATTTGGGGAGGTTGTCCTACAATTTCGTTGCGTGTAAGATGTTTACCGTAGGAGTTCGTAAAACGAACTGTCATTTCGCTCGCGCGTCGTCCAAACTGGACATTGCACAGGCAGAAGGCCTTCAAAATCGCATATCCTCGATAGGACTAATCTAAGCAAGTGATATTCCAGCATTCCTACAATTTTGTTGCGTGTAAGATGTTTACCGTAGGAGTTCGTAAGACGATACAGCATAATTCTAAAATGAGTGGACAAATTTGGGGAGGTTGTCGTACAATTTTGTTGCGTGTAAAATGTTTACGGTAGGAGTTCGTAAGAAGAACTGTATCATTTCGCTTGCACGTCGTACAAACTGGAAATTGCACACGAAGGCCTTCAAAATCGCATATCCTCGATAGGACTCATCTAAGCAAGTGATATTCCAGCATTCCTACAATTTTGTTGCGTGTAAGATGTTTACCGTAGGAGTTTGTAAGACGATACAGCGTCATTCTAAAATAAGTGGACGAATTTAGGGGGGTTGTCCTACAATTTCGTTGCGTGTGAAATGTTTACCATAGGAATTCGTAAGACAAAATATGTAATTTCGCTCGCGCGTCGTCCAAACTGGACATTGCACACGCACGAGTCCTTCAAAATCGCATATCCTCGATAGGACTAATCTAAGCAAGCGATATTCCAGCATTCCTGGAATAACAGTGCGTCCCCAAGCAGTTAGGAATGCGTTTCATCCTCCGCGCCGTAAGTCCGAGGACGGTGCGAATAATCGACGATTCTCATTTATTTCCACTCTCGATCGCGATAACGTCATAACTACCAATAATCAACGAGTCCAGACTTCATTTCCGTTCACGTTGAAATGCGAATTTCTCATATGTCACTCCATTCTACGCTGTGAGATTCGATTTTGCGTTCATTGAAGAGAGAAAGCCGAACAGCGAGTAAATAGGGTTTCGCGTCAGGATTCCGGGGCTTTTGGACTCTTTTCCCTGCACGCAGTTCCAGGCCGTGACGATTAGCGATTCCCTTTCGTCCGAGTCGCATGAAAAAGTTACACGACTGGCAGCCGTCGAAGCGGCGAACGGAAAGGGATTATGAGGGTTGAGAATAAAAATGAAACTTTCAATTTGTCTAAAAGCACGGTCGCTGTCGCAATCGTCCCGCTCCTTAAACAGTTAACTGTGGTTGACGAGTATACTCGTCATGGAGAAACGACACGATTTTGTGTATTAACGAGTATACTCGTCATGCGTATAAAGCAGTGACTATTGGCTATTTAACACCTTACCGTACCATTTAACTCGGAAGAATTTTGGCCCAAGCGATGTGCAGAAATATTCGCGAAAGGAGCCAAAGTGGGTGAGACCTATTGTCCAAACTTGAAACAAATTATATCTTGCGACTCCCTATGAAGTACCCGTACGCTTATTAACTTCATGCGATGATGTTCTTGTGGAATTCAAATGAACTTAGACCGAAAACTTTTAAAAAATAATTTAATTTGTTCTTTTTAATGTATATATTTGTAACACGATATATCAATTTTGATCACGAGTCAGACTCGTGATGTTCATGTTTAGCCCGAAATCTCATCACGAGTCAGACCCGTCAAAGTACGGCAAGGGGTTAAATTGCAATTTTTGAGAAAAACAAAACATATTCTCAAATTTCAAGATGTTTAAAATATTTTGAGGCTCTGCCGGAATAAAACAAACGAATAAAAAACATAAACAGTTTGAGATGAACTCGTGCATCCCCGTGTGCATCGGTTGAAACAGTTTATCAGTTCGCATAATGAATTTATTTATGTGCGATGATAAGGTTTTTTAGATGTTAACCTAAAAGGAGCAAAGGCAAAAGTCAAAAAGTTGATTTATAATAGGATTCCTTCAGGTATGGTCAGTCATGGGAGAAATACGTGACGCCGACCTGGTGCTGATCCTATTGATAGTTGCTGGGCCGAAGTTTATTTTATTGCGTTTTTAGTTTAACCCTTTGCGGACGAGAGGCGACACTCGTATCGCCACGGCGTTTCGCGCAGCAAAAATGCAAGCTACAATGTTTATGTGTTAGATTTCGCTACCTCTAACTGATAGAAAGGCAGTATTACACCAGTTACTTCTTAGCCAATAAATTACATAAATTGAAATATCATTTGACTGGGACAATACTAACTAATAAAAAAGAATTGCCAGATGAAATAAAAAAACGACGACTTCCAAGAGGAAAATCAATGGTAGTCTATCATAGAAGTAATAATGTAATTTTGGCGTGGAAAGATAAGAACATCGTCACGCTGTTGGCAAATTATTACAATGCAGAAATGAGTAATGAAAGTAAAAATAAAACCGAATGCTATCACGAATTATTCCAAATTCATGGGCGGCGATAATTTTTGCAAGGTTATATTTTGAAATGTCATTTGACTGGGACAATACTGACTAATAGAAGAGAATTGCCAGATGCAATAAAAAACGTCGACTTCCAAAAGGAAAATCAATGGTAGTCTATCATATAAATAATAATGTGCTTTTTGCGTGGAAAGATAAGAACATCGTCACACTGTTGACGAATTATTACAATGAAAAAATGTGTTGAACGAGTACTCCGGCATGATGTTCAAACTGTGGTTAGAAAACCCAATGCTATCACGAATTATACCAAATTCATGGGCGGCCGTAATTTTTGCAAGATTATATTTTTGAAAGGTGGAAAATAGAGAAACTATCAAAATATAACGTTTTTGTAAGAAAATTTGTATATAAGATCATTTTATTGTACCCTGTAAGACACTCGACACCTCTGCGAAAATCGCCTCGCCCTGCTACCTTAGCCAACCGAAAAAGTCGTCGTCCGCAAAGGGTTAATACGTATGTAATATATGCTTATTATAACCAAATAAGTAAATATTAGTAATGAAATTTTCAATTTTATGAAATAAACCCATCTTTCTCATCTAATTTCTTACCAGCGCAACTTACTCTGTGATTGACGAATATACTCGTCGTGGCTCGATTCTGGCAACACAAAACAGTGCGCACTCTTAAACGAACGCGCCACAGTTAACTAGTTAAACAGTCCGAACTCCGTTTTATAGATGTGAAAACTTGACCGCTGATCGAAGGCCTTCCAGCCAATACTTCCCATGAACTCCACATATTCCGACGCTGCAGCCGATATGAGTTCTCATCGTCAAAGAAGGCGCGTCTCGCCTTGTGCGGAAGATTGCCGACATTTTTCAGAGACTCGAATCTCTCTAGACTCGGAAAGTCGAACAGCCCGTCTGCCGCTGTGCGAAATTGCGCAAGAATTGTGACCGTAGAAGAATCGCGATAAGGACGAATCCGGGACAATTCTCCGCACCGTCGAAGACTCGCGAGAAATTACTTATCCTTATCGCCGCACCCGTTCTCGCATTGTACGTACACCCGTTGCATCCTTATCAGGCGTGCACCCCGGCCAAAAACAAAGTTGATTTATACCCGTCATATACGAACGGAAAAGTTAAACCAACTAAGACATAAATTACCTGCAAAGGGTATTCCACGCGAAAATACGAGTTGTCGGCAAATTCGATCAATATCATTCGCGCGCGCACCACGTTGAAACGAGAAGCCATAAGGAACGATCCTTTGAAATGAAACTCCGGACAAACTAACCGGCGTGTATAGCGTGGTGTCGCAGAGTCGCATTTTTCCTCATTAAAAGAGCTCATTGTTCGCTTCCTGGTGGAGCGCACGAAGGAAATCTTAGTTTACGTCTCCTGGAAACCATATCCCTTCCTGTTCGCCAACTCGCTGCCTCAAGTCGAAAACGTTGAACGTTCGCGTTTTATTTCCGGACGCCGCACAAGTTACCCCTTTTCAGCCCGCAGAATGGAGCATCCGCAATTCCTCGCTCACTTCTCCAGGAACCGGCGGCAGTACGATTCACTGGGAAGCCCGACAGATTGGTTTCCTTCTAACTCTTTACCTCGAGACAGGAAGTAATCGGACAGGGGTGAATCGGGATTGGGGAAAAAGGTATCAAAGACGGTAAGAGCGCGAGGCTAATTCCCGGTGCGTCAGGAAGTGTGGGAAGTCAAGAGAGAACACTCCTTTATTGGCTTTTAAAACCACTCATCCGTGCTTGCGCATAAATGCACGGAAGCGTACATACACGTGTGTACCTATCCGTGCACGCGCTTATGCTCCCGGTAATTCAAATGTGGGTCAACAAACTCGGCGAATACATTCTACTTGGCTCGCCGATGAAAAATGTCCTTTCGTCATACGCAAACGGCGCTTCTTTCACGATTATCAGCGTCGGGCAAGTTTAACACTAGATTGCCTGAGGAAGTCATTTTGACTGCTTTTCAATTTCAATTAGAAAAACAATTGTAGTGATATAGATATTAGGTGTCGTCGAAGCGGGATGCGGAATTATATTAAGTTGAATAAATTTATTTTAAGATAAATGAAAGTACTAATATATAAATATAAATACAAAATGAAACGGCAAGAAAACGCATCTATACTGGACTGAAAGACAATCTGAATTTGACTGATCTAAACTTTGAACTATAACTGCGACTTGACTATAACTAGCAATTCGCGTCGTAAATCGGCAAGAAAACGGACCTCTACCGCCTTATCTTAATCCGGTAGGGCCCGATGGCCCAACGACAGTTTTATGCGACGCATATTAACACTAGATTGCCTGAGGAAGTCATTTTGACTGCTTTTCAATTTCAATTAGAAAAACAATTGTAGTGATATAAATGTTAGGTGTCGTCGAAGCGGGATGCGGAATTATATTAAGTTGAATAATTTATTTAAAGATAAATAGAAACACTAATATATAAATATAAATACAAAATGAAAGTAAAACTATGGCAATTCGACTTCGATTCGGTAAACGGCAAGAAAACGCATCTATACCGGACTGGACTACAACTATACTACTCTGAACTTGATTGATCTAAAGTCTGACCTAAACTGATCTATCACTGATTTACAACTGAGCTCGCGTCGCAAATCGGGCCGCCTTTTATACGGACCACTACCGCCTTATCTTAATCCGGTAGGGCCCGATCGCCCAACGACAGTTTTATGTGACGCATCTACGGCCGTTTTCCTGATGCTACACCTGTATTGCCCAAAAACAGTCATTTTGACTGCTTCGGAAATTTTAAATAATCAAATGACTCTTATCACTGAATTGAGTCCTATCCTTCCTGCTTTACTCTAAAGTAGTACTACTAAAGTAGTACTTGTTATTCGTATCTTTATGCAGTGATACTTGTGCTAACAAGTTGTTTATTTTATATCATTTGCGCCCTAAATTCCTGAAAGAAATGTCAAATAGAAGTGAATTATTGGAAAAGGTAACGAACATAAGTGAAGAGTGCTCCGATATAGAATAAGATGCAATAAATTCTGAACTATCATTCGAAGATGAAACGGTTCATATTCAAAGTGAAACATCTGAAACTGAAGATAACGATGAAGAGTTGATCACCAATGATGAAAATGAAAGTGTCATCAATATGCCGATCAAAAAAATCCGAAAGAAGTAAGCGCTTACAATCAAACAAATTTGCCTTGGTTTCGGAAATATGGGATAAGTTCATTGAAAACAATCAATATTTACAGTTAATATTTACTAATAACCTGTTATATAACTATAAATAATATAAAAAATATGAAAAATTAATTTGAAACAAATTTCTTTACACATTAGTTATTCTTTCACAATGCAGTAATTTTGACTGCTTTGGGGCAATATAGGTATATACTAAGTTTCAGTCTTTCTAGTGTTAAAGCTGCAAATGTCAGTTATATGGCTTTCGCTAGTTAGCCAATCCACTTTCAAAATCACACTGACTACGTGTGTGTTCGACCAGGAGGTACAACCTATGGCATAGTGAAATTTACGACCCAGCGGTACGTGTGTGTGTACTCTCGTAGGTGTGAGTCGCAGAAACGTAGACGCGATTTATCACCGTGCTGTGAACGACTTCGTCTGCAGGCACGCACAGACGGATTGACCATCGAAAATCGTTAACGGACCGATGCCCGTAGCCGAAATACACGCGAAAAGCGGCGCCACCGATGCCTGACGAGGATTCGTATGATACGGTACGTGAATACTGGGTTTGCGAACCGACGGGTGAGGAAAGGCTCGGGACTTATGGTTGGTTTGAGTTGCTAGCTGGGCGGAATGAGTCTGGTCGTGTTGGAAGGCTGATTACGGTTAATCCTGTGGGACCGGGCTCGCTTGAAACGTGCCTTTCCGGGCTAAATGTCCGGAGAGTCGTTACGTTTATGCCAACAGGTAATAATTTTGAGAGCCCAGCGTTGAGTGCCATTTACACGTAGGGTAACGCTGCTTTATGAAAGGGTGTTGTTCTATTTTCTATACTGCTGATGCTGCATGACAATGGTAAAGAGCTTTCACCGTTCCTTCAAAACAATCAAATGTACGATATATACGCAGGGTTTTAGATGTCGGCAAACTTAGTATTATCAAAGTAATCTTATCGATGTCTGCCACAAACGTGCTAATTCTTAATGCCTCAGATACTGGTAGCTTAAATGAAACGGAAGATTAACAAACTAACGCTTACAGCCGGAAATTAAGATAAGGCTGCACGAGAAAGATTAGTAATACGAATACCGAAATCTATGAGAGCAAAGTTGAAAGCAACTAGTCCAGGGTTATACGGCTCTGCACCAATTTATAATCGGGTCAGTAGAAAATGTAATTGTCGAAAGAAGTTGTTAGACGGCATTCAAAATTTGCGCTCAACAACCAGTGACCAGCTATCATATGGGCGCCGATTAATTTACCGCGAATTATTCGAGAGAACCGTGCTAATGCGTTAGAATGCAACGTGATATATATATAGCAGCTTGTATTCTTACATAGGAATTTATAATAAAATTTGCCGCTTCAGAAAATGTTTTGTGACGGAGTTGTATTTATAGCATGCGTATATATATATATATATATATATATTTTTTATATATGTGACATAATTTATATATATATATATATTTTGCGTGTTATGCATACAACTTGTATCCTTATATAAAAAAAAATGTATATATACACATAGGATTTATATTATTATACAGGATATTATTATATAAATCCTATATATATATATATTTTTTTTTTATATAAGGATGCAAGGTGTATGCATATCACACAAATGTATGTGTATATATATATATATATATATCATGCCATATATATATATAAAAATATATATATATATACTATAGCAATATATATATACGCATGCTATAAATACAACTCCGTCACGAAACATTTTCTGAAGCGGCAAATTTTATTCGAATTGAACCGAAACTCCACATAAACACTTTGCACAGCCACAATGAGCGACCAAGCGGCGTGAGAAAAAGACATAAACGTCCACCCCCTCAGATGCTGAACTCGTTACGTGTGATTTCTGGAACGAACAGCAGTTAGCACTTCACTCGTGGCTGAGGCCACTTGACCTTTGGAACCGACTGCATTTCCGCGACCTTCGCCAACGTCAGTTTTAACGTACAACACAGTTAGCGTAATCGATCTTGCGAATTTGTTTTTGTTGGCACTCGATTACTCGCTACGCAGACGGATCATAACGGCGGCAATGCGACGACGACATGCGGCCCATTACGTTGTCGGGGCTCATGTTTATTGTACAAACGACACGGGCTTCTCGGGTTGTGTGAGAATTTCCGATAACGTCGAGAGGAAGTTGGTTCGTCTCCGGAAACCCTTTCAGCCGAAACGTTTTCCCCCGTGACACGGCTCGCTTTTGATACCCGGATTATCTTTCGCTATACACCTCGCTATTCGTCTTTAAAATGAGTCGCCGTCTACGTCGTCAGCGCCGTTTAGACGAAAGAAACACACGGCTGACGGTCGGGGATGAAAAGTTTGAATGGCGAGCCGCTGTGCGAAGTGAGAATCTTATCCGGTACTTTCGGCAAATCCGTCTTTGACAACTTCAACCGCCTGGATACCCCGCAGATCAAAGTTATCGGGGGGAGACCGCGGTTTAAGCGAAACGAAAGTAAAAAGGGACGCGAGCAATTAAATTCCGGCGTAGGAATCGCGGTGAATTGTTTTAGCGAGGGTGTTTGGCAAATCGACTGACTGCACGGTCCATTTTCCATGCACACCGCAGCGAGGAATGTTGTGATAACGCGAGCCAACGCATTTCACGTTGGACGGGTTTCAAGTAATATAAAGGAACGGAACGCAAAATGGAATAAATCATGTAAAGTTCGGGCCATAGAATTTGGATGCGCGCACGAGCCTAAAATAAAGTTTCAAGAATAGTAACGTCGTTCTGTAGCGTATAAAGTTATGCAAATACGAGTCGATATTCGTACGCTTCCATGCGGAACGACGAAGGCCTGCACGGTAACTACAGGTCACAGTTTCGGTTATTTGAACATACGATATTCAATACGTTTGCGAGTTCGATGAATTATGATTCGGGGTGGAATCGGAGGAGGTGAAGCGAGCATTCTTTTTCTCACACTATTCCCGACGCAGAAACGTGCCGTAGAGAACCGAGAACTCTTGTTAAAACGAATCTTTGGTCATGTAATATTAAAGGAGACATGATGCTGGTATATATTTTCATCCGCGGATGTGAGTCAGCCTGAGTTCATGTATGTTTATATGTGTAAACATCTATTACCATTAAATATACCAGTGACCAAAAGTTTGCAGCATGCAACAGTCCTTGCATATACGGTGGTAACGTTTTATATTCAATGCAGTTACGTTTTACTTATTGTTTTCGTATTATATTCAACGTGCGTAGTGTATTTTTGATCATCAAAAACAATATTTACATGAAGATAGTTACGTGTGTACAGATACATGAATAATTTGCATTTATATAAGACCAGCAAAATGTTTTTTTTTGTCGATAATGTATATCATCTGATACTGATTGCCTAGATCATAATTAAACCTATTAACACTAAATATACCAATGACCAAAAGTTTGAAGCATCTAACAGTCTTTGCATTTACGGTGGTAACATTTTATAATATTCAATGCAGTTACGTTCTACTTATTTGTTTTCGTATTATTATTATTTCGTGTTTTGTATTTTTGATCATCAAAATGAATTAACATTTATATAAGACCAGCAAAGCATTTTTTCGCCGATAATGTGCATGATCTGACACTGATTACCTAGATCATAATCAGCGTGCATACAGTATGCTGGATGGACGGGAAAGCAAAACATATCAAGTAACTGACTTTCCCACCAATATACTACTAAACCAATATTACCGGTTGTTAAAAAGCCGGAGGTCCTGCTAACAAGGAATAAAAAGTTTGTTTCTCGTTATCGATAACAGACAGCCACGCGAGAACACCCAGCATTAGGCAGAGTAAAGTTTACACTGGTCCAAATGATGATCCCTTTACCTACTGTCTGCAAATAACGACCCTCGTTGTTCCGCAGTTATCTGGTCAACGTTATAGGACCACTACGACCGCCATCAAACATTGTAAAGCGATCCAGCACCAAATAAATACTCGCGTTGCGCGGTGAAATTCGTGGTGCACTATCTGCACGCATCTACATCACCGAAGATATTAAGGTGAGAATTGTCGAACGCAGAGGCACTAAAACGCAATCACCCAACTGTCACTCTCGTAATTACAATGTCACGTTCACAGCGACACACTTTTTCCCTCGAAAATGTTGCGGCATTACGATAAAATAGTGGGAAAGACTGTGACCGAAAAATTACCTAAATCCGCAACAGTAGAATAAACGCGCAGCCACGAAGAGCGTAGAAACTTTGTCAGCTAAAGCTAGAAGATACGATGTACCGGAATAAGGCTTCGAAAGAAAAATAAATTGTCACGTGTCCTATTAATACGTTGTCTGCCACGGTGGTCACCGGTCCAAAAGATTTGACTAAAAAGGCAAAAAATTCGCAATGAACCCTATTTGCAATCTTGTAAAAGCAATTCATATTGGAACGGTGCTTCAATACTTTGGCTTCTAACAACTCTGCGTTACCTTTATTTTTCACGATTTAATTATACTCTGCAGTAATTCATCGCATCGCGGTTCTAACATAGCAAAATATGCAGTGACCGGCACAAAAGATTTTACTAAGAATGTAAAAAATTCGCAATGCAGCCTATTTACAATCTTGTAAAAGCAATTGATATTGGAACGGTGCTTCAATATTTTGGCGTCTAATAACTCTGCGTTATCTTTATTTTACACGATTTAACTATACCCTGCAGTAATTCATCGCATCGCGATTCTTACATAGCAAAATATGCGGTGACCGGCACAAAAGATTTTACTAAAAATGCAAAAAATTCGCAATGAAGCCTATTTGCAATCTTGTAAAAGCAATTGATATTAGAATGGTACTTCAATATTTTGACTTCTAATAACTCTGCATTACCTTTGTTTTGCACAATTTAATTAAACTCTGCAGTATTTCATCGCATTACATTTCCAAATGTACTACACCGTATTCTTTAATATATTGACTGCCACGGTGGTCACTGGTGACCGGTGCAAAAGATTTTACTAAAAATGCAAAAAATTTACAATGCAGCCTACTTGCAATCTTGTAAAAGCAATTGATATCGGAGCAGTGCTTCAATATTTTGGCTTCCAACAACTCTGCGTTACCTTTATTTTTCACGATTTAATTATACTCTGCAGTAATTCATCGCATCGCGGTTCTAACATAGCAAAATATGCAGTGACCGGCACAAAAGATTTTACTAAGAATGTAAAAAAATTCGCAATGCAGCCTATTTGCAATCTTGTAAAAGCAATTGATATTGGAACGGTACTTCAATATTTTGGCGTTTAATAACTCTGCGTTATCTTTATTTTACACGATTTAATTATACTCTGCAGTATTTCATCGCATCGCGGTTCTAACATAGCAAAATATGCGATGACCGGTACAAAAGATTTTACTAAAAATGGAAAAAATTCGCAATGAAGCCTATTTGCAATGTTGTAAAAGCAATTGATATTGGAACGGTGCTTCAATACTTTGGCGTCTAACAACTTTGAGTTGCCTTTATTTTGCACGATTTAATTATACTCTGCAGTATTTCATGGCATCCCGGTTCGAACATAGCAAAATATGCAGTGGTCGGCACAAAAGATTTGACTAAATATGCAAACAATTCGCAATGAAGCCTATTTGCAATATTGTAAAAGCAATTGATATTGGAACGGTACTTCAATGTTTTGGCTTCTAACAACTTTGAGTTGCCTTTATGTTGCACAATTTAATTATACCCTGCAGTAATTCATCGCATCGCGGTTCTAATATAACAAAATATGCGGTGACCGGCACAAAAGGTTTGACTAAGAATGCAAAAAATTTACAATGCACCCTATTTGCAATCTTGTAAAAGCAATTGATATTGGAACGGTGCTTCAATACTTTGGCTTCCAACAACTCTGCGTTACCTTTATTTTGCACCATTTAATTATACTCTGCAGTATTTAATCGCACCGCGGTTCTAACATAGCAAAATGCGCTTGGCAGTCAACGTGTTAAACTGGCTTTCCTTTTATGACGGATTTGCAGCGACAAAAACAGTAAAGTTCTAGAACGGCAATAATTCCGTGACTCTTTGCATTTGCACTGGCTTCCGACACGTACACAATGCGGTTGTTTTGCCGGTCATTTTGTGGCCACCGGCAGACGACGAATTGCGTATCCAGGCCGTCAGTTAATACGGGGTGCCGGGATTCTCGGATGTTTCGTGGCTGGCCGGAAATTTCGGGGCCGGGATGAGAAGAGAGCGCGTAATCCGTGCCCGGAAACTCGGATGAGAGAGGCGCGAGAGTTAAAGGGCAGAGGGGAGGTCGCTCAGGTCGAGTGAAATCGATTGCGCTGTCAATCCAATTACCGTTATACCTACCGAATTTCCGCATTTTCACGCAGCAATTCTGCGAGCGCGGACGAAATGCGCCAAGAGTTTTACGATTTTCGCTGGCTGCGATCTTAGGACGTTTCCAAGTCGCAATTATAATAACAAGTTTAGGAAACTCGAGGGTGTACTGCGATACGTCCAATTCCAACGTATTTTTGAATAAATATTTGATGCGCACCGTTGCACCAGGTGTAGAAATACTGTGTAGATAGTATGTTAGTAAGAAGGGCATATGGAATCATACTGATATCATCTTACATTCGATTCTTTCGATACGTTTGATTTTATCAGCTGGCGGAGTTACCTCAGACTTTTCTATTTACGGAAATACCGTCTATTCTACGAACGAAATGGTGCGAAACTGTGCGCTTTGTTGGTGCGAGTTACTGCGACGACGCTTATTTGAATTTATCAGTAAACACATACGTGGATATGCACGTATATTATAGAAATCTTCTTGTTTATATTTGAAGTCACGGCCAAGAAGTTTGGAGTTCATTTATATTCAATGTAACTTTGTAAATGAAACTGAACCCTGTTTTTTCATCAACGCAGGAAACGACAGCACACTTGTGTGTGTTTATTGCAGCCTATATAAGATGCTTATATGCAGTTGTTTCATGTATATATTACATTCAGGATAGTGAGAAGTTAAGTGAGAGTGTGTATGTGTGTGTGTGCATATGCATGGAAAAGGAAGCTTCCGGAATAAGTTGGTTACCATGGGGTTGTAAACAAGATGAGCGATCGATGATGTGATCGGTATTTCGTTTGTTTGCGAAAAGAAGAGGAAGGGTGCATGTTATATAGGAAGGACCAAAAAATGAGCTCAGCTTCGCTTTAGAAGAAATACGATGAGCATAGATGAAAAATATCACGAAAATTAATTCGAAACAGGAAACATACAGGCATTTACTCATATCCATTCACTGTACCCTTTTTATTCAATAAACACTTTGTTTAGTCCTAAAGAGACTGCATATATTTTTCGAATCACCGTAACTCCAAAGGTATTGAAAGTTCAGCGAGCAAATAGTCATCTGCTTTCAGCCCAAAGTACCGTCTGTCAAATGGTAAATGTCCGATGCAAAAACAAATGTTGACATTTTTCATGCATTTACGGCCATATACTAAAGACTTGAAAGTACCTTTTCAATCATTTTGAGTATTCCGATGTGTTCCGAAGAATTATAAAGGGAAGTATATTAATTTTACAACGTGATTATAGTATAGTTAATTAGAATATCATCTATCATATACATATCGTTGCCATGTGATATATTGTCGTGTAATAGTTGACAGTATATTCATTCTACAACGTCATTATAGTATAGTTAATTAGAATATCATCTATCATGTACATATGTATACATATCATTGCCATGTGATATATTGTTCGTGTAATAGTTGTCACCGGCTGTATCTATTATGCTATCGGTTACAGTGATGGGTCACCCTAAACACATATATACATCAATCATCAGCAAAGGGTCAAATAAAAAATCCTATGCTCCAATAGGTCCGCTAATCTAATTTCTGTTTTGTTCACAACATGCTCGAAAGCAACGAGCGGTTGCCAAGATTTTTTAATTATTTCCTGATGTTACTTTCACGTCTCGTTAAACGTTATAATTTCTATCAGCGGGCCACTTGTTATTTCTATGGCGGAAATGAGCGTGAGCAATCAAACAACTTTTTGACATCCGACCGTTGCGCAAGTTTGTCCACAACCACCACCTTCTTGATAAACCAATAACACCGATGCATCAAAAAATTAATTGGACAGCGCGGAACGAATTCAAGCAGCGAAGCGACGAGCAAAAAGGAACTGAGCGTCATAATTCTATACGGACAAAAACTGTTAAGTGATTAAATCGAGAGCTTTCGACGTTCGTTACGCCAACACAATATCGACCTCCGGAGAACGTAATACGCGTAACCGTGATACGTCGGGCGAACGGATTGGCTAATAATTCAGGAGAATCGCGGTTTGCGCAAAATAGATCGACGGAGAAACAACGCAGTACGATATTAACGAGCGGCATGAAGGACTGATGGAAGTGAATCGATAAATAATCCATCGCGACGGCGCCCTCATCTTTTGATGTAATAATACAATAGACGAAACACGGAGAAAACATGGCAGCCGCGAATCACTCTCATTGACCGCCTTCTTTCTCTACGGTCGACAATCGGTGCCCGCGATATTTACGGAATGGCTCGTAAAATCGGATAAAGTGCCCTTTTCAGCCGGTGGGAATAGCGGAGGAAAATTTTGAGAGGAAGAGATATAAATTCCGTGCAACGTTACCCTCGTATACGCTCGTTACTAGTG
Source organism: Cryptocheilus praepositus (assembly GCA_033815515.1). Taxonomy (NCBI): domain Eukaryota; kingdom Metazoa; phylum Arthropoda; class Insecta; order Hymenoptera; family Pompilidae; genus Cryptocheilus; species Cryptocheilus praepositus. The sequence goes on from JAWWQZ010000285.1 coordinate 6,086,836, forward strand.
TACCGGCGTGTATCCTTATCTTTTCTTCTTTTATTACCTCGCGCATATACGGCATAGACGGAAAATGGTGTGTTCTATTTTTTTACCGTCTTGCCTCGTCGGCCGCTTCTGTATTATTCATCGAACGTACGGAACGTGGACGTCAGTTGTCGGCGCCGTGAGTAAGAAATGTCAGTAGTAAAGCCTAATTACGTGTAACGGAGATACTAGGTTGCAACGTAAAAAGTCTAGGTTGCAAGGTTCGCGAGGTCGAGTGAAAAACAACGAGGCCTGGGGAAAATTAACATCAAATAAAGAACATGTTCCCATGTTCCTCTACAAGTTCGACTACACACATTATTTAACCCGTAATAAACCGTATCTACATTCAACTTTTTCTCTATGTGTGCACCATGAATTACCGCGTTTATTCAGTCAGTATCAGGAAGTTTAACGGATGACCTATTGTGGTAGCTTTATTCTACGCTCTATCACCACGCGTATATGTACATCAAATCTTCCGAGAACGACGATGGCTTTTAATTAAACGACGCTAGTCAGTCCACTGATTAACCACTATCAACGCGCTTAATCGAACGTGTACCCGACGTAGGGATCATTCAGGTTTAACCCCTGCCCACCTATTGTGACACAGAACCTGTTAGGCGTTATTCGAAGGGGTCGTTAAAAATATTTGAAGTTATAGGTACTAAGAGCAAAATTTTTACGGCATTTATACGAAATCGAACTCATGAATGAGATCGCGAATTTTCCGACGAAACCGTTCGATATTGCGGCAAACTGCGAAAAAAATGCTTTATACAACGAGTATAGGACTCGGTTCAAGAAAATTTATTGTAACACAGAACTTGTCGAGCGTTATTCGAAGGGATCGTTAAAATATTTTAAGCTATAGATACTAAGAGCAGTATTTTTACGGCATTTATACGAAATTGAACTCATGAATGTGATCGCGAATTTTTCGACGAAACCGTTCGATATTGCGGAAAACTGCGAAAAAAATTGCTTTATATGTACAATGAGTATAACACTGTTCAAGAAAACTTATTGTGACACAGAACCTGTTAGGCGTTATTCGAAGGGGTCGTTAAAAATATTTTAAGCTATACGTACAAAGAGCAATATTTTTACGGCATTTATACGAAATTGAACTCATGAATGTGATCGCGAATTTTGCGACGAAACCGTTCGATATTGTGGCAAACTGCGACAAAATTGCTTTATACAACAAGTATAGCAGTCTGTTCAAGAAAACTTATTGTAACATAGGACCTGACAGGCGTTATTCGAAGGGGTCGTCAAAAATATTTTAAGCTATAGGTAGTAAGAGCAATATTTTTACGGCATTTATACGAAATCGAACTCATGAATGAGATCGCGAATTTTCCGACGAAACCGTTCGATATTGCGGCAAACTGCGAAAAAAATGCTTTATACAACGAGTATAGCACTCTGTTCAAGAAAACTTATTGTAACACAGAACTTGTCGAGCGTTATTCGAAGGGATCGTTAAAATATTTTAAGCTATAGATACTAAGAGCAGTATTTTTACGGCATTTATACGAAATTGAATCCATGAATGAGATCGCCGATTTTCCTACGAAACCGTTCGATAATGCGGCAAACTGCGAAAAAAATGCTTTATACAACAAGTATAGCAGTCTGTTCAAAAAAACTTATTGCGACACAGAACCTGTCAGGCGTTATTCGAAGGGGTCGTTAAAAATATTTTAAGCTATACGTACAAAGAGTAATATTTTTACGACATTTATACGAAATTGAACTCATGAATCAGATCGCGAATTTTCCGACGAAACCGTTCGATATTGCGGCAAACTGCGAAAAAAATGCTTTATACAACCAGTATAGCACTCTGTTCAAGAAAACTTATTGTAACACAGAACTTGTCGAGCGTTATTCGAAGGGATCGTTAAAATATTTTAAGCTATAGATACTAAGAGCAGTATTTTTACGGCATTTATACGAAATTGAATCCATGAATGAGATCGCCGATTTTCCTACGAAACCGTTCGATAATGCGGCAAACTGCGAAAAAAATGCTTTATACAACAAGTATAGCAGTCTGTTCAAAAAAACTTATTGTAACACAGAACTTGTCAGGCGTTATTCGAAGGGGTCATCAAAAATATTTTAAGCTATAGATACGAAGAGCAACAGTCTTACGGAATTTATACAAAATTGAACACATGAATGAGATCGCGAATTTTCCGACGAAACCGTTCGATATTGCGACAAACTGTGAAAAAGTTACTTTATAGAACGAGTATAGCACTCTGTTCAAGAAAACTTATTGTAACACGGAACCTGTCAAGCGTTATTCGAAGGAGTCGTTAAAAATAATTTAAGCTATAGGTACTAAGAGCAATATTTTTACGGCAATAATACGAAATTGAATCCATGAACGAGATCGCAAATTTTCCGACGAAACCGGTCGATATTGCGGTAAACTGCGAAAAAAATGCTTTATACAACGAGTATAGCACTCTGTTCAAATAAACTTATTGTAACACAGAACTTGTCAGGCGCTATTCGAAGGGGTCATTAAAAATATTTTAAGTTATAGGTACTAAAAACAACATTTTTACGGCATTTATACGAAATTGAACCGATGAATGAGATCGCGAATTTTCCGAAGAAACCGTTCGATATTGCGGCAAACTGCGAAAAAAATGCTTTATACAACGAGTATAGCACTCTGTTCAAGAAAACTTATTGTGACACAGAACCTGTCAGGCGTTATTCGAAGGGGTGGTTAAAATATTTTAAGCTATAGGTACCAAGAGCAACATTCTTACGGCATTTACACGAAATTTAACCCAAGAATGAGATCACAAATTTTCCGACGAAACCGTTCGATATTGCGGCAAACTGAGAAAAAATTACCTTATACAACGAGTATAGCAATCTGTTCAAGAAAACTTATTGTAACACAGAACCTGTCAGGCGTTATTCGAAGGGGTCGTTAAAAATGTTTTAATCTATAGGTACTAAGAGCAAAATTTTTACGGCATTTATACGAAATTTAACCCAAGAATGAGTCGCGAATTTTTCGACAAAACCGTTCGATATTGCGGTAAACTGCGAAAAAATTACATTAAACAACGAGTATAGCACTCTGTTCAAGAAAACTTATTGTAACATAGAACCTGTCAGGCGTTATTCGAAGGGGTCGTTAAAATATTTTAAACTGTAGGTACTAACAGCAATATTTTTACGGTATTTATACAAAATTGAACTCATGAATGAGATCGCGAATTTTCCGACGAAACCGTTCGATATTGCGGTAAACTGCGAAAAGAAATGCTTTATACAACGAGTATAGCACTCTGTTCAAGAAAATTTATTGTAACACAGAACCTGTCAGGCGTTATTCGAAGGGGTCGTTAAAAATATTTTAAGCTATAGGTACTAAGACCAATATTTTTACGGCATTTATACGAAATTGAACCCATGAATGAGATCGCGAATTTTCCGCCGAAACCGTTCGATATTGCGGCAAACTGCGAAAAAATGCTTTATACAACGAGTATAGCACTCTGTTCAAGAAAACTTATTGTGACACAGAACCTGTTAGGCGTTATTCGAAGGGGTCGTTAAAAATATTTTAAGCTATAGGTACTAAGAGCAACATTCTTACGGTATTTATACAAAATTGAACCCATGAATGAGATCGCGAATTTTTCGACAAAACCGTTCGATATTGCGGTAAACTGCGAAAAAAATGCTTTATACAACGAGTATAACACTCTGTTCAAGAAAACTTGCCTATGTGCGTAGGAATTAAATACGTGAAACTAGAGAGTATAATATTTATAAACAATAACAACACAATCAAGACGCTTTCGTCTTATTTCCTAATCTTCCGCCGTTTCGTCGTTTCACCTTTTCGTCTTTACGCCGTTTCGTCTTTGCGTCTTATTGTCTTCACGTCTTATCGTCAACTGACTCCTAAGTAAACAAATAACACAATTCAACAAACTCGTCACCTATGATACATCAACATAATAATTGAGGATCATAGGTGACCTTTCCTCGGCAACTAGAGGACCCTGTATTTGAAATCCCACATGTATGACTACCCATGTTGGACAACTTCTCGAACATTTGTGTGTCCTACAAGTTGCGCTGTCGTGGTGTGCTTTTTGCACTCGAAAATCGGTAAGTAGAGAGAGCGAACTTTAAGAAGTCGTAATATGACGTAAGCAAAGCTATCGTCGCGATAGAGATTAGGCAATTAATTTACGTATACTCGCAGAACACGTATTTGTCCAAGGACTGAAGAGAACAGGTAGGTTGCCGGAGCAAGTTTACTCTAATCGAAATCTAATCTTCTGAAACTCGTCTCTTCTCTAAGTCCGCGACTTCACGTACGACTTGGGGTGTTTTATCTTTCATTAGATAAAGTAATGGCGACGTTGCGGAGAGTGCAACCTGGTGTACACCGCACGACGAACGTAACTACAGCCCTAAACTTTGTGGTATTGACTGCTACGTGACATAATAGATATTAAACTTTGATCACTGTATTTACGCAATAAACCGGTACAAATTTAATGGACATCTGATTAAGCGTTAAAAATATTAGAGGCTAGAAACCATTGGAAAGGACTACATTTTTTACGGATGACCAAAAATAGATAACAATTCGTAAAGAAAACATGTACCATCGAAATTACTGGAAAAAGATATAGCTATTTCCGCATGTCACTGTATAATTGTACAATAACCGTATTGCAGGATAAATATATATTTTATCGTAGCTCTGCGAGATGCAAAACGTATACATGGACAGTACATACATACAAGACTGTTATGGCAAGTATTCATCAGAGTATCAAGGCATTAATCAGAGTTTAGTTTCCCAGAGTGCAGAATAATATATGCGAAATTCCGATATAAAATAATTGTCAATTTATAAAATATCAATCTATAAAATAGATATATAAGCCGTTTATTTTGAAAGTGGCCTAACTCCATTTATCTTAAAATCGAGATAAATAACATTTACTGATAAATAACATAAATTTGTACATGTAACGATGGTAACCGGAAAATATTGAAAAACGGAGTTAGGCGACTTTCAAAATAAACGGTTCATATTTTAGACAAAACGCAGGTGAAACCAGCGAAGTTCCGACGTATAACGGTGAAAAGGAAAAACGTATCTGCTCGTCGCAATATTCCTCCCCAAATTGGTGTAACGTTTCTGAATGCCCGCGAGTGAGAAAAACCCAAAAATGTCTGTATTGTGCCATTCATCGATTTCATATTTTTCGCCGAACGTGACAAGCAATTTCGCAGCTGATCCTAGCTGAAATGCGAGTTTCTCGTTACTCAGGGGAAAACAGCGGAAAGGTAAACAAGCGAATACAACGCCATAGCAAGTTCATGTGTGTGCCTGTGCCCCCGGGTCAGCCAGAAGTAACAAACAAGGATCCGAGCAAAGGAAGATTTCGTATTCAGGATATTCAAATGCCGATCTACATACGCATCTGAATGCACACGACTTCTTCCTCTCTGACGCCGTGCTGCCCTCGTGTTTTTACATCACAGTTGCATCGACGCAAGGCTACAAAGACTCGCAAAACCCTCATACGCTCAGATATCGTTGGTAAGACCGGCGAAAACGTGGGAATAAATAAGATTCACAGAATTGCTCAGGATGCGCAATGCTGCCCTACATGCAAGTAACATTGACATTTTTCTCTGTTCCCCGTCACTTTTTCGCATTCTCAAGAACCTTCCAGTAAAGAGATTATTGCGAGAGCGTCGGAACAAGGCAAATATACGTTCCGCGCGAATTCTGGAAGTCTTTGACGCTCGATCTCGGAGGAACGAAGAGCATCTAGTCAAAGGACGCCAAAGGCATCCTACTGAAACTCGATTTCTCGCGAGCGCCACGGATCTACTTATTCGCGTCCTTCGAAGGCGAATATCAACGGATTATTGAAGGAATTTGGGAGGAGTGGAACGTCAGGACATAAAGTTAACGCTTCTTTAACTCATTCGAGACCGATTGCACACCGTGTGTGCAATTAATTTCCGAGGGTATAAGACGGTTTGCACACCATGTGTGCAATAATAGTAATGTGCAATTATCAGTTATTCTGAGTAAACTAGTCGTCGAAATAAGACTTTCCTTGAACTAATGAAATCTGCAAGGTACAGGGAAACAAAATTTGGCATTGGTTTTACTGTGTACCAAAAATCTAAAAATTATTTGAAGCCTTTCTTACATGTAAAATACGAACTGAAACTACTACTGAAACTCTAACTAAATACTACTGAAACTCGATTTCTCGCGAGCGCCACGGATCTACTTATTCGCGTCCTTCGAAGGCGAATATCAACGGATTATTGAAGGAATTTGGGAGGAGTAGAACGTCAGGACATAAAGTTAACGCTTCTTTAACTCATTCGAGACCGATTGCACACCGTGTGTGCAATTGATTTCCGAGGTTATAAGACGGCTTGCACACCGTGTGTGCAATAGCAGTAATGTGCAATTATCAGTTATTCTGAGTAAACTAGTCGTCGAAATAAGATTTTCCTTGAACTAATGAAATCTGCAAGGTACAGGAAAACAAAATTTGGCATTGGTTTTACTGCGTACCAAAAATCTAAAAATTATTTGAAGCCTTTCTTACATGTAAAATACGAACTGAAACTATTACTGAAACTCTAACTAAATACTACTGAAACTCGATTTCTCGCGAACGCCACGGATCTACTTATTCGCGTCCTTCGAAGGCGAATATCAACGGATTATTGAAGGAATTTCGGAGGAGTAGAACGACAGGACATAAAGTTAACGCTTCTTTAACCCATTCGAGAGGACGATTTTTTTCAAACACTGTCCCCAGGGGCGACATTTTTTTTTTCTTTACATTGTTCATTTTTAATAAAAAAAAACATGTTTACTATGGAAATCATCCAATTCGTAAGTGAATTCACTTAAATAAGATCATTGCACACCAGGTGCGCAGCTCGCTCCTCCGAAAATTTTTATTGCGAGGAACGGATTGAACACCATGTGTGCAATGTAAGATAAAATGAAAATACATCATTAAAAAATGTATGAACATTTATTTCAAAAATAGTTAGATAATATAAAATCGTTATTTTGTTTTCAATAATAAAGAACAGAATATAATGCAAAGAAAATGTTTAAAAAGTAGTAAAAAGTTAAAAAAAGATAAGTTGAATAATGAAAAAAATAACAAACGGGAAATAAATTTTTAGAAAAATGTCTACAGATAACAAAGTAATGTAACTCAGTAATAAAAAAGAAAATATAATTTGTAAATACACTTTTAGCAAATAGTACACTGATCGTAAAGTAATTATACATTAGTTGGTTGATGGTAGCGCTTGAAACATTCTCCCAAACATAATCTAGGATTACCGACACACGCAGGACAAGAGTAATCATTACGTTTATATTTTCCTTCTTTGTAGGACTGTCGGCAATTCATAGTATTTTACATGTAAGAAAGGCTTCAAATAATTTTTAGATTTTTGGTACACTGTAAAACCAATGCCAAATTTTGTTTTCCTGTACCTTGCAGATTTCATTAGTTCAAGGAAAATCTTATTTCGACGACTAGTTTACTCAGAATAACTGGTAATTGCACGTTACTGTTATTGCACACACGGTGTGCAAGCCGTCTTATAGCCTCGGAAATCAATTGCACACACGGTGTGCAATCGGTCTCGAATGGGTTAACACGTTCGCGACGGGGCCCGAATTCACCAGTTACACCGTGGGGCGGGGCTGTTTTTCGTACTCGATCCCATCGGGCGGGCCTAAACCCCCGGTTGTACATGAACCTTGCCGCATTATAGCAATTGACACGTTTGCGACGGGCCTGTATTTAGTGGCTTTGCGTGGGGTTGCGCTATTATTCGCATCTTCTCCCATCATAGTGGTCAAATGAGCATTTTGATAAATTATTAACAACTGAGGAAATGTCAATAAGGCAGATAAAGGATAGCAACGTTCATTTTATAAAGAGATATCCACGCATTGCAAGAAATGTTCGCAAGCGCTGCAGGCAATGTTACAGAAAATTATCAGAACGAGTGGGCCACGTCACAGCCGCAAAAAAAGCCAAGCGTGGTACATTTTGCCCGCTTTGCGACAATCAGCCGGCTTTGCATATACAATGTTTCGGAGAAATTCACAAACATAAATAGTTTTCTTATGAATATAAACATGTGAACAAATTTGTTAGTTACAATAATCACCTTTTTATTAGATTGACACCGGCGTGTACCACCGGTGGCTCATCCCGCCCGATGTGACAATTCTGCATGTACCACCGGTGGCTCATCCCGCCCGATGTGACAATTCTGCATGTACCACCGGTGGCTCATCCCGTCCCATGGGGCAGACAGGAATGTACCACCGGTGGTACACCCCGTCGCGAACGTGTTAACTGTCGCCTGGAGTATGTAGAGCGAGTCGAGTTTGGCAAATGAACGCAGGTCGGTCGATATTTATCGGGCAGTTGGTCGCTTAATCATCGACCGTTATACAGGTATTTTATGATAACCCGTCTGACCGCGTTAATATTCAAACGTTCGCGCACAAACCGCCCGCCCGTGAAAGGCAAATCGTCTCATCAACAGTATATTTATGCAAATTCGCGGCGTGCGGAGGGTCAAGCATTGTTGCCCGAGGTCTCTTGAGCGAGTCGGCGTGGCGCTACAGGATGATAGAATTTAAGTAGAAAGTTTAACCTGGGAAACAGGCGAATGTTCGTATACTAATTGACGCTCATTAAATACTCTACTCGGTACAGTAGCGAGTGAGCAGATTGCGGTATAATTGGACAACTAAAATTATAGTAAACGAACAGCTTTACGCTACTTTAGCATTCTATATTTTGCTTCCAAAGTTCGGCGTGCCTGCTGTCGTGGGCAGCGAAACGTGACGCGCTGCAGTATAAACATGGCGCTCGAAGATTTTGCATTCCGCGTAGGTAGTGGCATCTCTATCCTGCGTGCATACTGTCAGCGCAATTGTAATGGCAGACCCGTGAAATTTCGACGACACGTTGTGTATCACGTTTGCATTCGGCGGGGCTTTGCTTAACCGAGACGGACGGCCGACAATTGCCGATACTGGGACGACGTGACAATCCGATTAGCCCTTCTTGGTTTATGCTTTAAATTACACTCGGTACAGTAGCGAGTGAGCAGATTGCGGTATAATTGGACAACTAAAATTATAGTAAACGAACAGCTTTACGCTACTTTAGCATTCTATATTTTGCTTCCAAAGTTCGGCGTGCCTGCTGTCGTAGGCAGCGAAACGTGACGCGCTGCAGTATAAACATGGCGCCCGAAGATTTTGCATTCCACGTAGGTAATGGCATCTCTATCCTGCGTGCATACTGTCAGCGCTATTGTAACGGCAGACCCGTGAAATTTCGACGACGCGTTGTGTATCGCGTTTGCATTCGGCGGGGCTTTGTTTAACCGAGACGGACAGCCGACAATTGCCGATACTGGGACGACGTGACAATCCGATCAGCCCTTCTTGGTTTATGCTTTAAATTACACTCGGTACAGTAGCGAGTGAGCAGATTGCGGTATAATTGGACAACTAAAATTATAGTAAACGAACAGCTTTACGCTGCTTTAGCATTCTATATTTTGCTTCCAAAGTTCGGCGTGCCTGCTGTCGTGGGCAGCGAAACGTGACGCGCTGCAGTATAAACATGGCGCCCGAAGATTTTGCATTCCACGTAGGTAATGGCATCTCTATCCTGCATGCATACTGTCAGCGCAATTGTAACGGCAGACCCGTGAAATTTCGACGACGCGTTGTGTATCGCGTTTGCATTCGGCGGGGCTTTGTTTAACCGAGACGGACAGCCGACAATTGCCGATACTGGGACGACGTGACAATCCGATTAGCCCTTCTTGGTTTATGCTTTAAATTACACTCGGTACAGTAGCGAGTGAGCAGATTGCGGTATAATTGGACAACTAAAATTATAGTAAACGAACAGCTTTACGCTACTTTAGCATTCTATATTTTGCTTCCAAAGTTCGGCGTGCCTGCTGTCGTGGGCAGCGAAACGTGACGCGCCGCAGTATAAACATGGCGCCCGAAGATTTTGCATTCCACGTAGGTAATGGCATCTCTATCCTGCGTGCATACGTCAGCGCAATTGTAACGGCAGACTCGTGAAATTTCAACGACACGTTGTGTATCGCGTTTGCATTCGGCGGGGCTTTGTTTAACCGAGACGGACAGCCGACAATTGCCGATACTGGGAGGACGTGACAATCCGATTAGCCCTTCTTGGTTTATGCTTTAAATTACACCCGGTACAGTAGCGAGTGAGCAGATTGCGGTATAATTGGACAACTAAAATTATAGTAAACGAACAGCTTTACGCTACTTTAGCATTCTATATTTTGCTTCCAAAGTTCGGCGTGCCTGCTGTCGTGGGCAGCGAAACGTGACGCGCTGCAGTATAAACATGGCGCCCGAAGATTTTGCATTCCACGTAGGTAATGGCATCTCTATCCTGCGTGCATATTGTCAGCGCAATTGTAACGGCAGACTCGTGAAATTTCGACGACGCGTTGTGTATCGCGTTTGCATTCGGCGGGGCTTTGTTAAACCGAGACGGACAGCCGACAATTGCCGATACTGGGACGACGTGACAATCCGATTAGCCCTTCTTGGTTTATGCTTTAAATTACACCCGGTACAGTAGCGAGTGAGCAGATTGCGGTATAATTGGACAACTAAAATTATAGTAAACGAACAGCTTTACGCTACTTTGGCATTCTATATTTTGCTTCCAAAGTTCGGCGTGCCTACTATCGTTGGCAGCGAAACGTGACGCGCTGCAGTATAAACATGGCGCCCGAAGATTTTGCATTCCACGTAGGTAATGGCATCTCTATCCTGCGTGCATACTGTCAGCGCAATTGTAACGGCAGACTCGTGAAATTTCGACGACGCGTTGTGTATCGCGTTTGCATTCGGCGGGGCTTTGTTTAACCGTGACGGACAGCCGACAATTGCCGATACTGGGACGACGTGACAATCCGATTAGCCCTTCTTGGTTTATGCTTTAAATTACACTCGGTACAGTAGCGAGTGAGCAGATTGCGGTATAATTGGACAACTAAAATTATAGTAAACGAACAGCAGCTTTACGCTACTTTAGCATTCTATATTTTGCTTCCAAAGTTCGGCGTGCCTGCTGTCGTGGGCAGCGAAACGCGACGCGCTGCAGTATAAACATGGCGCCCGAAGATTTTGCATTCCACGTAGGTAATGGCATCTCTATCCTGCGTGCATACTGTCAGCGCAATTGTAACGGCAGACTCGTGAAATTTCAACGACACGTTGTGTATCGCGTTTGCATTCGGCGGGGCTTTGTTTAACCGAGACGGACGGCCGACAATTGCCGATACTGGGACGACGTGACAATCCGATTAGCCCTTCTTGGTTTATGCTTTAAATTACACCTGCGTGTCCACCTCGTGTCTCTCAGCCGGCGGACAAAGGACATTCTTGATAATCAAAGCACGTGCTCCGCGGACACAGCGACGCGGAATATTAATTAATACGGAGCGAGCCGGTTCGAATTACGCTTTGAGAGGCATGTACGGGCTACTAATTGTGAGAGTAACAGTATAGCCGCACGGTTAGTTTCATCTGCTTACGGAAATGTTTAATCCGTCGGGGATCGAGAGGTAGGCCAGCTTTCAATCCCGCCCTCGATCCACGGCAATATTGAAGCGCGCAATGTCAACTAATCAACTACCGTCGACGCACCCCAAACCTTCTCGCCGTCCCCTTCGCCACCCTTGAGGTTCGAGGTGCTGCTTTTGGCAGCTTACACACGACCCGAAAAGGTGTCGATGGAGGTTCGCGGATATGAACACAGGCGATACTTCTCGCAGGGACGTAAACTGTCGATGCTCAATTGTCGCCCCCATTCTTAACACTTTAACACTTTGACTGCCATGCGTATTTTGCTCTATTAGAACGGACATGCTATAAAATACTACAGCGTTTGATTGAATTATGCAAAATGTAAATAATGTGCAGATATTGGAGACCAAAGCATCGCATCACTATTCTAACAATAATTGCATTTATAAAATAATAATTGCTACTCATTGCGGATATTTTGGATCTTCAGTAAAATCTCTTGCGCCGGTCAGCGGTGACCATCATGGCAGTCAAAGTGTTAAGGACCGCTAAGAAATCTGTAAGAAATACTTTTTGGGAAACGTGTACGTTACAAAAAATCATAACTTTGTTATCTATGAATTTCTGCGAAACTTTCAGAAATTGTATAACTGGAAGTATTTTAGGTATTATTATCTCTTAGCGCTCCGGCACATTTTCGCAGCGGAACGAGTGAAACGGAGTTTTATGTTAAGTGAGAAGAATTACACGTGCTTGTGAATGTTTTTAATTATATTTGTTTTATACATATGCAGTTTCTCCTTGCAAATGAAAGATAAATTTTAAATTTTGTAATTCACGATGGTGTGATATCCTTGGAAACAATCTCCCATGTGCATCCTGAGTTTACTTGGGCAAGTGTCACAGTAATCACTTATTTGACGTTTGCCATCCTTTTGTTTCCTTGTAGAAGACACAACACGGTCCCTCTTTTATGTAGTATAATTTCGGAACCACTATTTGAAGTGTCAGAATTATAATCAATCTTGTCTTTCGCAATACCTTTTAACACTTGAAAATCAAACACGTCTTCACTACCACTCAACTCTAAATTCTCATCATAATAATTATTTTTCTCCATGTTGCTAACTATAAAAAACGTCAAAAAATGGCTTAATCGTACTAATGCGGAGACTGATCACGTTTTAACTACAGTTATCAATTGCCAACGCCGACGATACCGCAGCATTTTAAGCGCAATCATGTTAAAAACATTTGGCTCCGCAGCGAAGCCTACGGAGCGCTAAGGGTTAAAATAATAGGTTCTTTAATAATTATTATAACTTTTTTACTTAAAAAAGTTTTATGTTTTTACTTAAAAAAAGTGTAAAATAGAACGCATTTTAGGTATTTGTTAAAAAACTTATTTATTCTTTAAAGAAATTATCAAAAAATTTTATTTAAAAGTCAACTTTATCAGAGTTTCTAGTATTTTTTTTAAAGTATGATATTGCGTGAAGCATTTTTCTGTATGAAGAGGAACCATACAAAATTTACATATGTATCGTGATTCGCCTCGTTTTCGATTGAATATTGATGTAAATACGTAAATAGACAAAATCGATACAATGTATCAAAGTAAGTGACATCTAAAGACAGCGTGTAGAAAACACAAGAAAACTCGTGAGCGGTCCGTAACAGCTGGGACACGAAACACGAGAAAACTCGCGAGCGGTCCTTAAAGTGTTAATACAGATATGAAAGGAATATAAGCGAAAAGAAGGCGGAAGGGGTTACCGTTAACTCCCAAGTTAGTATGAAAAACTCGAGTGACATCGTGATGTTTTTGTAAGAAATAGCAGTGCGTTGGTCGATAATTTTAATTGTATCAAATGTATCGAAAACAGACAAGACTCGAAACGTAGTAAATTTGTGTTTACTCGAGATCTTGAATAATTACTGTGTACGTCCTACGCTTTTAAATAAACATACAACTCATGAAATTGCTTACAAACATACTTAAATATATGAGCCGTTTATTTTGAAAGTGGCCTAACTCCATTTATCTTCAAATCGAGATAAATAACATTTACTGATAAATAAGATGAATTTCTACATGTTACCATGGTGACCGGAAAATATTGAAAAATGGAGTTAGGCCACTTTCAAAATAAACGGCTCATATAGTATCTTTGTATAATAGAAATACCAGAGCATACTGATATAATTTGATAGTAACCACCTGTAATCTATGATACATATTTAAGTTTCCCGATTAGTTATTTTAATACACTTATTCCCCCAGTAGCACAAAAATAGCCGAACTTTCTCCACGTGGTTCAGTTTTCACCTATCGATAGGGAGAGAAAAAGTTGAATAGAACGATAGTCGATATTTTTTGTGCGCGACCCGAATGAACTGGCAGCGAAAGCGGATACTCACTCGGGCATGAGTGTAACTCGTAGCTTTGTTGCATTCGCAGGGGAAAACCAAATCGGCAGTAGGAGACTACTCTCGCGTGAGTACGGACGACGATCGTTCTAGCCAGCGGAAAGTTTTTCGTCCTCTTGGAATTCTTACAAAGCGCTTTCGACAGGAAGACAGAACCGCTAGCCTTATACCTTGCCAAGGATATCTTAAAAGCAGCACATAGCTGAACTAAAGCAACGGGCCAATTGGAACTTCAAGCTACGAGTAAACGATTGCGTACAATGACAAATTCCAATAAGCTCCGCAGGACACTCTTATCGAATCTTACTGACTCCAATCAAAGCTGGTGCTAATTTCTGTGAGGCAGCAACAGACATCAGCTGCAATACTTTCGACAGGAAGACAGAACCGCTAGCCTTATACCCTGCCAAGGATATCTTAAAAGCAGCACATAGCTGAGCTAAAGCAACGGGCCAATTGGAACTTTAAGCTACGAGTAAACGATTGCGTACAATGACAAATTCCAATAAAGTCCGCAGGACACTCTTATCGAATCTTACTGAGTCCAATCAAAGCTGGTGCTAATTTGTGTGAGGCAGTAACAGACATGAGCTGCAATACTTTCGACAGGAAGACAGAACAGCTAGCCTTATACCCTGCCAAGGATATCTTAAAAGCAGCACATAACTGAACTAAAGCAACGGGCCAATTGGAACTTTAAGCTACGAGTAAACGATTGCGTACAAAGACAAATTCCGACAAGGTCCGCAGGACACAATCTTATCGAATCTTACTGACTCCAATTGAAACCGGTGCTAATTTCTGTGAGGCAGTAACAGACATCAGCTGCAATACTTTCGACAGGAAGACAGAACCGCTAGCCTTATACCTTGCCAAGGATATCTTAAAAGCAGCACATAGCTGAACTAAAGCAACGGGCCAATTGGAACTTCAAGCTACGGGTAAACGATTGCGTACAATGACAAATTCCAATAAGCTCCGCAGGATATTGTTAACCGGAAATTTTCGGCAAAAACTGTCTCAAGTCACCGGCTTATCGAATCTTACTGACTCCAATCAAAGCTGGTGCTAATTTCTGTGAGGCAGCAACAGACATCAGCTGCAATACTTTCGACAGGAAGACAGAACCGCTAGCCTTATACCTTGCCAAGGATATCTTAAAAGAAGCACATAGCTGAACTAAAGCAACGGACCAATTGGAACTTTGAGCTACGAGTAAACGATTGCGTACAATAATGAATTCCAACAAGCTCCGCAAGACACTCTTATCGAATCTTACTGACTCCAATCGAAACTGCTACTAATTTCTGTGAGGCACCAACAGACATCAGCTGCAATATCGGACTACCACTACATGCCTTTCCTCAAACCCTCCTAATTGTACGAAGGCGAACTTTTTTGAGTTTTCGCAGCACTCAGTATAATGAGACGCGCCCTCTTATCGTCGGTTTTCCAATTCATGCAATTTGAAGCGTCCCCTTATTTTTCCTTCAGCCGAGTCTACGCTCTGCCGTCTTAGCATCTCTTTCCGCAAAGGAGCGGTAGTACTCCGTCTCCCTCATAATTTGCGTTCTTTCGCACGAGCACTCGGTGGCCTCCGAGGGATTCTTAGATCGTTCGCGCGATGCTTCATCACTCACGCAGTTCATCCGAAGGCTCGGGCGACGAACAAACTCACCCAACAATGGATCGATCTATCGTAAAAGGCAGTAGGTCGGAAATAGTTTCCGGTGGGTACGCTATAGTAATAACTTTCCCCGTCGGTAGCTGTGGGGGGGATCGATGTCGCGGGTTTGTATATTTTCTTCACAATCTCTGTAGAATGCCCATTGCCCTGATTGTTTTGTACTTCGCGTCTACAGTTTGCGTTTAACTCTGCGTTCGATAGGCTATTCTGGTATGCACTTTCATCTAATATAGCAACTGAAATGACGACTGAGGGACGACAGTAATAATAACATCGCAGAACTGATCTATTTGCGCGTACGTTAAAATAGTCCACTCTTGAATGACTTGACTCTTAAAAGGACGTCGATACTTCAAAATATTCGCAATGAGTAGCAATAATTATTTTTTAAATGCAGTTATTGTTAGAATAGTGATGCAATACTTTCGTCTCTAATACCTGCACATAATTTACATTTTGCATAATTCAGTCAAATGCTGTAATATTTCATAGCATCGCCGTTCTAATACGGCAAAATACTATAGAATATGATTGATTTGTGCAAAATAAAAATAATGCGAAGGTATCGGAGACCACAGAATTTAATCACTATTTAATATTAACACTTTGACTGCCGTGATGGTCACAGCTGACCGGCCCAAGAGATTTTACTGAAGATCCAAAATATTCACAATGGGTAGCAATAATTATTTTACAAATGCAGTTACTGTTACAATAGTGATGCGATCCTTTGGTATCCAATACCTGCACATTATTTACTTTTTGCATAATTCAGTCAAATGCTGTAATATTTCATAGCATCGTCGTTCTAATACAGCAAAATACTACAGAATATGATTGACTTGTGCAAAATGAAAATAATGCGAAGGTATCGGGTACCAAAGAATTGAATCACTATTTAATATTAATACTTTGGCTACCGTGATGGTCACCGCTGACCGGCGCAAGAGATTCTACTGAAGGTCCAAAATATTCGCAATGAGTAGCAATAATTATTTTATAAATGCAGTTATTGTTAGAATAGTGATGCGATCCTTTGGTCTTTAATACCTGCACATTATTTACATTTTGCATAATTCAGTCAAATGCTGTAATATTTCATAGCATCGCCGTTCTAATACGGCAAAATACTATAGAATATGATTGATTTGTGCAAAATAAAAATAATGCGAAGGTATCGGGTACCAAAGAATTGAATCACTATTTAATATTAATACTTTGGCTACCGTGATGGTCACAGCTGACCGGCCCAAGAGATTTTACTGAAGATCCAAAATATTCGCAATGGGTAGCAATAATTATTTTACAAATGCAGTTACTGTTACAATAGTGATGCGATCATTTGGTATCCAATACCTGCACATTATTTACTTTTTGCATAATTCAGTCAAATGCTGTAATATTTCATAGCATCGCCGTTCTAATACGGCAAAATACTATAGAATATGATTGACTTGTGCAAAATGAAAATAATGCGAAGGTATCGGGTACCAAAGAATTGAATCACTATTTAATATTAATACTTTGACTGCCGTGATGGTCACAGCTGACCGGCCCAAGAGATTTTACTGAAGATCCAAAATATTCACAATGGGTAGCAATAATTATTTTACAAATGCAGTTACTGTTACAATAGTCATGCGATCCTTTGGTATCCAATACCTGCACATTATTTACTTTTTGCATAATTCAGTCAAATGCTGTAATATTTCATAGCATCGCCGTTCTAATACGGCAAAATACTATAGAATATGATTGATTTGTGCAAAATAAAAATAATGCGAAGGTATCGGAGACCACAGAATTTAATCACTATTTAATATTAACACTTTGACTGCCGTGATGGTCACAGCTGACCGGCCCAACAGATTTTACTGAAGATCCAAAATATTCGCAATAGATAGCAATAATTATTTTACAAATGCAGTTACTGTTACAATAGTGATGCGATCCTTTGGTATCCAATACCTGCACATTATTTACTTTTTGCATAATTCAGTCAAATGCTGTAATATTTCATAGCATCGCCGTTCTAATACGGCAAAATACTATAGAATATGATTGATTTGTGCAAAATAAAAATAATGCGAAGGTATCGGAGACCACAGAATTTAATCACTATTTAATATTAACACTTTGACTGCCGTGATGGTCACAGCTGACCGGCCCAAGAGATTTTACTGAAGATCCAAAATATTCGCAATAGATAGCAATAATTATTTTACAAATGCAGTTACTGTTACAATAGTGATGCGATCCTTTGGTATCCAATACCTACACATTATTTACTTTTTGCATAATTCAGTCAAACGCTGTAGTATTTCATAGCATCGCCGTTTTAATACGGCAAAATCCGCACGGCAGTCACCGTGTTAAAGTTTAGCTATCGTAGCAGGAATACGTATTGCGGTGGCGTGTCATAAGTGTGTCTGGAGTGTCACAAGAGATTTTACTGAAGATCCAAAATATTCGCAATAGGTAGCGATAATTATTTTATAAATGCAGTTATTGTTAGACTAGTGATTAGATCCTTTGGTCTTCAATACCTGCACATTATTTACTTTTTGCATGATTCAGTCAAACGCTGTAATATTTCATAGCATCGCCGTTTTAGCACGTTGACTGCCGTGCATATTTTACTATATTAAAACCGCAACGTGACGAAGTACTACAGAATATGATTGAATTGTGCAAAATGGCAATAATGCGAAGGTATCGGAGACTAAAGAATTGAATCACTATTTAATATTAATTGCATTTATAAAATTATAAATGCTGCCGACTGAGTATTTTTTGAATATTTCGTGAGACCTTTTGCGCCGGTCATCGATAACCACCACGGCAGTGTCAACGTGTTAACACTTTGACTGCTGTGATGGTCACCGCTGGACGGCGCAAGAGATTTTACTGAGGCTCCAAAATATTCGCAATGGGTAGCAATAACTATTTTATAAATGCGGTTATTGTTAGAATAGTGATGCGATCCTTTGGTCTCCAATACCTGCACATTATTTACATTTTGCATAATTCAGTCAACCACTGTAATATTTCATAGCATCGCCATTCTAATACACCAAAATATGCACGGCAGTCAACGTGTTAATGAAATGGAACAAGGTGACGTACAGAACCGCAAGAAGTTTGTGAGTTACCGACTTTCCATGGCAAAGGCAGCTTGGAGTGCAGGGGCTCAATTTGTTTTCTAATCCGCGTGGGTGCCCGTAAGAATAGACAGCGGTAAAGTTCATCGCATATAGTCTGTACGTCAGGGAACTCGTTGAAACCGATAATACGCGCGACGTCGTTTCGAAGCTACCCTGTACACTAAACACTCAGTCATAAGTGGGATTGATACACGAAGGCGGACAATGTGCGCGCACCTGTTCTGTTGACAGATTCACCGACGGACCTCGTAAACTTCGCAGCGACGCGACATACTTTTCCACCCTGGAGGCTTCTATTGTCTGCATAGTCGCACGAGTGAGCTGCCGTTGCCACGCTGGGGCAATTTGCGTCGGCTAAATTATTGCAGTCGAGCGTCGCTTTAGATGCCGATTATTCTCCCTCGAGCCGGGGTTGACACGACTTTGTTGTATTTGCATGGGGAAGTTAAGTCCGTGTCTCACGGAGAACGAACGGGGAAATAGTAAGTCAGATGACGCCCATTAATTAGTGCGACGAGAATTTACGATGTATCGAAATTACGCTGAAGGCTCTAAGGTATTGTAAGAAGTTACAAGATTTGCAGAGGCGAGCCGTCGAACACTGAAGACACGCTCAACAGTTAGCGCAACAGGATGTAGAGAAGGCTATGATACGAATGTGAGATTCACTGAATCGATATTGGGTTCCGTAGAATAGGCATACCGTGAAGTTCTAAGTTAATTCCGTAATAATCGAATCAACTGATGTGACATATTAACACTTTACTTACTATTTACTTTGGCGTTTGGAAGAAATTTATACACTTTACTAAAATATTAATAGCATCGTAAATACACATCGGATTTAAATGATCCTTTTTTACATTTGCTTAGCTTTTACTGGGGAATCCGTATATGTAAAGGTGCGGACGCATAGTCCATACAAAACGGAATATTTCGGGACCCGCACATAAAGTGTTAATATGCTTCACAGTTGGTCATTTTCATACATTTGGTTTCTCTGCATCACAGAATTAGTCGAGTTTGAATATTGCCGCATTACATTAACTGAAACAAGTGGCTTGTCGTGCTTTCCATGACGATTTCACCCAAGACGCGTCTATTTTCATTTTGCCCCACAGAAAATTCAAAGGGAACTCCGTGTGATCCATTGTATTCGCGTTACAAAAATCGCGTTAGAATAGTCGTGGGAATGCGGAAGGAAGGACGAGCGGAAACAAAAGGGAGTCAGGAGGAAAAGAGAGTAAGGAGGTTCCGTCAAGGACATTGCAGTAGGAGGATTCCGCTTTCTCGTCGAATGAGAAAAGTTCTAGGTCGAATTAGACTTTGTCATCTCGTGAGAGGAGAGAATCTCGAATCGGCAAATGGACTTTCGACGAAGGTAACCGTAAACACAATACGGTCCCCGTCGATTTTCATCGTCTGCAAATACATTTTCGACGCATGTCTCATTACACACCGGCCAGCTCGCAAAACTCCGGAATCCAATTAGAACGTTGCCCAAAACTTGACCGGCGTGGACTCGAATTTAGCCGCGCAGTGCTTCAAAATAAAATCGAACATACTTTACGAAAATGGAAAAAAATGCAACTGCGCGGTAACGATATTTCCCGTAATTCAATTTTCATTTCATTAGCCATCCAGCGCACGTGGTATGCACTCGATTTTCTGCACAATCCGACGGATAAATTTGTAACGAACTTTATCGCTTTTTAATCACCCGCAGAAATTGCGAACGGAAAATACCAAAATAACATTCATATTGCATTTTCTCCGAATTGCCGCCGTAACTGAAGTAAAGAGCCCTGTTTAAACGTACTGTGTCCAAGTTTGTATAATTAACAGCGCGTTTATCAGTCCCACCGCGCATAGATTCATTCGTAGCGGGCAACTTTCTTCCGCGTCTCAAAATTGGTTCAGCAGAACGGCGGGCACTAACGCGCGTAATTAGCAATTTGTTACTGGACCAACATCCTCGACAGTGCAATTATCCGGCGAGCTGTGAAACGGTTTACGCAAGGCGGTGATACACGAACTGGCACGTAAAACAATTTATGGGAATGCCTCGTGCGTCCAAAACAAAAGGAGAGAGAGAGGAAGACAAAGCAGGCGTGAAAGGGTTAGAGGAAAAGCGTACGGTGGTGCTAATTTAATGTCGGCTACAAAATAAGATATTCAAACGGAAAATAACGCGGACGGAAACGTTTCATAAAAATTTATTTATTTATGGGA
Source organism: Cryptocheilus praepositus (assembly GCA_033815515.1). Lineage (NCBI taxonomy): Eukaryota > Metazoa > Arthropoda > Insecta > Hymenoptera > Pompilidae > Cryptocheilus > Cryptocheilus praepositus. The sequence continues at coordinate 6,108,059 of JAWWQZ010000285.1, forward strand.
ATGCCTCGTGCGTCCAAAACAAAAGGAGAGAGAGAGGAAGACATAGCAGGCGTGAAAGGGTTAGAGGAAAAGCGTACGGTGGCGCTAATTTAATGTCGGCTACAAAATAAGATATTCAAACGGAAAATAACGCGGACGGCAACGTTTCATACGTCGCCGAGGCGAATCATAACACTCTCGCGCAATCTACTCGATGCGTGACCTAATTCGACGCTTCGCAACGAGAAAAACAATTTTCATACGCGCCGACGGGGTTGAGGTCGGTCCGTATAAACAGGTCTAAACGCGACAGAGTCTTTCATCCGGGAAATTTGCGCTATATGAAAAACGTCCGGGGACCCCGATAATCGTTCGATCCCCTGCAAACATTTCTCTTTACTGAAAAGTAATTGCCGCGCATTCCTTTCTATTGGACGCTCATCCCGTCTCCCGACCTCACTCGAATTGTACTCGACTACACGAACCGCGAAACGTATATTTTAACCGACGTGTCTCAAGCGTAACCATTTCGAAACATTTCCCGATCGTATTCTCGAACGTCGATATCGGTTTATACACCGGCACCGAAATCGCATTGAAATTCCAGCGGCGCGAACGCGGCCGAATACAGCGGAGCAATGAAAATAAAACGATAACGCAGAAAATGGAAAATGACTGAAGGGCGTCTGGAGGAAATTTCGCGAATAATCGTGCACGACCCTCGTCGCGAAATACATTGCCGAACCGTCGACCCGGCGACGTGTTTTTATGCAGACGAGGGGGTCTGATCGAAAATATTTGACTGACAGCGTGTGGCTTATCAATTCGCGGGAGGAGAAAAATGAAGAAACATCTGTCTATGGCGACGATCCCCGGCGAAAGGCATAATTTGACAGGAACGTTCGACGCGATTAAATGTGCCGAATGCTCCATTCATCTTCCGTTTCCAATACACCGTTCATAAACTCCACTGATCCGGCCGAATTTCAGAACTCCCGGCCACCGCAACGCATCCCGTACCCTCGAGAGGATTTAAAATGAAACCCCCGATGCGACCGGTCAGAATAAGGCCGTCGATTTTTCTTTGTTTTGAGATCTCGCGAGATGCCAGATATGCAAACGAAATTCCTCGGGTCGTGCTTTGTTCGATGTTTATTGAAGAATATTCATATAAATGCGAGTGGGTTCATGAGATGTCCTACTCTCGCGCACAGGCCTCGGGTCGCTAACAAAACATCCTATTCGCCGACAAATCGACGGAAAGACCCTGTCCTTCCAATAGCCATTGTGCTAACAAAGACTTAGCGAAAGCGGCTGAACGGATGAACTAGCGCTACCGAAGAAGATATTTAATTGTAAAATTCTCTCATCCCGCAGAAAGTTTCCCGACAGGCACGGTATCAATTGAAAGGAATTCTGCTTGATTTAAATAACTGCTCGTTAATTTGATAAACCCGTCCCGGACTCGTATAAATTGCATTTTGTCTGCAACTCGCGTTGCCGAGGTCGCTCGAAAAGGGGCGAGGAAAATCGGCGGTTCGTCGAAACCTTAAAATCCGTGCGCAAGCTATACGCGGACGCAAATTTACGGCGAGTAACGCACGTAAAGACGGATGACCATCGAAATTTCGTAACTTTTATCATGGGCGGGCGAAATTGATGGTCATGTGCGTCGCGGAGCGGGACAAAACGAGCGTAGTGAAAATGAAGTTTTACGCCCTTCTATAAAGCGAGTACACGCGAGCCAATGCGCTGGCTCTCTCTTTGCATTTTACATACATAGCCACGAGCGACTGTGGAGGTGTCTCTTTGAGAGAGACCCGATGAAACACACACGATGCATCATCAATTCTCGGCACGTAAAAGGGAGAATAGACTGCGGAGTAATGAACGTGTAAAAATGAAAGCGTCCGCCCGGCACCACTTTTCGGCGCAATAAAATTCACGACCCCGCCGATGTATTGTCGTCGTGGTGAATAAATTCGCCTCGGTGAAGGAAGACAAATCCTCATTGAGAGATGCTATCGAATCAAGCGTAGACCTAGGATTCTAAGTGACACAAAAATAATCTCCAACAGTCCGAACTCGTTTTCGGATTTTAATTGTTTTAGCGACTCTCCGGAGCAACACTTTTCGGGGCAATAAAATTCACGACCCCGCCGATGTATTGTCGTGGTGAACAAATTCGCCTCGGTGAAGGAAGACAAATCCTCATTGAGAGATGCCGGCCATCGAATCAAGCGTAGACCAAGGGTTCTAAGTGGCACAAAAATAATCTCTAACAGTCCGAACTCGTTTTCGGGTTTTAATAATTTTGGCGACTCTCCGGAGCAACACTTTTCGGCGCAATAAAATTCACGACCCCGCCGATGTATTGTCGTCGTGGTGAATAAATTCGCCTCGGTGAAGGAAGACAAATCCTCATTGAGAAATGCCGGCCATCGAATCAAGCGTAGACCTAGGCTTCTAAGTGACACAAAAATAATCTCCAACAGTCCGAACTCGTTTTCGGATTTTAATTGTTAAGTGGCACAAAAATAATCTCCAACAATCCGAACTCGTTTTCGGGTTTTAATAATTCTGGCGACTCTCCGGAGTAACACTTTTCGGCGCAATAAAATTCACGACCCCGCCGATGTATTGTCGTCTGGTGAATAAATTCGCCTCGGTGGAGGAAAACAAATCCTCATTGAGAGATGCCGGCTATCGAATCAAGCGTAGACCAACGCTTCTAAGTGGCACAAAAATAATCTCTAACAGTCCGAACTCGTTTTCGGGGTTTAATCGTTTTGGCGACTCTTCGGAGCAACACTTTTCGGCGCAATAAAATTCATGACCCCGCCGATGTATTGTCGTCGTGGTGAATAAATTCGCCTAGGTGAAGGAAGACAAATCCTCATTGAGAGGTGCCGGCTATCGAATCAAGCGTAGATCAAGGCCTCTAAGTGACACAAAAATAATCTCTAACAGTCCGAACTCGTTTACGGGTTTTAATCGTTTTGGCAACTCTCCGGAGCAACACTTTTATCTGAATATTATGAAAATGACCGACCGCTCTGACCTGATAGCCCTTTAATATACCTTTGTTCCGGACGGACTCATTTTGTCGGGCAAAGACTCCGGCGGTGCTTTATCGGCCAGCTGAACAACAGAAAACGTTTCCAATAATCGCGACAATTTTTTCCCGCTCAGCGACGTGTCAACGTCGGGAAATATTGCAGGACTTTCTTATACCTCTCTGAGCCTGTCCCGCTGCATTTCTTTCATCTCCTAATGTACGGGAAAATGACGTGACCTCGGGAATTTCCCTCGAAATAGAAACGGCTGGCCGAGATTAATTGTTGCCCCAAGGTCGGTGCGAATTAGAATTCGAATTAAAATTAGTTCCGCGAGGCTGTCTCGGTTTTCGAAGTTTCGCGCGGGATGAAGGAATTAAACGTCACTGTCGACGCGAAACGAGCTGGACGTCATTGTGCGATCGCGTTTTTCAATTTACATCGCCCCTGCCCGAACGATAAGCTATCACGGATGATGTTTGACCTTAGGCGAAGACGAATGTATTCAATCTAATTCCGTAGCGAACCGTAAATACGTTTTATTCCGTTCGCGAGTCGTCCTGAGGACGTGCGTACGGTACGAAAGAATATGTGAAACGCGATAATCCCGTAAAGTCGACTACTAATTTTCTATCGAGGTCGACGTGGCAAGAATGTCTGACTTGTACGACATGCTTCAACGGCGGAGCTTTCTTTCGAGAAATTGTGCCTCAAGGGCCTACAACGAAATATTCAAAGCCTTCAGTTTTTGAAACTGTTAAAACAAAGTCGACTCCTTTATCAATTTAATCGACTTCGTGAAAGTTCGCCGACTAAGTAACGTGCTCGTTTTGCCCCGAGACATTTCCCTCGGAAAATCATATTTGCGGCTTCTTTCGATTTATGAACTTTCGCGGGCTTGGACACTTGCTCGAGCTACCGAAAAAGGTTGAGTATAATATCTGAGGGAGAAAAAAATTGAAAGAACTATGAAGCCGAAACTTCGGTTAACCACTCAAATTCGCGATCTACTTTGCGGGTGTATAAACCCGAGAATGTTATTTAAGACTGTACACCTTGTACGGTAAGTAAAGTTAGCTGACATTTATGGCGCTACTATGTCTTCACCAAAGAGTCGACGATACGTACTAATTCCGTTGGAGACACATGCTATGTTTCAATTGATCAATGTCGAACGTTACCGCATAATGCATTCAAAATTACGTAAGTGCTACTCGCATAATACATCGCAGGCGTAATATAGGTGAAGGAATTGAAAAGCTGTTATTTCCCATCTCTACGCTATTCAATCGAGATATAGTCGGCCGCTTGTTGCTAGCTCGTTCAAAAAGTTTTACATTCCTCGTTGACACCCGGAGGCGTGCAACAGATTGATCGAGAATACGTCGTCAGTTTTCACTTCAAAGTTCATTACCACGGATACGAGATATTTTTATGGAAAAGAAATCGAAATCAAGAGTACTGTGAGCATCGTAAGACTTGCACGTTTCGACATTAAATGAATAATGTTACAAATAAAAAGAGAAATCGGGGCAAGGAAAGATACCGAGTATCGATCAAGTCTAAACTATTTTTCTGTACTTATAACTGTAACACGAAAACCCTCCAATGAAACCACAAGTATAATGCGCAGCGTTGGACTTTGTTTTCAATTCAATCCGCGTGAAGCGTATTTATGCTCCAATTTGTATCAATTAACGGATAGTGGGATAAAATAGCCGCGTAGATCGTTACTCGGCAAAATAATTCTCCATCCGGCACCTGGCAATTCCCAGTAAGGTCCGTCCCATCCGCGGCACTTCTAATTGCTTTAAGTTAGGCGTTGTTCGCGCTTTACCGTCTCCCATTGTTACAATTAATCGCGCGGCCGTAAAATTGCAGTGCAAACGGAGGATGCATTACAAATACCCCTAAATGCCTGAATCGATCTGCGGCTTCGTTTATGCACGCGTGTTTCAATTTGAATGCGCGCGTGTGCGTAAATTTCCCTCTACGCTTCCTAGTCTTTGCGGTATATCTACGTGGGAACCTAGGCAACGCATCTCATTTAGTACGGAATTGCTATCCGAGGTCGTAAATGTACGACACATTGGAAGCGGACGATACGTATGATTTTCATTTCGAGGATCGATAATGGTGAATTCAAGTCCTTCCTAAAAATTTTCCGTGGAAGTCATAACACTGGAAATAATCACTTCCGTATTATGCTGTGTAACAAAATGCTATGAACGTAACGTGCCTATGCATACGTCGGTTGCTAGGTAAACTAACCGTAATTCATTCGAAGTTTGCATTATTCCGCGTTGCCGGAGGTCATTTAATCTATCCGATTAATGGTGTCAATTACTCTGTGGCTTTACGAATACATTATTTGATGGAACTATCACAGGATTCAATTAAACCCTTTGACGCCATAAACCCCGACGGTATCCCAATACAATTTGCGATATCCGGTTTGCGCTTACGTACAACTATTTTAAATTATTAAGCGCCTGCTGCGAAACGGGTAATAAATCATGAGATCTGAATACCCGACGCGCTAAACTTCAAAGAGCTTCGACGAAGTCCCGATCCTTTCGAGGTTCGCGTTTACATTCGATAATTGGTGCAAAAAGCACGGGTAAACTTTTTGCACCCACCACTGAAGGCAAACGAGGGAAACTCGGCGAAGTTTTTGCGTTAACGTGAATGGTAAACTCGTGAACACGGGTTGGCCGTGGAAAAGGGAGCAAAAATCCGGGTACGGAAAGAATGACGCCATTTTCGATCGACGGACGGCCAAGGGGGAGTTCCGAAACGTTTCCGCTGACGATTCCCGAGGTGCACTTTAGCAATTCTGCGAACGAGCACCGCTGCACGGAAAATAGGAATTTGCATATTCCGACGGTGTTCGAACGATTCCTAGTGTCAGGACGCCCATTGAGATTTAACGGCCGATCTGCGAGCAGTAAATCAACACCTCGAAACGAGAAGCTCAAAGCGCTAACGGCGACGAATGGGTCATTTAGAGATTATTATCGTTCATTTCGGCTGGCTCCAGCGCGCGGCTAGAAGTCCGTGGAACTCAAAAGGTTTTCCATCAGCGAATACGACAAGCGTTCGGTAAAGTAACGGCAGGCGTGAAGTAAAATCCTTGCCAGAAGAAGCAATGATATCAGTTATCGTGCCAAACTATTGCGGCAGATTATTTTTGTCTTGACTGTGTCACGGTAACGTGCATTTTATGGAATTTCTTTTTCATATCCCCGCGACAGTTTATAGACGAATTATTAAAATCGTACATTTTTAATCATACTTCGACTAAATCACTGTTCGACTAGCAGTACGCGTGTATCGAACGGAAAATCATACATTTCTATGTCATACAATATTCGTTATTCCTCTCGCATTCTACAGAATTATTAAAAAAACTAACAAACGCTATCGCCTGTTCCGCGAATACCTGTAACGCTGTCCTACAAACGTTTTAAATAAAAATATCCGAAAATCACCGACACCGAGCAGCGTGAGTGCTCAAGTGACAAAAGCTGCACAGCATCCCCGACTCCGAATGAAAACAACAGACAAACCAGAGCTGCAGTTGTTTCTCTAAAAAACAGACCGTGTCGCAGCGAATTCGTGAGAATTCCAGCGCGCGTGTAATAAAGTCAGTCGTCCAATCACAGAACGTCCGACATACGTCGGCATACAACGTTATACCAAAAACAGTAGCATAAATCGTCGAGAACGCACGAAGTCATGAAATTCGAAAAGACAGAAAATCTCACTCACCCGGCGCATCACACGGAGTGAGAACGAAGACGTCTTCATTTTGGTGGTAATCCTGGCAGACTTGATTCGTGTCCAGAAGAATGTTGTCGCCCGTGGCCGTGCTCCTCGCCCGCGTCGTTTTTCCGCTCTCCTCTTCTGCAAACGAATCTGCGTGGTTGTTGTCGCCCTCCGTAAACCAGAGCCTCTCCCTCGACGACGCTGCGTCCAGGTGCTGCGTAACTCGGTCTGGGACGAAAAGGGACGCGTCGGGTGGTGGGAGAAGGGTGAAAAGAAGGTGAGGGGCAAACGTCGAGGAGAAATCTTCCGAAGGCCCGTCAGGGGTTGCTCGAGCCCAACTACAGGTGGTCGCGCGTTGTCGAGCCGATATCTTCGCGCTGATACCTTTTCCCTCCGACACGTACGCGACGTACGTTTTGCTACGTATCCGCGTACGTTTGCTCTCGACCGCGGACGTTGCTGCCTAACAGGACTGCTTGCGTTCGCCTAACGCGTCCCAATCTCCGACCGCTGAAAGGGCAGGACTCCGGAAGACCGACGCTTTAAGAGGTTGACACGCTTGACCGTTGACTGCACACGCAAAGTTGAGCGATGTACTGACGGTGGTGTCGATGGACGTCGAGTGTGTGGACGTGTTAACACGAATGTACGTAGACGCGGCTGACGTGCGTCTGTCTGCTCGGCTGTCCGCTCTGCCTGGCCGTTGAGCAGCAGAGGAAACCCACCCCGGCGCGACGCCGCTCGCGCACGCTCGTCGCGACGCCGCTGGCCCAGGGCCGCGCCTTCTCTAAGGACGAACGGGGGAGCCAAGGTCGCGAAACCAAGGGCGACCGGCGTTCACGCGCACGGCCAAGCGTTCACGTAAACGCCGCTGCATTCTTCACGTGTCTACAGTGAGCCTGGAAAATAGTTATGGGGATTAGAATATAAGGATGTCGATGAATAACAGGGATTCAGCGCGGGGGATGTAGGAAGATAAGCGCGCGGAGAGCGGAAAAGTAAAGACATGTGTAGGATTTAGATACGTGAAAGTAGAAAGTATAATATTTATAAATATTATATTTATAATATAATCTTTATAAATATTTATAAATATTATATTTATAATATAATCTTTATAAATATTTATAAATATTATATTTATAATATAATCTTTATAAATATTATAAATATAATGTTTACAAATATTATGTTTTTAATATTTATAAGGCAACCGGCGTTCACGCGCACGGCCAAGCGTTCACGTAAACGCCGCTGCATTCTTCACGTGTCTACAGTGAGCCTGGAAAATAGTTATGGGGATTAGAATATAAGGATGTCGATGAATAACAGGGATTCAGCGCGGGGGATGTAGGAAGATAAGCGCGCGGAACGCGGAAAAGTAAAGACATGTGTAGGATTTAGATACGTGAAAGTAGAAAGTATAATATCTATAAACATTATATTATGAACATAATATTTATAAATATTATAAATATAATGTTAAATTAAATAAATACATGTGTAAGATTTAGATACGTGGAATTAGGGAGTATAATATTTGTATACATTATATTTATAATATTTATAAAGATTATATTATAAACATAATGTTTATAAATATTATAAAATATTATTAATATTATTATTAAATATTATTAAAATAACAAGGGTCCTCGCGCGGGGGATGTAGGAGGATAAGCGCACGAAGAGCGGAAAAGTAAAGACATGTGTAGGATTTAGATACGTGAAAGTAGAAAGTATAATATTTATAAATATTATATTTATAATATAATCTTTATAAATATTATAAATATAATGTTTACAAATATTATGTTTATAATATTTATAAGGCGACCGGCGTTCACGCGCACGGCCAAGCGTTCACGTAAACGCCGCTGCATTTTTCACGTGTCTACATTAAGCCTGGAAAATAGTTATGGGGATTAGAATATAATGATGTCCATGAATAACAGGAATCCACGCGCGGGGGGTGTATGAAAATAAGCGCACGGAGAGTGGAAAAGTAAAGACATGTGTAGGATTTAGATGCGTGAAAGTAGAGAGTATAATATTTACAAACATTGTATTTATAATATTTATAAACAGTATACTTATAATATAATATTTAATTAAATTAATTATAAAATAAAAATTATATTTGTAATATTCGTAAATATAATTATAAGTATAATGTTTGTAAATACTACAAATATAATGTTTATAAATATTATACTCTCAACTTTCACGTATCTAAATTCTACACATGTCTTTACTTTTATTTATAAATATTATAAATATTATGTTTATAATATTTATAAACAATAACGACACACTCAAGACACTTTAGTCTTATTTCCTAATCTTTTATCGTTTCATCGTATTGCCTTTTCGTCTTTACGTCTTATCATTTTTACGTTTCTTCATCAACTGACTAGTACGCAACCAAACAACACAATTCAACAAACTCGTCACCAATGATACCTCAATATGATAATTGTGATCACAGGTGGCCTTTGCTGGCTAATTAGAGGACCCTGTACTTGAGACCCTACATTCGTCACATTTGAGCGCGGAATGTGGAAGGTACTTAGGTGTGGAAATTAAACAGTAATTATTAGAAGTAAGTGAGCAGGTAATACTCGGACGATGAATGGATATTGTTTGAAATGTAATGATTGAGCATATGTGACGGGGAATTAGACAGGTCTGATGAAAAGGGAAGAGTTGAATTATAAAATTTTAATTGTAATGTAAGACGGGGATTGAGCTTTTGCGCAGAAAATCGGTGTGAAAACATATGTCCATAGAGATTAATAAATACATTTGTTTGGCAAATATAGTACGTTATGTACATGTTTTTATGTAAAATTAGATGTTATGGAATTGTGGTGTAATTTATAATCAACCTAATTTAACCATATCATTTGTTTCTTATAGTGTACTAATACGTGGATATTTGTTGAACTATACAACCTGTACTGGAGAAATTTGTTTTTTTTTCGTTGTAATCCATCGCAATACCATAGCTAAGGGATGGGTCGTATTTCTTATGGTCGTTTATTACTTTTTCTATGGGATTTTAAGGGATATGAAATCATCAAAGAACGAAACATATGGGGTACGCATATTCTAAGGCCAGCAAAGATTAACTATTTGTACAAGTAATAAAATGCTTCATACGTGATTAATAATATATTTGAAATATTAATAATCAGTATAAATAAATAATATGTGGAAAAGTGAAGTATATATGACAAACTTCCGAAATGATCTTAAAAGCAATAATCACAAGTATATAACTAATCACATGTTAAACGTATTTCATAAATATCAAAAGAAACTATTCATATACATTGACAGGAATCTAACCCCCCAACTGCATATTATTTCTCGAGCATAATGCAAATAACCAGCATAAATAAATACAATATGTAACTTTGAATCGTGTATAATAACTTTTCAAAATAATTTGAATGGATAAAATAACAAACGACACAATAAATTCATTTACACTTAATAAATGAACGAAGTATTGTGATATAAACTGCTCAACGAGAGGTCGATGGATTAAAACGTGGGCGTAGAATGCAAAGTTTCACCGTATTTCTCTGAACAAACAAGACTGCGATCAAAAACACGCGAAACATACCGAATTAATTACGAATGCGCGGTACAATTAATACGAAAATGCAACATCGGAATCAACTTCGATTCAATACATCCAATGTTTATAGGTTAGTTTTATGCCCATACGATATACTCCGATATGTCATTACACAGCGCAATTTAATTAATTGTAGAATGGACAACGATTATACATAAACATGCGTATGCACTTGAGGATACTGAATTATCAAGTGCATGATGTGCAATGTGTGATCTGAAGAAAAATCAGTACAGTAGTGTTGTTAAAGAGACTCGCTTTATTCAGAATCCCACAATGCATACTGTCAAAGACATATGAATGCATCTTACCGCCGATTCTTCCTGTTATGAACACTGGCCCATGCCCGAACATCTGCATTTGGCGACAAATTCAATGCGAAAACATGCACATAACCGTAAATTATTGAGATGTACTACGCGATAAATGTACACCTAACCGCACATTACCACAAACTGGCGCCGTTCAAACTCGAGCGTTCTTGTGAAAATTTGCTTCTCAACATGGACGCTAGAGGGCGAAAACTATAACTGCTTGTAAGCGGCACGCGTATCGAACTATCGAGCTATCGAACTATCGAACAATCGACAAACACCTGCCGTTCGAACTTTTTTTTGGACATCTGTTTCTAAGTACAGTAAAACCTGTTTTTGTGCGGTGGATAGGGACCGCATAAAAGAAATCGTACAAAAAAATATTCGAAAATTTTATAAATTCTTGCATATAATAAACAATTTTGTACGATATACTACCTAACATTTTTTTTATGCGGTGGATAGGGACCGCATAAAAAAAGTCAGACTTAAAAAATGCATCAATGATCTATGAAATAGATGAAAGAATGCTTTCAATTAAATTAAATAATTAAATTAGACCTAAAGAAATTGTAAAAATATTTAATTCTTCATTGTACATATACATGGAGAAGTTTTCAAATTGTACATTAAATAGTTTGCTGCTACCCGTCGTAATCCAAAACGCGCATCTTCTTGTGATGAATTGGTTAAAAATCGCTTTCGTCGCTTGAAGATAGGATTTCAATTGATTTGTTTTTTGGTACCATGAACTCAGTGATCAGTTTTTGTGACGACGGTCGACTGGTCAATTGCTTGTAAACGTCACGGTAGTGAGACATGCATGATGTCAGCTCTTTTTGGAATTTTAAGCGTCTTTCCGCATTGGTATCTATTTTAAGAAAATGCGTTTCCAATTTTTTCGAAATTTGGATCCCTGCATATATTTTATCTGCTGTAATGGATTCCAATTCTTCTTGTCCATTTTCATAATCTATCAAACTATTGATAATGTCACTACCATCGGCAGTTTGGTCCTCAATCATCTCGTCCAGGTCATTATCGCCGAAAGAATCAAAGCCTTCTCCGCCGATGTTATGTGCGGGCGCACTAATTTCAGATAATACCGTTGACGCGTTTTCGGTAACGTTTCGATTAATTACACATTCATATATTTCGTCCACAACATGTATATGTGCCCATAATTATGAAAGTGGTCTAAGTCAAAATTTAAAAAAAATGAGTTTATCAGTTATTTCATACCACATTATTTTTAACTAAATTTATTCAATGTAATTTTTACGAAATTGTCAAAAATGAACCATTAGATAGTGGTTGTAATTTCAACATTATATGGAACTCATTTAGTTTTAATTATGAAAGTGGTCTAAGTCAAAAATTTAAATAAATTATATAAACAACTTGAAAATGGTACGTGGCCTTCTTTGACGCGTTTCTGAACTACATAATAAAATAAATGACAATCAAATTTTAATAACAACAACAACTTCATTACTAGAATAATCAATAACAAGAAGAGTAAAAAATACCGCGGGTGAATCTGTCTCTTGGCTACAAATTCAATGGATGAGATTCTTGAAAAATGAACCTTATAAAATGTTCTATAAAACATCTTTAGATGATTCTAAATTTCACGTTTTGGATCTTTCACCTAAAAAAGGAAGACCAAAAATATACGGAAATATTCAATTACTTCCATTATACACCACCATTAGACCAGTATCGGAAGAAAAACATAAAGATATTATGAGTTTACTACCGTACATCCCTCCAGTTTTTCAGGAACATTTTAAGAATCTTAAATACTGGAAATAATGATAAAAATGGATTACTGTTTAAAAATAATTAATAAATGTAATAAATGTTCACGATTTATTTCAATCAAATTATTGTTTCAAATAAAACTCAAAGTTCTTTATTGCTTTAAGTCATTTATAGGACATTCAGTTAATTTTGAAAATGGTCTAAGTCAATTCAATCTTTAAAAATAATATTATCGTATAAAATTCACACAAAATTTCATATTCATAGTAAATTTCCATTAATTAAGACTAATAAAATTATAAATTAAAATGTCGCATAATGTAAAAATATTTTTTTAATTTATTCAAATGCAATTCATTAAATATCTCGAAACAAGAAATATATGACTTAGACCACTTTCATAATTATGGGCACATATGTACATTGATAGGAAACATTAAACTGGTGCTAACGCCGCTAGGATTCATATACCGCATAAAAATAAATCGTACAAAAAAAATTGCACAAAAATAAAATTGCACAAAAACAAAATCGCATAAAAAAGGACCGCACAAAAACAGGTTTCACTGTACGAACGCGAGAGTGCGAAATTTGAATGTGCTTATAAGCGGCAAGTCTATCGAACCATTGAATTATCGAAGAAACATCACCTTTAACCCTTTGATTGCTGAATACTCCTGGTCGAAACGCTAGCTCAGGACAAGATATTTTTCGATAGGTTGAACTCTATTGATTGATTATGTAAAGCGCAACGAAGTTCTAATGGTAATTCTTAATTTACGCCAAATGAAATAATGCAAGAAAATCATTTGATAAAGAACGCGTCTGTATTCATTTGGTACCTTGATAATTGTGGCTGCAATAGAAAAGAAATCAAAACGATTGGGGTGCATTATGTGCCCATAGTCGACACCGATAGATTTCGGCGGACGCATATATGCGTCCATAGCAGTCAAAGGGTTGACCACTTGCGGTGGAAAGACGTGCCCTGCACGTCGTAATGCTTTTGTCACAGAATCGCCAACGATGTGGTATGTACATCGTCATGCAATTGTCACAGAAACAAAAACGACGTGTATGTATTTTATAATCAATCGATGCTCTATATTCCCTTCAGAAAACTATAAAAAGTCCTAGGTCGAAAATAAATTAGTTTAGAAAATATAGCCGGCGAGTTACACTGGACCATTCTGGTACACGCGTCGCTGAATTTTTTGCCAGCGCAAGTGGTTAATACGAATAAATGCATGGTTACATATATTAGGAAGCGTATGATATCAAATCATCTGAAAATAACATGTTTGTTTCCAATTTTGTTTCCCCCCATCTTCCAGCCCCATTAATTCCGTCCGTTGTAGGTTCAATAAACGGTTCGCCAAAATTACAACGCATTCCCTAACCTTTCCATGCTCACGTTTTGCTGCGCGACAGAGTACATTCGGTGAAATGAAGCATTGCTAACGCGGAAAATTGAATGTAAGCAAAGCTGCGAAGCTCTGCCATCACGTGGACATCCACCACGTGGCATTAATTTTACGTCTAAGCGACATCCACGTGACAAAGGGTCGCGTTACATGGATGTGAGCGACGCAGAAAGGCATGTGCCGCACGTGATGCCGGTTAATGATGCAGGGTAGCACCCTCGCGTCGCTCTTTTACCTTCTCTAAGTACCCCCCTCGCGAAATTACGCACTTCCAACTAGCGCGAACCGCCGCTCTAACTTTCGTCTCTTTAAAGGCTACTCCGAAGATTGAAAGCGTGCTAACGCGTTTCAAACTTTTGCATCGCTAATTGGAACGATAGCGCAGGTCTTTCGAGGCACATACCTCTACGCACGCTAAGTGCAGCTCTATTATGACAATGATTAATGCGACGCAGCGTGTTTCAATAGAGGAATATTAACTATCTGCGGTCGGCAGCCGCATGACGACAGTGCCCGCAAATTCAAATTAGTTTCGAATGGGCAGTAATGCGCAGCGATCTAATTTCTGCTTATAAAAATACCGGATACAATGCTCCTGTAACGATATTTCCGTACGTTTATAAAGTATGGTAGATTTGATTATGTTTAGGAAGCAAGCACGTTTTATGACTCTATCGCACTTAGTACAGATTTCCTCCTGGCAAACGCACTAACCGGATCATGGATATTGTATGTGTATATACGTAATGAAAGCGTGTGTGGTAAAGGGTCAAGCGCTTCTCAATTTACCACCAAGATACTTGAATCAAAACATTTGTAGCGATCTCTGTCTATCTGCCGCCAAACGTTAGAGCGAGTTACAATTTTATCGCAAGTGACCAATTGTGGCACGCTTTGTATAAGGGATGACTCAAAATCCACGCAAGATTTGAATTTCATGCCATTTGTGCGGTAAAGTGTTGCCAAAAAAGGAGACAGCGTGACAGCTGATAGTTCAGGGTCATTAAAAATGGAGCACTACAAGTGAGAACACCGCGTTGAAGTTTTTCTATTTTCTATCTTCTTATCTACCTTCTTCAGACGTTTCTCGATCAACATTAGTTTTTGCGTGAATTTTGCGACACTCTTCACATGTCCACGGCCCACAGCACTTCTACGATCTGGTTGCGCCAACGTCTAAGGTAAGATCAACTCGGCATAAATGTATGATGAGTTCAACTGAGTGGGTGCAGGGCGAAACATTCGAAAATTCTTTCTTGCAACGGATACACACCACACGTAAGAAGCCAGAGGAACCTCTACAGCTCTTCGCTTCTTTTTCACATTAATGTAGCGAAATATCATGGTATTCTGTGTAACAACCTCTGCTTATCTGTCGTTAGACCTTACAGTGGGTTCCCACTTTCTCGCAAATGTCCGTTAACGATGCGCTGTATATATATGCCCGCTGTCTGCAGCATCTCTACCATCCGGTCGCACCAACGTGTAGGGCAAGACCCATTTGCAATAACCTTATTGGCGAGTCAAATCGAGTGGGTCGAAAACAAAACGTTCCAAAATTCTTTCTTGCAACGGGTACACACCACGCATAAGAACCCAGAAGCTCTATAGCCCCTCGCTTCTTCTTCACATTAATGTAACGAAATATCGTGATATTCCGTGTAGCTATCTGCCTATTTGTCGCTAGACATTACAGCGGGTTCCAACTTTCTCGGAAGTGGCCATTAGTAAAACGCTTCATATATATGCCCATTGTCTACAGCATTTTTGCCATCCGGTCGCGCCAACGTCTAGGGCAAAACTCATTTGGCATAGCCTACTGATGAGTAATGAGTCTAGACGAGTGGGTCCAGGACGAAATGTTCTAAAATTCTTTCTTGCAACGGATACACACCATGCGTAAGAGGTCAGAGGAATCGCTACAGCTCCTCGCTTCTTTTTCACATTAACGTAACGAAATATCATGATATTCCGTGTAGCAATCTCTGCTTATCTTTCGCTAGACCTTACAGCGGGTTGCAACTTTCTCAGAAGTGGCCATTAGTAAAACGCTTCATATATATGCCCATTGTCTACAGCATTTTTGCCATCCGGTCGCGCCAACGTCTAGGGCAAAACTCATTTGGCATAGCCTACTGATGAGTGATGAGTCCAGACGAGTGGGTCCACAACGAAACGTTCTAAAATTCTTTCTTGTAACGGGTACACACCATGCGTCAAAGGCTAGAGGAACCTCTACAGCTCCTCGCTTCTTCTTCACATACATGTAACGAAGTATCGTGATATTCCGTGATGCTACCTGCCTATTTGTCGCTAGACCTTACAGTAAGTTCCAACTGTCTCGCAAGTTGGCGTTAATGATACGCTTCATATATATGCCCACTGTCCACAGCACGAACGTCTAGGGCAAGACTCGCTTAGCACAGCAGTCCTATTGATGAGTGATGAGTCAAGTCGAGTGAAGCCGGGACGAAAAGTTCGAAAATTCATTCTTACAAACGCATTCACACCACCAGTAAAAAGAAACAAAGGGAACCTTCGACAGTTGTCGTCTCTTCATCATCCGGAAGTTTGGCACAGCGACACATCATCAACCTTCAGCAACTGTAACACATGAGAGAACTGCGAAGGTGCCTTCGGCGTCAAACGAATGCGTTAAATTGTAACATAACCTGTTAATGGATAGGGTATAAGGACTCGCGACATCAAATCTCGACGGCACGTCGGCAATTAGCCTTGAAGCGTTGGGTTGCGGCGATAAATCGCCGCGGTTTCGCGCGCCGCTCGTCGGACGCGGAAAACGGGTGAGAGCCGGATTTATTCGCCGGGTCGAGGTCGCGGGTGAATTCACGAACCCTACTGCGCGACACGGCACAAAGAGCCGTCGTCTCCGGTGTCCAGAGTGGGTGAGGTGTCGCCTATCCGAGGCCGGGGACGTTCCACTTTTGTTCCGATCATCCTCTGCCCGTCGTCCTCATGGTGCAATCGCAACGACGTGGAAGTTGTGCGAAAAAAAGCGAAAGATCAGTGCATTCGTTATTCGTAACGAACCGGCAAATAGAAGGAGGCGATGAATGATTGTCGAAGCAGACGATAAATGTTCAGATGCAATTAGTCCGTTGCAAGATAAAATAACTGGTAATTTCTGGTGACTTTGTGACGGACAGGTGAATGAAGCTTAATATGCAGAATTTGTTTAGAATTTTGTGTCATTGGTCGTTTTTAAAGGAAACTTCGACCAATCCTGTAACGTTATTCCTAGGATACGCTATGACTAATTTTGTTTTGTGTCAAATAATAGTACAGTAAAGGAGATTATACTTACGATATTTAACACGTTGATTGCCACGGTGGTCACAGGTGACCGGCGCAAAAGATTTGACTAAAAATGCAAAAAAAATCGAAATGCAGCCAGTGTGCAATTTTGTAAAAGCAATTGATATTGGAACGGTGCTTCAATACTCTGGCTTCCAACAACTCTGCGTTACCTTCATTTTGCATGATTTAATCGTACTCTGCAGTATTTCATAGCATCGCGGTTCTAATATAGCAAAATACGCTTGGCAGTCGACGTAATAAAATTGATACATAAATTTGTAGAAACTAATACTTGGAACCGGTTTTACAAAATATGACGATTACTGAATACCTTATCCTCACGATAATAACTTGCGCTAATTGCCATTAGGAATCGTTCGTTTCAGTCATCTGTCGTTTTTAACGGAAACTTCGACCAATCTTGTAACGTTATTCTTAAGATACGCTATGACTAATTTTGTTTTGTGTCAAGTAATAGTGCAGTAAAGGAGATTATACTTACGATATTTAACACGTTGACTGCCACGGTGGTTACAGGTCACCGGTGCAAAAGATTTTACTAAAAATGCAAAAAAAAATCGGAATGAAGCCTATGTGTAATTTTGTAAAAGCAATTGATATTGGAACGGTGCTTCAATACTCTGGCTTCCAACAACTCTGCGTTACCTTCATTTTGCATGATTTAATCGTACTCTGCAGTATTTCATAGCATCGCGGTTCTAATATAGCAAAATAGGCTTGGCAGTCGCCGTGTTAAAATTGATATATAGATTTGTAGAAACTAATGCTTGGAACCGATTTTACAAAATGTTACACAACAAATTACCTTATCCTCACGATAATAACTTACGCTAGTTGCCATTAGGAATCGTTCGTTTCGGTCACCTGTTGTTTCTAATGGAAATTTCGACCAATCTTATTACGTTATTCTTAAAATACGCTGTGACTAATTTTGTTTTGTTTCAAATAATAGTACAGTAAAGGAGATTATACTTACGATATTTAAAATTGATACATAGCTTTGTAGAAACAAATACTTGGAACCGGTTGTACAAAATGTGACGATTACTGAATACTTTATCCTCACGATAACTTGCGCTAGTTGCCATCAGGAATCATTCGTTTCAGTCATCTGTCGTTTTTAACGGTAACTTCGGCCAATCTTGTTACGTTATTCTTAAGGTACGCTATGACTAATTTTATTTCGTTACAAATAATAGTACAGTGACGGAGTTTGGACTTGTGATATTTAAAATTGATACGTAGGTTTGTAGAAACAAATACTTGGGACCGGTTTTACAAAATGTGACGATTACTGAATACCTTATCCTCACGATAATAACTTGCGCTAGTTGTCATCAGGAATGACTGTTCGGTGGTATAAATCCTTGGTACTGCGCTGACCTAGATTTATAACAAACACCCTGATACACGGTGATTCCGATCGCATAATTCGATTCCGAGATACTCTGCGACAGGGGCACGTTGGAGGGATAAGGGAGCTTTTGTTTTCACACCTTGGCTTATTCGGTTCGTCCTTAGAATGCGACGTGCTCTACGTGCTCGGAAAGCGTCTGAAGTGAAGAGAAATGTAAATCAGCTCGAGATCATAATTCACACTCTGCTCGATCCACGTGAAACCCTCACGGGAAACTTACGTTTTACGTCATCACTAGTCGACGTATTCGGCCTTCGTTCGGGGAACCTGTGGGAAGTGGAAATTATTCGAGGTGGTAATCCATAAGAACGAAAAAACATTGACATCTGGCTGCACAATAATGTAAGACATATTTGTCCCGGGCCTATTTTGTTTTATTACTTCGGGCCTACTTCGGTATTTGCCAGTGAATATTAGTGTGAAGTACACATGCGACCGGATAACGGTTTATAGGAGGAGTAGGACGCCGTTTGCGATGCAAAAGAGAAGGATGACAAATTTGATATTAGGCACGTAGAATTCTGTAGTTTCGTTCATTTAACTTAGTTATACTTTGGCTTAGCAATACATTATCGTTTCTGTAAAATTAAACACAGTTAATATATACCGATGTTAAATTATAGTCTATATATTATATATACTTCATTCATTTTATAGTCTTATATATATACATACACATACATACTATATTTTGTAGTTTCATTAATTTAACTTAGTTATCTTTGGTTTAGCGATATATTATCGTTCGTGTAAAATTAAACAGAGTTAATATATATCGATGTTAAATTATAGTCTATATATATAATAGGTACACAACTTTGCTCCCGCCGTTTTTCCCTTTCGTCCAATGCAAAAAACGGCGGGAGCAAAGTTGTATATATACTTAATTAATTTTGGTGGTATCCTTTGGTCGCGTAAATTAAGATAAAAGAATAGAACATCCTGTCTAAGTAAATATTCCGTCTTACAGTTATCGGAGGGAGGACATCAAAAGTGATATTTTGCGCCTTACAGTTTATCAGAAATGGCATATCAAGAAAGATTTTTCGCACTGCTTACAATAAGTAAGCTTCGCTCGGAGGATCTTCATTAAGTGGAAGTAAAACGATTGTGCGCCGATCTTGATATGATCCCACGTCGTTCCATGTTTCCCAGGTTATGTCATGCTCATAAGGAAAGGCCACGGAGGCGGGAGACGATAAAGTTAGTCAAGCGAGACACATTTATGGACCACAAATAAAGAGGCACCGATGTCAGAGTGTTGCGATCCTATGCGTTATGTTGACATTTTCTGGAAATTGGCGTCATAGAGTATCGGCGTGGATATGGTTTCAAGGAGTGTTCTATCGGAGCTTCATGCGAAGCGCATGTCATGTTCTCCCACTATTCGTTCAATTTTTAATTTGTTTTCCATTGACGTTTTTAATTGTGCTTGCATCTCTTGAAATATTTTACACGTTTATGTGCATCTGTGAAATTTTTTGTAACATGTTCCATCAATGTTGCATATATATATATATGACTATTCACTCGTATATTCGCGTGTATGTGTTTGCACGTGTGTGTGGAAATGTAATACAATGTTTACCGTAGACTAATTTAAATTTTAGTGTCATGTATTGAAAATCAATACAATTTTTAATGATATCTGCAGACGAACCTAAAATCACGGTTATCAAAACACCGATTAGATGTTCTATTTGACACTAATATGTTGATTAACGCCACTTAACCGGATGCCGACGAACTGACTGATCGATTATTTGCACCACGGTACCTTCTAATTTGTAATTGTGAGGAAGAAAAAGGCGGGGGGTGATTTGTGTCGGGATGGATATTGTTTTGATTTTTAACGAATATATATGTATATATATTTAAATTTGATAACGCACACACATACACAAAAACACAGGAGATAATAAAGAAGACTAAGTCGCAACAAAATATAAAATACTAAGGGGATTAAATTAAAATCCTAAGTGATATAAAGGATCTGATAATGTGACTATCGTACGCAACCGAAACTCATCGACTGACCTACCTCATATCTCTGGGGCCTTCATCTAAGAGTAACATACATATCTTATAACATCTTACATAATATATATTGAAACATGCCGGGCCAACCTTTATCGCTTCCGCTACGGTGGTCCTGTCCATAATTTGGGTTTATGCTGACGCTTAAAAATGTTTTGATAACAAATTTCTGAGGAAAAGATCATTTCGGACGAAAGGTACCACTGCGTCAAAATAGATGCAACCAAGCTATACTTTCTAATAAAAAAAAAGCAATGTACGGAACAAGAGGTCCACGGTAAATGTGCCAAGATGGATTGTGGTCGGACGACTATAGTCTCTAGTTGTATATAAGTAACGTATGGTGGAGTAATGAAAGGGTTAACCACGTCTGCATGGGTTGTTGATCGACAGTTATCTTTTCTCTTATACCAGTAGGACAGTATATCTATGCACGGCCTTCGTTCAATACAAATATTTATTGAATAAACAGAAGAACACGTTAAAAAAATGGTAAACGTCATAAACGGTGCGATATTTTTTAATCGAATCGAACATGACTTCCGTTGTTAATAAGCAGTTAATAGCAACCAAGCTATACTTTCTAACAAAAAAAAAGCAATATACGGAACAAGAGGTCCACGGTAAATGTGCCAAGATGGATTGTGGTCGGACGACTATAGTCTCTAGTCGTATATAAGTAACGTATGGTGGAGTAATGAAAGGGTTAACCACGTCTGCATGGGTTGTTGATCGACAGATATCTTTTCTCTTATACCAGTAGGACAGTATATCTATGCACAGCCTTCGTTCAATACAAATATTTATTGAATAAACAGAAGAACACGTCAAAAAAATGGTAAACGTCATAAACGGTGCGATATTTTTTAATCGAATCAAACATGACTTCCGTTGTTCACATGATACGCTGTTTGCCATGTATTAGGTTGGAGGGAAAGTTCTGTCGTATTTTTAATAGGCAGGTAATTTTTCTTGTAAATAAAAAAACATCTGGCTAGTGAGTCACTCGGATTTTTTTTTGTTTTTTATAGCTGCTGTATAATATAAAAGGAGTCCTTTTTTACCATTCATCATTTACTTGTGATATTTAAAGTAAAAAACATGTCAGTAGATAAAGTGCATTTACGACACTGCATTTTGTATGAATTCCAAAAAGGAAGCAACGCATCGGTTGCATGTAAAAATGTATGTGCTGTATTTGGGAAAGATATTGTAAACGTTCGTACTTGTCAAAGATGATTTAGCAAATTTCGTTTCGGGGATCTGAGCCTCCAAGAAAGTGATCGATCTGGACGACCATCCAAGATCGATAATGATGTTTTACGATCCATGTTGGAAAATAATCCACATTTAACAAGTCGAGAAATTGCAGAAGAGTTTGGCATTCATCATACAACACATTAAATGTATTATGATTAATATTAAACACATATTTTTATAAATTAATTCAAATAGTTTCTTTAAAATACGACAGAACTTTCCCTCCAACCCAATAACTTGCCACGAGAAGACGCGAATAAATGATGGTATTCGGAAATATTAAGACAAGCATAAAATTACTAAGCAACAGAATCATAGAACCGGAAAATCTGATAAGACGCGGTGTACAGCGGCACACTCAGATGAGATTTCAAAAATTCGCGGACAGAACGGCACGTGTTACCTGTGACGCATTATTCTTCCCGATAAGAGTTGAAAGGTCATGGTGCAGCGCATACGTTCCGCACCGTTTGACCACGCATCGTACAACGCACGATTGATAGATCGTTCCTCTGTGGCTAATGCTCTTGTCAAACCGCACGATCGATTATCGGAGTAATGGTACAAGTATTGCTGTCGGCAACGAGCGTCGCATATTTTCTGTTTTTCCCTTTCTCGGTGATTTCCTTCTGACGCAGCTGTACGGTGTATCAAACAGAAAGCATTGTACAGGAAACAGTCATTCAAATCCCACAATGCTTGAAAAATCTTCTCGAAATACACTAAAAAATGCATAATAATTTAGCACTATACATCTGCAGCGGTCATTTTACATGTGGAAAATGTCATGTGAAAAATAATCGTGTAACTTCAGCCTCTATTCTAATGTACCTGGAATATGTATTTTTCACGTATTTTTTGTAAAGTCATGAAATGTACCGCGAATATTATGGCGTATTTACAATTTTTCTGAATTGTTTTTCATTTGGCCACGTTTTTGATTGTTTAACCTTTGCGGTAGAGCACTGTCGGTCGACTATACTCGACGCTCGGCAGTTGGCGGCCAGTGATTAAAGTCAATGCTTGAGCCGACCCTTTTCTAAAGGATACATTTTCGTAGTAAAATCATTAACGCTAAACTATGATTTCTATTATACTTTCTTCCTATATTTTGTGACGTGCTTTTAGATGGAATATACGTTGATAATCTATTTGAAGAATATATTTTTTTATCTTAGAATTCAGCGCACAAACACTATAAGTCATCCTGTGTTAGGGAAGTTTCTTTTATTAGGTTGGAGGAAAAGTTCTGTCGTATTTTTAATAGGCAGGTAATTTTTCTTGTAAATAAAAAAGACATCTGGCTAGTGAGTCATTCGGATTTTTTTTTGTTTTTTATAGCTGCTGTATAATATAAAAGGAGTCCTTTTTTACCATTCATCATTTACTTGTGATGTTTAAAGTGAAAAACATGTCAGTAGATAAAGTGCATTTACGACACTGCATTTTGTATGAATTCCAAAAAGGAAGCAACGCATCGGTTGCATGTAAAAATTTATGTGCTGCATTTGGGAAAGATATTGTAAATGTTCGTACTTGTCAAAGATGGTTTAGCAAATTTCGTTTCGGGGATCTGAGCCTCCAAGATAGTGATCGATCTGGACGACCATCCAAGATCGATAATGATGTTTTACGATCCATGTTGGAAAATAATCCACATTTAACAAGTCGAGAAATTGCAGAAGAGTTTAGCATTCATCATACAACACATTAAATGTATTATGATTAATATTAAACACATATTTTTATCAATTAATTCAAATAGTTTCTTTAAAATACGACAGAACTTTCCCTCCAACCCAATATATCTATTTCTACCTGATTACCATAATTTCAGGCGTCCAAGTCTTGCTTTCTTTTCAATTAACTTTAAGCACTTATATTTCTGTTTATGAGTAAAACCGACTGGATTGTATTTCACGCATTAATATCAGTGCTGTCTTCCGTTTGAACGATCGATGATGGTATATTCACGCTGAACAGTAAACGCTAGAAAAGCATACAGGTCACAGCGTGTTACAATAATAGGCCAAGCAAATTGGTATGAAATTGAGTGTGTCATTAACATGGTTTTATCGTGTCACGTTGATGTATAATCCTATGCTGTGACGTACAACATACTACGATGAGCACCTGTGTTATATACAAACTTCTGTTCGAACGAAGCCGATTATTTTATTCACCATAGCATCCGTAACATGTTTAATGGTGCAGTCGAAGGAGACAGAATATTCTTCTTCCATTCGTTTTTGCGCCCCATATTTATCATGCTGGTCTGATACCATTTCCACGTAATTCCATTACTCTTCGACGCGGACAACTATTCAGCAGCGGCGCATAATGAAGCTGAAGACGTAATGCGTAACAATGAACGACTGCAAACGTCGTAATTTTTCGTATCTACGTGTCAGATAATTGAGACAAATACAAAATAACACTGTACTCTCTGGAAAAATGGAAAATGCCGAAATAACTAATCAAAATACTAGACATCCAATTTATGACTACACCCACTTTTCAAATGATCTTTAAACAGCACACATTTGCCAGTATCAACATTAATTGAGAAAAATACAAAATAACAATGCACTCTCTGGAAAATGGAAAATGCAGAAATAAATAATCAAGCTACTAGGTATCCAATTTATAACTGCACCCACTTTTCAAATGATCTTTAAACAGCACACATTTGCCAGTATCAACATTAATTGAGAAAAATACAAAATAACAATGCACTCTCTGGAAAATGGAAAATGCAGAAATAAATAATCAAACTACTAGACATCCAATTTATAACTGCACCCATTTTTCAAATAATCTTTAAACAGCACACATTTGCCAGTATCAACATTAATTGTGAAAAATACAAAATAACAATGCACTCTCTGGAAAATGGAAAATGCAGAAATAAATAATCAGGCTACTAGGTATCCAATTTATAACTGCATCCATTTTTCAAATAATCTTTAAACAGCACACATTGCCAGTATCAACATTTTGCAAGGACGTAACAACCAATCAGCATCTAAATCAGAAAGATCATTGAATTGGTTTATGCCAATCCAGCAGGTTCAACTCAGCGTTGAATCTGCACAAATCCAGTGGACCGCCTTTTCAAACCGAAGACATCCTTTCCCATCTTCAAGCAGCAGCGACATTCTGAGACAATCTAGTTACCTCCTTAGATCGAGGGCTTCTGCTCTGTTGAATGAACATTTCAGAGTCCCTTTTGAAATAATCCACGAGGCCATTCGGACGCGACGCGACATTTTGTGGAAATTATAATCAATTAGAGACGAGATCATTATATTTAAACAGCTAAAAACGCTGTGTTCCCCTATATATTTTACCACAGCTGCGACATAACAGAAATTATAATCAATTAGAAACAACATTAATGTCAGATCATTATAATTAAACACACGCTTATTCTATTTTTCCTAAAAACTATAATAAGCATAAAGTGTTCCCCTATATATCAATTTACCACCGATTTTACCACCGCTGCGGCATAACAGAAATTATAATCAATTAGAAACAACATTAATGTCAGATCATTATATTGAGACACGCTTATTCTATTTTTTCTAAAAACTATAATAAGCATAAAGTGTTCCCCTATATATCAATTTACCACCGATTTTATCACCGCTGCGGCATAACAGAAATTATAATCAATTAGAAACAACATTAATGTCAGATCACTCTATTGAGACACGCTTATTCCATTTTTTCTAAAAACTATAGTAAGCATAAAGTGTCCCCCTATATATCAATTTACCACCGATTTCACCACCGCTGCGGCATAACAGAAATTATAATCAATTAGAAACAACATTAATGTCAGATCACTCTATTGAAACACGCTTATTCCATTTTTTCAAAAAACTGTAGTAAGCATAAACTGTTTCCCTATATATCAATATCGGTTAAAGTGGGTAATATATTTTCTGTCGCAGAACGTTTCAGTTTAAATTTCGACAAAATTGTTCACATTTTCCGAAACCATAATTGTCGTCATATGCGTTCGACGGTCAGCCAATTTTGGTTAAAAAAAAAACTTCGCTGGTAACGATTTAATTTATTTGATAATGGAAATATTGTCACGTCAAACGGAGGTCAGGGACGAAATTTAAAATCACTGGGGCACTCAGGTGTACGGGAGTGGAACGTTTTTGTGGGTGGAGAGTCAAGAGAGGTTCTGATGCGGGTACTAAATTACCCTGTCGATAAAGTAAGGACGGACAAGAAATTATCGGCGATAGTGCGATGGGAGGAAAACTTGCTGGAAGTTGGACAGAAGTTGATACACTAGACCAGAAAGTGCTGGGGTCGTTAATAGCGCACATCCTTATAAGAACGTACTTGAAATCTTTATGTTTGGTTCTAGAAACGCGAGTTTGATGGCGATTTTATCGAAATTAATCATAGAACTCGTCGTTGAAAAAGACTCACCATCATTTATGCCTTATGCAATTTTTAAGAATCCCTCAAATCAAGTACTCTATTTTCTCATAAAAATGTTATTGAATTTTTATAGAACGATGGAAAAACATGATGAATACTTGAAGTATAGTTGAAGTTGAAGTTAAGTTATTATGAAAAATAATAATCATGATTATTAGTGCTTTCAGTTGCTCTATGATTCTTGTTTTTTCCTGATAGTAGCAAAGAACGCAGAAAAAACACTATGTAAAGAAGGAAAGGAGCCAGTATGAGGTTAAATATATGCGCGATCACTTCTGAATAATGTAATAAATTATAATGTAAGAAATAATGTAACCTACGTGAATATAACGCGAAAAGTGTAATAAAGAATATAATTTACGGCTAGATATTTCGACTAGTACATTTATACAATCCTGTGAACTGACAAAACTCGATGTTTCGACACTTGTTACGTGTCACTCTCAAGCGAACGCTTCAATTAATTCATTCAATGAAATGGAAAGGGAATTAAAGTTGTGAAAAATATAAACTGTGGTATGAAACAAAAGATTATATCTCGAGACTTTAAATATTATTTTAATATATAATATTATATATATTCTATATATATATATTAAAAGTAAAATATTTTTAGTTAAGTTACCCTACGTAACAAGTGTCGAAACATCGAATCTCGTTAGTTCATATTATTGTTTACCTGTACAAATTTTACCAGAGTATTTATTCACAAAATACGTTCTTCCCCACTGGATCCGATACATTTACATAGTTCCATTTGTCAAGTTTCTTTCTTCGAAATCCGATCGATGTAGCCTACCGGTAATTTCCTTATAACCCCGCGTGGTAATCAAAGTGTGATATACAATCGTGTAAAGTGTTTCTTCCCTCCTGAACTTCTGAGTAAGCTCGACTTCAAGGTACCTAGCGACACAGACGAAACTTCGAAGGACGTTGTCTTAAAGTTGTTGCGTAATTGGATGCTACATTCGATGGTGAGGAAAAGCAGCAGTCACGCAATTGTTAAACATCGTCGGACCACATGTCGGCAAATTTGGATCAGGCTTGACCCTACTAAACGTAGTAGACTGTTAACACATTGCGGACGGATGACGAGATATCTCGTCATTCTTATTTCGTCGTTCGGGGCCTTTGACGAGATATATCGTCTTGCATATTCTGTCGTTCGGGACAGGTGACGAGATATCACACAGTTGCTACGTAATTGTCAGCGGCAGTTTTTCGTAATTTGTATTGCGAATTAATTATTTGAAGCCCTGAAATATGGATGGCGACAAAACGATTGGTAATATTACAGAAATATTTGTGGACAGTTTAACACTTTGACTGCCAAGCGTTTATCTATGTTGGACGATGCATAAAATTTGCAGAGTATAATTAAATCGTGCAAAATGAAACTAATGCAGAGTTGTTAGAAGCCAAAGTATTGAAGCGCCGTTCCAATATCAATTGCTTTTACAAGATTCCAAACAGGCTTCATTGCGAATTTTTTGCATTTTTAGTCAAATGTTTTGCACCGGTCACCGGTGACCACCGTGGCAGTTTGTTAACTACAAACAAATCATCACTAATTTAAAAATATCTAACGCAAGAAAATACCCGGCCACTGGGTACGATTAGCAATAGAACGCTCGGTCCGCAAAGTGTTAAGATTATACTGACAGGAATTTTAAAGCAGAGTACGAAGCTGAGGCTTTATTTTGCGATTCCATCGGCATCGAGTTGCAGTGAAACGTATCACCGTTGAAATTATTCACGATTTACGCGAATATGGTCAATATTTCAGGGCAAAATTTCCGGTACCATTACGAAGCCCAGAACGAACTCCGCGCATTACCATGCGAAAATTCAAACGTTTCGGGCGTCAAGCAAAAACCTATTTTGCACCCCGCAACGATGTCGGAGAAAAAGTTCCTAAAACATGAAAGAGTGTAAAGTGAATACTGGAAACTGTTGATAACAATATATTTACCGCATACCTTTTTCATACTTTTTTCTTAGCAATTATACGATATCATTTACGTTTATACTGCATGATGTATGACTTTTCAAACGCTTTATTTTTTCATAAACCCATATAATAATCTATATATAACAGAATTTTTTGGGTCGAAATTAAAAAATCATGCATTTAAAAGTTATGAGTTAAAAGCGATGTTCAATATGGAAGGGATATTATCGACGGTACCGTTTCATGTTTTTTAACCAGAACCACAGCAGGAAGTAACGCTTCTTAAGTATCTTACGACGTTTATCCAGCATCGATGTCTTCTCGGTGTTCAGACAACCGATAAAATTTCCAAGTATCATTGCGGGAGTGTCAGACATGTCGAGAATAAGAGACATCGATACTGAGGGATTGCTTTAGATATTGGCTTTGGACTAGCAAACCGGGATCCACTTTCTCAATACCTGCAATGTCGATATGGTGGAAGCCTATCAGCTGATAATGTTTAACCCTTTGCACTTGACTGTCCCCTCTGAGGGGACACGCAGATAGTTCGTGTTATTACTGAGAAAAATGTATGTACAGAAAAGGTCTGTTCAAATATTTGTTTTCTTAAAATTTTTCCGGAGAGTTACAAGTTAAGGCAATGAGATAGAATTAATAATCTGTGTGCTATTTAATATTTAGTAAATTCGTGGCCAATAGACTGAGAGGAGAATTTAGCGCCTGCAAGAAACTTCTATATATTCCGGCAATAAGCTGAATTATAAAATTATTATAGACTGTATATGCTCGGAAGAAAAAATGACACGTGAAAGATCATAAACAAGTTATTACTGCGATATGTGTTTGAATAAACCCGCAATGTACCAGGTTGTTCAATAAGTTTTGTTTTGTTTTGTTGAGGGCGTTGCTACTAGTCCAAATTTGTTTTTGTTTTGTTGGTTCACTCTTCTTATCAACGTATGTGAAGGTTCATTTCAATCAGTCAATTCATTCTTTGTTTACAAGCCATTTAGTGTCGCCGTGTCACAGTATTTTCGACAATGGAAAAAATTGAATATCGTGCAGTGATAAAATTCTTATTTTTGGAAGGTGTAGCACCAAAAGAAATTCACGAACGAATGTTAAGAGTGTATAATGAACGTTCACCTTCAATTAGAACAGTAGAAAGATGGGTTGCTGAATTTAAACGTGGTCGTACAAGCCTTGAAGACGATCCACGTGAAGGACAATATACCAGAAATCGTAGCCAAAGTACAGGATATGGTTTTGGAAGATCGTCGATTGACTTTTTTCTACACATCTCATTAGGCAGTGTGAGTCATATTTTAAATTAAATTTTGAGTTTTAAAAAGCTGTGTGCACAATGGGTGTCGCATTCGCTAACAATTGAACAAAAACACATTCGAATGCGACTTTCTCAACAACATTTGGAGCGTTTTAAAAAGGATAAAGTGGATTTTGTGCGTCGATTCATCACTATGGATGAGACTTGGGTCTATCACCATGATCCTAAATCAAAACAAGAGGCTAAAGAGTGGTGTGAACCTTTGTTCGGCTTCGAAACGAGTTCGTGTCCAGAAATAAGAAGGTTCTATATATATGCGAAAGGAATTTTATTTGTGGATTACTTGCAAACTGGTAAAACAATTAATTCTGAATATTATTGCAACCTTTTGGACCAGTTGAAGGAAAAAATTCGTGAAAAAAGACCCGGTTTGGAGAAGAAAAAAATCCTTTTTCATCAGGACAACGCACCGTGTCACAAGAGCATTTTGACAATGGCTAAAATCCATGAATTAAAGTTCGAATTGTTGGAAAAATGTATGCGTGGCAAGCGTTTTTCGTCAAATGAAGAGGTCATAACGGCTGTTGAAGCGTATTTTGCAGACCTTCCGGAATCTCACTTCAGGGATGGGATCCACAGATTGGAGGATCGTTGGAGCAAGTGCATTAATGTTCAGAAATTATACTGAATAATAAACTGTATTTTGAACCATAACATTGTGTTTTTCTTATCGAACGACAAAACTTATTGAACAACCTGGTACATTGGTGAATGAACTATGACGCATTCGGAAAGAATAGGCTATGAAATTTCAATTTTGTTTCAACGTAAATGTATCAGCAAAGTTGTATGCAAAACATGATATCAGCAGAGTATTCTTTTCAAAACTATACAATTTTAAACGAAATGTTGCGCTATTTGCTACTTTGTGAAGAAACATGTTCGAGTGCAATATTTAACACCGAAAAATTACACAGGCAGGTGCAGAATGTTGCACACGATTAGATTAATTTCTATACGCAATATACTTTCGACATATGGCTAAAATGTTTCTAAAAAATATAATGTGGCTAAGTACTTACCGTGAAATGTAGACATTGTTGTAGCGAAACTGCGCACATAGTGTTAGATTATTAACACTTTACGGACGGAACTGGGCGAACTGAGCTCTCTGTTGTGCTATTTCGCTGGAGTGATGGTCATTTCAAATTCTATGCAGGAAACGGCGGCCTACCTGTGTGACTATATTGTAGACTGTATAATGTGCAGATATTTTATGTGAATTGTTCATTCAATTTCCGTCTATTTGTGGCCGTATACGTAGAGCTACACGAATGTGACCTCTATTTTTCCTTAAAAATGGCAAAGAATATACTTAAAAATTTTCATGTTTTTTTTCACGGCCTTTTCAAGGTTAAACTATGGATTTGAGACCATAAATTGTATAAGGATTTTTTAAGGATTGTTGGATGCTCTTGCACATGGGACTCTCGAAAAAAAATAGTTTGCACATTCGCGCAATAGCGCATATGTTTAGTTATTTGACCATACAGAAAAAATGTGAGGGTCTCTTTTCAGTGATTTTTAGAGCATCTAAACGTTTCAAAGTGTTATCATAGTATAATAAATTAAAATATATCGATGTTTCCCACTTCCATTATTTCTAGATATAAAGTAAAATCCCATATGGACGGGTGTATCTCTGTACGTCGTCTATGTTATGTATGTATCGCAAACATCTAATGTTTTGCTTATATTAATCGTTCTTGCCGATTGCGAAATTGTTATCATTATATTAAAAGTATTATCAATTCGGGAAACAGAAAATCCATTGAAAATATTAGGAAGGACGATTCAGGATTCATTAGTAAACGCATTTTCGACTTGTACGACTGGGAGTTACCGCATTACAAGACAAAATTCAAGGTAAACAAAGGAACTTCGGAATATTCTTCTTGGAAGATAAAGGAACCCATAAAATCCTGCAACGTTAGCTGACTTTTTGGGCAACGTATTCTAGCAAGAAAGTTTATACAGTGCTGACGAAGACGAAAGATCGGTTGACAAAGCTGTTGCACTTGAAAATGGAAGGTCATAAAGTTCTTGGTTAAAAGAAATAAAAGACAAATTTGTGAAAACCTCAATATTTCTCTTACATCCGCGAGTTAATGAACATAGACAGTCACTAAAATTTAAAGGTGCATGTCAGGCTTCATACTCTCTTTACTATCGTTAAAGATTTATTTCATAATATTACACCAACAACTATTATTGAATTTTTATATAATAATAATTAATAATTCCTTATCGTGTTAAAAATGCGAATAAACACTTACTTCGTAATATTTAATTATACATATATTAATTGTAATATCGCATAGTTAATACAATTATAATAGCCTAAAAGATGCGACGCGCATTAGAAAATATGTCGACCTTGTTCGCCATTTATGTATGTATATATATATATATATGTATGTACGTACGCACATATATATATATACACATATATTGCCCGATATCCTCTTATATATATGTATACGTACATACATGTATACCTATATATGTATATATCGATTTATAGAATTCCTTTCTCTCTCTCTCTCTCTCTCTTTCTCTCTCTCTCTCTCTCTCTCTCTCTCTCTCAATCTCTCAATCTCTCAAACTCCCTTCACACTCCTCTCTCACATCTTTTCGCCGTTTTTGGTCGCATCCCTCGATGCGCGAATTTTTCCGTTTCTTCCTTTCGCACGTCCGCAGTCTCGCGATACACCGAGACTCGATCGTTCGACTCATCTTATTCTTTGTCCCCTCCTTCACCCGCCCTACTCGCTATCATCTTCTCCTTTCGAAACATCGTTTTACGTGGAATGCTCAATTGCGGCAAAGTTCATCGACCGGTTTACACTTGACGATTTAAACCGTTCTGCTTCTCCTTCTGCAACACGGCGAAAACTCACAGGGGCGCATTACAAGCGAAGCTCTCGCTCTTTCTCTCACTTGCAATCTCACGAAACGGAGGATGCACGACGGAAGAGCGCGTGTTCTCTTCCGGTCAATCACTTCTGCACCTCCGGCTTCATCTCCCTATTTACCACATTTTTTTCTTTGTTGTATGTTCGTTATTAAGAAAGACAAGAGGTACGTTCGTTTACATTAGAGGTCAGCTTAAAACAGAAATCGCCCGCCAGGAGAAAGATTTGTCGGTGAGAACGGCCAGTGAAGTATATCTGTCCCTCCTCCTCTCCCTCTTTCTCTCTATTTCTCTCTCTCTTTCTCTCCGTCTCTCTCTCTATCTATCTATCTATATATATACACATATATATACACATAGGCGTGTATACGCATACATATACGCTGTAAGACGTACGCGTATATATACATAACATGTATATATATCGGATGATACACGATATATGAATCGTTTATCTGCAAAAAGAGAAGCTCATCACTTGATTCTGCGCAAGAGCTCGTCGCGGGAACGCTTAGTTCCGGCTACTTTATTTAATAATAAACTGCAAAAATTGATTTTGCAATGCTTTTATGTTACACGGATGGTATAACGGCGATAACGGAACGATATACATATATATATATGTATTTATATATATATATGCATATATATATTTCTATATTTGCAATTCTGTAAAATATAATAATAATAATACGGCGACTGTCGTGTACTCGCGGTTCACGGACACCGTTCGCAGTGCGTAATTTGTCATTCTCGGATAAATCACATCGATATCCACAACCGCTGATGTCGCCCATCGAAACGATCGATCGAACCTGAACGGTGCGCGTGACTCTCGCGTTTTTATAATACCCAGGCAATGCATCGACAAAATATAGAAGACACAAGTAAGTACAACAAGTAGTGTAGGTTATAGATGAGAATCTGTGTAATATTGCCGGGGGCCGACGGATCTCTCGTCTGTCGTGACTTCTCACGTTGTCATAAAAGGGACAGAAGGAATTAATATGGTGTGTGTGAGTGTGCATGAGTTCATTTAACCCGAAGTGTGGCGTCGCGTTCGCGCGAACAAATTTTTGGCAGTGCTTCGCTTGGCTTCTCTGGTACGAATCCCGAAAGATTTCCCCCCGCTCCGAGGAAAAGTCGAGTCGCGTGGCGTTGCGAAATTTTTCTTTAACACTCGGCGTCTGGAGTTCCGAAAAAAGCAGTGAATACGAAGTTAGGTAATTAACCCCTTGCCGTGCCATTTAATTGGAAAGAATTTCGGCCCAAACGATACTTTGAAACAGCCTGTAAAGTAGCCGTGCGGTTATATACTATATGCGACGTTACTCTTGCGGAATTGAAATTAATGTGAACCAAAAAATGTTTAAATTATTTTATTTGCTTTCTTTTTTGTATGCATGACTCGTGATATTTACGTATGGTTCGAAATTCTCATCACGAGTCAGATTCGTTAAAGTACGGTAAGGGGTTAAGCGTCACGCGGATAGTGTCTCTGCCTAAAAAGCGTCAAGCTGCTATGCTATCGTTAATTAAGAAATAATGAACACAATACGCGGAAAAAACGTTGTTCCTGATTCATTGCGTTAGGCCAATTAATTATCTAGTTTTTGATATATCTGGATTTCTTGGTACTTAACGGTGTTCGGGTGTAAAACTGTGGACGTAAGTACTTTTCTTTGAAATGTTTCTCATGGACTGTTTGCAATAGCTAATTGATATGAACAGATTCGGAATGCTTTGTAACGCTACGCGACTTCCTCTTCCGACGATCGGAATTTTGCAATGACTCGAGGTCAGAGGTCACGGAAAATTTCGCAAACTCTGTGTCATTATCGTCCGTGGCCCACGGCAATTGAGGTATTTGTGAACGAACGCGCGCCGTCGCCTATTTTTTCCTTGCCTACGCGCATTTTTCTTCCAACACTTAGCAACGGCGTTGCTTACAACGGAGATTTCTCTCTCTCTCTTTCTTTCTCTCTCTTTCTCTCTCATTATCTACTTTTCCTTACGATTAACAAATTTTATCGCTTTACTTCCCTCCTTACTGTCTCTGCCTCTATTCCTCTCTTTCTATATTCTCTCTCTCTCTCTCTCTCTCTCTCTCGCAATCGTATTTCATTCTCACTCTCCTAACTTTCGCGTTTTTCCTTCATTTTTTATTTTCTTTTGATATATTAACTACCGGAATTGTTTCCACCCTTTAAATCGAAGACGTGTTTCTTTTTTTTCTTCTTCCTTTATGTATTTGTATTCGTTTTGTACTTGTACTGTTCAGCAAGGCAGCGTGTTGCACTTTGTTTACAATTATATATTTATAGTCGGGCCGTGATTGTCCACGAAAGATTCCACAACGTCGCGTCAAAAATTTGTCTTCGTCGCGATCTCCTTTTTTTTTTAGCGTGTGCGAACCGACATTCATACGAGTCACGGGAATTTTCCGGTATCAACTCGAGATCTATGTACACTAACAATGTTCATTATCATTTGGATTACATCTTTGCCGCTGTGCCTCGAGGAAATTTAAGAATTATCAATTGAAAATACACTTTGGCCAATCGTGCACGGAAGGTCCAAGCTTTGCTTCTGTGATGAAAACGGAAAAATGTCTTCTTCCCACCAAATCGCAACAATACCGCGCGCGTTCACACGTCTGTTGAAAAAATTTGTCGGTTCTCTGTCCTTTTATCTTCGCGCACCCCGAGAAACATGTAAATCGACAACGCTGAAAACATATTCGCACAGGTATGCGTGCCGTGAAAAAAGAAAGCAGGCTCAAATTCTTGCAACACGTGGATCCTTTTGCGCTCGACGACCCGGTCTATTATATTCATTTTTTTATTTTCAATATTTTGTCTTTCATATCGTTAATGGCGAGGACAAACGATAAGCTTATAACGATACAGTAGAAATGATTACTCTGCGCGGATGGAAACTGTTTGAAGTCTCGCGATCCTGACACGTGGGGGAAAAAAGTTTGTGTGAAACAAGCGGAGAAGAAAAAGATAATAGCACACGATGTGTGGGCCGTATAGAAACACACGGTGAGCTCGTGTGGTCTGAAAATAATACAATACACTGTTTCAATCACAATACCAAGCGCACACATCGGGAACAATTAATCTTTCGTTTAAAACAAACGTTAATTATCAATCATCAGTAATAATGTAATAATAATAATAATATTAATAATAATAATAATAATAATAATAATAATAATAATAATAATAATAATAATAATAATAATAATAAGTATTCATTAAGTCCTCCTTAACACAATTAAACAATCACTTCGTGAACCATTGTAACAGATTAAAAAATAAAAATAGAGAACCAATGAGATACCTTACAAAATAGGCCTATATAATATTTATGTATATATATATAGAGATATATCTGTATATATATTTATGTACATAAAAGTTAACATAACGTGCCATCGACTCGTCGTCAATATCGTACATGTTTAAACTAACTATAATTGAACTACCCCTGGTAATAATAATGATAATGACAATAATAATAATGTAATCATATTAATAATAATAATAATAATAATAACGCTACTGATAATAATAAAAATGAATAATAATACACAAAGCAGGACATCGAATTAGTTCTGCTGATGCCGAAGTACATAAGAATCTGCTCCAATACGGGGAGGGGGGCAATACGATATGTATAATAAATGAACGATGATGCGTGGTGGTGTACACAGTGAACAGTTATATCGTACAAGTTTTGCGGCGAGCAGGCGGTGTGACATCAACGATGTATCGCCGAAAGGAAATGTTACGACGAGCGCTTTGTAAATCACGACACAATCAGACGATTTCTCGGTTTCCACTTCTATGTCGTCGTCGAAGCCAACTTATCGTATGCAAAGAAAATCTTTTCGCCACAAACTATTGCGCATCGATGTCACACGCCTCTCTCCGTGTCTTTCTATGAGTTACGGTACACGTTACAAGTAAAATAATTGTGCATACCTCGTTCGCCCACGTTCTCGCACTTTTCTTTCTCTCTCTCTCTCTCTCTCACATTCTTTCACACGTTCTCTTTATCTCAATCTTTCTCAACGGTACAGCGTTCACTCTCGCAAATGTATTTCGAAGCGAATACGTCGAATTCCGATCGATTTCACGTAAGAAAATCGTCACTCGTTAGACACACGAATATAAGCGCTGTTTTCTTTCACTGTCAATTTGCGTTTCGGTAAAGGTACATTTTTGTTTCCTCGCAACTCCGACCCTTCCCGACGTGATCACGACGGAAATTTGATAATGTCGACCTTTGCCGAGAAATACGTGTTCCGCGCGAACGGAGAACCTCTTTCGTCGTTGACATCACGCCTTTTGGTCCATATTTCCGGGCAAATACATATGAGCATGAGGCTATGCGCTCGTCGGTAGATGGAAGAGCGGTGCAGCGCACGTCAGCTACTAAAGCTTTTTCCATACAGATTAGAAGAGGTGCACACAATACGGGAGAGTCCTTAGTTATGGCGAACGCAAGTGATATCAACCGTTTGATCAATTAATCCTATCGTTTCTCTTGTGTTACTCGTAAATGCGATATCCACATACAATGATGACGCGGTACCATTCTTCCTTAATAATCTATCGTACAAGTTAATTATCGATAGTAGTGATATCTTCTTATTATCCTCTTTTTTTTTGTAATTTTTCTCACCTTTCGATAAATTTAAAAACTTTCGTAACAATTAATTTATACTTAAGGTTTTTTTCGTTAATATTAATTATGGCACAATATAAATATTATATTTAAAGTCTTTTTGAAGACATAATAAAAATAAATCTAAGTAGTCTTTCTCCTATGCTCGACGCTTCTTTTTCATCATATTCAATTTCTCGTAAATTACATCCCTAAGTTTCTTTTTTCGATTCGAAGATGTGTTTCTCTCTTTCTCTTCCTTTCCCCCCCCCCCCCCCCCCCACATTCTTTCACTCTCATTTCTTCCGTAGTTTCATTTTGATCCCCCTTTAGAAAAATTAGATAATCTTTTACACCGAAACCGAAGAGTGCTCGTACCGAGAATAATAAATTCGTAACGTCCTCAGACCTTCGTGGCTCCCGCGCCTTGAGATTTTCTACAATGCTCTGATAAAGTCAAAGGTACTGTTTCGCTGAGATCATCGGCATAATAAATGCGCGCAGCGGCGTGGCTTTATGGAAGAGAGGGCGATACGGTGGTTGCGCGTCTGGACGCGCGTTGAAAATTACAGGATACCCGCGGAAGATACACAGATATTTATATTTACAAGGGGTTGGACACCACTCAGGTCGGAGAAGGTCTTTCAACAATTTCCCGATGCTCTTTGGTAAGACAATATCACATGAACAAGAAAAAACTTTAAACCAATCAAAAAACAGTCTAATCAGTCGATGTTCCTAAAAGTAGGAAAATTAAACAAAAAAAAAAAAAAAAACACATACATCACACTCGAGGGAACAAGAGTAAAAATAAATTTGATTCCTTAATTAAACTGACGTTTAAAAATTATAAAAATCAGCCTTTGTCGAAAGAAAAGAAGAAAGTAAATTCGCGTATCGAAGTATTTTTCGTCACAGCGCCAGGAAATTAGCTTGAGCTCTTCAGCTGCCGCGCGGGGCCCGAGTGCGATAATATAAGAGAATCGGTTCACGTTCGTCGGGTTAAGAAAAAAAAACAAAAACATTCAACCGTTTGCGCGGGGCCTTGTCGAAGACGGGTTCGGACGAAAGTTTCGACGAAAATGTAAACTCTCGTTATCCGTTTTGTTCTCGGGTTAAACAGAAAGCAGAAACGCGTCTACAGCCGTGCCTGTCGATCGTACGAAACGTAACCTGGACAACGACGAGAGGTATAGTCTTATAGAATTGACGAATTTTTTTGCCGGAAATCGTTTGAGACTAAAGAATATTCGCGCGATCGAAACGGTATTGAACCGGCAATTAACAGCATCGTTCGCAAAACGTGACCCGGAGCCTTGTTTCAGAAAACGTTCAATCTACACATACCGTACTTCCCGCATTGCCACTACGATAATGCCAAAGCCGGTACCATGATTACACGATCGTCTCCCTCTGGTCTACGTCAGAGGTACACGTTCCTTATAGTTTATCATCAATATATACATGCATATGATATAGAATGCAAATAAAAATATACGGTTTAAAATATTCTCCATTTTTTCTCCCGTTCCTTTCGTTCCCCTCCGTTTCTCTTAGAGCTCCTTATAGCGTACGAGACAAAAATCCATGCATTAAGGTTCGAAAAAGTTTAGATAATATTTGTATAATATCCGCATTTAAGACCTAGAATGATTAATAATAGTAATATTATCGGTAATATTCGTTTTTTTATATTTATTTCGATAGAAGATATGACGCGCTTTTTTGTTAGCTACTTCATCAATGTAAATATTATTAAAAGACCTAAAGTTTTCACGTTACTTCGAAAGATGTTGGCACATTATTAATAGATTCTGTCTTTTCGCTTTTTTTTTCTCATCGTTCCCATATAACATCGTATTAACGTTATTACTTGGGTTGAGTACCCTGGAGAGATATGTTGCATCTAAACACTGTACCAACTCTGATCTGTGACAAAATTAGGCGACCTGCTGATCTCTTCGAAATTAACAGAATTCCATGGACCGCGCGCACTTCGTCGACCCGTTCAAAGCTTACAACTTTGGTCTCGACTTACAATGAAAATATTACACAACGAAAAGTCATACGAACGAAACAAATAAACCAGTCCAATTAAACTTTGGCATCGTACCGATTGTTAATGAATTTTTGAGCCGCCGCTCGCGCCTTTCGACAAGCCGTGCGCGTCAATTGCGATCAATGCCTCGCATTAATTCGGCGAGACTCGCGACAATCAATTTTTTCCCTCTTTTTCCGCGGACAGATCAGCAGTCGCCGTTTCCCTCGTCGACAACGTTCGTCGGTGAGAGAAGTGTTCGAACTAATCCTTCTTCCCGACAATAGTCTCATCTCGGCTTTTACAATAATTTACACAACACCGAACATCGACATAATTCCGTATACTTTTTTTTCTCATATAGCTCTAGTAATCGATCTAGTATACCAACTGAAGAACATCACAGAATTTCCCGATATCATAATAACCAATTATTATTCCTTTTTTGCCTTTTGCCTGTGCAAAACGGGCGCGCCGGTCGTTATAACGTGGAGTCGGGCGTGACGCGTTCTTTTGTCCCTCGTCTCCTTTTTGTACCCTTTTGCCCTTTTTATTCGCCCACCCCCATTCGTACGCCCCTCCCCCCACCCCTCCCGGAATACGTCTCATTTGATTTTATCGCAGTGCTTCCCCATCGGTATCACAGAGTTCACGATAAGTTCCGAAATTGGCCAGGTTCAATTTTTCGCTCAACAGCCGAGAAAAAGAAGGATCTCTGTTTCGTTTGGATTGCCGAAAAATAATTTCGCGGATAATTCAGCGGGCAAACTCTCGCGGCCCGTTTTCAACAGCGTCAAACCCCTTTCACGTTACGTAGCGACCGCGCGTCGGGATGATTTTCTTTTATTACTAAGCATGTATACGCGATATTTAAAAAATCCCTTTGGAGAGACGCCTAAATCTAAAGTCGTATATTCTCACGGTATACTTCACGTTTCGAAGATATGTTTGGAAAACTTGCTCGTATAGCCCCTTTTTCTTTTATTCCTTTCGCGGTTCCGCCCTTGCCTCTTTGTTTCTCTGTCTAATTTCTGCCGTTCTAACCCGAGAAGACGCGATTAACTTTGTTTCATCTCTCCCCATCTCGTTTCCCCACTCATCACTACGGAATCTAAGATAGTCGTAGACGTAATTTGCTTTATTTTTTTTCCTCAATAATTTGTACTTGCTCGTTAGTTGTAATGGCATTTCCTTTTTTTCCCTTACTTTAAAACATCAATTTTTTTTCATTTCTACACTGAGTTTCAGACCTGAATATGTTGCGATGAACAACTTTTAGGGTTTCTTTCACTTGTACGTTCGTTATTATAGATTATAGATGTATTAAATGTCAATTGCGACAGGGCAGTGTGTCGATTCATATCTCGCTACGATATTTTGATGTCTTCTTTTTATGAACCATATTTTTTCGTTTCCTCCCCTTTTTGTACGTCAAAACGAACGATCGAATGAACTTCTTTGGCCTGATATAAGTCTTGCGTATTTTACACATTCGAAGGTACAAATAAACGAAGTTGCATGTCAAATAACCGATGACAGTAAAAAACGTCTAGGTAATTTTTTCCTCACTCTCTCTCACTTTTGTAACCCAATGAAGATTCGGGTTCAACATAACTTCGAGCCCAACACGCCCCTTACTACATAATATTGCACATTCGCTTACAATCGAAATATAGCTAACGTTCGAATTAAGAGCGACGAAAATTAAGGTTACACGAGACTTCTCACTGCCCTGTCCATGTCCTGTGAATTCTATCTACGTCGAACTAGCTCAATCATCGTTATTATTTTTTTTCTTCACTTTATAAAACCTGAACAAGAGAATATCATCGTTATCAATATCGTACGAATATAATATATGTACAGCTCAAAATATTACCTTTAAAGAGTTAAAAATATAGTCTGTAATTTGCGCGCGCGACGGACCTGTACATGTTTTTTTTTTAAGAGCCCATACACTTTGCACACACGTTTTACAGCCCCCCACCCCTCCCCCATAATTCCCAATATTCTCCGTCCGCCCCCCATCATACCGCTCCGATCATCCACCCACCCATCCCCTTACACCGCTTCGTCGATCACCCCACAAAAATTGCGTTACGTTTCGATTTCTGAGACATTGTTGAAATTTGAGCATATTAGACATTTGTAATTGAATTTCATTTAGGCCTAAGATCATTTCGCGTCTCCTAAATTTCTCGCAGACTTAAAATACAAACATATGCATGTGCGTATGTGCATATATAATATTAATAAACCGTCGTCCACCCTCTCTCTCTCTCTCTCAGCAAACACACATGAACACACATACGTACTCTCTATTTATATTTTATACATCTAGACACCGTAATACGTGAGCTTCGACACACACTGTTCGCTCGTTTCGCGCCACTGTCTTTCGTCTCCGCGTTCTTTCGTCGTGTCCTTTCTTGCAAAATCAACATTCACGCGTTACATATCCTACGTGCGTCGTGAAACGTTCTCTCCCTTGACGATCGAGACATCTCTTTCGTTCTCTTCTTCATTTTTTCTATGCTTGTGCCGTATAGTCGGCGCGGTTTTCGGCACACTCCTAAGATGCGGATGTCGTTGCTGGCCCGCGAGCGAAGAGTCTTTTTCGGCGGGGACAAAGACTTCGTCGTATTCCGCCGCGCGATCTCGTTTCATCAGAGAGGAGTCTTAGAAAGGGAAAGTTCAGCCCCGTAAAATAGAACTTTGTACACGCTTACAAATTACTTTCGAAAAATTGACTGCATTTTCGGAACACAAGGGATCAGCGAGATAGGCGAATGGTCTGGCGTCCTCCTTTCTTTCAGTTTCGTTGAAAAGTAACCGTTTCCTTTTTCTTTATCGTTTTCTTTCGTTAAGTAACAATCTGAAGGTTCCGACAGGCGGAGCGTCGAACTTCTCCGGTCGCGAGGCCAACAATCACGGCCCATCTACGAAACGCGTGCCTCGTTTACATTTTGCTCCGAACGCAAAAACGCAACCGCGTCCTCGTCGCATATTGAGAATTCGTTCAAGCCGACGTAGAAATCGGCTCGAGCCTCTCGTTGCCCGGCGATACTGACAACAGTTATGGAATGTTTCTACCTTCTCGTTTCGCCGATCTGCAAAATCGAAAAGTCGGGATCGCCACAATCGTTTATCCTACAGAACCGGAACTCGTGTTTCCGTTCTCAAAACACCCCCGTTTTTCACTTTCCTTATCATTTTTTTTTGTAGATTTTTTGTTTATCGTATACCGAATAGAAATGTTTCTTTTTTATTACTCAGTCGAGTCTTTCCTCTTCTTTGGATTAGTCGCAGTCTTCATGAAGAAAAAGAGTTACAATCAACAATTAACAACGAAATGAAACACGACACACGCGGGCGTCTTGTGTACAATACATATGGTGGAAGAGCGAGGAAAAGCCACGAGAAGAGCCAATCTTGGACAAGAATCTTCAGTTGACGTCTCCTCCGGTCTGTCCTGGATGGACCCTACATCGAGACTACACGCGAAGGTCTTCGATCTTTAAACTGTCGGCCGGGAGCGATTAAGAGACGACGACGAGAGGATCATTGTCTCTGAACAATCTACCGTGCCCCCGCGTCGCACTCTACCTGTTCCGCGGCATGGCGTAAGATCGACGATCTCTTTCTGCTGCGGATACTCATAGCAATGAGGACAATGGCGATTATAACGACAAACTTGACAACAGTTGGTACGATCGCGATCGTAACGGGAATTACGAAGATCGTGACGATTATGTGGGTTACGAAGACAGGAATGAGGTACGTGACGACGGCAATGACGATGAGTGTGACGATGAGAATGGCGATAATGATGAAACTGGCGGGGCTGGCGACAGCGTTGGGGTTCGGGAACCGAGAGACCTTGATGACACTGCTTTTTTGGCCACTTTCATTGCGGCTGCTGTTGCAATTGCGCCTGTTGCATGCTGCCGAGCACGTTCTTGATGGCTGACGTCTTCAGCAGTCTCTTGAGCATGCCGCTGGAGCCGCGATGCTGCAGACTCTTATGAGTCGTGAGCGAGTTCTTGGTGCGGTATTTGCGATTGCAGAACTCGCACACGTAGAGCGTGTCCGACTGCTCGTGCTTGTCTTGGAAGTGGCGCTTCAGGGAGTAGTAGCATGAGAAGGTGCGACGGCAGTACGGGCATTCCTGAGGCTCGTTTATGCCACCCGCCGTCGGCGGTGGTATCCGGTACATGGCAGAGGGAGGCGTCGCTGGGGCTGGATGCATCCCGTTGCCCGTACCTGAAAACCGCCCCATTTTTGTTAGCGACTCATTTCCTGCCTAGGTCGCTCCTTTCAGCGCTTCAAATCGCGGACCACGGCCCGAAGAACAGTGTCACTTCAATTTCGTTATAAACTCGCTACATTTTAAACGAAACATTTTTACGCGCAACTTCACTAATTGACCTGTTGCAAAAACCTTGACCTCATTTTTTTGAAAAATAAGGTCAAACCGTATGTGACGCTGTTCTCGCGGCACGGAAACTGTACATGACGGATTTCACTTCGAACGTTCGAGAAAGCGGACGGGTGCGGAAGATCAAACCGAAACTTTCCGCGTGACGACCCATTACGGTTCGATGACAACTGTGGATCACGGGAGAATGCTCGACACGAGTCAGAGCGTTGTGGTCATTTACACGGGCGGACTCGTAACAAACGATATGTCTCTACTTCTCTCTCCATCTATATTCCTTCTATCGGGTAACACTGAAGTGGGTGTAATGAAATCGTGAACCGATGGAACCTCGAACGTTCGATTCAACCTCCAACTTCCCTGGTACATCATCTCGAGACGACCTCGGCTCTCTACTTCACTTAGTGCAAACACCTGCCCCCGGGGAAATTGATTAACGATTACCGCAGGTTAGTGTTCGGGATACATGAGTCGCCCGACATGTCCGAGTCGCACTTGATTAAATCGCAAACGATTCGTGCCACTGAAAAGCGTTGTTAATTGGACGAGAAATTAGTCGAGTGCGCGCGTGTGTCGCGTGTGTGTCGAAAAAAATAAACAGACTAGAGTACTGTCAAGCCAGGCACTACTTCGCGATCCCTGCAGTGTGTTATATAACGTGCTGGGTGATTTTAAGCGAAGTGTTAAACCAATCGAAATTATACATATATGTATATAGATATATTCGCGGTACTCCACGAGATGCGGTGCCGCGGAGATAGTGAAAGAGCAATAAATCACGTTTCGGCCTTCGGGCTATAAAGTTGCGTTTAAGTGAAATGAGTCGGTTTACGTAATAGAAGCGATGCAGCTTTATAACGCCAAGGACCCGCGGGCAAGACGGGACAGATATCTTGCGCAACGATTGACTCGGCACAAAGCTCGTATCACGGTGTAATGCCGCCTCGATAAGAGGTAACGTGTGTGCATGCTCAAAAGGGTACGAACATGCAGTTAAACATTCAAGTTCAATGAAGAAAAAAAGAACGAAGAGGAATGGAATGAATGCGGATGATGTAGAATGTCAATCGTTAATGCGCCGGTAGCATGCAAT
Source organism: Cryptocheilus praepositus (assembly GCA_033815515.1). Taxonomy (NCBI): domain Eukaryota; kingdom Metazoa; phylum Arthropoda; class Insecta; order Hymenoptera; family Pompilidae; genus Cryptocheilus; species Cryptocheilus praepositus. The sequence continues at coordinate 6,152,989 of JAWWQZ010000285.1, forward strand.
GGGACGAGTTTGCTGTTCGAAAATCGATAAACGTTATTTCACGTATCTTCCTCTATTTCGTCAAAATTGCTCACGCAGGTAACTGTTAATATATATTAATGGCATTTTCATTGACCGATTTTCGAACCGTGCGTTTCGATGCGAAAAAAAAACAGAAATTCAGACAATCCCGATACTCCGCGTTATACATTTCCATATAAACGTGCGGTAACATTTAAGGAATGGAGAGCTGCAAAACAGAAAACGCATAAGTATTTAATGTCGTAGGGCATGCACACAACATCGAACATCAAACAAAGCCATGATAGAGGACCCAATACCAACAGAGAATAACTATGGGTAAAGGTACAAAATGAAAAAAATCACATGCCAACACAAGAGAAACGACGGAATAAAGGTTTGACTAGGTTGACATAAAGACATCAGAACGAAAGGCGGAAGAAGGGATTGAGTCTGGTGTGGGCTAATGTTAGTTGGGAGCCTGAAGCGTATAACAGTGTCATACGTCTTATAACAAGAAGTATTAGACAGACTGCAAAACTCCTCGCAATCGTTGTGTCCCACGTCGGATACTTCCGAATCACCGACTGTTAGTTTTTCATGGCTGCAAAACATTGTTAACCCTTCAACTCCGAAGTTATACATGTACTCGATCCTTGGTACTCCAGCGCTTTACATCAAGAATACTACCAACTGTTTACATAAGTAAATCAACATTGATACCATCGCTTACGTCAACATATAAAAGACCCGATCAAGTGTGCGCGTACATGTATTCGTGAAGAAGGAACGCCACGGATTATTACTCTACGCCAATCTGCACGAGTACAAAGGTGTCAAAACGGTTCGTGAGCCATGCTTACATTGCCCGTTTTGACCATAAACCTCGCGCTATAGCTGAAGGGTTAACAGTTCCCATGGATGTCGTTGTGTCCACGGTGAAAGAACGAGACGATCCGAACGCTGTGTGATCGAGAGCCAAACGAAACGGGGGTACTGCATAACGGGCCAGGCGAGTACCGGAAGAACTCGATTGGCGACTCCGAGGGACTCGACTGTACGGTACTCGCGAGTCGAGAACGCGAAGGACGACTGGAACAAGGAGTAAAGAGGGATCAGAAAGGGGGAGAGAGAGAGAGAAAGAGAGAAAAAGAGAGAGCGAGAGAGAGAGAGAGAGAAAGGCGGTAGAAAAGGCGGCAATAAGAAAAGGAGGCACGGAACGGGGACGGGACTAAAGGTCGAGATGCAAGAAGGTGTTGGTGCTGTTGGGCAATGATGTCGGAGGAGGAAGAAGAGGACGAAGAAGAAGAAAAAGAGACCACGTGGGAGTCGGGACCGGTTTCTCTGGCATGCACTTCCTGCGCGCGGCGGAGAATGGCGAGGTTGAATGTCGGGAGGTGAGAGGAGGAGCAAACGTCCCGTGCGTACGCGACAAACGGGAGCCGAGGTCGTCATCAACCGAAGGACTTCCTTCGGTGTTGCTGCTGGTACCATTGTTAACGAGATAAAAAGATAAAAATCTATAGAAGTAGTAAGAGAAGAAAAGAAAGGACGGAAAACGATAGTAGAAGAAAACCCAGAAGTACAGAATAGAACCCAAAAAAAAGAAAGAAAATTAACATTTTTTAAATTTGAAAAAAAGAAAGAACTAAGAGAGCGAGAGCGAGAGAGATTGAGAGAGAGAGAGAGAGAGATTTAGAGAGAGAGAGAGAGAGGTGAGTTGGTGATAACTGTGTCGCACGTGCGTGGTCCCTACCTTATCTAAACCTTCAAAAGAACTTAATGTCAATGTCGCCGGGCCTGCTCTTATGATAGGTATATATATGGGTCATCAGGGAGTTACGCGAGCAGTAGACCCGCTCGCAGATGACGCATCTGTACTCCTCCTGTCGCTCGGCATGCTTGTCGGCAACGTGGCGTTTCAGGGATGCCTTGCTGCATAGCACCTTGCCGCACAGCTGGCAGGTGAACAGCTTCTTCGCCGACTGGGTGTTCAGGGAGTTCAAGGTCAGCCCCGGCATAGAGGCGAGCACTGAAACACAACAATGCACCTCATGCAGCAGCAACCGCCACACTTATACCTTATAACCCCCCTAAACAGCCGGGACCTGCGGGCGCCCCCTTCTTTCATGTCTCTAAAATCGATTTCGGTTCCTTCCTCGCTTCCTGAATTAGCTGAACTATTCGAGAGATTTTGCATCGCGCTCTACGCTCTCTGTTCCGGGGAGCGAGTCTTTCGCTTACACACCCCATATTTTTCCAGTTTTTCTTCTCTCTGTTCCTGCATAGCGACGCTTATTCTCTCTCTGCTCGTGCTCGTAGAGTCTCCTTAGAGTATTGTGTGCGCGTTTGTTTATTGTCTAGATGTGAATGTGTTCGTGTGTGTATGTTTATGTGCATCGTGTGTTACTTGCATTTTTACCCGCTGGTGCCCGTATCGTTGAGTCCAACGACCTTGCGCATCGATGTATACGAAGGTCCCGTAAAATCCGTCTTCTGGGATACCCAGAGTAATCGCTACCTTTCATCGTCCACATCAGGTTTGGGGGAAAGGAGAAGGTGTGAACAAGATTCGAATGACGATCTGCTCGAACGTTAATCGTTGGACGATCTCTGCATTCGCTTCGAATGATCGTTGACGTGACTGCAGACGAAACGCGGGTGGTTCGCTCGTAGGGGTGCGAAAGTCGTAAGACGTCCGAAAAGAATAAATGTAGAGGAGCAAGTACGGTCGTGCGCAGCAACGTATCACGTTGTTAAACTGCTAAAGCGGAGTATGAACAAAGGGTGGAGTGTAAAAGAGAACGCAGGCGAACAGTGAAACACGGTACAATGAAGTGAAATGCAATGAAGCGAGACATTGACGCGAGCTGACGCGAGTGTTCCATTGAATATTTGACAAACCCGATGAACGGTAACAGGGTGGGAAGACGAATGCGTTAATATGTTCAAAAAAGCGCGTCTCTTATTCGGTTTATCCAAGCGCACCCCGTCGTCTCATTCTCCCCCAGTTTAAAACGCGGTTCTGTACACCGCACGGTACGATGTCTAGACTGTTCCTCGCGGTGAATCGTCTTACGTGCATTCCGTCGTCCCGGCACAATCGTCCAGTGATCCACCCTCCGCTTTCAGACCAACCCTTCGACGCACGTTTCGCGAAGAATTAAGTCCCGACCGTAACCCCTTTCTAGCGATGTCTTTAACACTTTAACAAACACCCCCATCGACGCGACCCGCAAGAATCAACGTTCGCCATCTTGTAAGTCTCATCCCTCACCGCTTTCATTCCCCGACGTTTTGTAAGAATCAAGATCCGTCGGCCTCGAGAGATCCTATCCTTTTACATTTCGCTCTCATCGACGTTTTACAAGTTTCCACCCCTTATTTCTTCTCCCTTTTATAGAAACGCTTTCCAAGCACCGCGCTCCGCCGTACTACCGAGCCTGCTTACACCGACGAACGACGACGTTTTACGATAACTAAGATTCACTATATCCGCGTCTTTACATATTCTGTACAAGCGCCTCCAGCAAATTTTGTAAAGGCAAAATCTCATCGTACCGCCAGCCTGACGTTAAACCGCGGTAACACAAGCGCACTACCGTCGGAAGAACGAAAGTGCTTGAGTGCGCGAATGAGAAGAGGCCGTGGCGGTGTGTGTAAGTATGCGATGGACGCGATGTACGCTCATAATGGACGAAAGAGAACGGTGCCGCGTGCATTGGAGGTCGCGAAATCTTTCCCGGCCTCAAAACATTTCGTGTCTTGAGAGGGCTGACGCGCGCGACGCGGGTAAGGAAGTAAGCGGGTGGGCGAAGTAAGAACATTCAATGGCCGTTTTTCTTTCGACCTCCTACGTACACGCGCACAAACGGCAAAGAACCTGGCGACGAAGCACGTGTGTGTTACCTAGCGCGCGGTTTCACCATTTTTACGCGCACATCAGATATACGTATCCATACGTATGTGTATCCGTAATCCACGCAAATGCCCGGGCCCGTATAAAAGACGGAGGTAAAGCGGGAGAGGATAAGTTAAGAGGGTGTAACATTTTTTTCCCACTCTCCACTTTTCCCTTCGACGATTAAGAAAGACGAAGGGGGAGGGGGGCGCAAGCGTGGTGACGAATTAAACGTCAATAAGAAGGCACGGTTCATTTGTACTACACCCGCCCCGTCGTTAATTAAAAAAGAGAAAAGGAGCGCCGGTCGACGAGAAGGCCGACGGAATTTCTCTCTAGTCCTTCCGTGCGCGCGCGGGCCCTCCTTTACGACGATATATAATAATATCCACCTCCCCCGTTTTCCTCAGCTCCTCCGCCGTGAAGAATACGACGGAGGTGGGATGATGGCGGCGATGGCGGCGACGGCGATGTAGCCAGAGCCCCCATTCAGTTCCCTTTGGAAAATTGCTCTTTATCCAATTTCTCGAGTTGTGTCTCATTAAACTTCAGGCGAAAGAAACTGCAGCCGGTGGTGCGTATAGAAGAAGGGAAGACGGAGGGTCGGGAGTCTGGATAGACGGATAGGCAACGGTATAACCAAATAATAATGGTGTGTGCGCGTGCTTGCGTCCATGTATACGCGCGCGCGCGTACGCACGGGACAAATGTGCGCGTATATAGGAACGCATACGAATGCAGTCGGAAATAAGAGGGGACGAAACGGTCCGGGGTGTGGGGTGCGAGGTTTCAGCAACGGAGAAACAAACCGAGCCGTACAAAACTTACATTCGCCTCTGTCTCGTTAAAGATATCTATATATGTATATATAACACTTTTCAGTCATACCGTTTATATGTGTATATACGATCCCGGTGTACGCCGTACACCCCCTTGCGCGTATATAGAAATATAAACGTGCGTACGTATATAAATGACACACATACAGACGCGTGTGAGGCCTAACAAAAGAGAGACGACGAGAAGGAAACACTGAGCATTCTGGGAGACACTTAAAGCATGCAATTCGAACGTAAACATAATAATTATGTTCGGTGAGAGCCCGAGTGGAGCGACGTGTTGATTTAATCGTTCTTCTTCCCGCGCGTCTACCGCTACGCGGAGCCCTTTTGCTTTCACTTCTGGCGGACGTTTTATTTATACGTCGACGTTATGACGAGCTCATCGTCCTTTCTCTTACCACCGGACGATTCTTTATCTCGTCTTTCATATGGATCCCGCGTAAGTCGCAGACGCGCACCATTATTATCGTAAAAATAAAGACTGCGAACGGAGAAGTAACGTTCGCACAGCGAAACCGCGAGTTTTGCCTTTTGTCGTGTGATTGACTGGAGAAAATTTTACCACCGCGGACAGTTGATTTTTATTACGTTTGTCGTTACGAACTGACCGACGTCACGTTTTTAATTGAATCGTTCTTACTTCGTCCACCGCATGCGTCAATTTGCACTATTTTTTAATACTGAAAGCAACCGACGATTTTAACAGAAAATACCGTATGATCGAAGATGCAATTTAAAACGGTCTTCTCATGTTCCACTTATGATATATGAAAAATTCATAATCGTTAAAAGTATTGTTTGCTAACACAATATTCTATGTACATCGGAAAATGTGCATGGAAAGTGAATAGATGGAACGTTAAGGTACTTTTAACGATCACGATGATCTATTGAAAGCATTCCGGTTTACTGAGCTCACTGCTTCTTTGATAGTGATCCTGGCATAAATGAGTCCAATTCTGACTCGATTTAACGGCATCTTTCAATTACCTCAAGGAGCACATTGACAATCATACAGGATCGTTTACTTGACATCCGTATAACTTACCTTTCAGCTGAAAGAACACGATTAGTTGATGAACATTCACTACCGTTTAAGGCCAAGACCCGTTCACAAGAACGTACAAAAAGAAAAACAATGACATACGAGCATTCTGGGAGAGCGATACTTAACAATATGTAGCCTACTATTCCGTAAGTTTTGAGGATGTGATAGGTGGCTATGAAATAAAATGATAACACAACTGAATTATTAAACCAAATAGTACATTTCATATTATATATAAAAATGAAAATATATTAAAATGCATTTGACATTGCTTAAAAATAATATTAATAATAATAATAATAATATTATAATAATAGTCATCAATAAATATATATTGTAACCAGAACACCTTGGCAGATAACAAATAATAAGTAAGCACGATAACGCTCAACTTTTTTAAACGTCGTTAGAAGAATTTGTACCGGAGCGGAGTCGTTACCGGAATCAATGAAACAAAACTGACGAATTCAGACTTTTTTTCTGCGACAATTCTCGCATAGGAAATCGAAACACGGTCACTTTTTTTGCCGTTTTACAGCCTAAACGCATCGTGTCTTTCTGTCGCGCGAATTTATGTTCGGACTCCTAAAGAATTTCAACAACGCTCGTTCTGTTTCGATATTTTAGTTCAGTGCCTCACACTATTTCTTCGACAAGTGGTGTTTTACCGTTTTTGCCGCTCGCAATTCGTTTTAACTTTCCTGTATTTCTTACTTCACTTTTGTGTTTCTACAACGCAGGTACCAATAGTATAAGAATAATGTTTGCTCGGTATCCGTTCGTAAATAGCAAAAATCGACCGAAATCCCTACCGTATGAAACAGTGTGCGCGGATATTATTGGTGGCTTACTTTTACCGTTAACAAAAGCTATTGTAACGAAGAAGGTTTCGCTCGTTTGTTCCCATTCTCCGTGTAAACTGGTGTATTAAAAAAAAAGCCTATCGTTCCTATTGCATAGAATCTACGGGATAATAATGATGAAAGAACAAAAAAGAAGAAAACCTATTATTCCTGTGTGTGTGAGTGCGTGTGCGCGCACGCGCGCGCGCACCCTTGCTAATGTGCGTAAACAATATGTAAATTAAATGTACGTGTGTCCATTTGAAAATAAACCCCATGACCAACTGATAATTACAGCAGCAGCAGCAGTAGTAGTAGTAGTAATAGTTATAGTTGTAGTGTCCCTATGCGCGCGGAGAAAGCCTTAAACAAACTTGAGGACGAGAAGCTAACGAATCGAAATTTGCGAATATTCGCGACCGAAAAAAGAAAACTCGCGATGCACTCTTCTCTCTCGTGACGTAAACACAGCGAACGAAAAGTATCGAGTAGCGTCTAATATAATAAACAGCGTTAATTAATAATAATATTGTACTACGCAATGAACCTTAACGTTTTGCACATCGCGTCGCGTTACAAAGTGCATCCCGCGACGCGACATTCATATAAGTATATAAATATAAAACTCTCGTTTATCTCTTGTGTTCTTTGTCACCGCGAATTAGGTTTTATCCCCATTTACGTTTACAAAATAAACGCGATTTCTTTCTCGCGGTGTGCATTTCGATAGCCAAATGACAACACGCGCGTTTTAAACTCGATTTTCCATTTTCACTCTGGTCAACCACCTACACCCCAACACGCTCGCTCTCTTTCTCTCTCTCGCTCTCTCTCTCTCTCTCTCTCTCTCTCGCTCTCTAACTTAACAATTAGATACTTTTAATGTAACAGTTTGGTAACATCAGTCAAAAAATATTTAAGATCAGTCCAATATAGTTTGTCGACTAATTAAGCGATAAAGACAAATCAGTCCAATTCAGTCTGGCCGACGTACATTGCGGGTGGCTGTTGTCTCTTTCCCGCATTTTCTCTCTTATTCCCCACGAATTGTTCTCGTCCACCGAAACACTCCCTCTCTCTATGACGGGCAACGAAAAAAAAGCCGCTTCTCGCCCGGAACGAGTACAACAGCCAGCCGCAACGAGTTCAATTCAACAATTCAGTCTTTCGAGAGTACGAAAAAAAGGGCTTCTTCGAACGAAGTTTGTTTTGCACTGGCCAATGGAATCGTGTGATTGGAAGCACCTTTTTATATCTCAATATAATAAATCTTTTTCTCGCGAATTTCGCTTCAGCTCGAGCATGCGAATTTCCCGACCGATGGGCCGTTCGCGAAGTAACTAGCCGTTCGATAATAAAAATTGTTATAGTAATAATAATTAAATCGCACGTTGCACACGTTCTCTCCTCTTGCGTTCCGCCGTTTCGTATGTTTTTCGTTTTCTTTAATAGCGCATCAACGCAGAGCGAAAATTAAAATGATAAACAGACAAAAATAAAAAAAAAAATAATAATAAAGAAACAGAAAAAGAAAAAAAAATCATAGAAGAAGAGACATACTCAAATAAAGCTCTACTAATATATAATTTGCAGTTAAATATTCATTCAATTTATATTAATTTCATTAATAATTTATTATTCTCATAATATAGCGCCGACCGCGGATCGGAATCGGCGAATATATATCCGCATTATATTTGGCCATTTTTACAGTAGTCACAAATCAATTTCTTTGAATAGTCTACTAGTTTAAATATTATCAATATCAGTTCTTTCTTGTCCTGACTACTATAAAATTGTGTTCGTTATTCTCGTAATTTAAAGCTTCGTTCTTCTCCGTCATCCTCTTTCCCGAACATTCTTGGATATCGTTTCCCCCATTATTTACTTTGTATAAGCTGCACCCGTGTTGTCGGCACTTTCGCACGCTCATTCTTTCGATCGTCCCTCATATCATTTCTCACTCTGCGCGACAAACTTACATTCACTCTCTCACACTCGTGTTCCCAATAACATCGGTCTACTAGCTGCATAATACGACTGATCGTGAAACGAAGCCGATGTTAACAATGAAAATATCAAGGAGAAGTATGCGAGTCGCATATCGAAAGTGCCACACGACACGGGCCAATGAATAGAACGTAACCTAAATTTAAACTATCATAGCCTATCTATAAATGTATAAGTGTCTCTGTACTCATGTCCATGTCTTCTTTACTACCCATGATGAACACCGTTTGGAGCGTGTGTAAGTACGCGATCTCTCTCTCGTAATCTGCATACGCGTCTTTCTTTTCCTGTTATTCCTACGTTTCCCTTCGTGTATAAATTGCGTGTACCGTTAAATGCGCGCATGTACGCAGTGTACGTTTAAATCCTTTGTATAGTCATGCACAGAGATATCGGTATGCTTGCTGTAAAATATATTCGTGTATGTCCTATCGTGTGTCACTGTGAACCATTTTGTTTGCGATCAATTGTGTTACAATTATGTTGATATACGACGGGACCTAGCCTTGCCTATATGTTTATCATTCAGGGACAATCGAAAACCTCCCCGATAACGGGCCAGGCGAACGTCGAATCGAAGTGACGAGGCACGATTTGATATTGAATCATACTGAAGAGAGATTAATGGGATTCTTCGCTTTGCGCAATTTTCCCGAGCTCAGAATATTCGCGAGTACATTTCGAACTGTCGGCATTCTTGATTCGAACAAAACGCAGGACATGTTTTTTTCCGCTATCCAAGGGAAAGGGAATTGTGTTAGAGATGTGAAATATAACTCGACGTTTCGCGATATTGTTATCGGGGCGGATTCATCAAACGTGGCTTATCAAAGTTCTACTAAAATATAGGTATATGTTATGTAGTCGGCTATATGCATATACGGCTATTATTATTTAGTATACAAGTAATCTGTCAGTGTTAGTGGACCGTGATATCTCGTCATTCTCGATCGCCTATTCTCTCTCCCGTTCTTTATCCAAACTGGCAAAAGATTGTTACTCCACACCCCCGCGACGCGATATCACGCCGCTTTGAAAGTTGATAAAAAAACGCTTATTTTCTTTAAGGTCGGCATCACAATATCTCCGCGTAAACCCTCGCCTGTCTAACCCTGAACATCGAAACGGAAGGAATTTCTCTGGTGGTTACGTAATGTACGGGCGAAGGGGATTATGCGTAGGCCAGATGAAAAGGGGGAAGATCGAAAAATAAATTCGGAAGATTATTTCGGAGTCAGGATAGGCGAGTGTTATCGGTCGGGAGTATTGTCAATCAGACTTTCGATAGATGGTGGAAAAAACCATCTGGCAATGGTCGCTGCAAAATGGACGGCGCGATAACGCGTAACGTTTCAACTAAACAAAACTGAACAATTATCAATCTAATAATAATTAATAATAGTAATATTAATAATAATAGTCGTAGCAACGTTCGTATGCAGGCAATAATAATAATCCATATAATATTAATAAAAATAACTGATGGTAATAATGATAGCAGTAATAATAATAATATTATTAATAATAATAATAATAATAATAAAAATAATTATTATTATAATAATAATTGGGTAAGGTACTTTATGTAAAGCCCGATATACACTACTGAAATGAACGCGAGTCTATGCAAGGTACCCCGTTAAAGCATTTAATATGGAATGAATATATTAAGATAAAATATATTATATCATTGCATCTCCACTCCTCTCTTAATGCCCGTCGCGAGACAACAACGAGACGACGTGAGACAATAATAAAATTGCTCCCACCACGGAATATACCCTGACTCGTTCGTTTCCTACATTTATTTTTTTTTTGTATAATTTTCTGTTCAATTTTCGTTTAAACATTTTCTTAACTTTATACAAACCGTGATCGTCGCCGACTCGCGACGGTATGCCCCCGGTTCCGTTATTTTTTTTCTCTCTGTCTCTTAACATACGTAACCCCAATCCCCAAGAAGTCTCATGCAACCTTCAAGTACGTCAAAACAATTAAAAATCCTTGAGTCTTCTGGTTTCGTCAATGTTCGTTTTACAGTCTTGTTCAAAAAAACGTTTAGACGTTTTTCTACTTTTTTTCCACCTAAAGTTAGTTGGACGATGGCATCTACGACACCTGGAAGTTTTCTTCATTCCCACCCCCATTTGCACCTTCCGTTTTTTTCATTTTTTGTTTCTTTAATACATCAGCCTAACTATTTATTACAGTCCTGTGCTTAAGTCGCCCCTTTGACGTTGTCCTAAACACTTTGCCTCGGTTTTCGGGGGAGCGAAAGTCGTTCGGAAGCATGTCACGTAAACCCTCCCTCCCCGTTGCGGTACCAATTGCGGCGACGCGGCCTCAATTATTGAAAACCCGTTGACGATTCGTGGCTTTGCCAAGAATCCGCCCCTGCCCGACGAAACGAACTCTCCTTTTGTGACGCAATACTCTATGCAAATCGCATTCTGCACACACGTCAGAAACCACCATCGACGCCCGACGACTATGCAAACAAGAGAGCTACACTATTAAAGGCGTAATATACGCCGAATCCTGAATACGAGACCTAGTTTCAACTAATTTACGAATGTTTGGTTCGTACGATGGTTCCAGTTCACGCGAATTTTTCAGGATTTTGACAGAATATCGACTAGAACCATATTTTGAAACATTGGACATTTTATGCCTTTGAAAAAACGTATCATGGCTGCGAATCGAAGCAATCATTGAGAAAGTCGAAGGTGATTTGATGTGAAACGTCAGAGTCAGACTCTAGAAGAGATAAACACGACGAGCAGATTCTGTGAACAACCTTTGCGTGAAAAAGAATGTGAATCGCCGATTATAAATTAATTATTTCCGTAAAAACGGCTCGGATAGGCTCTTCTCCATAGCAATTATCTTTGCTACGTCTCGTAAAATAAACTCAGCCAGGCATGCATTTTAAGCATGTCCGAACGTTCCGATATTTTTTTTAACGGGCAGAGATCGTACGCTCACAGCAGCTGCGCTTTTTATGCCTTCATATTCGTAACAATTGATAAAATTCATCTAACTGGGCGTTCTCGGGCGAGGGTGACGAATTGACGCAGAGGCGCCATTTAATTCACTGGTCCAAGGTTCGTGTTCGTTTTCGTTACTTTGTAATGATAAAAGTGCCCCGCGCACAATTTCCCGACCACTTCGTTTCGGTCATAGCACTCGCACGTTCCCTGCGAATCGATTTCACAACGAATATACAACGCCCCACAATCATCATCGTCCGCCGTATACATTAATTAAGAGAAGCCAACGTCCCTATCGTTTGGAAGCACTGATTTTGTTTCGTAAGAAAGTTTTCCCTTTCCCCTGCTCGCACCAGTATTTCGATCGTCCGCGCGAACCACGTACTCTTCCTTCTCTACCGGAAACTCGTCGCGCGAAACAGCATGCACGCGCGAGGAAGGTGTAAACGAAGGCATCCTGTGTTTATCAGGAAGAGCCTGCACAAAAAATTCCTGTTGCGCATCATTCCCAAGCGAACCCCGACCCGTTTGGATCGGACAAGGTGTCAGATGAAGGTCGATGAAATAGGAGCGCGGAACCGTTTCACGTTCGGGGAGGATGTATCAAAACTCGCCACTCTCGACCAACGAACACGCAGCCATCGTAACAAACAATTATTAATTAACAATTACAACAAGAACGCATACGGCAATCGTTTCCTCGTCTAGCGTACTATCAACCCCGTCTCTCGCCACGGGTCTCATTCTTACGACCGAACGTGGACCGGCTCCGGATCCAGCACCAAGAAGAAAACGGTCCCCGTTAAACGGGGAGACACGCAGTAGCACGAGTGGGACGGGAGTAAGGGAACGAAGGTGAAAAAGAGAGAAACGGAGAGGAAAGGAGAGCAAGGGAGTGAAAGGAAGAGAGCCGCGAAACCTCTCGAGCGTCCGTGCTGTCGACGGCTTCCGGTTTTAAATTGGTTCTTCCCTTCGAGGCCACCTGTCGGCGTGGCCTTTAAGCTCGTTTTCACAGTTTTCCACGCGCAATGTGTCCATTCGTCCGTTGCACGCTCGCGTTCCGCTCTTTCTGCTTTTTCTTTTCGCTTTCTGTTCCATTTTAGACGACGACGCACGACGAACGCCGGCTCTATTTCTGCCTACGATGATAGATGCTCTTGTGATTGTTCAGGCTGTTGAGCGTCCTGAACACCTTGTGGCAAAGCGCGCAAACGGCGCTGTTCAGCGGTTGAAAGTGCTGCTGCTCTTTGTGCCGTTTGAGGGTGAGTTTCGTCGAGAGGGTTTTCCCGCATACGTCACAGGTGTAGCAAACGCCCGGGGGCAAAAGGCTGCCGTGCAATGGATGGGACAGTCGCATCGCGAGGATCGCCGACGGCGGACCTGACGTTTGTTTATTATCGTTCGACGGAAACGTAACGGGGGTGGTCGTAGGTGATCGTTTCGTGCAATACGTCGTGATACCGCGGTCAAATTTCAAGGGACGAGTCGTCGGTTGCGCAGGCATCGCGTTGAAACAGAAGAACAATTGTAGTCGGACAAAATCAAACGATCGAACGAAACGTATATAACAAAACAAAAAATAATAATAAGTACATAGATAGTTATCGACAACAAGGCAAATAAAAGAGAGATAGAGAGAGAAAGAGAAAGAGAGAGAAATAGAGAGAGACGTAGAATGAGACAGAGAATAGAGATAGAGAGAGAGAGCAGTACATAAAAGTATAGAGAAACCAAGCACCATTGTTTCGTTACAATATTATCGACACCCAATTAAAAAGAAAAGATATTTCCGTTACGAACCAATATTTGTGGCGTAGGAGGAGGCACACGGAGAGCCACGTGTGTGGATGGACCCCGCAGCGCAAATCCGTGTTCGTGAAGGTAGCGGGTAGGTACACACAGAACAATGACGAACCAGAGCCGAACGTATAGCCGAGCGAGCGGGACCGGGAACAAACAAGAACAAAGATACGACTGCCATTAATATCGCTGGACAAGATTAGTGTACGCTGCTGGTATTTTTCTATGCGCAGGGGGTTTGAGGGGCGTCGAGGGGTTGGCGTTGGCCGCTCGGTGTGGATATAAGAGGATGAAACGATAGCGGGGAGACGTGTGTGTGAGGGTACATAATGTGAGGTTGTGTACGGAAAGCGTTTAATTACGGTGATAGTGCAAGGTTAGACTAGACGGTAATATCGTGACAGGAATAGAGGAGCAGGGGAGTGAAATTAGGTAAGCGGGCATACGGAAGAGACAAGTTGTTTAAACTGTTGCGGAAGGAAGAGAGAATGAACGAAGGAGACAAGTGGGATTTAATAAGAGGTGTGACGAGCAGAGAGGAGGAAGGGGGAGGGAGAGAAGCTTCGAGAGGCCGCCGATCATCCCTCTCAACGCTATTTCGGCGTTCCACCCCCGGTGAGCCAGGCGGCCGTTCGATTTTCTTAATGTGCGTCGTTTCTTTTTACGTCTCTGCCTTCCTTGCATAATGTCATCGCAGAGAGAAAGGTGGTGGCTCGGGGCTCTGGTTTGTCATTGATACCGTGATAAACGCGACGCGTTCCTGCGTACACGATCGATAGCTGATCGTCTATGCGCGTGCGGTTTGTCGGGCGAAAAAGCGGAAGAATTGTGTTCTCTTTTCTTTGCACGTGCTCTACTCATTGTTTGCACGCGGCTCTCGTGCGTGCCTGCCACGCGTGTCGACCGCTGGTGAAGCCGGAGGTTGGTCGCGGGGGCCCAATTTCGCTGCATTCTGTCCCACATCCGCTCGATCAATTGATGTCTATCAATTCGTGTCTTCGCTCACTAACCCTTTCGCTACGAAACATCATCTTACGACGGTTCACACGACATTTACTACAACTACTGTTTTAGGCAACTCCTATCAACGACGGCCAGCAAACTTTATCTAACATCCTTAAGACAATCTATAATACGCTAGAATTAAAGTCTCTCAACCGAGTACGAATAAAATTTACAGTTAGTCCAGAAGTATATCTTAAGTACGTACCGTCCAAACAGTTATCTTCATTAGAAATTGAGCTACGGTTGCACGTATCATACCGAAAGGGTTAGACACGAACTCAGTAACCGACAAAACATCCAATACTCGCCCTTGACTCGCCCAGCCGAATGTAGAATCAGAATGCAACGGGGCCGCAACGTGTCGTGTGCAACGTCATAGAATAAAGAAGAAAAAAACGAGAGGCACACCCCTCTCCGCGACGCTCTTCATCACACTCTCGTTCACTTTTTTTCGGATTTGTTTTACACCTTTAGTGAAGCTGCGGATTGTGCCTACACACGCCCGGCGTGGGCAAAACGTGCGCGAGAGCGTTGTAAGAGCGTGGCAGATGAACGGCGATCGGATTTTCCTCGCGGAGAGAGTACACAGCGTGTGAGAGACAGCGAGAAGTATTTCAAGCGCGAGGGTGCACGCGTAATCTTCTTTTCCAACACACAGAACGTATCATTCACAATGCCTTCCCCCATGGATGTGGACGAGAATAGAGTGTTTTAATGTTGGACAGAGAAAGAAGAGAATAAAAGTGAGACAGAACGAGAGAAAGAGAGAAATGAGAGAAGAGAAAGCAAGAGGAAAAATGAAAAAAAAGAAGAGAGAGAGAGAGAGAGAGAAAATGCGTGCGCTCAGTGAGTCAGGGACGTGTGTACACCCTCGCAGGTGTACATTGCGGGAGTAGTGCGTTTACGTCCGTAATGGTACGTACTACGTTCTACCATTGGATACACATGTATGTGGGTCGAGCGGAAGTGCACGCAGGGCAACCAAGTGTGACGCGGCCAAAGAGAAGAGAAAATGCAGCGGCAAGGTTACATAATTCTGAAGGTTAACGAGCGACACACACCGATGTTACCCGCGCGTACACCTTTCTCTGACCTGTGAAGAATAAGAGGGGGGGCTTCGCGCTCTCTCAGCGTACAAAAAAAACGTTTATTCATAAATAATGATAGTAATGGTAATAATTATTAATAATAATAACTAATAATAACTAAGAATAATTAATAATAATAATTAACTAATAATAATGGTATATTATATTTAAAAAAAGTTATAATAAGAACAACGTGCGTGAGTACAAAGGTCATGCGCTACTCCCGAACCCCCAGAAAAAAATAAATCCTATATTAGCGACCAAAATATATTATATAAACTCAGGTATAAAAGATTTTCTATTTACACGGGCGGCACACGCTGCTCGCAGGAGGCGCAGAACTCTTGCGCTCCCCTGTGCCCGATTAAAATGATATCCTATATACATTCTGCTCAGAAAACGCTGCTCTGCTTCGAGCGAACTTATGCAGAATCGTATTTTCGGCGAATGTTAAGCATTTGCACGAGTAGACACGCTTAACACATTGACTGCGAACTTGCATAATTCTTCATTTCAGGTTATAACGAAAGATTTCCTCATATGCTTTCGGTCGGTTTCTCTTATTGACTTAATCAGTTTCATTTAAAATATTTCCCGGTGGAAAAATGTTGGAACCATCCTCTTAGCAATTGTTCTGGGTCAAAATTGACAATTGTGTAATTTCACGGTTAAAATGGAGCGGTATGATTTTTTCTGCGCCAGAGAAAGCGTCCGTAACTATCAGCATGTGGTCAAAAAGTGGTAAAAAAACATGTTAAAATTCTAGTTTGCTTTGTAACATCCAATAACTGATGTTTTGCACGGAAAGTTGCCAAAAATCTTTAAGCGACATTTTATATGGTACACCATCGCTAATTTAAATGCTACAATCCTTGATAGAATCGGAAAAATATTAAACAATATTGCCATTGTAGTTCAAAACATGTCCACTTAGGTCGTTACAGAAAATCCAAAAACGTACAAAAAAACATAAACAGACCTACAAAATCCACAAGAGCCTCAGTGATATAACTATAAATAGACAACAAATGATAAAATATTGCCCCTAAATTAGGGTAAAAAAATAAAAGCTTTCCCACTGATTTGTCCGTTTGATAAGAGTAAATACAAAGTAAAAGAAAAGACAAATAACACTGTATAATTCACAGTAGATCGTCAAATACGTGGAAAAATTAAAAGTTTTCATTGCTCCAGACATTTATCCGAAAGTATAGCTTCTAACGGTATTAATGATAAACTCAACATACTCTCACCGAGTTTTGCATAACATAGCCTGAAATACTGGTAGACCTTATCCAACTTGGTCCAGTCAATGTGTTAAAGAACGATACACGCTGTAGATATGATTTTATTCAATATGCGAAAGCACTCCCGGCCAATAAAACAAGAGCAGCAGTTTCTCGGATCCGAGACTCTTCGACGAGAAGTAAAATTTTTGCGAAAGTAATTCTTGTTAGTTTCTCATTACGCTAAGTGATATTTGAGATCACGAAGACGTTTCATCTTGCTCACCGCTGCCCGAGCCAAGAACTGGCGAGCTTCTGTCAATAACGAAGAAAACTTCGTATCGATGACCGTTTGGTTTGTACAATAATGGAACGCTGAAGAGAAGTGAGCGCTACGGTTTACAGGAACTTACTATCCACTGCAAAAATGGAAACACCCCCGATATTGGACCGCGTTTCTGAGCGATCATTGTGTGTAGGTACGTGACGCGCATAATGCATAAAGTATAAACGATTTCATCGTCAATAAAACGGCTTACATAGAGCTATGTGAAATAAATTAAAATTAACAACAAATTAACAAGGTATACTCGCGCAGAAACGATGCCGGTAGTTTAAATTAAAAAAAAAAAAGAAAAGGGAGAGAGAAAGGGAAACATGTCATGCATGAAACGGAATTCCGGATGATGAGAATTTCATGCCTGCACAAAACGAAAATACATATTCGCATAGATAAAATCAAACGCATTTCCGGCGGCTATAAGCCCTTTTCCAATACGGTGTGAAATAGTTTCGCGCGATTATTAAAATTCGCTCGAATCCGCCGTTACGGAATATGAAGGACGACATCGGAAATGCCCGGCGCAATTCGAATATATGTGTCACCGTTTCGATTCATACGCGCGGATTGCCACGAATTGACACGCCCGATTATTCAGTTTCGTGAGATTGCACCATTTCCCCTGAATATAATTTTAAATAAACCTGTCTCGTTCACACGTCGAAACGCTACGCGCAAGATGCAGAGCACATTACGATTACAATAAGGTACGTTAGGGTAGTATTTTATTTATTTTCTTTGTACTGCAACTT
Source organism: Cryptocheilus praepositus (assembly GCA_033815515.1). NCBI lineage: Eukaryota > Metazoa > Arthropoda > Insecta > Hymenoptera > Pompilidae > Cryptocheilus > Cryptocheilus praepositus. Next base: position 6,170,833 of record JAWWQZ010000285.1, read on the forward strand.
TCCTCACAACATTAAATCAAGAACGAATTTCGCATAGAGAATGCGATCGCCGTCCTCGGCACCCGCATTAATTGCCACTGCGTGATAAAAAAATAACAAGTAACGTTCGACCCCTCGTCGGGATAAGACGACGAACGAGGGAACGTCATCTGTGCAACAGCTTCGGCCTCTTGTCGATCACGAATTTCTTTCTCTTTCTTCCCCTGCTTCGAACGTTTCTCGATAAAGGACTATATACAAGCAGCGCAACGTATATCACTAAACCTTATAGTGAAAAATCGAACTTTTAACGGGATCAGGATACTCTAGTTGTCTACAATAGTGTTCAGCTACGCGCCGTTTATCCCATTAAAAGAGAATCGTGGAAACTAGCAGTATTGTATTATTATCACATAGCCATCCCGGCTACCTGCAATTTCCGAAACCGAGAAATCGGTTAAGTCGGTTTAAGCGCCGAAAGTAGTAACTTCCGACGACACAGACATGCGCAACGCATTTACGACGCATTCACGACGCATCATCGACGCAATCAGAGGAGATCATACGAAGGTCCACCGCAAATCTGGCCTCGCGTCCGGAAATGCAAAACGCTAGGAACGGAATGTGTGCCCTACTTGTCGAATGTCGACGAACGAGATTCGATCCCTTAAACTGGATACTGGACCGATTCGAAATAACATTTCCCTCTCGCCACCGTGAAAGAATCGTCGGACAAGTTCATCAAACTACCATAACGTCGTACATCGACTATCCTTCGGTCATATCCAAGACAGAACGCGTGCTTTCGACGAAGAGGATCCGTCTGATCGTTCCCGCCGTGCTATCGACATATATATTCCCACGCCTGGCCTCGTCCCAGCGTTTCCGTTATTAATCGGGCAACGAGCCGCGGTAGGATCCAACGAACCGCAGGAATCGAGAAGTCTCTCGCGGATCTGTACCGATCCTTGGTAACTTCCTTATACTATGGACGAACGACAGTGGTTCCTCGGAACGATCCCTAGAGACGTTCATCCCAATCGCGGATGCTGCTGCTGCTGCTGCTTCTGTTGCTGTTGCTGCTGCTGTTGCTGCTGCTGCTGATGATGCGGCGGATGCTGCTGCTGAGAGTAATTTCTCTCGCTCTGTTCTCTCTGCTCTCTCTCCCGCTCTCGCATCTGCTCCTCCTCCTTCCGTTGCTGCTCGTTCTTGCTGTGCTGCCGATGGTAGATGCTCTTGTGGTTGCGCAGGCTGTTCAGGCTGGAGTAAACCCGCTTGCAGATGTTACAGATCGGTTCCTTGCTGGGCCTCGTGTGCACGTTCTGTATGTGCCGCTTCAACCGCGTTAGGGAGGTCAGGTTTTTGTTGCAAGGCTCGCATCGAAACTCATCGGACGCGCCGCTGCCGGCCAACAGACCTGGCGGCAGAACCAGACACAGGGTTACTTTGGTACACTTTGTACTCGGACGTCGGTTTTTCGGACGTTTTATGGGAGGGGGAGTAGAGAGACGTCCTCCTGCTGTCTTTTTTTTGGTTCGGTTTCTGTTTCGTCATTATTATCGTCTCGCACATGTAATCGCTCATCCCGCGATCGTCAGATTCGTCTCCCACACCAACCCCGTCTACCACACCACATTTTTGCGCCGAGAGAGAGAGAGAGAGAGGAGTGTGTGGGTTTTAATTCGTGCGCCCTTTTCTCTATTAGCCGCGCACGCGGCACCGTCACCCCACCAAGCCGTGCCCAAACTGTCCTTTTTACTTTGTTACTTTTTGAAACCACGTATGTATATATGATTACATATGCCTGCAGGTGCTACCACACAGCATCTCCAGTCGCGCGCCTCCCTCTTTATCCTCTTTTTTTATATGGGGCACGTCGTCGTGCTTGCCACATCGGAAGTGCCTTCGATACCGGGATCATCTTTAACCATTGTCACCGTCTGCCTCTGTCGATCATCCTACATGGTGAAGTCTTTCGCGATGATGCACACATTCCAGATGCGAGTATATACGCGATCCTCCTTCGATTCTTGATGTTCGTATTACTGCTGCGAAGCCTCTCATGATGAGACACGAGACACGTCGAGGAATTTGCCGTTTCAAAATTATCTACGAGATCAAAATGCATCTTTCACAGTGTCTATCGTGACATTGGTACCGGATGTTTTCTTTTCACATAAATAAGGAAACAATAAATTATGCGATTATAAAGATATTTATGTTGATAAATTAACGATACAATAAGACAAACATTACGTATACGTGATAGAAACTATATTCTATTCTGTAATTAAAGTAAAGTACACAATTCATTTCGCAAAACGTAAGTAGTTACTCTAATGAATCGATTATAAGTTACTTATCTAATGGTATCAAAATCACGCGCCTAATGCGATATAGGAAAGAAAAATAATAACGGCAGATTCTTCGTCTAGCTGTATCGCGCGTTGACATTAAATTTGAGGTAGTACGATGACAATGGCAAATACTGATCACTCTTTGAAGGCTCTTCGCTTTTCAAGAGGGCAGTGCGACAATCGAGGGCTCACTTTGAGCACTGTTCAGCGACTGCTTTTTTTTGATAGCGCATTACAGTAGTAGAGTGCAAGCAATTCCAAGATTCCAGTGAACGATCGTGAGCGATGACGTTAGTGTTTTCAGAGCACCACAGATGTATCCATGTCGATGCGTATTATTTACAGCGAGAGAGAGAGAGAGCAGGATAAATCTTGTAGGTAAATACGTGTGTGGATATAAATATATACAGGTGTGATATCTGTTTCTAAATGATATTGATGCGATGAAGCGTACAGGTCGTCTTTTCTGTACATTGTGGCATGTGACATTCTTCGGATGAGAGATTTCAATAAAACGTACCCACACCGCCCACCCAATAATATTCTCGGTCGAATACGCTATTATATCGGTCGCTTGAATTTTTTTGGTACATACTTTAGGACTCCGTGTAAATTTTCTCATTTCATTTTATTCGTTCATTGAGAACTAACGACACTTACATATACACACTGGTAGTACACGCTGACCATCGTCGACTTAACGTAGTTACAATTCAACAATTAAATAATCGACTCTAACCGCCTTGCGCGCGCCGAGACTAAACAGGTTTAACATGAGTCGCACGTGTTTTCACTTTTCCCTTTTGGCAAAGCATAGAAAAACAGTACAGCACGGTGCCAACCCCGCGCATGAGAAAGGAAAGGTGCAAAAGAAAAAAAAACGGACGGACGTGTGCGCGAACAACGATCTCGCATGTCTGTCATCCACTTTCTCTGCGCGTTTGTCGAAATCGAAAGTGTCGGCGCGACAAAAATGAATGTGGATTTTTTAAGCACCACGGCTATTTGTGCACGAAACGAGTTATCGGGCGTTGGAAACCGCCCTTTTGTCTGTCGACGCCTGGACAGACCCAGGTGTACTTAAGTGGTCGTTCTAACCCAAACAGTGAAACGTAATGGCGCTTGCAAATAAAACCGGCAAACGCGTTTTACATATCGGCGCACAGGTTATCCTGCGAACGGCTAAATTCGTACATTGACTGTGACGTTCAAGGTTAATCCCAAAAGGTCTTTCAAAATTCACCATAATATGGTACAAAAGTGAGTTTGCGGATCAATACGAAACAGCAACATCGGAATGCGACGTGTGGAATATCGAGTGAAAAAGTTTGGAAAGTGGGACAATTTGAATTGCACTTAACGAAAGAAACTTTCTGGATTCAAATTTATTGAGGCGTCGCGATATTCTTATGTATACAGTTCGTATTTCGAGTATGCGTTCGATCGTTGAAATAATAGTTTTTGTTTTAGGAAACGTAACGCTATTGTGAAGTAAGTTGTTGCAACTGCTGACAGTGTATTTGTCGATGCGACAGACGAATAATTTTGTGGAATATTGAGTCGTACAATATTGTGAAAGAACTCTTCTAACGGGCAATCGTTGGATTCTGTGTAGAATTGAGAATATCGCGATGGCGCCAGCAATTGGAGGATAACAGGAGGCCGGCTTTTATCATCAGCGCTTTAATCGATTGTTCCTGAATTATCATCGAACTCACGGCATTTCAAAATATCCGAAGTAGGTGAGGAAGAGCGCTCTCGTATCAGATGAGAATGATATCGATTAGAAATAAAGGGACACCCCCGAACGCACAGAGAACTCCGAAGTGGCGAAAATCCCGACTTCGATGAAACTCACCGCCATTAGCCCTGACGACACGTATGAAAGAACACGAATTCAACGAAAAGGTAAACTTTCAAAAACAAACCTTTTAACTAACATAAAATCTAGAAAACGTTTCGCTAAAAGCGTATCGTGTCTTTGGTATATACTAAGGTGACTCGCCCCGGACAATAAAAAAAAGACTAGCAAGCAATATTGCAAGTGGCGCTTGAATGTTCGCGCGACGAGTACCGAGTCTGATAATATCTCGGGAGAGTAACGCTTAACTTGCTAAATTATTTACAACGAAGAGGAACCTAGTGCAACAATTGCGGGCACGTTTAGGGAAGAGATCAGTCCCGTCGCTTTCTCATGTGGGGCGAGAGCGGGCGATCAATATCGTTATAAACCTAAATGTATCCTAAACATAATTGTCCATTCGTCTCTTGCGGAAGTAGAAATGATTCGAAGATCGCGGGCCTCTAGGTGATCGTTGCCGGTCAATAAGTGAGCTCGCAATGATCCTCGTGCTCCTTCCGCTCCTTTCTGGCATGATACTGACTCTTGTGACTGACCAAACTATTTCTCGATTTGTAGCTTCTGCCACACTGGTCACAGGACAACGATTGCGGAACATAGAAGTGCGTGTCGGCCAGGTGTCGCTGAAGCGACCATGCTCTGGAGAAGGTCTTTTGGCAGAAGCTGCAGTAGGTGCCGCTCATCGGGCGATTGGAGAACTTTAGCTCCTGCTCGCTGTGTCTGCGCGACGTCTCGCGTAGCTTTGGCATCGTCTGCAAGGTGTCGTTTTGCCCGAGCCATCGTAGGTCGCCAAACGGCGTGGTCTCGTTTTGAATCGCTCTATCGAGCTCCTGCTGTCGCTTGTGATGGTGATTGTTATTCGAGAAAGCGCGCTCTGTCTGCAGATCGGCCTGTTCCGATAGCAGACACGATTCGAGCTCGTCGATCTTCGGCGAGAGAGGCTCGGACTTTAGTACAATCTGCATCTGATCGTTAATGTCGTCTAAGAGATCGATTATCGGCAGCTCCTGCTGCTGGTGGTGGCTCGACACCACCTCGCACTGACTAGATCCCGTACTTTGGCTCGATTGCCCGGTTTGCCGTTGATTCTCGCCGTTGGTGGCGGACTGCCAACCCCCGTCCTCCTCGGCGACCTCCCGGTCTGCAACCAAAGAGGAGGGGGCTGAGTCCAACCGAGATTCACGCAACATCATGTACGCGTATATCGGTATAGAGTGTCTTTTAACGATCCTTTGCCTATAATAACTTCGTACAATCGCTACATCGGTCGTCTCTCCGTAACGGTATCATTGACTAGCCGCGTGCGCATTTAAACTCTACAAACGTAGCGTTTGATGTATAGATCGATAGCGCGTATCTGGTAAAGAGCATTGTTCGTCGAGAGAAGAGTTCAAAGGAATTCATGTTCTAGCTACTTCTCGAGAGCCATGCAAATTCGTATTTTTTCTCACGGGCCGACTGCCCCTATGACATTAGTAGTCGTGCACAACGACCCTTAGCGCAACAATCGTCACACGCCGTTAATTCGTCGTAAAGACGAGTGGTTAGAAATGGCACAAAGACAACTGAGGTGGATGCTGGAAGAAAGCAGGAAGGGGTACGCGGTTAAAAAGGGATGAAGTGGACGCTGAGAAGGAAGAGGAAGGAGGAAAGAGGCGGAGAAGAGGCGGAGAAGAGGCGGAGAAGAGGAGAACGAAGGAACGCAAGACGGCGTAGCGAAGGGGGGTGGCGAGAGGTGGCGGCAAGAGGAAAAACAGGAGGAGAAGTCGGAGGAGGAGGAGGAGGATGAGGAGGACGGAAGGGAGGATGGATGTACATCTACCGCCTCATAAAAGGCAGTATAACGTCCGCGCAGATGGGATGTCAATACAGCAGCGGCGGCAGGAGCAGGCCGACGATGGTTCTTTGCGGGGTTTTACCCGGCCGGTTACCCTGGCAACGGTAGCCCCCTCGACTGACTCCCCAACCCCCCGTGTCCCTCTCCGGTCCCTCTCGCCCTTTTTCTGCGGTGGCAAGAGGGGGATATATACCTAGGATGCGTATTATTCTTAATAACCCCCGTGTGCCGTGGCGCTGTATTATGACTGATGTTGACTCTAAGCGCGGAGAGCCAACGCGATCGATAGGCCGCCAGCGCCAACGCCGCCAACTGCGAATCCGCAGGAGAAGAGGGTGGTAGGTGGAAGTCGGGCAGGATGGCAAGGGAATGGCAAGGGATCGCAGTGGGATCACCAGGGGGTGGCGAGAGGATGGCGAACCTGCCGTACACGCGCTCCGAACCAAGTCGAGTGGGGGAGGGAGAGAAAAATCTAAGTGGCTTCCGGATTGGTTACGCGGGTCTTACGAACTTTCGAAAGAGTTACGTGTAGAGCCAAGGGTGGGGAGCCTAGACTTGGAAAGGCAGAAAGATGCGAAGGAGAAGAAGTATCTCTGTACTGCTTATCTCTGTCCTTCCACTACTACTGTGCCCGATACTCTCTATCTGCGCGACACACCGCGGTTGCGCGCTTCCCGACAGAAGCGTCATAAAGCGGTAACTTTCGTCGCAGGAATTGGATTGTACTTAAGCTCTGCACTGTAATGAGGCTGCATAAGGCAAAGTAGGTTTCGTTAGCGGAGACCGTATTAATGCGCCGGAATTTGCATATAGCGCCGAGACCGCGGTCCCGATTGCGTAAGGACGAACGTGAGAACTTGAAAGAAAGGAAAGCCGGGTTTTTCCGGACTGGTCTATGGTTGGCGAAGCCGCCGGGCCTTAATTCCATCTTCGCGCCTCATAAATGGGAGACCCGACCGTTCTCCTGCCGGTCGGGAAATCAAATGAGGAATGTAAACAGTGCAACCTTGGCGCCGCGCAAAAAGCAAATCGGGGACGTTCCAGAAACTGCGTAATAAACCTCAGCGAATGTAGCGCGTAATGTTTTTTTTCAGCGCCGTGTCATTTTGCAAACATATCATTACATTCCTGGTCATGACGAAAATTTTCGAGGACGGAGAAGAGAAACAGAAAGGCAGAAAAAAGGAAAACAGGCACTTCGAACGACAAAGAACAAACGACCCACGTTTGCATATTTGCGGTGACGGGGAGAGAGAGAGAGAGAGAGAGAAAGAGTTAATTTGACGAAATACGCTAACGTCGATTGCGCGCGCGCGCCGTCACGAATTCGTTTCTTTAATGAACGAAATTAAGTGCGAGGATAATTGATCAGGCCAGTGTTAAACGCTGACTAGGCAAAGCCTCTTGCACAATTATGCGCTCGTACGTCGATGAGAATTGTCGTGAGTCGGTGAGAGGCGATACACTAAACTGCCTCAACAAATTTAGCGACTCAACGAGAAAGACCTTCACCTTGCCACGGAGGAACATGTAGCGCAATGCCTCTTAAGGAGATCACGATTGTGCACGGTCGCGCGATACGAAAACAAATTTCTGCGATACGCCTTTAGCCTCTTCCACGATTACAAGGAGACCTTTTACTTTTTCAACAAATATCTTAGATAGCGAAATGCACGCGTAGATAAAAGCGGAACTTTCACTGAGTGGTCTTAGACAGTTTGACTTATCGATTATTTTTATCTCGACGTAATCGTGTACTGGCATCGTAAAAACAAGGCAGCGGAGGCACATTTCATTTCGATCGTAATTTCGCCCAATAAATATTTGGCTCGTCCGAGCGGCGCGGGCCGCGATGTATAAAAACGTTTGTCGCTTTAGTCGCGATTAACGAAAACGCCACGGTTTATCGGCATCGACGCGCTCCGCTAAATTGTAAAGGCTTTTGAAAAGTTTTGCAAAATGAGACCGGTGCCGCAACAGAGTAACTGATATAGAACGAAAGTGTAAATCTCTCCCTCTTTCCCACTACCCCGCCCTCTCGTTACTCTCTTCCTCTCTCTCTCTCTCCCCCCAGCGCAACTCAACACACACGCACGGCCTCTGCTGTTGCGCAGTTTTCGAGGTCACCTCAAGTTCATCATCGATAATAGCACAGGCGAAAACAAGCAGCTAGACCTGGGCGTCCCCGATAAGTACATACTACAGATAAAAAATTCCGTCGGATTCGGTTCGGAACGAACTTTCGTTCGGCCTTGACAGGCGCCGCGTTCGCTCGAAAGCAAATTACTAACGTGATCGTGACCACCGGAATGACGATGGAAAAGAATCGTGTGGGTGCGTGAGTGTGCACGAGAGGAGAGAAGGAACAGAGAGAGAAGAGGAGAGGAGAGAGAAAAGAAGCGTGGAGAAAGGGGAAGAGGCTCGGGGGGCGAAGACGGGAAAGAGACATGGGTATATTGAGTAAATAGACCTGTGCAAGCAAGATTCGCGTCACGTCAGCGAAAGCGGTTTCGCGCATCGATGGTTCGCCACGCCAACAGATGGCACCATGAATTCCACGATTCATCAACAGCTGATCACGGAGCAGCGTTACGCAACTCCCGGCGGCAACTTCGTGCGCCTACGACCGCCGTCGCTTCGGCCAGAGTCTAAGAGAAACGACCTCTTTTTTTTCCCAACCGTCCGGGAGAGCCGCGATATTGGCTCGACCCCGCGAAATAACCAGTTTCGGGATTGAGCCGATTAATTATGCGCATCGTTTGCCATTAATTCGTAAGCGTCCGATCGGATCTCGCGTGTGCAGCGAAAAAAACCTTGTCCGCCGAATGAATGGGCGCACCCTTTTGCCGGTATAATGACGACACGATGCTCATGGCGTTTCTTCCGCTTTACGGAACGAGCGCGGGCCGAAAATGATTGAGCAGCAAGGGCGTGACGAGCTTCGCTAAGATCGGGTAGCGCTCCCGTTGCTCGACGGTGGCAAATTTTTGGCTCGCGACATTTAACAATTCGTAAATAAACCTGCTCATCCGGTTCGTTAATTCGGGCACATCGTATGACGCTCCATGAGGCGTACTCCATACGGCGCAACCACTTTCGTCGCAGGAATTCGGCCGAGTGACAGCGAATAAAAGAAAAAGGCCGGAATGTGAAGGAAAGAGGAAGAGAAAAAGAAAGAGGGAGAAAGAAGGGGTCCGCAACGTACGTCCGGCACTGCGAGGACGTCCCGCGGAATAAATATTTGCTCGGTGCGCGTTGCATCGAGAGGCTGCAGTGCGGTCTCTCCCGATACAGAGCCCACGGAGAAAGGGAGAAGGAGAGAAGAGCAGGAAAGAGAGACGGAGAAAGAGAGGATAATGTACTCGGCATCTCTAGCTCAGCACCCGCTATTTTTACGCGGCTGGGTTTTACAACAGGTTACTGCGCGGGGCAGCAGTCGTTCACGGAACAGAGCAGGCAGAAAAAGAGAGAGAGAGGAGGGAAAGAAAAAAGGAGCGTCTTCTTTCGCCGCGAAACGACTACAAGGGAAGCCTAGCCGTATCGGCTTTTTAAACAATCTCGCCGGTGCTTGAAGAAAAGCGGGCTAAGAATATTCAAGCCCGGGGAAAGACTTTCTCCTGCCCCTTCGAGAGTGCGCGCGCGCACGTGTTCACGGTAGAACCTGCGGGGTTGAAGGATACACGGACGGTTTTCAAAGGGGTGTCGCGGTACAGGTGTGCGCGGACCGTGAAGCGCTAAGAGTACAAGAAACGGAATAACGTCGGGTAGAGAAAATAACAGAAGCCACGGGAACGCGACTGAAGTCGTACCGACCCACCCCGCGGGCTCTCTATTACTTTCGTTGCCGTTATCGCGGAAAGAAACGCGTTTGCGAATTATCGACGCTTCGGGGAAAATCAAAGAGAATGACCGAATGCGGAAAAAGCAGCGCAAATGGAGCCGAAGAAAAATTAACCGTATTTATCCGGTTGTCCGCACTCTAATTGCGGTTTTTCGCCTTCATTTTTCGAACGACTTCGCGGTCGTTACGATATCCGTGCCTAGGAACATGCGAACCGTCGCCATATGCTCACAGACCGGGTACGTGGAAATAAAAAGATCGTCGACCACGTCGAGTAGATCCGAGAAACGAACAAAGAAGCTTGGAACCGAGGCGAGCGCGTCGTCGTTCGCATGCTGCAATTCACGCGCCGCCTCTCCTGCACTTTCTCTATCTCCCGCTATTGTTTTTTGCGTAACTGCATTATGCATTAACGACGATTAAGTAGTACCGCGCGCGACTTATTGATGTACGACAGACCCAATGCTAAAAGAATTTATTTCTGTCAGATAACGCCAAGAGTGTATCGCTTTGCCGGAGTTAGAGAGATGCTCTTTCTCTCGGTACGCCGCTGCCTCTCGCTTCCCGAATGAAGTCGTCGAGCGACTTGAAACGCTTCAGCCACGTAATCGTTGTTCCCGCAGTATCAAAGTACTTAATGCAAAAATCTCGAAATACCCGACCAGATGTTGTCATCGACGCTATTCTCAGTTTCATAAATTGCATCCGTTTCGTTCGCGAACGCGAAGGGGCGGCGTCAATGAATTCGTCGCATGGAAAACTTGTAATTGGCCGAACGAGTTTTCGAAAGAAGCACGTATGCTATCTCGTTCGATTTTCGCGCAAAGTACTAACGCCAACGCGTTGGAAAGCTTGTAAAGAGAAGCGCCGAGAGAGACCGTCGACCCTGCAACCGTCACACGCTTAACTTTTGAATCGGTGCCAACCGCTCGACCGCTGCAATTTGCCCCGGCGATCCTCGAGATTTTTGTCACGAACAAACGCAAATTTCCGTGATAGGCCATCGCGTTCTATTAGATCAGGGCGATACGGGAAATCGAGGAAAAGCGAAAAAGCCGTGTAACGCGCGACGACACACACTGCACCGTCAACGGAATGAATGCAAACGCCTGTGAACGGGACTTTCTTTTGTAATGAACGCTGCGAAAACAAATCTATTTCCGTTTGACCACGAGACGTTCTATACGATCATGAGGCCGTTTCGAAAGACGACGGGATAACAATTTCGTCGTTGAGGGAAACACGGCGTGCGAGCGAGAAAATCGTGGAAACCGAAAGGCATCATATTTTTCCTTCAAATGAAAAGAGAGTAGAATGTGAAAATAGCAAGTTATCGGCAAGAAAATATAAAGCCGGGTTCAGCGAGCCGGACGAGTCGCGAACGGGCGTCGTATAATTTAATGCGTCTAATGATTCGCAGTGCGCGGCAGGAACGTGAGTGGCGTACCAAGGTCGTCGTATTTTTAGTTGGGCCAATGTTTAGTTGGCCACGTTCGTCGGAGATAGAGGGACCTTGAATTTCGCGGATAACATCTGCGGCCTTATCGACGGCCCCTGATAGCTTTTTCAGTACTAACCTAGTATAAGCCAGGCGTTCAAATATTAATTGACGTGACGGGGCCGCACCTGAATTTGCTTTGCGTCGCACGGTCAGGACGCATTTGTTAAATCTTCCCTCAAGGATCGTTCTAGAAACGGCGATGCTCTCTTTGCGCCCTGAATTTTCGATGCTTGTCGCGAGTATGAGCACCACGGGCCGGCTTCTTGCCATTTTGCCCGAGACGGACTCTCGGCTGCTCGAGACGGGAATTTAGAGAGATATGCAAAACGGGAGAGGTATGATCGGCCATGCCGTTCCGGAGATAAATTTTTCAGAAACCGGGATCGTTCCGATGCCAATGCGCGCGCGATATATATTTTATTTATACAGCGGGGCGTGGTTGCCTTATGCCGCGGCGACCGCGCGCTCTCCTTTACATTATCGTTTAGAAAAACGACTGGGCAGGGATCTTCGTTAAAATGGCACAGCTGTTTGTCTCGTGACGCGGTCGAAAAACTATTGTGCAATAGTTGCGAATGGAGAGACACGAAAAAAGGTAAGATTCGAAAACACGCCCGACCACCGGGCTGTTAACTGGGCCGGAGATGTGCGTGAAAATCAGGACCGCAGCACGCCCTTCGAGATCCACGAATAATGTCGAGCTCCAATACCGAAGCTCTTGCGATTCGCGGGTCGCCAATAGCACTGAGGGTAATACAGTATTACTATACGTTGTACACGGGTCAAATGACAGTAAATCGTAAAAGGTGATAACTTAAGCATCCTCCTATCACATCCTCTTTTATACTCAAAACAAATAAGCTGTAAAGTTTCATAACGAAGCAGCTTACGGCTAAAGTCCATACAATTACGAAGTACTAGCTATAAAGTTTAATTTATATATTGGTTACGCTTATAACGTACATCGATATGTAGACGATGTCATAATAACGCTGTCATATCGTCGGGTATCTGCGCGACAGCGTTCTACATATATGATAATGTGTATGTGTGTATATGTTCCGATACAATTAAACGGGACGACGACGACGACGACGACTACGACGACGACGACGACGACGACGACAACACTGATATACAAAACTTAATGATGAATTGGACAATACGAGCACGGCACGTATAAATAGTGTCAATGATCAATCACCGAAATTCGATGATGGGCACAATGAACGGGAATTTGAAGCGTCGAGAATCGTCGACTTTGGTGTACATCGACAGAAATAGAGATACGTAGCGTGGACAGTCCGCCGCCTCAATCGTTACCTGTGTGCTTCGGCACTTTACACATACGTATGACGCATTCTGTCAACGTTTCTCGCCCTATCGAAGTAGTAACGATATCGCGACGGACTCTTTAAATGTTGTACAGTGATGCCAAACTGATGTTTCTTTTCATTGATCTTCGCCAATTAGAGTGATACTCCGAATGCGGTGGTCTCAATGACGAATGAATGTATCTGCTCGCCCGAACGCGAGGATCACGAAGTTGCTTTTCTCTTTTCCTTTTTTTTTTATTCTCGTGGGACCGAATCTTGTCCCGCTGTCAGTTACGCAACAACATCGTAAGCATAATTTGAATCTATGAATGCAAATAGCGAGCTTGACTCACGCCCAATGATCTTTCCTACAGAATGCGTAAGCTACAATGTATTAATAGAGCAATAGGTAAAACGTTCGGTATTTTGTGACTTTTGCAAGACGCCGCGCGTCGGTCGCTCTTATACCCGCGACACGCGTGAATTTTGCAGCGAAAATGTTAACACCAATTATCGAAGTCATTCGGCTTCTTTGAAACGCGCACGACGGAGTTACGCGAAATAAACAGACCAATTTCCCGCGTGATATCCCACTAACTCAGCAGATAAATTCTTCGTCCTAATGCCACTCTGTCCGCGCGCGTTATGATTTCATGATATGCAAATGCAAGCGAATCGTGATGGTACCGTATAGAATGATGATATTATGATTTTGTAACGCATGCCAATTAGAAGAAGTTTAATCTTCCAAAGCAGACAGTAGTGCTCTTTCACCGCAACCAATAAAAAAATTTCATTCTTGTAAATTTGTGATTTTGTTAGTTTGATATAACTGCACAAGTCTTTTAGTTACTTTTTTTTTTATTGAAGCGAGCCGCTACGCCGCATATAGTAGCGACCGCGATGTATATCGACTGTCGGTGGAAAATAAATAGAGTAGCGTAGAAGTGCCCTTTGGAAAATCAAAAGAACGAGGACAAAACGAATTGAAGAAAAAAAAAAAAAAAGAAGATACTCGCTAAGTGTTTTGTCATGTCACAAAAGGGGTAAGCGTGTCATATCGATCACAAGTTCTTCTCATGTGATTCTAATGATTTTGAAGGGCAGAGCTAAATATAAATTTTCTTACCTTGCGAAGTTCCTGCTAAGTCCGGTGTTTGTAAGCCATGGCCCAGTCCTGGAAATTTCACTATCGTCACACATAGCGTCATTTGTTCCCGATCTGAGCGATTAAGTAAACGGCCTGCACGCATTGTCGCAATTACAGAAACAAAAAGGAACCGCTATGAAGATATTTACCTTTTCTCGGTTTAAAAATCGTTTTTTTTTGTTTTTTTTTTTAAATCTGTAAACTATGAAAAATCACATTACAAATGTTTAAGGCGAAATTCGAGATACATAACCTGTAGTGGCATGTACTCCTATCCTCGTATGAAATGTTTCGAAATATTTTAACACATTTTTCTCAAAATATGATCGCTATACCAACTTGACATAATTTTTCCCGACTTATCAGTCTAATCTACTTCTCGCTTCAAGCAAGGTACTTTATGCAGATTTATGGGTTTTCATTGTCCAGACTTGTAACTTAACCAAAACAATTTTTCCAGCTTGAATTTGTGTCGGCTGTGAACGCACTTTAAACACTACGAAAGTCAAGCATTTAACTGTTTCACATACCGGTACGTCTGTGTAAATGTGTAACTCACAATAAAAGTAGGCAAAAAATTTTGGAAAAATCATACCGGCATTTTTTTCAAGACATTTCTCAGGATTTAGATTTCTAACGATCGAAAACAGGTAAATATCCTCTTAAAAAAGGACCGTCAAGACCGGCGACGCGAAGTTGTAGGTGGCAGTACAATCGCGCTCCAACGCGATCAGTGGATACCGCCGTCGGCAGAATTACGCGCGCGCCGTCAGAGATCGTTTACATAAGGAAAACACTATCATTACGCCGTTACTCCAAAAACAGCATACAACCCATGCACTGTACAACATTTAACTTCGACCGCGCCTTCGTCCAGCCTCTGCCTGCACGTGCAATGCCAAGGTCCCGCGAAAAAATCAAAACCTAACCCCCCTCGACGTCGCCAGGCATCGTCGGAATCCAAACAAATACTTCGGAACGCAAAGGTGCGAGGTCTCATCGCCAACAAAACTCACAACGAAAACAAAAGAGCCAACACGACCGCGAGAGCGATAACGTTCCGTTAAATTGGTCTGTGCGTACAGGCCTCCCGACGGATGATCGAAACCCTACATACCTGACAACGGTGTATGATCTGTGGTGAGTGCCGCCATACTGAAATTAAAACTTCCGGGCGTCGACGTGAATAGCTTACTCTCGGGCAAGAAGTTTTGCGTGGGCGTGTGCTCGGGTTCGGGTTCGTGCTCGTTACTACTCGCCGATGCCGGAGGTCGATCCGACGCCGCGGCTCCTGAGTCCGAAGAGTCCTCGTTGTTTCCTCCCGTCCCGCCATTTCCGCCGGTCAGCTCCAGCGGCTCACACTTTATGTTATCCTCCACAGGACTGCTGTCCTCGTGCACCCCGTTGCCCTCGACCTTCGTCGACAGATGATTGTTCTTCACCATCGAGAAGTCCGTCGGCGTCGCGTCGTTGTTGTTCAACGGCGGCGATGGCACTCTGGGTCTCTTGGCCGACTCGTCGTGCAGATCGGGCGTGCGCCTTTCGTTCCGGCGGATCTGTGTGCGACGCAACAATTGCTGCATCGTCGTCGGCGTCGGTGTGACGGGTGTTGGCGGGGAACCGCCCCGCGGGAAGCCTTCTTCCGACTTTTCGTGAAACGGCAGATGATTGCCACCAGCAGCCAGCGCGCGGACATGCGAAAGCTGTAGGGCACGCAAAAGAGAGAACCTTACAGTTGCCACACATTTCTGGGGTGAGTCAGAGGTCCCTGCGTTTTTACGTGTAGAGTTAGTGTTTAACCACTTGCGCTAGAAAGACGTGCCACGCACGCCGAGATGCTTTTATTCCAAAGCCGCCAGCGACATGTATACCACGTCGATAGGCATTTGTCGCAGAAGCAAAAACGACGTGTCTTTTACATAGACGCTGATATTACATCAATAGCTGCTACTAGGCTTTATGGCGAATTTTTTGCATTTATAGTAAAATCTTTTGCGTCGGCATGTTATATTGTAGAGCGCGGCAGCCGAAAATTAAATCGTAGCGCAAGTGGTTAATCCATTGACTGCCAACTACGAGATTTCTCGTAGTAAGCGTCTGTACTAAAACTGCCAGCTATGAGTTATCACGTAGTGTTTTTTTCGGTAATAATATCGATAAAATCGTAAATGCCTTGTAAAAGCAATTGATGTCGGAACGGCGCTTCAATACTTCGGCTTCCAAGAACTTTGCGTTACCGTAATCTTGCACGATTTAGTTATGCTCTGCAGTATTTCATCGCATCGCGGTTCTAACGTAGCAAAATACGCTTGGCAGTCAACGTGTTAACCACTTGTGCTGGAAAGTAATGCTTTCGTCACAGAATCGCCAAAGACGTGGTATGTACGTCGTCATCCGATTGTCACAGAACCAAAAACGACGTGCATGTATTTTATAATCAATCGATGCTCTATATTCCTTAAAAAAATTATAGAAAGTCCTAGGTCGAAAATGAATTAGTTTAGAAAATTTAAATCTTTTCCCGATTTCTCTGAGACATCGAACACTGTGTGCCGCCTCCCTATGAATTACACTGGACCGTTCTGGTATACGCGTCGGTGAATTTTTTGCCAGCGCAAGTGATTAACGACCAACACGAGCGATTGAATTTGTAATTGATGTAATACAGGTTAGAGGATTTGGCGAAAATTTTGATTTGGTACTGTTTCGATGTTGTTGTTGTTGTTACCGGTCGCGGTCAGTTTACGTCTAATAGGCGCGCGCACAAACTCGCCGAACACAAGTGCGTAACTGCGCCTTTTCAAACGCCACGAGCACACACACGCTCCCGGAATAGAAGGCTTTGTTTCGCGAACGTCATATTCGGAACTATCGGGTGATGTTTTTTTTACGGTTAATACAGAGGCGTACTTTAAGAGAGATTACTTTCGACCACTCGACGTTTTGAGAAATTGATTATCTTTGTTTGCTTGACCTATGACAATTATGGATTGAAATCAAGATATAGGCGCTCTGCATTGAGATAACAGGGGGGACGGCTTTAGTAGTCATGTCTATTAGAGATAATACACCAAGGTAAAATTTCTTCATCATGATGCTTGCGATTTCACAAGGTTAAGCTTATAACTTTCATTTGCCCGTGTGCAAATGTGAACATTTTTATTACCCAGTTGGAAAGAGGGAAGTAGTTTATATTCACACGTGTCAAAAACTCACTTCGTCCCTATCTGTTTGGTCAGCTTGTTGCGTAAGCCCTGATACCCTGAGGACTTCAGCAGTTTTCAGAAAACTGCTGAGGGAACGTTGATGCACATTTACTTCGCCATGATAGATGAACTCTACCAAGGCGTGCAAGTCACTAAATGCTACATCTTGGAGTACTATCACCGGGTGTTTACACGGTGTGCTCTGAAACAGAAATAGACATTGGCGTTAGAGTCAATATTGGGGGAAGTTTGAACTATACATTCAATCGTAGAAAATTTGAGAATCTTACTTTAAGCAGCTCACGAAAGTAAGGACTGCAAGCAGAAAGTACAACCCGATGTGCTTTAAGACTCTTGCCATCGCAAGCCAATGTGACATCCACAAAGTCCTCATCATCCCGCAAATTTTCAAATGCTGATGTTATGCTGCTCTGGTAGTTGTTCCATCGCAGACAAAAATGTTGCGTATCTACCATCGTTATGTCTATTCACCTGCAAACAGAAATAGGATTCACAGATTTAGAATGGTCTGGTGAAAAGTATTCACTGTCGCAGATAATTTAGTTCAATAATAAGTAACTGATTGTGCAAGTAATGTCCTGTTCAGATAGAACATTGATAACTCCAGGTATGTCACTCAGTGGTGTAAGTAGAAAGTATTGCCACAGCACACTTCCAGCTCTTGTTAATCATTGGTAAAGCCAGTGTAATAGTGTCAGTGTATGACTTCACAATTTTTATTTGCTGTCAATATGCTCTTTAGAGAAGGAGCTAAAAGCAGGAAAACTATTCATAGTAGATTAATTGTATTTGTATATTATGTAAATGATCGGAAGATATTATATAATGCCAGTACCAGAAATTACTGAAGCAATATGCTCATAATGACCAAGGTATTAGAACAGATGTTATTTCTGTGTACCCTCAAATTCAAAAATTTATGTAAGTGATAAAATGGTACATAAGCTGTAGAAATTAATTGGCATGGAAAGCACGTAGAAAGTCAAACTCGTAGAAGTGGAATGGAATCAAGTGTAGTATACATTATCATAAGACAACATCCTGTTATATTTCTCCATTAATTATGATATAGAGCAGTGTGAGGACAATGTCATAATAGTAAGTGTATTTTGGATGATTTTTTAATAATTCCAAAACTTTATAAACTTTTTTTTATTAGGCAAGTGGCTACATAAAAATGTAGATGTACAGATTTTATAGTTATCAAGCATTCTAATGTGAAACTCAGAAAACTTGTGTTGCTTTATTGAATACATAGAAATCAATGCACTGAGTAACAATGAAGAGCTAAGAAATGCACTATCTTTTTTGCTTCCAACATTCAGTAAAATTAGGTCGTCAAGCTGGAGCCAAGCCAGAACATACGATTAAATAATTGCCTCTTCTTATAAAACGCAAGCATTAAATGTATGCTGATAGTGTTATCTTCGCAAAATGATAAAAAAAATCTTAAAACAAATTTACAGAGCTGATTCCTTGCATAAATGTAGTTGTATGCCATAATAGAAACATGGCATAGAGATGGCAAATGGTTAATAGGATAATCGCTAATTGAACACTTTTACATTTATTTCGCGGTATTCACAACCTTAAATAATAATGAATGGTTTATATAATGACAAGAAAAAATACATCTATCCAAGGAGTCGGCGACGTATACGCAAAACGCTCAACATTATTTAAACGATAAGCGACGTTGTTAATTAACTTATGTTGATACGCATGGCGCGCTCGATCCATTATTGATAAATACGCAAAAAAAACATCTAGTATAGCTCCTGACAACTTATAGGTTGCAAGACACAGAAATTATTGTCACAGTTTATTAACTGCGTTATCACATTCAGCTAAATTTACCAGTGACGAATTCGAGATAAGTTTGGCAGACTCGTAAAAATCACTAAACATTGTTTGATAATATGGGGTTCGCGGCGTATTTAATGATCTAGGGAAAAAAAGCGCAAACGCCGAAAGTTGCACGTGTTTTCGGTTGATATGGGATTCGTTAGCACGTCAGACGTAGTTGCAAAACACAGGCAGTACGTAATAACCGATATCTTAGAATGAATAGCAATTAACGATACCATCCAGTGATTGAATCCGACGCGTGTGAAGCACTGAAAAAAGCGAATTACGTAAGAAGTCGTAACTCTACAGGTTCGCGGTCCATGAACAACGCACATTTTTCGTATACCATCGCGGCAAGACGTGTGTCACAAAAACAAACCGTCCGAGTTTTGGGAGGCGAATGAGAAAAATAGTGTGTGTATGTGTGTGAGAGTGTGTGAGAGAGAGAGGCACTCGTATTCGGTTTATATACGATACCTTTCTTGTTTACAATCGGCACTACAAACGTACGAATTACATCTAAGGCACATTCACCGCACTTCCCGCAAGGCAATCACAGTTTGAGGAAAGTAAGTACGTTATCGCGAAAGCACACCTATCACTCGTCATGCCGCGTAAGCTAATGACCGAAACAATGGACTGTCGTAAACTGCTCTTTGCTGCGTTTTATCTCCACAACGCCACCTCGCAAAAAGTGCGCACTTCACAAGTTTCCTACGGGCAGGCAGGCAGCAGAGTTCGTTCGGCCAGTAGTGGTAACGTGCCCGTACCGAATGATCATTCCTCGAAATGCCGTCGACGACGATCGTGACACATCCGTCGCCTCGGTTTCCCGTTTTTTTCTCGTTGCCGGCGACTTGAACGACGCGCCTTTCTCCGTCAACGCACGACGACGACGAGCACCGCAAATGGAAAATCACGTAACTGGCTCCTCGCAAATTCTCGCCTCGAGTCCGCGTGCCGCCGCAGTGGTGAGAGAGACGTGCCCCGGTAAACAGAGCGGTCCCCCCAATAAATACAAACTTGGACGTTCGCGTGCGGATTAGCCACCCCGAAGGTCGTCGAAATCGAACGAGCGAACCGTGGTACGTCGTTTCCCGCTTCCCGTACATACGGCCTTGCGATTCGTCGCGAAACAATCACATGTCCCCCCGCGCGCGCGGCGCCAAGATGAACCGCAGACGAGGAACGCGAGTAGCTAACGACGTCGGTACCGCGAGCGAGCAGTTCGAAAAGCGGAAACGGGAAGATCGTCCTGCAAGACACCTTGTCACGACGGCCGCACGTCGGTCGCACGACGGTCGCACGCCAGTGCTCTATCGAGGGAGAGAGAGTGTCCCGTCACGCCGTTGCGAACTAACCCCCAAAACGTCACGTCACGACTGCAGCCGTGTGCCTTCCTTCGAGCGGGCGTACGTCGCGGCAGCGAGGCCGCACGAAAACGTACGAAAAGCCGGCGATCGTCAGTAGGAGGAGTGAGAAGGCGAGCGACAAGGCGAGGGAGAAGCCGAGGGAACGAGACGACGACACAACGACGAAAGGGGGAGGGCCGGGAGCACGAGGGAGAGGGATCGAGAGGGACCGAGAGGGCGAACGGGATAGATAGCGAGTCGAAGGAAGAAGGCGCGACTCCCGTCACACGCGCGCGCCGCGCCGCCAACAGAAGGAGTTTTCACGGACAGGAGAGTGTGCATGCATCGGTAGGAGTTTGCCATGCGGTCGCGGCCCATCGTCGTCCACCGCACCGAAGTGACACATCAGCCAGCGAATCTGGACGAGGAGAGGGTGCAGGAGGATTCTTCCTCTGCCTCTGCCTCTTTCACCCTTCTCCGCTCGTCACAGCTAAGGTAACGACATTTACCTTGCGGCACCTGCCAGACGTCTGTCACGTGCTTACAATCCTCGCCCCCTTTATCCCACGAGATTCAGAACACCATGCCGCGGTTACGGGGTGTGCACCTTTTTCTTTCTTTTCGTGTCACTGGGTATTACGTGATCCGCGCCGGTAGTGGCACATCGCCGTTAACCAACCGGCTATCGGTCAACAGCGGCAAACGGCACGCACACACACGCTCGACGACAGCGGCGACGACGCACGATCCGACAATAATCGTTCTCCGTTGCCGAAAAAGCTGCCACACTTTTCTGCCTCTCTCGTATTCCGCTCCTAGTTACTCTTGTCACTCTCGACGCTCTCGTTTTTGCTCCCCCTTCTTTCGCCTTTCTTGCTTTTCGCACTTGTTCGATGTCTCTCGCTCGCTCCTCATCAACAGCGGATTAGAATGGCGGAGAAGGAGAAAAAGAGAGTGAGAGAGTGCCGGGAGAGGGTGTCGAGAGGCTAGGTCTCAAGCCGAGTTAGGTAGGGGAAGGACCCTGTCGGCGATACAACGCCCGAACACAACACGGAGGGAGTAGTAGAGGACTGAAGAGAGAGGGAGAAGGAGAAAAGAAGAGAGAGAGAGAGAGAGAAATTTCGCGAGAGGGAGAAAGCTCGAAAGATTCAGCCTCCGCGCGCGCTCTCCTATATGTCACAGTTTCTCCCTCCCCGTTTCGCCGACTGCGTCCGCCGGCCCCGCGAAATACGAAATCACCACTAACGGACGTCGACTGGGCGCGCAATTACGGCGGGAGTTTCGAATGGACGCGGGGAAGAGACCGGTCACGTGCCGGCAGCGGTACGAGCAGGATGTCCGTATCCTGTCATGCGGCTAGAACAGGACGATACGCACACACCGTTCGACGCAGAGGCAACGGGCGGCTAGCGTGGTAACGCGCTCGTTAGCGATGTGCAGCATGCGGTTGGCGCGGCTGCTACGGAGTTAACTCCTGGAAGAGGAAGAAGCGCGCGAACGTGTTCCGATGATGGGTGGCGGTGTAGGGTGACGGTGTAGGTGACGGAGAAGGTGGCGGTCGAGGTGGTGGCACCACGAGATAGAGTCGAGGAGCAGCGACTGTAGTACAGGCTGCAGCTCCCGTGCCTGGTTACGACTAGCCACGCGGGGGGAAAGACGCCCGCCGTTATTCTTTATCGGAGCATGAGACATCTGTCGTAATAAGTGCGGACTAAAAAATAGTGCGTACGCAGAAAGGGAAAGAGAGCGGGAGAAAGAGGAAAGAAAGAGGAAGAGAGTGGAAGAGAGTCGTCGGCGGCGATGGTGGGGAGAAACGATGCCTGCCGTCGCTTCTCCCTCCTTCTGACGAACCTACGCCCCCACCTCGCCCCCCCGCCCCCTCCCTCCGACACCTCCCTGGCCCACCCCCCTCCCCCCACCTGCCGCGCGTAGTTTCGCGAGATGAAAATGCGCAAAGCTAACGACTACCAATTAAAAATAGAGCTGGAGAATTTAAGAGGCGTCGCGAGTTCGCGCTCTTCAGCTTACACCGGCCGCCACACATCTCACTATTGGCTTTATCGAGGATACGCAAGTGGAATGACGTTTCCTTTTCATACGTAGTACGCAAGATTCTCAGGGAAACGCGAGATTACGAAGTTGAAGCGCTGGAGGTTATGCGACAGCCGTATCCGTTGCTTCGATACCGTTGCTCATGTCCCTTTACAGCGTTTATATCTACCTTGATAGAGGAGAAGGACGATGACGAAGAAGATCACGGGCGAAGGGTCCGACGTCCTTTTCCTCATCGCGACAGGCACGTTCGTCCGTCGGAAGCAGAAACGATTCTTTCTACTTTCCCCTCTGTACCCCGTGCGTTGTCGTCTGTCATTCGTAAACTGCGTCCATCCCTATCTAACTATCCGGCCATCTATCTGCCTATCTATCTGTCTCGCGACGACTCCTGCCGGCCTGCTCCTGCCAAGCTCGCACCCCGAGCTACTACCCCCTCCGCCGTCGGCGTCGACGACCCCACTCGATTCGCCCCTCAAAAAATCATTACGCCCTTCCGCGGGCTGCGCATGAACGCGGTTTTAATTCGCTACTAGAAAAGTAAAATGTAAGCGGCGGTGGCGGCGGAGGCGGATAAGGGAGGGCAGGGGGCCAAAGGGAACTGCAGGGTGGCAGGGTGGTAGGGTGGTCGGCGTGGGAGGGAGAACGGGGGAGAAGGAGACGAGAAGAGGGAGAAAAAAGGGAGACGAAGTCTCGCGGACGTAGTCGAGGACGAGGCGAACCAGGACGAGGAATGCGACGACTGCGAAAGCGCGACGCAGGAGAGAGGTCCTTTTTCCACCGACACGACGACGGCAGGAGGAAGAGGGAGACGGCGAGGGAAGTGGGCGAGAGGAGGATATGCCGTTCCCCTACTTCTCTAGGGGTTCCATTGTAATATTTATTGATTGGATTCCTAGGAGCAGGCTGAGGGCTGTGGCACCTACTTGGTCTAGAAAACGTTTCTGTCGGCGAATAAGCGACGATCCTTTAAACGTAAATTTTTCGTCTCCGTCTCAGAGTCGACGGAGGAGGATTCCTTAGCACGCGAAAATGTCCCCACTGAATCGCACGGCTCTTTCATCTGACACGTCAAACGGCGCCAGCTTCTCTTTGCGAATTGAATGATCGCAAAGTGGGCGAGAAGAGCGAAGATACGTTTTCATTCGTCTCTAAGATTATCGGTAATATCGAATAGCAGCTGTTTTAATATTCGCTTACGACCAAGTACAGCGGTCCTCCTTTTTATAGAACTAACAATTAACTGACTCGACAAGATATTCTTCCCTGAGCATCCCTTTTTTTATGGTTCCCGATCAGCCATAAGGGCGACTCTCTTTTTGCACCTTACACATCGAAAATAGAACTATTCTAGGGATGCGATGTAGGCGCTTTACTTAAGATCACACGATTACAATTTCTGTGAAGCGATCGAACAGTCACTCTGGTCACCGAACGGGGGTCAGTTATATTCGACGCCGAAGACTTAGGAAATTAATGCAAATTGCATTGACGTTGGCACGGTTACTGCGAAAGTTCGCAAACCCTGAATGCTTAGGCAGTTACCGTCGCTTGCACAGTGTCTCACGCACCAATCAGGGCGCAAGGCTGCAGCAGGCACCACTATGCCAAAGAGCCTGACCGGTCTATTATCGACCGTTTTATTTTTGCTAGGGTTGTCCGGCGGTCAACTGTTCTCTCTCCACATCCCCGCGTGAATTTATGCCCTCAAGGAGCGGGTTTTTAATTTACGTACCCCGGTCCGATCTCAGCTCGACAGTTATACTTTGTCTCTGGCCGTTCTGACGAAATTACGCGCGATAAAAGGCGGCGGCGCGTCTTTTAATCCGCGCGCCACCGAGGACCCCGCTGTCGCTATTTTATTCCCTAACGAGCCACGTCGCCGAAGAAAGCTGCACTCTTGTAATATGTATAACAAATTGATCGAGCGATTCGTCACGACTAAGCAGTGACTAATGGCAGTAACCGCCTCGGAAGGGTCATGTCACTCCTTGACCACGTCGTTATCCTCGTTTGGCACTATGTCGCCGAGAACGAAATACTCGTGTACCCCCCCCCCCCCCCCCCCCCCCCATGTCTGCGCGTTCTTTGGTGGACGATGCAATTAGGATTTTTTCTATGCTGCGCGACCGACGCTGAGTCAGTTGCCCTTGAACACGCATAAAGCAGGATATTGCATGGCTTGCTTACCGCGTGACGACGCACGACTCCTTGTTCGAGGAAAGAGAGAGATTGTCCGTTTGAAAGAGAATAACGGGTCCGTCGAAACTCGAACGGACGAAAAGAACGAGGACTCCGCATAAAATTACGGAGACTCGTTTCGCCCGTTTCTCAAATCGACGCAAACACACTCCGAGATGAGAGAGAGAGAAGAGGGAACTACCAGACGACAGAGTGAGAGTACCAAGTACAGGAGTCTCCCTCGCAATTGAATTCGGTTAAATGGCATTGAGCGCATATGGTGCATTCTGCGAATTAACGTGTTACATCAGACGTGCAATCATCGATATCGACAAATTTTCATCCTTCGATTACGCCCGACCTCTCTGCACATATGCCAACGCAGATGTTTCGCGAATCTTTCGTTCCAGTACGTTCGCACACATCGTGCCACGATTCCACCTGCGTCAGATCTCATCGGCAAAACGCAACGAGCTGATTTGCCGGGTCCGATCTCGGAGAACCAGCAGGTGTGCGAAGGCGGACGTAGTCTCGGTTCTGAAGTAATGATTATTCTTCAAACGAAAGACGGGATATCTGTTTGCACTCAAGCCCGTTAATACATTCAACGCCATGTCATCCGTAAACGGGTGACGTCTGCGTTGCCCAGGAGACCGCGTCACTCAAGGATGGATAGCAGACACGGTTTTAAACCGCGGAAAATTTGCTAGCAATCTAATGAATGTCATTAACTTTTTACCGTATCTCCAGAGCTACTGCGCATTGTACGGTATTCTTTGCAGATTTGTGAGTGTTAGACACTTTTTCATGCCCAAAAGAGCAGGATTTTGTAATGCTTTCGTGCATTTTGCGAACTTAGAACAAAAGTATACTCGCAACTCCTGATATGTGCAACATATACGTCAATAAATCGGGCCGTTCCAAAATTGGTCGAACTGAACAGTCCTTTGCAGTAGTCAAAAATAGATTTCAAGCGCCGAGAGTAATCGTATAAATTCTGAACGTATCCAGGGGACGGGGGGAATACGTTTTACGTACGTCACGGGAGAGGAAATCAGCGCACGCCACCTGGCGACGGATGCCGCTTATCGGGTTCAAGGCTACCCATCGAGGAACAGTGGGCCAGGACATTCCTGCCTTCTACTCTGCTCCTACCTCACCGTCCTACCGTCCTTCCTGCTATTCGTGATCCCTACCACCCTCGCTTGTACGCACGACCACCTCCCCACCACCGCCACCCTGGTACATCTACTCCCCGATCGGCAGCCCCACTACTTCAATAGCTGTGCACAAGATCGTGGAAGCACCCTCTACCGCACGAAGGCACGCACGTGT
The DNA here is from genome assembly GCA_033815515.1 of Cryptocheilus praepositus. Classification (NCBI taxonomy): domain Eukaryota; kingdom Metazoa; phylum Arthropoda; class Insecta; order Hymenoptera; family Pompilidae; genus Cryptocheilus; species Cryptocheilus praepositus. Next base: position 6,196,670 of record JAWWQZ010000285.1, read on the forward strand.
TTATCGTTTTTGCGTTTGCATCGGAAGGGGCGAGCTGGTTAAAATCAATAGAAATATTCCATAAGGGCGGTGTGAATAGAACCACTCTAATTCGTCAGATTTTTTAAGCAGAAAGTAGTAGCCGCGCTGCAACGTATGTCCCGTTCGGATAGCTGTTAACGGAAATTATTCGAACGCTCGCAGGTTGTCAAGTATAGCGTTTGAGGGGCTAATCATCGGTTTGGGGTCCAACGGATATGGCGAAAATTCGGAAAGCGACGCTACAAAATTAGGGAAAGAAAGATCGTTTATTAGCGTATGGGGTACCAGGCACCGTGGGGTTCGAAACTACCCCTTTCGCCACCCCAGTGCTCATTAGCCCGGCGCACCTGCCAGTCGGCTCGCTCGGCAACGACCGCCACACGAATTCGTCCCAATAGACAGAAATTGCGGCGATAAAGAATATCATCCTCTTTAGGCCCCACCGTATACGCGTCCTAAATGCACTCTACACACGCGACGTTATCGTCGGGGTGAGGAAGGAAGGCAGAATATGCGGGGCCTCCGGTCTGCTGCTCTGCCGTTGCATCGCGGTTGCCTCCCTCCCTCCCTCCTTCCCTCTTTCTCTCTCTCCCTCATCGTTGCCCCGCTAGACTGGTACCCCCGTCCTCCCCCTGCTCTCTTCCCTCCCTCTACTTCTGCATTCGCAAACATTTGGTGGCCATTGACCTCCAGTGGGCTAATCCGCCGGCAGCCAAACAACCAACTATTTCTCTCTCTCAACGGCACCGGTCGTACCCGCTGATATAGTACGAAACGTGGGAATGTGTGGGACGGCATTGATATCCCTCCACCAGGTGAGGACCGGTGGATCCACCTTCTTCGAACGACTCCATTCTCGGTACCGCAGCCTCTCTTTCTCGTTCTTTCGTTCATTCTTCCCCTCCATCTCCGACGGAACGTTCTCATCTAAGAAGGAACCGCGGAACAGGTATAAAGCTTTATTTTCAATCCGAGGAGCGATCGCGGCCCGGTAGAATTAGAGCGTCTTCTCCCAGTTTTTTCGCTGCGCTCCGCTGAGTGACGCATGCATGAGGAACGACGTAGAAAAAACAGTACCGGTGTTTGTCGATCTCGAAATAGAACTGGATATCATCCATCGTTCGCTATTTCGATCGACCGCATTTTGTATTATATGCGCTATCAACAACCCGCCGGTGATTGACGGAAAACGATGCTGACATTAAATCGTCAATTAGACATGCGTGAAAATCCTGAATTATTCATGCACGTCCGTTGTGCGGTAGGAAGGGTACGGGTGAGTAGGCGAGTGTGAACTTTGATGGAGCTCCGTACCAGCGTGAGAAGAGCCGGTAGGGCAAGCGTTGAGTACCTTTCACCGTCTGCCTAGAGCTAGGTATGCACTACTTGCCTTTCGGAGGCACGATGGTCGGCACGATACTAGTCGTGTCTATTCTTACGTTCCCTCGTACTACTGCCGCGTGGAAATCGTTCCATGCAGTTTCGCGTTCTCTACTTCCCTCGCGTTTCCTTCGACTCAATTTCACACCCTGACACTCGATGCGATGACAATTATATTAAATTTGAGCGTATGCGATTATTAGAAATGTCAGGAATCCATTTTCTAGCCGAATGAATATATTGCACTATAAATATTCCGATAAAAAATATTGTGATACGCATCGATATGTATCTGTTGATGCATTTATTTTACGGATATATCCACCTCGGTTTCCAATGGTTGTACTGTTTAATATTTTCGATGCGAAGAAATTAATCGTGAAATCGGCATTTTGACGTATGACAACGACGAATTTATGTCTAACCTGCTACGTCGCCGCTTGTCGTCTTCACCCCATCATGTGTTGACCTACTTCGCGCTTGATGTTCACGCGATTAATCGAGACAAGATGATCCATAAGTATTTCCGTCGGCGCTTAAAAATACTGAAAACGGGTCAGCAGCTATATTTTTAATTGTACCACAGACGACTACATAGACGAAATGTTAGTCCACACATTGTCAGGTTGCCCACCATATTTTTACTTGACTGTTCATAAACACTGCAATACAATTATGACGCAATAAGCAACGGGTATTGATATTCGGGAAATAAATCAAAATCGACTGGAAAAAGGTTCTTGAGCCAAAATATTCGAAGCTGCGACATTGATAGAACATCTTGATTTAGCCTGTGCTCTCTCTCTCTCTTTCTCTCCCTACTCTCTTTCTTTTTTCCCTCTACGCGACTCAGTTTTCATACTTCCACGTATATTACCATACTTCTTCAATTGTACGCAGCAGACCTGATATTAATTCGTGTCTTTACTGACGACTCTGACAAAGGTTAAGTTCAGCGAATATCGGCACAAAAGAATTCTACCGAGAACTGAAAGCAATAATTATTTGAAATTTGAATAACGGCATTGTCGATGTGCGTGATTTGTAAGTTGGCACACTACACGGCGTGCCGTCTTCTACAATGATGGAATGCGAACTCGCCAGAACTAAAATAGGCAACTTAAAAGAACAAGATACGCCGGCGAATAATAATCCGATGAACGGGAGAGTGTCGCTTACGATCGCAAGTAAATTGTATTGTGATATATCCGAATCAGCATGAATCGGTAGGAAGACGAGGCTAAGCAAAGTTTTTCTTCAGCCCGCACTGTATCTGGCCTGACTTCATACGTCGCTCCACTACCACTGACGTATGCGCGTGCATGCGTACACGCACGACATTTTTTCCTCGCGATAAATGTGGGCGTGCGCGCACATGTGCGTGTAATGTACGAGACAAAGAATCAACGAAAGAACCGCATGCCCGCTCGCATAAATACCCGGCGTATACTCCCGTCGCGATAACTCCACGGCGCACACTCTCTTTTTCGGTATATGCCCAGGTACACACAAGAGACTCGTCACGATCAGCTGACAACCGAATAGAATCATACTATTTCCGTCGTGCAAAACCACTATGACGTTCGTACGCGAAAGAAGCCAGAGTCTTCTGAAGATTATATTCTCTATTAGTATGCCGAGCCGTTGTATCCGGTCGTATATCTAATACGTCAGATTATCGACGATCTATTATCAAGTGCGTCTAAATTTCGAACGAGACACATTCGGATGAACAGTGTCACTTTGTTTTACGATCAGTTTCTTTTTTTTTTTTGTTTTACGATTGCTGGTGGGTCTTAATTTGGCCGTGCGGTACGCGAAAGTGACATTACACGAATAACGTTCATCCTGCCACATTCAGTCGAGATATTCTGTCACTGCAGCACTTTAAACTGATCTTGGCTGCGCCGTCGGGCGATAAAACACATTAATCGTCATTAAGCTGTCTCGAAAAGATTGTGGCGTTTTCGTACAGGCTATAAAACTGGCTCGAACCGAAAGAGCGGCGTGCAAAATGAATATTTGTCTAGCGGCAGAATCGAAGCGCGATAAGATACGCAACATAGATACATTTGCCTCGGCGCGCTGAGTGGCTAGCAATTTTCAAATAGTTTATGCGACTTCGTTTTCTTGGGTATTACACGACCCGACGATGACGACGACAATTTTGGCTAGTTAGAAGATTGTACGTAATATGGCACGTCGGTGTATGCGGCGATAAATTAATCTCATTCTTCCGATCGTGTCAGAGTGGCCCGGCTTAATGCGGCGTAAGCGTCTAATCACGGTCGATCGTCGAACCGTTTGACGCATTGTGGCGAATAGCGTGAGCCGCAAGTAACGCCGACACTAAATCCTCGATGAAGTTATTCTAGCCGCCGAGTCGTCTAAATAACGTATTCACCGGCCGGGGTCTAATTTCACAGATAACACGGGTGTCGCGTAATCTAGTTACTAGGCGTCTAATCTAATCGGCCGATTCGGATTATATGCATACATGCGTACGCTCGCGGAGGATCTATATATTTGACAATCTTTCTCTCTGCCTCCCCTCGCTTTCCCCCCAGCGCACTCCGGATCTATTTCTTTCGCTCGCCGTCTTTCTATTCGTTTCGATCACGCTTCGTCCTCGCCCGAAGAAACCACATTTAGACGACGGCCGATCGTCGGTAATGCCACTCGTTTGACAGTTCTTAACAAGCTCCGCATTCATTAAATTTAATTAGAAATTATTTTCGAAACGGCGCTCTCGGTCGCCCGCGCGCGAAAATGTTTCGATGCGCGCAGTTACGGTAATTACACACGGCGGGCAGCCTCAAATTGTTGGGAAAATAACGTTTACGTAAAAGTGATTTATTACGCGCCCGAGCTACACGCTTACACACCGGCCGTACTTGACCAGCTTCCCACCGCAGGAGCGACGTTGATACCTGCGTAAAATTAGACGAGTTTGGATTTCGCTTCCACTATCTTTCTTTTCTTCCCAACCCGTTCTCCCGCGCCACTCTCCTTTTTTCACGCGCGCACAGGTTTATGCACCGGTCTCCACGTCCGTCCGTCGATTCATTTCACGCATTCGCATCTTGCTTACACAACCGAAACCTTGATTCGGCGTGATTTTATTAACTATCCGCGGCTTCGGGACAGATATTACCTGATCGCGTAAGACTACTTATCTGCCCGGCGAAAATGATGTAACGATTAACAGAGACATTAACGTTAATGCATATTAATATATGCAAATGCCTGGCACTAGCGACGTTTAATCGAGCCGATATAAAGCTTTGAGCACTGGTTATTCTTAAATCGCGATGCAAAAAGGGATTGGTGCAGGAAACGGCGGAAGGAATTTCTTCGGTACCCCGGCCGAGAAGGAAGAGGTAGGGAGACAGAGGCGAGAGGAAACGAGAGGAGAAGCAAAGAAGAGAAAGGGAGGAATAACGGGTGTGAGAATCAGTGCCCTCCATCGTTCAAGGAGACCGAACCGTTATCGGATATACCCCTTTCCGAGCGCAGGTGGCACGGTGAAAAGAAGTCGAGAGACGATGGTGATCCCAACGTTAATTTTTCAGACAGCCCTAATTTGGCAAATCGCAGCTAGGATCTCGATAATTCGAATTTGATCACGCCGGTTTCGAGTGTAACTAAGTAAGCAGGTCTCTGGATATGTTGTCGTCGGTACGTTTCCCCTTCCTTGTCGCGTCTCGGCTTAGTCTTTTACTCTATATGCGTAGTCGTTTGGCGATCTTGAAAATGTTTACGTCGAATCGAACCACGGCGTATTAGGCGAGCGCGTGCTTGTGCCTCGCAGCTCCGTCGTTGTTTAAAGATGTCACCGCTGCTCAGTGTAAGCGAATCCCCCGAATCGGCCTGTTTATTTGGCCGATCTTGTTTGTCACTAACGCGAAGCTATGTTAACGATAATATAGACCAGGAATAAAGCTGCTCGCGCACTGTGAGCGACGACGAGATAATGCACGGCCCGACGTTATGCAACGACGAGGATTATTCGAAACGATATTGTTGCCCCAAGTTTTAATGCGTTGGAGAGGGAAAGCGGGAGCGGGAGAGAGAGAAGGAGAGAGATAGAGAGAGCGAGAAACAGAGAAGGCGAGCCAACGTCGTGGCCAACCGACAACAGATCGCGTACCCCTGAGCAGCACAAGTAAAAGAAATGGCCTGCGCCGAAGATGCTCGAAACACATGAAAAAATGTGACGCGCTATATGTGCGAAAAACAATTGACCGCGGTCTGTTTTTTCTCGTGTCAGCGGCAAGGTTTCGAAACGATCTCTCGCGCGAATATTCGTGACGGCGGTAAAGCGGCCTGTGTGTGCGCATTGTTTTCGCTGACTCATCGGACCTCTTTTCCGGTAGAGCGTGCGCGGATGGAAAAAATGGCATCGGTCAGTGTGCCCACCGGTTTTTGGACGCAAAAGACGATTCGCAGGACCGGGGGTCGTTTGCAAAGGAAACATTTGGACTAGCCGTGGATCGCGAGTTTCTTCGCTCTGTAAGGACTTTTGTTGGGAAGAGAAAGCAAACGTCGCCGACATTCGCGCGGTCTTCCCTGGCACATTTTGCGTCGCACGAGTTTGCACACATTTACGCGCGTGCATGCACGCGGGAGCACCTGGGCATCCTATGCGTCATTGTGAACGATAAAAAAAAACCGTAAGGCCTGCCATAACCCGCGCCACCGAGGAGAAGAGAGAAACGATCGACAAACAGCAGTTCTCGACTAGTAAGGCTGGTTTGTCCTCTTCCCTCTTTTCGTGCGCGTAGATGCGTACAGTGTACCTCATTGATAGCCATCGGGTCTCTCTCACACGAATCCCATCCGTGAGACGAATTTCATCGAGTTCCCCGAATGCAGCCGAGCACGTGTATCCATGCCGCGAATCGCGTATTTACGCTTGCTTTTCGTCAGGATACCGACGCCCGCGGAACGTGAGAACAGTCCGGACGTAAAAATAATTTTAGCGCAATGTACATCCGCTGCCATTAGTGTGTTCGCCGCTCGCTAAACGACGCCCACTGAAAGAAGAGCGGGAGAGAGAGAGAGAGAGAGAGACAGTCTTCGCCGATTTTTAAGCGCCTTACGTTTGCCCGGCGTTGTAGAACGTAGTTCGGCCACGTCCAGTTGAACTCGTGATTCGCTCGAGTCGCCGGAGTGAGATGCAAATTAGAGAGGGATCTCAGTGGCGTGCGAGTATTTAAAACGTCCGACGTTAACCTCCCGATAGCCGTGGAATGACGATTCTGAGGGACACTCAGCGGAATTCGAAATACTTGATCATTCTAGTCCTGACGCGGCGTTTTATGGAATTCATTTTGCAGCACCCGTTCAAATCCGCTTCCCCGTTCGCGGAGTAGCTCCTTGAGGGAATCTCGTTTTCGGAGAGTACGATTGGCGACTTTTCCCATAACGGTACTCTAATATTTATCGTACGCTTTCTTTTCTCCTTTCTCGCATTTCCACGGGACGAATTCGTAATCACTTATTGCGGTCTCGAGTGCGATTGAAAAAGTACGAAGACATATAAAGAAGTCCTTTGTGCCAATTACGATTTCGTACGCGACTGTCGAACAACTCAAGGCTCCTGGAGCTCTGTTCCAAACTCACGTTCAAGGATTCGCTTTGCATAAAGGAATTTTTATTACAACGTGCTGTGCTGTACCAGTGTCTCGTCCTCGAGGAACATCTGACGTGCACAGTGTACATGCACGTATGCGTATACGCACAGATACATATGGTTCCACATATATTCCTACATGCATGCAATCCAAGCGAAGTTTTTCGAGAAGGCGCGCATCATCATCGAGACGCTTTTTTTATTTTTTGCCGCTGGCACAAACTCTCGCAACCCCTTCCTCCCCCCGTACCTACACCCTCTCACTCTCTCTTTTTCGCAGTCACACTCCCAGTACTTTGCGAGATCTATTTATACCTAGTCGGTTGGTGTTTTCAACTTGCAGCGGCACTGTGTATCAAACGTGCGTCGCCCGTAAAAATAGGGGACCTGCACGAGAGGTTGCACGAGGAGAGCCCTCGTTAAACGGATCGAGCTGTTTGCAGAGATGGAACGACATCGGAGGTTCGGCCCGTTGCTTTCAAAGCGGTTTCAAAGAGACACGAACGACGACATGACACGGTCGGAAATCGATGCCCGTCACACGGCGAACATTGCTGCGTAATTCGATGAATCTGATTTTCTACATTATGCCACTAGGCAGCGAGTGTCCTTGAGCGGCTATGCGGTTTCCTGGTAAAGTTATTCTCGTCCGTTTTCCCTATTTCAGTGGCACACAGAGAAAGAGAGGAAAAGGGACACGAGAGGACGAGTGTGCAAAAAGAAAGACAAAGAGGAATGACGATGGGGAAACATAGACGAAATTTTTCTGCGTTCGGGGGTTCTCGCGAAATGCAATTAAGTTCTCTCTAACTGCGCCGATTTGCATGTCTCTCGCGTTCTTGCCTGCGTCGTATTTGGGAGGGAAAAAGGATTTCACACGGGGCGTCAAACGTGACCATGACGAGGAAAGATCTGTTAGCCAAGAGAGGTGGGCACCTAGAAAGAGGAGAAGGTTAGCGAGCAAATAGGCGGGGAGAAACGAGAGTGAACGTGTGACACACGGAGAGTAGGCACACGAGTAGTCACGGCCGCTGGAACACGCGGTACGGGAGAGCGTCGCGTGACAAAAGGATCGGCGCTCCGCAGAAGGATTACGTCATTTCCCAGGCAACCTCTAACGTCTGGCATTATCTTCGTCTACCGCTTGTCTAGCCATAGCCGGGCCGGTACTACTAAACGAGCGCCGTGCGTATTGAGACGATACGCACGCACGCCTTCCTCTTTCAGACGTCTCTTTCTCTTACTCCCTCTCACGTCCACGCTGACGTATGTCGGCCCAAAGAACGAACGAACGACTTACACGCGGATCTAACGCAACCCACACGAGACACAAGTACTCTCTTCAGCGAGACGCGTGAACTAGGTGTACGCTGAGAATCGTGTCCGTGAGTCAGGCATGCACACGCGCCTACGTCGATGTATACATACACGGCATATACGCTTTGAAGTTTCCCGTACTACGCGCGTACGCTACGTATACTGTGCGCTATCGAATGCACGTATATATATACATATATATATATTTACGTATGTACACGCCGTTCTTTCGAATCAGCACACGAGTCGAGAAAACACGCATGCACACGATTCGCGCCGCGCGACACCCAACAGAAACCATGCACAGACACATACATGCACAAGTGTAAAGAGCAGCAGCACAGAGAGCGCGACAGCGGAGACGCATGCATACGTGCCTGCACACGTGCACACCTACACCTCGCGCCTCTCGTCCGTCTGTCTGTCTGTCTGCTGTCTCCTCTCGCTGTATGAGCCCGAGCAAACGGCAAACGGCCGAAGGCCACCGCTCTCAGCTGCGTGCGGACGTACCTTGATCGTCGAGCGCGAAGTGAAGTGTGGGCCTCCTTGTTGCCCGGTGTCCTTGTCGACGGTGCTAAACTCGCCGTTTGACTGTCGGATGCGACGATGACGACGGGAGAAGCCTTCCTCCTGTCTTCTGGCGCCTCCGCCGATTTCCTCGCCTGCCCACCGCTCTCGTATATCCGCCAAAGGATAGCGACGCGCGTTAAACTTCGCTCGATTTCTCCTCTTCCTCTCTCTAGGCCACGTATCCGTGCTGCCTGCTCGCGCAATGTTTGATGCTCAATGATCTTGAGAACGATCGTGCGTCCATCCTCGCGAAAACGACGGACAGCGTGCCCGGCGTTCACCGATGAACTTTCGTTCCTCGTGGTAGATTCGTCTAGTGTCGATCGCGACCGATCGAGAACTCGATTCGTTGTGGGATTCGTCTTTGTCGTCTTGGTGGCTGTCGTCGTCGCTGTCGCAGTTGCAGTCGCTGTCCTCTTCGTCGTCGTCGTCGTCGTTGTCGTCTTCACCGTCGTTGTAGTCGTTTCACGCGGTCCTGTCACTCACTGACCCACCGACCGATCAAGACACGTAAGACAGCTTTCGCGCATTAAATCGTTTCACCCCCCGTTATCATTCAGTCCCTTTTACTCGTGGGTTTTTCTCTTTTTCTCTCTTTCTCTCTCTCGCTCTCTTCCTCTCCCGCCCTCTGTCTCTCGGTCTCTGTCGTTTCTACTTCCTTTCACATCAACGACGATCGGCCGATGTTTCAGATTATCACTCTTTCCGTTTTTTTTTTTTATCACAGCGTTGTACTCTCTGCCCCTTCGAAGGTCCTGCGTTAATATACTACAACTATTACCACCCCTAGGTTCGTTATTTATCGTTCTCCGATTTCTCGCTTGTCACACTCTTGTTCCGTCACTCAAAGAATGATACCAAGCCGGAAGATCGCGCACCGCAAAGACCGCGTGCACAGAGAGAACGAGATCGTTCCGGAAAACAGGCTCCCTTCTTCCTCGCCACTCGTGTTCTTTCCACGTCGCCGTTCCTCCTCTTTTCGTTTCCCGCACAAAGCGCGCCGACTGCGTGACAGGATCACCATAGGGCAGGTATAGTCTTCGCGCGGTATTTCGGACGCACGCAGGATCTCTTTGCACTGACTCCTCTTCTTAGTTTTCTCCTCCGCTCTGGTCTCTTCGTAAGAGGCGCGCGCTCCTTTTCTCTTTCTGTCCCTCTTCTTGAATTTCCCTCCTCTGGATTGGACCTCGACGCGGACGCAGTACCGCGCGCAACTAACTTCGAAGAACGAACTTTTCCGAGCGCGGGCGAAAAATGGGGAAAAAAGGCAAAAAAAAGGTGCGGGAGGGTAGGGGGGGTGATCGACGAACGTGCGCTATAATTTCGCGTGGGCCACAAAATGAAAAAGTATCCCGCGAATAAGACCGTGTCGGAGGGCCCGTAGTTGCGTATTATCTTAGCGGGACGACACCACCGGAGCGAAGGACCAGCTGCCGCCTTTGGGACACACCGGGGGACTACCTAGTCGTAGAGTGATTGGGAACGCGACTGGCCAAAGCACTTGATTCGCGCGCGGTTCGGTTTGCCCGTTGCTGCGCCTCTCCCGTGCAGTTTTTTCGGCGGCACCGTCGTGTGCGTGCGTGCCCGTGCATGTATGCGTGCGCCTCGTGGTGTACACGCGTGCTCGCGTGTTTGTGTACCTTGCGCCCGTGTACGAATCCGTCTACGCGTCCGTGTACACGTCCCTCTTTCTCTCACTCTCTTTCTCTCCCCCCGTCGTCGTTCTTCTCTCACTCCTTCCTCCTCGCTCTTCCTCACTCTCTCTCGCTCTCTTCGCCCCGTGTGCGCTTCGACGTCCGTGTGCTCCTCTCTTCAGCAGCACGCTCTCGCTGCTATTCGTACAGGCGTGCGTGTGTGCGTGTGTGCTCTCGCTCTCGTTCCCGCCTCGTCTCGCTCTCCTCTCTCTCTCACTTTCTTCCTGTCTCTCCCTCCCCGTCCCACACCCGCCGCACGGTGTGTGCGCGGTCGCGCGCGCGGTACATATGCGCCTCTGTATGCGGCTCTGTATGCGTGCCCGTGTGTGTGTGTCTGCGTGTGTGTGCTGCTCCGCTCCGGCTCGTCGGTGCGTGCGTGCGCGCCTACCCGGGTAGGCGAGGGTATAGTTACCGAAATGTTAACCTCGTGGAACCACTTTTTATTGAGTGTCGCAAAATTCATAGGAACCACGCTGGAAGAAGGAGGGGGACGATCCCCTCTCCGCGTAGGATCGGCCTCGGTGGCGGGGCGAACGCGAGAGGGGCGGCAACCCCCACCCGGATTCACTCGAACAGTCGCCCCGCGCGCCCTGCGCTCTCCCTCCGCACTCTTCTCTTCTCTGCTCTTCTCGTCCGGCCTGGTCCTCGCCAATTCTTTGGCCCCACCATTTCCTCGACGTGCTCCCCCAACCCTCTCTGTTTGGTCCCTCTCCCGCCGTCCCTGCGGTACCACTGACTACGTCCGTCCCTCTACTCGCGCGCCAAACCCCTCCTCGACCCTCTTTGCTCCTCCGGAGCCTTGCTTCGGACCCCGCGCGCTCTTCGCGTCTCGACACCCGCCACAGCGATCCGCTGCCTCTCCTAAACCCCTCTCTCCATCCCTCTCCTCCTTTGCCGCCCAATCCGCCGCCCCTCTCGCTCGCTCACCCGTTTCGCCTCCTCCCCGCTTTAACCAACGTCACCCTTCCTCCTCACCCCTACTGCCTGCCGTGGCATTTAGCCCGTGCATAGCCAAACTTATGTACAGTTAGCTGCGCATCAAATAGTCGCGCCGATTTTTCTGCCCATCGCCGCCACCGTTGCTGCCGCTGCTGCCGCCGCCGATGCCGCCGACGCGCCCGCTTCGGGACGAGAAACGTCGGTGTAACGTGCCTTGTAAAGCGCGTTGTAATGCGCTCCGTAACGTCCGCGTCGGCAAGCACCGTTCACGATGATCATGCCAACGATCATCGAGTCGGCGAAGATATGATTTCACCTATCATTAGACACCGTTTCCCATTTTATGCAATATTTTCTTTCATGAAGGGCAGATTTTTCATACAGATTTCACATGCCTTGCTAATATGCGGACGGTCACATGACTTTTTGTAGTAGGCGAGCGTAAAAATCAACGTGATGTTGTAAGTACATGTTTTCGTGTCATATAAGAATTTTTGAGAGGCAGTTTGGCAGCTCATAGTGGTGAAGGATGTCTATTTCAATAGCTGAAACAATTTGAACAAGAGCAGTAAATAGAATGTACGCGTCGTGCCTTAGGTAAAAAAAAAAACATCTCGCACTCGTAGTTTCGACCGTCACTATGTAACGCGTCCCGAAATTCCGTGTGGGAAGTATGACGCGCATCTAAAAGTTCGCTTAAACCAATTCGCACCGAGGCCGAGTTTAAAAAGACCGAGAGAGCCGCGGCCGCGATATTTTTTTTGCGACGTTAGTTCAGTTCCTCATAAGTCAGTAAATTATCAGACACGTAATCTATAAGCGAGTATCTTTTAATGTCACTTATAATTCTGATGCATCTGTGTCAACACGCTGCAAGGTGTTTACCCTTTTTTCCGCGAGGCGTGAATGTATCTTTAGATTAGAGCGATAATAAGTCGCTGGATGCAGATTCGTGTCCTTCGCCGTTTAATCGAACGGGCGTAATCGATATACGCTATCTAATTATTGCGAATCCGGGCACGCCACTCCGAGGCGGAATAATTTATTAGCGGCAAATGTTATCGGGCAAGACTCACTTTCTCCTTGGCGAGTCGTTCTCTACTCGTTTAACGTTCAGGGAAGCCTTTGCCTGGAACCGATGTACGCCATTTAGCACTGTGATGCGTCAACCGCATAATCGGACCAAAAGGATGTTCGCGAAACAGTTGTAAAAATTCAAGATCACACGACAGATTTGGTGTGAAATTTTCGCTGCCCTCAGGCACACCTGGCGTAACGCCGCCTTTATTGAAATAAAAATCGAGCCACGTTTGTTTAAGGAAACCAGTCGCGCTCTGTAACGAAGAGGCGATAGAGATTTCAATGGAAAAAGGTGAAGAGCAACAAAAATTGTTGACTAAAAATTTCAATTGACTCCACGGACGTCCCGGATACGATTAACTTTGCAGGCGATACGCGGCCGTAGATTCCGCGGACCTTTTGCCGAAGATGCATCACGATTCATTTCAAGAAGAGCTTTGAAACTCGTCAAATGCCGGCCTCGATTACGACTTTTACGGATTTATCGAGGTCGACGAAGATAGCAACTTTTAAGATACTTACGTAAGAATTGGGACATGTCCCGCCGGGCCGGGAAAATTAAATTTGAATCGACTCGCGGTTTCGCCGAGAAACGCGACTCTTCGGGATGTCTCATTCTTGTTCCTCTTCCTTTTCGTCCTGTCGGGCGTCACTTCCTCGTCCGCCTCCGCCTCTCTGGGTAACAGCGCTGTTCATACCGTTCCGTCCGCAAATTGATACGATCCGTTGTCGGGACGATTGCGTTATCAGCAACCGCGATCAAGAGCGCCGGGCAGGTGCTCTACGCGCTGCGTTTTCTTTCTCGGTGTCTCGAATTTCGTTTATGGGTCGATTCGCCACCGAAACCCGTCGGGACGAAGTCGCCGAGCTAATTAATATCTTGCAGGTCATTAGCGAACTCCCGTTCGTCCGCCCTTAATTGACCATCTCCTTCGGACCCAGGCTGAACTTCGCGAGCAGCTCCACACGTACTTGCGAATCTAATTGGCGGGTAAAACACGTTCACCTGACTTAAGGTCAGATGTTACCGTGAAGCCGTTCGGCAAAGGTGCACTCTACTTTGCCCGTACAGTTATATCGTCGTAACGATTGTCAAACCGAACGTAATTATTATCTCCTTGCCAGGATATACCGTTTCCCCGTGCGATTGTCCATCGAACGGTCGTTACCGGGCCAATAACGTTCCGCGCACACGCCGAAGTGAGAAAGTCCCTACAATAAAGATGTAGGTGCAGGCGTCGTACTCCTGCACGTTTCTTTCCCTTCGGCGTGTACCGCTACTCGAGATATTTATCGTGCCGATCGCGAATATATTTCACGTGCCCGTCACACTTTTACCTGCGGACCCGATATGTTTCATTTTTCGAGAAACACTCCGCGCGTACGTAACCCTATCATTTCGTGTTGTAACAGGTTGGAGGAAGAAACAATGGATGAGAGTGACACGCGGCGAAGTCGGCGGACATGGCTTGGAGGCGATGAATATCGCCGTACGACGATGGCTTCGAATCTCGCAGCCCCTGCCACGGTTCGGCTCATCGACTTTCGACCCCGGGACGAATCTCTGGCACCATCGACTTTCTTGCGGTCGCGAAAGGTAAATTGAGCCGGATCTCTGACCAATAACTTTTGAGCGTCTCCGAGGTGGTGCACAGTTTCGCGTCACCCGACGCGTGAAATTCGCCTTTCGCGCAATAAAAATGCGCGCAGCCATTTCCAGTGATTTCCAGCGAACGGCATTATCTTCGCTGCGACGTATAATCCTCTGCAAGTGACACACGCGACGAGTAAGTCTGCACTTGAAATTGCACTAACAATTTATTTTTAGAGCTTGTTTAGTAATACTATCGTCCGCCGTCGGTTCTATCGCTTTCCTTATACCGACTTATTTGCGATGTGACTAACGCGTCTGTGACTCCGAGATAAGATTGTATTTCACGTTCGCTCGCCGGTTCTCTTCTAACACTTTCTATAATAATTAAACTTGAGCGTCACTGATTTCGACGTTCGAATGTCTGCAATAGCTACCATTCCGTCGGATGATTAATCCCCCGTCTGCACGTAGAACAGCAAACCTAAAAACACTCCCTACGTCAATATACGACAATCATCCGTTAATCGGCTACAAAATAACTCTCCGCAACGAGTCGCACTAAATCAAAAAGTCTAGATAACGCTGTTTCTCTTTGATCAAACATCGAATGGTTGTTGATCGTCGGGCGACAGCCAGCGACGACGTATTGCGTTTAATTGAACGTATCGAGACACTCGCGGTTCGCAGTCGTCGCGACGTCGTACCGGCATTTAAGAAGAAGCAATCAAGGCGGAAGCTGACTTCCCAGCTGCGCTCAGCGTCGTTCGTTTCCCCGAATCATCGATCTCTTTTCGGCGCAACCTCGACGGAGATCTTCGACCTGCTCGGATCGGTAGCGAAACGCAGCTTTCCTTCCCGTAATGTATCGCTGACTACCGTTGCCCCGACGTGAATGAGTTATAAACCGCATCGTGGGCCCCAGCCACGGCCACGCGGATTCGCTAAAAATAAATCTCTAAGGACAGCAGGATAATAGAATAGAATCCTTGCGAGATGCGCGCCGGAGACAAGCCTCGGAGTGGACCGGGCGAACGTATAAAACCCGAGGCGTGAGTATACGTTCGAAAACTGGTTCCCTATACCTTTCGACCCAGGCTCGACGAAGCGTTCACCCGAACGTCGCGTCTCTTTCGTTCTCTCTTTCGCGCGCTTCGTTTCGCTGGACTACGTCGACTTAAGTCATCCCTGCAGGAAGTGAATTCTGCGACCTGTCAGAGGACGATCGAGGCGAAGATTTAAAGTAGGCGCGGACGTTCGACGCACGACGAACGTCGACGCGAATTTTTCGCCTAGACATTTTCGCGCACGTCGCGCACGAGTAGATTTTTGCGCGAAACGAAGTGCACTTCTCTTGACGTACGTCAATCCTATGTCCTTTATCTGAAAATCCGTCACCGGCTCTTTACGTTTTTACGTTCCACGTTGGGAGAAGGCACGGAAACGTTGGATATTGCAAAATTATAGTTCGCGAAAGCAGTAGAGCTTTCCGCGGTGCCAGCCTCAGAGGCGCGTGTACTCACGACTGTAAATATTAGAACCCCGTACATCGTTCCCGCACGCTTGTACACCGAAATCGCCAATGTTTATCGCGACCGGCAGAGGCTCTCTATTTTCACGGCCCCGAATTTGATCCCGAAAGCATCCCGTGGGCTCGGAGCACGGAGCCTCGACTTGCCTGTCTAGGCAGCGTGGCGCGTAGTCGAAAAATTCGCAAGTTGCTCCGAGATGCTGCGGCCCTTTCGTTCGCTAACAGATTGGGCAGGATGGCTCCCTGCGCGTTTGCTAGTCGACCGAGGGCCATGAACCCCGAACAGGTTGCCCCCTTGGACGTTCACCTTCTGTGCCTTCGCTCCCCGCTGGCCCTTCCTCGTCTTTCGTCTCCGTCTAAGGGCCCGTTCGGACATTTCCCTCTCTTCCTCTCACTCACCTCCTCCCTTTGCCCCGCTTGCAAATCCCTCCTTCTCCGTCGCCACACACGTTCGTACCTCTATCTTCGTTATTCCCTCCCGTCCCCCCGGCATTTCTCTTGGCAGTCTCGAAAGCTAGCAACCCTGGCCCTGAGGACCTATGTCGCTCTCTCGGTTTCTCCTCTTTCCCTGATGCGCGGATCCCCTTTCCGCCTCATTCTCGTTCTCCATGCTTCCCATCCTTCTCTACGTTCCTTCGGCTCGAAGCCCTCAGTCACCTCCTACCCGTGAACGTACGCTATATTCACGCCATCCCAGCGGTGTTAGATAATCTCTCGCGTTAAAAATCTTACCGCCCCGGGGCCCTACGCAAAAATTCCTGACGAACCGCGAAAGGTTCTCACTCTTTTAAAGCACGCCACAAACGATGCACGATCCTCGAGTTTTGCTCCGTAGCGAGGCCGTCTCGTGAGACTTTTGTTTTGTTATGTCGAGCGTAGCCGAGTTACGTGACGGATAGTTACAAACACGAGAGGAGCGATCGTAAGCGGAGAAAGAGAGAGGCAGAAAAAGGGGAGTGACGGGGTAAAAAGCATATTATCGAGAACTTACAGCGAAACGCGAGAGACACGAGGGGCTATGGAAAAAAATATATTTATTTTATCTGACGTGATAAAAATCATAGTAAAATTAGACTGGACGCGCTATCGTGCCGCGAGATTCTTATCGGCTTTCTCGTGCGAGCGTTACACACTCTCTCGCGCGCTCTCTCACTCTCGGTGGAATATTTAATTATTCGCAACTGCATGAGCCGTTCGCCCGCACACCTGTCTTACGAAACTTCCTTTATTATTAACAATGTTCGCCGTCGACGTGTCGGTGACGCGGTTATCCAGGTGACGTAAATCTCGTGCTGGCAGTAAAAGTGAAGTGGCATTAAAGCGGCACCCAGTATCACCGGCTCTGATCGTCTCTCCTCTCTCTCTCTCTCCTTCTCCCTACTATGTCTTTCACTTCGTCGCAACGTCGTCGAGCGATACGATTTTTAAAACGTCGTAAATTTCGCGTACTTAACCCCGCTTCCTCCTCGTTCATTTTCCCGGCCAATGAGATGCCGGTCGATGCCGTATCGAAAGCCGATCGAAACAATTCCCCGCGCATCTTCTTTGAGCGAGTAGAAGTTGTCCTTTCGGTCATCTTCATCCGATGTCTCCGTCCGTCGACGCGCGACTCGATCGACGGGAACGATAGTCATCGCGCGCACGTTGCCCGATTTGTCGGTGCAGGTCGATAAATTCCCGCGGCGGTAGCCACAACCTACTTACGCGGCGGCATTTTTCTTTTATTTGACAAAGAACGCAACGTCGTGCCATATCGGCCGTGCGCCACGACGTAGTCAATGCGACGTGGACGAGGAACGAATTTTGGTCGAAAACCCGGCCAACGGGACAGGACACCTGTCCTTCCGCGAAGAACGAGGTTGCACTTTCAGGAGGGGAAGCCGGGAACGGACGAGCCGGCAAACGTATACAATTCACCGGCGACAAATTCCTAATTGCACCTCGCGTGCTCTCGCTTCTGATTCCCTTTTGTCCGTTCTTTTATTTTCTTTTCGTGTCGTTCCGTTCTTTTGTTTTTTTCGCAAGAGCGCCTCGATCTTCGGTTGGCGAGTCCCGACCACCAGGCGCCGATAAAAACTGCAACGATCCGCAGTCGCAATCAGAGTAGCAAACGATATATGTGTGTCATCTGTCTAGAATGCAATGACTCGTACGAACTTGCGCGGATAGTGCGACCTTAGGCAACCGTACGCGAGCATTTCCTAGAGCTTCAATTACGCTGACCCTTTTACTTCGTCGGCCGTTTGTTCGTGAGATTCTAGCGCGGGATCCTACGTCGATTGCGGCGCGTGAAATTATTCTTATACGAATCGATACCAGCGCGTCGGGCGTTGGATTCATTTAGCCGCAGATAACGACCGATATTTCTAATATGCCATATTAATCGAATATAAAGCGATTAAACGTCTAACGTTCCTAACTAATAGACGCGATGAGACAAATGTAATAAAACAGACGTCAGATATTTTTGTAGACTCAGGATTCCCGGTATGGCTCGCTGATAACAAACTGCATTTATTAAACGGACATTTCCCAGTAGAAGAAGCGGGAACGCGCCGGAAGAATTATTTTCTACACGCGCTACGCTTAACGACTTAATGTCGTCCCTAACGAAATTCCTTCGCAACGTTATTATGCGTGCACGGTGGGGCATTCTCCTCGTCCGTGCGTCAGCATTTTTTCTGTCTATAAAGCGTTACCCAATTATTAAAGCGGAGGAATTTGCATCGCGCGCATGATCCCAATCTGCCCGTAATAGTATCCTGTGCGTATTTCCGAGAGTTGCGCCAACTACGGATAATTAATCTACTTAAGACATCGCGCGCGGCATTAACTATCCGCCGTTCAGGCGGCTCTTCACTTTTTGCGTGCTGTCTTTAAGAGGAAGTTTATTATGCGCTTGTCAAACATGCCGGCCGAGTTCGAGTCGGCGATGTGTCACTGTCACCGGTCGCCAAGATGTACGTTGGACGCGAGCACGATGGAGAACACGATTGAATCTGAGTCAGCCGCATGCACAGGGCGGTTTATTCAAATGTGGTCACCGGCTGAAAAATGAAAATTGCGAACGAAAACGTAGAGTTTCAATTCGAAAAAGTCGACGACCGAGGAACGCGATGCAAATGAAACTACGAAGATTATAAATTGAAATGCACTTTGAAATATTTCAATTTGACACATTTAAACGGTAGATATTTAAATGCGACACGCGAAAGGGGAAAAAATTAAGATGAAAAATAAAGTGTAAGAATCGAAAGAATTTTCAGTGATGCGATGGCAATCGCGAGAGATAAAACTGCGGGTGCACCGGGCGAGCGAAGAAAAGTGTACTCAGGAGGAGAGTGCGTCCGATAGTTAATTAGAAGGCATTTCCCGTGTGTAAGGAAGATATCATTAGCCGCGCAAGATCGTAATTTCGCCGTGCGTGGAGTTTACGGTATTAAATGAAATGACTTCGTAACGTGGCGCCGCATAGTTGACTCATCCGCGATGAGATGGACGCGGGGTGATTGGCCTGTGCCGAAAAATCGCTGCGTGCAGAGAGGGACCCGTCGAACGATACTACTCTCGGTGCAGGGAGCAAGCGAGAGAAAGAAAAACCGGGAGGAGACGCCTGTCGCGAGAAAGCAGGAAGTCCTTCTCGCGTTCGTTGCAATTTGCCCGCCGGACGAAAAAGAGGAGCCACGGCCCTAATTCACGAGGCACCGCTCAATTATATGCGGACGCGTTCTAACGCATATAATGAAGAAGCGGAAGTGCGTCCCCGCTCTCGGTTCGTGATTCGGCCGAAGTTTTGTTGCTCGTCGGACGGGTACGTTACACTTCGTCTCTCTCTTTCTGCACCTCGCCTTCCACCTACCTACCCTACCGCGCACCGATGTCTGTCTCTTTCTCCGCTTGCCGTTTCGGCACGGACGAGTGTCCGTAATAATAAATAAATTCACCGGCGAAAACGAATGCCGGATGTCCGTCCAAAGCTACGTATGCAACCGGCGCAACGGTGCGCACAGGAGGAGGACGGCCTCGTTGCACGCACGTAGAGTACGGTAACAAAACGAAAAGATAGCGTAGCGAATAATCATACGTAATTGACGTAATTACCGCCCAAAATCGGCTATGAGCGTCGGCTACCAGCGTCGGCTACCAGCGTCGGCTGGGGGCGTCGGCTACCAGCGTCGGCTACGAGCACCAGCTATGAGCATCGGCCACGGCCGTTTCTTCATTACCAATGTAAATAGCGTCCCATCGATGAAAAATGCATTTCTATGTGTTGACGCGGCTAAGCGTTGTTCGTTCTGTTTCGTTCGCGCGCGTCCGGGGTTTCTTCGGCGCTGCATTTGGCCTGACAAAACATCGAGCATCGGTTTCGCGTCCGCGGCTAAAAGCTGCAACAAAACATCGCGCGATGTTTTATTCAGCCATTGGCAATGTTTAATAATCCGCTAATACTATAACAATCATTTCATTGTTACACGCCCCCCGCAAGTCCGTATGTTGTGTGCATATGTATAATTTTATGACGTCTATCTATATGCATGTCCTCATAAAATTCGTACGCCGTTTCATAGCTTTAGATATAAATAAATTTCGCAGCGTAATTATGATTTGGCCGACGATGTTCGTGTCGAGACACACACGCGATCGAGCCACGGGCGGTGGTTGCACGAAATTCGTC
This sequence comes from Cryptocheilus praepositus, assembly GCA_033815515.1. NCBI lineage: Eukaryota > Metazoa > Arthropoda > Insecta > Hymenoptera > Pompilidae > Cryptocheilus > Cryptocheilus praepositus. The sequence continues at coordinate 6,217,103 of JAWWQZ010000285.1, forward strand.
GGCGTAGGTTACTTCAGGAAGAGGCCAGGCTAAAGTGGGCGATGGAATTTCGTTTGCGCGTCCTACTGATTCGCGAGCGGCACACTATCGTGTCGTAAGAGCCAATGTTTGCGAACGTTCTCAAATGTTCGCGGCGGGTTCGAGACGTTGCGACGCTAACTCCAGCCTATAGACATTAATTACGCCAACGCGGAACCCGTCTTCTTCATTATATGCCACTTATCAATACCGCACGCGTCATTTCAGTGCGCTCGCAGTACATAATAACGCATTACCGTTGCGTATCAGTACCACTAATTGCCGATATATTATAATCGATGCAAATTCATAGCTTATGCTCAAAGTGTCAGTGGAAACAGTCGGTTGCAGTAGGGCACCATTCGAGCGCGAACCTCGGCGCTACCTATCGAAACGCATAATTTCCGAAAACGGGCGAACTCTGGTGTGACCGCGTCCTTATGCATCGTGTTGCCAATGCACACCCGATTACGGGCCGACACTGGCACACAATCGGCCTGCACATTCATCGGATAAGCGCGAGTTGCGAATCGTGTGAGACGGCGATGACGCAAGTCGCCGGTGCCGGTTATGAAACTCACGCCCGAAATGAGGACCATAGAGAGGCGACAGAGCGATTTTTAGACCTGTCCGCAGATTTCGCATGCGACGACACCGTTGCATAAATTACGTACATAACCGGTGCTTGATCGCCGTAAATTTCAGTGATGTGCCTAACTTTCCTGCCACGCACGGCTTCACGTAAATGGCCCGTCGGCTCCGGCGGAGTCGGCTTTTATGCGCGCGAGGCGGTGTTGCTCTGCGGATTTATCGAGAGATTCGCACGATAGGCCCTGCGGACTTTCGCTTCGAGATCCTCCGCGGTTGCCTTCGTTCCTCTTTTTCGTTGAATGAATCCCCTGAACACTTTGCTCCTCCTTTTATACGCGTGTTTCTTATCGGCTTGTCAGTGAGGTGGAGAGCGCTTTTTTAATTGATGCAATATCGCGACAAAATGCTTCTTCCGTTAATTAGCGAGTTAATGTTACTTTCTTTACCGGGAGCATAATTGATTGGACGCTTGATGCTTATTTGCACAGAATAAAAGTGCTTTCGGTCAGTTCGGTATTTGTGAATGATGAATTATGATTGGCGAAGTCGCAGTGGTGTAGAGAATACATTGAGGAATAGGTGAGAAATGCTCAACGTTAGCGCGTTCGCAGATTTTGTTACTGTTGCAAGCAAACTTTCGCTGTATGAAGACATTCCATTAGGGCCGGGGTATAGTGGAAACCAAAACATAAGAATCGGTGCACGATGTTGTCACTGAAGCCGGCGACGATACGTCAAAGGTGTCATTCGTAGATTCTGCCAAAAACATTTGCCTCGTTTCCACATTTAATCACCGGGTTTTTAATCCCAGCTACGGATTTGATATCGAAGTATATACGTAAGGTATTGCGTCTTAACTCCTGTTATCGTTACATTTCTGCGAAGTGTTTCGCAAAGCGTGAGGTAACACAATAACAAAGCCGGTAAGCGTTAGCGCATGTGCGTTATAAATGTCTTCGTTGCACGAAGTTAATGGCAACTATGTCGTGTGCCGTTGCATATTAAGAGCAGCTCGGAAAATTAGGTCGCAAGGAGTTCTCGCAACCAACTAAGTGCGGGGCAACGCGGAATTATGAATAAGCATCACCTTTTAATGTTCTCCATATCGACGTTGACATCGGACGGGCCTGCGCGTGTAAGTAATTCAAATTACTTTACGATGTTAATGGTTCCCATGACAAACTTATGTCCAGGAGTCAATTACGGGCCAGGTACCGCCAGAAGCGCATGAGGGATTTAAAACCATGAAAGGTTGACCGCACAAAGATAGCGCGCTGGTATAGGGTACCGATTTCTCATGCTAAGAGGCGTAACTTTTCATAACTGCAACGGTCAATAGTTGAAGATCCGTGCTGTCATTTAAAAATGGGACGTCAATCGGACATTTACGTGCAAACGTAATGTATGTTCCACTGGCAAATGACTGATTATTTAAGGAATTGATCTGTTCAACCGCCTCGTGGGAACGTTTCCCATAAGTAAAAGACCATTTTTACCCGTATACTAATTTCACCCTCGACAGGATTTGTTAAGTTCGTCTCGTATGCGTCGCACATACGCTTTTGTACAAGTTACGGATACATTTCGCGTTAATAACACGAGGGCAGTAGATGTAAGATAGTTGCGAGCCGAGCAGCAGGTTACTCATGTGAACTTCCTTCTCGCAGTTTCGGGAATGTCGGGACGCAAGACCGGCACTTGCTGTGACTCGCACGCAATGTCTCATTACGTGTGCATAATGACGAATTAATTTCCTCGACCGCGTAACGTCGTACGACCGTATCAGTCGAATCCTGAAGCTAGCCCTTAATGCTTTCTTCCTGCTCGCGGTCTTCCACACACTTGATACATGCTGAATTCAAGAGCGTTAGAGAGCGAATTGAATGTTTCATGGGCGCGCGATCGTCAACGTACGAAAAAGCATAGAAACACGTCGTGTTTATCATCCGTACCACGAATAAAATATGGCATTGCCTGACGTACGGGAAATCCCAGTGACCATCTCTGGGTGCAACCATCCAACGTCCGTAGTCGCTCACGGATGCATAGAATTTTTCAATAGACACAAAGAAAAGTTCTATGCATCCGCGAGCGACTGCGTGGGTCTATAGAGGCGGACGCCTGCCTCATGTACCTGGGATTTCCCATGTGTCGCCAAGTTCACCATACATTTTCCAGTTACGACCGCGCCACTTTCTTTTCTTCCGCGCGTTTTTCCGCGGCGAAATTAATTCTTGATCCTGTCATGTCGCAGTCAACGCCCGTCGACAAATCCGGTTGCGTTTTGCCTGCGAAATGAGATTTTATGCCCACACTCCCCCGTATGAATGTTTCACGCGTCGATCTTATTTTGCTCTCTTATTTGCTTGTTTACATTTCCAATTTAAGACATATAGATGCCGTCGCATGTGAGATTTGAAGCTAAGGTTGTTTGGTTCTCTTATGAATAAAAATCACAGGGGTGTCGATAACTTTTTCCAGCTGTTTCCCCGCTAATTGAGAAACAAGTTGTCAGAGACTGTCGGGATACGTCAATGTACGAGGGCACTCGCATTTGATCCGTCACAAATTTCGCTTCTGATATATCCCGATTTCTTTCCTCCGTCGTCCGTCTCGCTCTATCGGGTAACATTAAACGGCAACGATCCCGAACAGCCGGTCGTTCAACTCGGTCGCAACATCTGCGGTTTAACATCGTAAAAAACAGAAACGATTCTATTTACAAAACGATCTTGAGGATTGTAAAGACGCGAAAAAAGCTCTTTTCGAAAACCTCCCCGTGCCCGGGTAAAAAGTCTCTGGCGTTCGTCAGGGTCTATAAATAGCGCTGTGCAAATAATTGAAAGCAAAGCAGCGGCCGGACATCGAACCGTGTGCCGCACTTATAGAAAATTCCATTAGCGGGTAGGCACGATGTGCGATCAAGTATGACGGTTTTCGCACCAGCGCAGCGGGCGTTATCGGCAACGTAGCCGAGCAGACGTGCCAATCAATTTTCCGCCGGCCACTCGGATACGATCCGAAAGCGTTCGCACTTAGTGCCGCGTGAGATCCGACGCTTTCGCACCCGATTCGGTGCATTTTTCGAAGGGGTTAGCCGCGCAAGCTCGCCGGCGAACGGAAACGGAGCCGCGAGTCGTCGGTCGACGGTCGACGGTCGAAACGAGACGGGGACGGGGGCGGGATGCACATAAAATCGGGGCTAGAAGAGGGGTGGGCGAGGGTTGCAGAGGGCAGGTATTGCAATTAAATTCGCGGCTCACAGGTGGGGGTGAGGGTGTCGAGCGGAGGGGCAGCGGCGAAGGGGGGGTGGAACACATCGGTCAAGGTAAACAAGCGCGTTTTATTATTTGCGCGGCTACTTTGTTTGCGAAAATTACGTATTCGCGCGGCGATCATTGTACCTCGGTTACAGCCCTCCTGTCGGGTGGGCGAGTGGTAGTCCGAGGGTGGTTTGACGATGGCGAGAGGGCGGCGTGAGAGGAGGAGGACCGAGAGAGGGTGGGCGGGTGAATGGGTGGACAGGGGCGGTAGGGATCTCTGTGTTATTTCAACGTTTTTGCTAGGCCCCGGGTACCGCGCTGGCTAACCGTTTCGTTTGGCCACATCGCGAGATATAGTTTTGCAACGGCGCGTGGACCATCGGTGAGCGGGAGAGGAGGCCGGATCGGGTGGCGACGGGGGTGGAAAAAGAGAGTGGAATCCGGGGGGGTGGGCAGTGCGACAGAGACAGAGCAAGTTCGAAATGTTATTAATGCCTTGCGCTGCCTGCCGCGCGGTGGGAGGCAAACAAAAATAATTAATATTTATCATCCGCGATTTCCGTGCGGCACCTACGCCCAATCGAAACGCAATATTCCCTCGAGCCGCCGGCGCTAATGCAAACTGCGCCCCGGCAGCTGCGAGTGCGTATCGGTGCGCGGCGAACGAAAATTTCGCTCATAGCTCGCTCTCGCGCTAATTCGATAATGCTGATCACGCCCGTCGACGCCCCGTCAGCTGTACCCCGCTCCTTCCTTCCCTTTCCTTTTGTCAGGGAGCCGAACAAAAAAATAGGCGCTCGCGTGTGTGCGCTCGTTCATATTCGCATCTACGTGCCTACGTATGCGCCTACCGTACACGTACTTATGTACGGGATTACGTACACATTCCTAAATCTATGCATTTGCATATACTTATACGTACAGGAGTGCATATTATGCGGAAACAGACGTGTTCGCATTCCCGCTTGTGTGCGTGTGACGTGACAGAGAGCTACTCTCGGCTCGTCACGCGTTTTCGGCGCCGAATTTTATGCCGCGACGTATTTCAGAAGCGGTATATAAATAAAATTGCGGTAGTGAAATTGTGCGTCGCGCGTCAATGACCGTTGCGGCTTTTATCGCGATCGACGCCAGTAAAGGACCGGTGTGAAACATTGTTTTTCGGAATGTTAACGGCTTTTTTTTCGGCCCGCGAGAGAGCCTCGAAAGATAATATTTTTCAATCGTGCGTATCGCTCGTTTCCCCCCAGCACGCAACGTTCATGCGGATGAATGGAGTAATAACGTCGATCGTTCATTTTTTTTTAACCGGCAAGGTGAATCGCTCGCGAGCTTTCTTTCTTATCGCTAAAATCACAGCGTACACATATTTAAGCAAGTGGTTACGTAACGTAATTCAATTACAACGCGGCTAATCGAGATTTCGTAACACAAAAGAGAGTGCCTTTATTGATCGAGATTTTTGTAGGAGCGAACTTCGTTATACCGACAGCGTAAGAAATTCTGACCGCATTCGAGCCGAAGCAATTACATCGTCTTCGAAGAATGTTGCTCGCCCAACCGCCAATTTCCGCCGCTTTCGGTGTGCAGTTAGTTTTAAAGCCGGCGCATCCGTAAGCGCATGCAGAATGCAGTAAACTACCGTCGGTAAGCAGTATTATTCGAAGTTGCTAAACTTTGCTAGATTCCAGTCTACGTGAACTTGTTTCCCCGACTATACCCCTGCCGGAAACTTGTTTAATGCAAACATACGATATAAAGTTACTAAACATAAATAATAATGAGAAATATCCGAAGAAAATGTTCTTTCCGCGTTGCGGCCTGGGAAGCGGGGAACCGGCGAATTAAATGAGTTCCTACCGAACAAACACGATTCCCATGCTAATGTGACGTCCTACATTTGATGCCTTCCGACGCTCTTTAAATTCGTCCTTGCCGAAATCTTCTTCACCCCCACCGCCTCCGCGAATTTCGTAACTTTCGCGCACTGCCGTTGCAAAATATAAATCGCTAACGTCAAACAGTTCGCGCATCGCGTCATTCCATAACGCTGTGTGCCATTTACAGCCATGCAATACGTGTCCTTAGAGCATACATCGTTCCGTCAATGATCTTCCTGGGTTGTGAAATTCGTTTTGAGTCAGTTCGGGCGGACCTTGAGTTTGGCCACGTTGACCGTGGGATTAGCGGCGAGGAATGTTCAAGCCTCGTAGGTGCCGTATTAATTCGTATTATTGGCCACTATCTTAGTAAGATTACTCATAACGTGTTATCAATATCTGAAGAGGCGTTAACGATATATTGAAACGGCAAAGCTCAAGGACCGAGAGAAGCGAAGTTAATTCCTCTTTGAATCTGAAAGACACTCGTACCGGTCATTGTTGTGCCAGCCAGTGGGAACAAGAATTCCGAACAACGAAAGTGCGAAAAATGCACGCGCCCGATCCCTCTCGGCCAATAATGCCTGTGAAGAATGCGCGCGCGCGACAATGGACTACAGATGTAACGAATGTCTTTTCGAGCCGTTCGAAGTGCTTGTAAGACTCGTGCGTCAAGTGAGCCTCGGTCTCATTGTAATTCCAGGTGCATCGGGTGTACGACTACGTTCCATCGCCCTTTCGACTCTGCGAGACACCTCGTTCATTGCGACTAACGAGATCCTAGACAATTTTACTTCTACTTTCCGTCATTTTCCTGTCCCGTAGACATCGCTCTCCCGATATAAACTTTTAATACGTAACGTATCTTGCAACGAGGAACGCCGTGACAACAAGTGTCTCGTTCAATTAAGATTTAGGAAAGCTTGACAAGCGGACAATGCGCTTTGATAGAATTAATCGTTCGCGTGTTTTCGCTGTTTCGGCGTTATTTGCCGCTTCCCATCGTCTCTCTCTTTCGGCCGCTCCCTCTCCCTAGACTGCACCATATTCGGGTCCGTGTATCCGTAGATACGAATCGCCGAAACCACGGGGACTCGTTTCGGTTCTCAAAGCTTGTGGGAGCGTGCGAGGCGGCAGGATGCAACGAAACAATCGTCGGGAGGAAGAGTGGAAAAAATTTTTAGCAGGCTCACGAAACCGTGACCGGGACCAGCGGGCTCCGAAATTCACAGCTTCGGAAGAATTCCTCGAGTACAGGAAACCTTTTCGTACTCGCGTTCGCCCGCGTTTCTACTGCCGGCTCGATTGTCTGATACATCCTGCAGTCGCTCCCCTTCCCTCCCTCTGGCGCTAATTCACATTTATGTAAAACGCGCTCGCTTTTTACCGAATGCTGCGGGGAATAAAATAAAAAAATTACAAAAATTTCCCTATAACAAAAATCTCGCCTACAGCGTCAAGAGTATCACTCCCGTGTTCGCCCGCTCGTTTTTTGCGTTTCATGGAAATATTTTTATCCTGCTAGCGGACGGTTGACATTGGGTTCGATATCGAAATATCCATCGTCCGGTGCGTATAACGAAATTTGATAAACTCACTACGCAACGGCCGACAATACCGGACCCGTATGCCGTTGGCAAATAACATTGCACCGTACATTAGCGGTTCACTTTTTCACCGAGCGAAGGTACAATACCGCACGGCGCGAATCGCTAATGCGAATCTTCGTTTCTTTGCTAATTCCGAAAATATTTCGTTTCCACCCGGCAGATGATCTCTAGGCCGAGGATCCTTCAACTCGAATCGCCGCTAATTCCATCACCTCGAGCGCTCGATCCTCCGCTCGAATCGTCGAAACCCCTTTCCCCGGCCACCCCCAATTTAAATGCCACCTCGAGAGAGCCGGCTTCTCACCGATCACGATCGCGGATCAAGAACCTCTTAAATTCGGCGGCGCGGCCTGCCGGGGGACGCGCGGTGATTTCGGGGCGGACGAGTCACGGCTATTTCTTTCTCAAATCAAACATTCTGGAAATAAAGTTTCGGCATCCTGTGGGCCGCTCCGTTGCACACGTAACGTGCGTGTACTCCGTGCACGCAAGCGTGCTCCGTACTCCGCTCGTGCACACGCACGCAACCGCACGAATATGCTGCCTGGCACACGGGTTCCTACAAAGCGGACACACACACGCACACGCATACATACGCGGGGCAACACGCACGTGTGCAGTTTGGGGCACGCCTACACGTGCACGCACGATGGTCACGCACGCTGCGGGGAGTTCGGCCCTAGAGATTAAGGCCGTTGCACCGAAACCCTCGATCGACTTACGCCACACTACTACCTACTGCACTTACCGGGGCGAAAAGTGGACAAAAAAAAGCCTCTGGGGGACTCGGAGCGGGGCGGAGTTTCGGAGGAATTTCGCGTGCGCGCTTCTCTTGGCAACGCTGTATTCTATATTTTCGCCTATCGATCCGCGGAATCGTAGATATCGCCGGATGGTTTTAGAAGGCGCGATTTGACGTTGCGCTAATCCACTTGTTTGTCGCCGTCAGACAACGCCGATTCAAGCTTTTGCCGAGGGTCGTTGACACGCTAGATCATTCGGTGCGGATATAAACTTCAAAATTTGCATTACGCACAATTCTATGGGATCCGCTTTACAGTCTACTTACGCACACTGCCGCGTTTCTACCTGTTTTGACAAACTTTATTTTTTTGCGCATATAAGTCCCCTCGAGTACTGTTCTGATGTTCATTCTACTGAGGTTCTTAGTAGGTTTCCAAGAAAAAAATCTAGTTTCCCATGCGGTTTTTATCGGGCTCGCTGTTGCGAATTCCGAAGAGCGCGGTCAGTGGACGCGTGCTTGTTTCATTTAGATGTTTCCCGTCGATCGGGCAGGACTTTTGGCCTAAGTGGCTAAGTCAAGTCAACGAAAGGGGCAATGTACCGGTGTCGATGCATCGTTGTGGGGTGGGAGCGGTGCGCGGTTTGCGTTGTGGTGGGGTTCGTTCGCGAGCAGGTGGTCCTCAGCTCAAAGAACTTTTGTCGGGGCGTTGATCTTCCGCGCAGCGCGCTGAGAAAGAAAGCTTCCAGGAGAAGGCACCTCCATAGAGCGGTGGCACGACAGTTTTTGGCCCGAAATCAGAAAAAGAGACAGACGAGGGAGAGAGAACACCTGCGAGAGAGAGGGAACGGGAATACAAGAGTAGGGAGGACGAAGGAGCCGCAATGGGGAGAGACAAAGAAAGATGTATAGAGAGGGTGAAAAAGGAAGGCGAGGAAATTAAGAAGGAAGAGGAGAGAGAGGCAGCTTCTCTCTACTGAACGAAGCGTGTTCGGTGAAACGTGCCTCCGAAAAGAAGGAGGCGCGCCGAAATCGACCGATTTCCGCGTGAAATTCGAAAGCGTGCAAGTCGACCGAGATGGAAGTTTACACATCTCCGAATGAAAGTGGCTTGTGTACCGGCTGTATGATCGACATAGACGGCGATGCACGGGATCTGGAGTAGCGAGGAGGGAAAATGTGAGAGATTAAGAAAGGATCGGAGGCTGATGACAGAAATGCATATGATTGGGGAAACCGAACTGATTCCGCGATGCATTCAGTTTCGCGATAGTTTTGAGTAAACGCTTAATTTGCAACGGTAACGCATAACATGTGCATCGGATGAAAAGCTTTTACACGTTTTGTTATTAGCACTTCCAAAAGTTGTGTTTCGTTTCGCGAGGCATGATTATAGGCATTCTCAGTTTTCTGAACCCTTGCATTCTAAACGTTGCTTGCAACGTTGCAGAAATTTCATATAACGACGATGCAACGTCTGAAGCGAACGATACTGAATAGGACAGGCCTTCTTCCTTTCCCGGATGAACCCTAACACGCACGGGGCCAGCGGATAGACCTCACGGGCATTTCGGCAATAATTCGAAATGCATTCCGCCGAAAGTATCGACGGATAGCTATGCCCACTGCAATTTGTGCGATCGCAACAGTGTCTTCGGAGATTTGGCACGCTAGTACAATTTTCCTTCGGCGAACTAACCACGACACGAATTTCAGCCTGGGATGCCCATTAGGTTGTTTAGGCTATAGCCAAGGGCGTAGCCCGCCCCAGTGTCCCACGCTATGGAGCACATATTAGCGGCAATTTGGATGCTTTTTTGCGAAATAATTTACAAATAGACCACCAAATCCCGGCCACCAACCACTGTAACATACCCGGCTTTGAGACAGCGTTGACTCTCGACAGGTGATCTCGTACTACGTGTTGCCCTTCTTCGTCCTTTTTCGTTAATTTCCTGGAACTCCCTAATATCTTATTTAACGCATCGCGCGGCATGTCACACAGAAAATGAAAGGCCATGCTGCCGCAACTATCCGCGGCGTCCGCTCTTCGACTAATCACAGCAGGAAAGAACGTGTACACGTTTTATCGGTTACCTGTCCTCTAATTGTCTCTAACGCCGAAACTGTTGATCTTGCAGGACAGCATGTGCCCGGCGCCTTTCGACTTCGGCACCGCGACGTTCGTTGAAAAAGCGTGGCTCACAGGAAGAAGCAAACGACCACTCCGGCGACGAAGATGAAGCGGGGCTTCGTGCTAGCTGTGTAGTACGATGGCATCGTATTGCATCCACAAGTCACTAGTAAGCGGAGACCATTGCACAGGCAGAAAGAAGGAGCAAGATCGCCGGCAGAAGGAAGACGGTAAGAAAAAGAGCGAGTCGAGGAGAATTGGCGAACTAGAAGGGAAAGAAAGAGGGTACGCTAGAGGAAAGGGAGCGGCGTGTGAGGGTTTAGGGGGAGGGTAGGAGGAACGGGAGGGAAAGAAAGGGTCGCCACCGAAAACCGACTAGCGATTGCATTAAGTAGAAGAGGCACGATGTTTGCCGGGCCGTGGAACGGCTGGGGGGAGAAGGAAGAGGAGGTGATGGTGCCCGGCAATATCGGGCTGGTGCCGGTGATGGTGGTGGTGTGCTGATGGACGAGGAAGAGTGAGAGGCGGCGAGAGGGGAGGGTCTAGAAATTAGGTTGTTGCACCGGAGCATGGGTGGGAGAAGCCCAAGGCCCTTGTTACCTTCCCCTACGTGAATTTAGGCCGTTGCACTTTTCGGCTCCTGCTCGTATGGTGGGGGGCCCAAATAGGAGGAATGCGCTTGGTGGGGGCACCGAGGCGCAACGGAGGGATAGTGCATTTAGGTGCAGCCTCGGCCCCGAAAAGAAGAGGGGACTCTAGCAACGAGACAGGGCCGCACCTAGCTTCAACGCCGAAAACGTCTTGGTCAAAAAGCCGAGCCCTCTCGGTCGACCTCTTTCTCTTCTCTCCTCTCCTCTCCTCTCTTCCTCGCCGCCTCTTCTCCTTTTCTCCTTTCGGCGCGATCCCTTGACGATGCTTTCTCGACGATCATTTTTCTCACGACGCACGTCGCTCATTACGCTCAAAGACGCTCCGCGCCGGCTCGCCGGCCCTCAGAAAACGATTGTGAACGGCTGAACCGTTAATGAGCACCGACGAACACCGCTTTTCGCCTTTGCCGTTTGTACATTGCGTTGCGCTGCGGACGCGCAACAGAGGACCTCGCTGAAGAAGGAGTTAGCGTTTTTAACGCGTCCGTAGAAGTGCGACGGCGTTTTTAAGAACCCTCACGCGTGTTCGCCGAGCCTCCCGCAATGATTGACGATAGCTTTTGTAACTTGTTTCCTATTAATTGACGCCGCTGCCATGCAATGATGTGACGGAGCGTAAAAAAAAACCGGCATCACAGTGCGTTTCTAACATTATTATTCGTAGCGTGGGAACTGATAAGTCAACTCGGCGAGCTATTTTATCAGTGGTACCCGTACGCATTTTTTTCGCAGCACAGTCGATTGACTATGACGTGTCTGCTCTTGTTCTGCTAAGAGATTCGTCGGGAAATGATTGGGACGCGATTTGGCTTTGCCAGGTATAAACGTTTCGGCCAATGACTACAATTGCTTGCGGTAATCAATTTCGCCATATGGCCGGTATCCAAGAAGATGCGAGTACGCGAGTGTGTAAAAAAAATTGCGTCGGTTTGCCAATGGGAGATCAGTTAATACTTTTCTTCGGGTGCCGGTGCACATACAAACGTACTCGCTCGCACTCGCGCGCGCCGAGACGATGGTGCGGGCAAAAACGGGCCCGATCTTTCTCTCGGTTCATGACGCGGGCCACTCGTCCAACGGCAAGAAGCCAGAGCCAATGTTCGCCATCTTGACGTGCGAGGCAGATATCAGAGATTGTGAAGTTCAGCGGGCGAGCAGGACGGCACGAAGCAGAATGAAAAGGAAGGAGGATAGCGCGAAGTTGAAAAACGATCAAAAGAAGGGAGAAGAAAGACACGGGTGGCGAGAGAAAAAATCGGAGGACGAGAGAGAAAGAAAGAGGAAGATGGGACGGGGAGGGGCTAAAGAGAAATTCTCAAAGTGAGGTGAGGCGGTTTTGCGACTTAGAGGGAAAAAAAAGTAGAATCAACGGAAGGCATCAGCCGCAGAAGCAACAACGGCAGCAGGCAGCAGGCAGCAGGCCCACGCAGAGAAACGCAGAGAGCCCGAGGAATAAATTGCATTTAGGCCGTTGCACCTAAGGTGGGGTTGGCCCACGTCGTATCCTCGCTTCCATCCCTCCTGCCTTTTCGTCCCCCTACGCCCGTCCCCACCGCGTACGAGCGGGTATAAGTTATACCTATATGCCTATTCGCGAAAAAAGTGGGCAAGTGGACCTAGCAACTAGAGGGGGTAAAGAGAGGTGGAAGGGAAGAGGAAGAGGACGAGAGAGGTTGACGGGCAGCGCTGGTGATGGTGGTAATGTCGATGGTGGTGGCGACGGTGGCGGTGACGGTGGTGGTGACGGCGGTGGTGACGATGGTGGTGGAAGGTAGTGGAAGTAACGAAGCCGTTGCACTTGGTGGCCCTCCTCACTGGCTTGCATCGCTGGTTAGAGGGGTGGAGCGGGGGTGGGGGGCACCGATGCATTTTCGGACTATTCGGCGAAGCGGGCCCGTACGGGGCGTAGAGGAGAGTCGGGAAGACGGACGTGGGACAGGGGGGTGAGGCACCGAGCGCGCGGGGCCCTAGCAACGAGAAGAAGACGCCTAGCAACGCGAGCGTGGAGGGGCACGAGGGGAGCGGGTCTCGTGGGCGGGGGTGGCCGCGGGGGCGGGGGAGAGCCTAGCATGCATTTTAGGTGCACTCTCCTCCGATGGTACCGGACTTGGGCCCCGAAAGAAAGGAGCCACACGGCTGGACGTGTGGTGGGGGGTAAGTAGGGTTCACGGGAGGTTTTCGACTCCTTCGGCCGAACTCCGCTCGCAAGAGCGCCGACTAGTTTCTACAGTGGTTCGCAAATTTTCGTCTTGCGCTCGGGCTTCGCCCATCGGGACACTCGCCTTCGGGTGAGAGGTGTGTATTCGGGCATCTACCGTCGCTCGAAACGGACTTTGCCGTTGCACGGTTCTAGCCTCACCGACGTAATGCAGCGGGACCTTGCGATGGAGAACGGATGAATTATAATGCACGACCTCTGCAGGCGGTAGTTATTTATTTCGAGCCATTGTCCGCAATGGACTATGTATAGCCGCGGAAAGATGAAAGTTTTACGACGTCTGCTTAAAGAATCGTCCGACGCGACGGACTCTTGGTCAACGCATGACGAGCTTATTTAAACTGGATTAGACGTTTCTGAGAAGACGTACGTCGTCCGTTCGTATGAGATATTCGTCGTTACTGCCGTTTTGGTATCGCGGATGTTAGCAGACCCCGACGGAATGGCGAGGGCGCACCATTTTATTTATTTCTTAAATCTTCGCAAATGGCTGTCGCGAGCGTTGCCAAAACTGTAAAGAATACTGGCCTCCGTTCTCTGCTCGCCAATCTTGGGTACCGAGGTAGGTGTGCGATAAATTGTCGACGGTTATGCGATTTTCGTAAAGCTGTCGGCGCAGCTGTCGTGTCACGTTTCGCGAGCGTGTCGTGAAGGAAAAAGGGGTGGCGAACTAGAGAGAAAACGTACTGAGGCGCACCGGGGGCCGGGGGGGGGGGGGGGGGGGCTAAGGGGCACGAAAGGGGAACGGCCATTGGTACATGAATTTTACGCCGTCCATAAAATGCGATACTGCTGATCCCTCTTGTCGGATCACAACATCGAGACTTTCGAACCGGCTCGAGGAGATAGGCGATTCGTCGATAGTGCGTCGATTTTTTATTTCCCCGCGTTTGTACATAAAATTTAGTAGCTAGACGAAATTACAGAAAATCTGACGTTCCTTTACGACGCGCGCTCACAGTAACGAATAAATTGTCTATGAGATCGCGATCCTTCTGAAACCCATCGAATCTTACGGAACGCCCACGTATTTGATTACACGACGTCGAATGCGTTGTTCGAAACTTTACTCTAATCCATCGGCAATGACAGCGTCTTTCAATACGGCGCGGCATCAAAATGTATGTAACGATGTCGTGTCGTCTCGAGGCCGGACTGAACGACATTCATAGCCAGTATACGTTGTACCAAGGCGTCGGCAGCGTTGGTCGTAAGTGTTCGCAACGTAATTTCGTCGTTCGTCAGTAACAAGTCTCTTACAGCGTCTTCTTAAACCTTATCAGAGCCACTTCGACCTAACGTGTTCGGGCAATCCGCATTTGCCGTCCATCATAGCCGTTTACGTCTTACCTTCTCTCTATGAGCGGAATGAACTGTGTTTGAACGAATTTATTTCGGCCATTTGTCGAGAGGACGACTCGATAAAAGCGACACTTGTGCACTTGGACAACTGGCGGCAGTGGCGGACAAACTAATTGCACACGCACGTCACCGTCGAACGCACGCACACACGTGCGAGAGCGTGCGACGCAACACGCGTGAGCACGCGAGGCGAGCGTTATCCGAGATTCGAGCGTGGATAATGTGCGATAAGTCCCTGGCGCCGCAAAACGCCATGGAAATAACTCGGCCCGGACGACGAATGGCTTACACCCCGAGGACACGTCACACGTCGTGCGGGTTAACGCAAAAAGATCGCTTAGAAGTATGCCCCGCGGATCGCGGGACTTTCTCCTTCGCTCGGCCTCTCTGACGTTTTTATAAAGGGTTCCGTTTTGCCTAGGGGAGATGGAAAATGTCGTTTCCTCGAGTCGCGGCCGTTTGTACGCATGATAAAGCGCGATATGATTTTAAACGATATTCTAACGAGATCCCTCCTCCCCCACCCGTGCGTATCTACTTATGCCGTACTATGCACACACGCTCGTGCGGCGGGTAAATCATGAGCGTCTTTCGTGACCGTGTTTGTTCACAGTTGCCGATGAATAAGAGGGACGGCGTGTTTATTAGTCATGCTCCTACGCCGGTTGAACCTGTCAAAGGTGGACTTTGCACGAGGGGGAAAACTGGCAAAAGCTTGAAATATCAAACTCTCCGTTACATTGCGGACTATCATTCCGCCTCGCGTAGGTCGTCATCGTCAGGGCGTAAATTCGCATTGTCGCTTCGACTCTCGCCGTACGATAAATCAGGGCTCCCCGGCAGTTTGTTTTTACCCCTCGCAGAAAATCTCTCCATCTGAACCGGCGGCGGGCTGTGGTCGACGACGTAAGAACGACCGTTACTTTCCTTCCGTGGCCGTTCGACCTTGGAGCCGGCGGTCAGGAAAGTGGCAATGCATCTTCCTCGCTGCAACGGCCTGCACCTCGCTTGTTCGGCACCACGTGCACGCACGTGTAATCGCGGCGCGCGTGAAACGATTGGTCACTCGATCAGGACGCCGGTGTTACGACGTGCACGAGCGTAATTTAATATCCCGCGGAATAATTGCCTCAATTGCCGTGCACGTGAAACTTCGTCTTCCGACCGGTCGGCGCCGTACAATGTTACGACGTTGCTCGCAAGGAAATAATTACCGCCAACGACGACACGAGACGCGCCTTCCTCCGATCAATTTATGTCTTCTTTGCGAATTTTTCCCCGCCGCCCGATTCGTCCGGAACGAATTAGACGGCTGAGTTACGTTCCCGGTCGAATTTGGATTGCGCTTTTGCATCCTGGAATGAAGATTGTCGTTGCGTAACTGTATAAAGTTGAAGTGCTTTCACGTCTTTTATTGGGTATACGTTACACGAGGTCAGATGAGATCGGACGCTGCCACTATAAAACTGAACGTCGCTGCTCGACTCTATTCCTTAACAGTCCGGATGAAGATGACGGAATCGCGATGGCACGTGTACACTAGGCATATAAGGAAACATACAAAAAACTCGTCTAACTTTGTCACACTATGAAATTAAATGCGTCGGAATACGTAGCTGAACAACGTGAAAATAATTTGCATCTCACGTCGGTGATTATCACGAAATTACTCCGGTATATTATGGCACGGGAGTCTCCGTTAACAAGGCGTTTATTTAGAAATAGCAGGATTTGACGTAACACGGAATTAGCCGAAATTCCACGATGCGATGAGGAGTTTTAAAACCTCTTTTACGTTTCAGCGATTGTTAATTGTTTCGCTACAGTGGTTTCGCACGCGCATGCATCGCGTCAGTCTTTACGCTGCTTAATTTAATTAAAAGAATTATCACGTAAACTTTTCTCATATGTGGTTTAAAGTGATACTCATCGCGAGCAGATTTATCGCGCGCTTTGCATTATCTCGGATATTGCGCCGGACGAGGAAGAGTCTCGTGGCACGAGGACAACGACGACGACGCGGAGGACATTAAAGCGAAACATGCGGTGGGGTAAAGCAAGGCACGATGTTCTGGTCATCAACAGTGCGAGGGGTTGATGCTCGCAAGGTCTAATAATCAACGCGCGTGCACGTCTGACGACGGGCCAATGTCGAAGGACGGTTAATTTGTGGCTATCCGCTAGGAGAACGAGATTTCCGGAGGCAAGGGAGACCGGAGTAAATGAGTTCGACGTAGCGAAGGTTGGAGAGAGTTTAACGGCTCGTCCCCTTGCACCGTAACGCTAATTGTTCCCCTGTTATGTACTTAACACCTTGCGAGCATCTTCAAAGACGCCTCTTTGTAAAATACGGCGAAAGCTCAACGTGCACATGTGCTTTAACATGTCGCCTGGAACCAGACTTTGATGGTGGTAAGGCTGTGGTCAACTTTGTACTTTCTTTATAGACAAGATACTTACCACTTAAACTAGTCGATGAAAGATATTAGATATTAGAGATATAGAGATGTTGGAGGTAAAGAGCAACGTGTATGATTTATAGCAGCCCTGATTGCATCGTCGCTAGAGGTGAAATAATGTTATTTATGTCGAATATTGTATTCTGCCACTGGGATGTGTTTAATCACCGATATAGTTGATTCTGTTCAGTTCTTCGTTTTTCACTGGAATTCCTGCCACTGGAAGAATCGGTTTTCCATTCCTCACGGGCGGCAAGCAACGAATGGCGCGATATGTTCGCGATGCAAATCAAAAATACACGTCGATTTTAAATATTGAATGCCGCGGCGAAAAAGATTCGGGATTGTCTATTATGATAAAACGCTTTTAGTATCATTCTGGCGCTTCTGACGGGCACGTCTTGTATATCTTGTTAACAGATTCGTTAATGCGAGCTCCTTATTTATAGGCGCCTAGCGGTGTCGACTACGGTCGGCGATGGTCTCTTCTCAAAACGGAAACTGAAAATTGCAAGACGAAATCGAAGTAGCATCTCCCGGTATAAAAGTACACGTCGGGCGCAATTCTGCTAGGGCAAAAAGTGCATTGCACGTTGTAGCCTGTGAATGACACGTCGCGGATTTGATGCAATTAGCGTTGCGAGCGAGGAACGTCGTGTAATGTTGGTCGAAATGGGCACTAGTCATAATTTTAATTAAGCGTGTCCACTCAACGACACGCGGGACAACAGAGCGCGGCCGTGTAAAAGATTCAAGTGTCCTGAAATACGAGAACGTTGGCAGTTGGGTGGACTAATCGCGCTGACATGAAATGGTTTTCGCGCGAATATCTGCGACGGTTGATGATGATCGATAATAACATCGGGCAGAATCTCGTGGCCACGTCACTTAGCGCCATTTATATTAACAGGAAGCCATTCCTGGTCGGATAGGTAAATATTGTACCTGCCGATAGTCCATGACGATCACCGTGCTCGTTCACATTAGCCGGCGCATTGTCGCATTATAGAATAATCGGAGAAACGTGTCGATGAACGGAGCGTCGAGATTGATAAGCGCGAGGGATCGAGAATCCTTTATGTCGCTCACCCCATTCACCGGCGGTGCCCAACGTAAATATCCACGTTGAGTGTCGGACAAACTTTCCCCCACCTCACCCTTTTGTCTGGCCCTACGAAGGGCGGGTTTCTCATTTCCTCTGCCCGTTATCCCCGCGCTGCTCCTACGCGAGCCTTCTCTCGTCTCTTCTCTCGTCTCTTCTCTCTCTTCGCTCTTCTGTCTATCGACCGACTCGTTCGATTGTACCCACTCGAACTCGCCCTGTCGTGAAACGAACCTTCCTTCACTCCGCCCTCACCCTTTTCGAGGAACATCCCTCTTTCCGTACGTCCTGTTGAGAGCCGATGTTCCCCATAGGTATGCCGTCGGGTTGCTTAAGCCACAAGTGGCGTGCGTTCCTGCTGCCGAGCACTGCTCCGAGTATCAATGCTTTTCTCAACGTGATTATCGCACAGGCGAATGTAGGATCTTCGTGGAAGATGCCGGGCCGATTGGCAGAGCGCTTTTTCAACATCGTGTTCTGTCTTCTTGTGTTCGTCTACGACTTTCTTTGCGTATGCATATTGACGTTTTGCATACGCAGGATTGCATCCGCGGTGCAGCTGAAGAATAGAACAGAAGCGATTTGGGACGAATGTCGCGTGATGTAGTCGTGGAAAATAAGTATAATACTCAGCGAGTAATAATTTGTCTTTTTTATAGCGCATTTTCTCCTCAAATTATTGGTCTTACCATGCTTGTTCTGTACGAAGCACTTTTATATTACCTCGGACAGATCTAAAATAAGTAAGGACGAGCGTTCGTATTTTTATACACTGGCCTCGCAGGTCGGTTGAACGTTTAGAGACTTTTTATGATGATCGCTTGAGTCACGGCTGTCATTCACAGCTGATACGAGAGGTCGCTTATTGGGAGGGTTAAAGGGCGTTAGCAAGGTAGCTGGTCGTTCGAGGACTGCCTTAACCGTCCCCGCGGATACCCAACAGACGCAGGAGCTAATCGTTCCCGAGTCCTGGGCAACCTTGGAATCGTCATTTCTGCTCGGAAGGGACGATACGCGGGTTTCCTTCCTGCCGTCGTCCAGGGACGTATGGATCTCTCGGTTACACCCCACCGCTCGTATATCGTTCTCTGCCTCTCTTCGGCATCTATTTATCTCGTTCCCTCTCCCTCCTTCGCCCCGCTCGTCTTCCCCTTTCTTTCAGTCTCGCTCTCTCTCGCTCCATTTCTCCGATTCTCTCTCGCTCTTTTCTCCGCGCGTCTCCCCACTCCGGGAAACGCGGAGGGCACAGACTCCTTCGTAAGGAGGCCATATTTCATAAGACTCGCTGCTCTCCTCCGGCTGCTTTCCTTTTCTCCTCCTCCTTCGCCACCTCCTCCTCCGCCTCGTCTTCTTCTTCTTTCCTTTCCTCTCTTCCAGTGGCCGAGCCGTAGCCCCGTGCCGACGGTGGAGTTTCTAGCAACGCTTGCGCGACCCATTCCCATCTCGTTTTCCCCATCCAATCCCATGGCCCCTGCCCCAGCACAGTACTGCCAGCCACCGATGTAATGTTTCTTTTATTGATTTTGCGGCGACCCGCGGAAATTACACGGCCCACGGACGTATGCATGCCCTCCCTGCCTGGATGGCTGACTGCCTGGCTGACTGGCGTGCTCCGCCATTCCGCCTCGCAACACGCTCGTAAGCGTTACAACGATGACGATGACGATGACGACGACGAAGGAGTCGATCCGCTCAACAAAGAGACGACGACCCGAAGACTGCGCGTTGACTACGTTTCTTAGTCATTTTCGGAATTACCGAAGCCGCGCTCACGAGGGATGTGATGTTGGAATTCCCGCGGGATCCGCCTTGGAAACCTTTCTCCGCTGTCTTCGTGATGACGTCTTGTACTACTTAGCTGTTCTCATCTCCGGCCTCGAATGATTTCGACTCTGACGAACGGTGCATAACTCGCTTAACTCACGACGAATGTCACCTCTGCTTCCCTCCCTCTTTCCCTTTCTACTTCGTTCCCCGTTCGACGCGGCTTTGTCATTTTTCAACGCCCACCTCACGGCGAACGTCTCAGGCAATGATCGATAATTACTCGAAATTGCGAAAGGCGGAGGAAAACGATCAGCGGCAGAAATTACCCGTAAAGACGAATTCCTGATGAGACTTGACGCGATCTTATCAGAAAATATCATTCTGCGGAACCGCCCCTTCCGACGAAGACGCGGATCGCGTTGAATGAATATATTAGGATGATCGCGTCGTGAAAATGAATTAATAATGGGCGTTAGTCCCGCTGAACGGGTCTGAGTGTGTAGGCGCGTGGTTGTTTGTTTGAGCGGAAGGCGAGCCGAACGGTCCAATCGCGACGTTTGGGGTGCAAAGGGACACCTACTTCCGGCGCCAGGCGTCGGGCGTCGGCGTCGATAGGTCAAGGACGCTCCCACGATTCTCGAGGTCAGGTCGACAAATCACCCTTTCCAGAGCGAACGTCCGTGAAAAAAAAGAGGGCGAGAAGGAAGAAGAGAGAAAGAGAGAGAGAGGGAAAGAGAGACAGAGAAAGCGAGAGAGCGCGGGCAACGGAGAAAGAGAATCCAACACCCCTGGGGTCCCTCGTTCATCGGCGCTCCCCTTTGACCCTAAAAAAAATACAAATCGAGCGACCAACCCCTGGCCACCCTCCTTCACTCATTTCATCAGCCACTGGATTACGTGACTTGCCTTCGGTGTTTTGGCGCAACACTCGCGCGACACACGATACATTCGATAGGTCGTATAGAAGATGTTTAGGAAGGAAATGTAAATGGCTTTCCAATGGGTGCTGGGGGTAATTTTATGCGGTGCATGCCGTGTGAATGCAGGTGTGGCTGTCGATGGTTATGCTTGTGTGCGAATTCAGATATTTCGAGCACGACGGTATTGGGTATATTGGAACGTACGGTGGCCGTAATGTGCTCGGTGCAGATTTAGGAACAGTTGTCAATTTCTGACGTGTCATTAGTTGAACGGTATAATGCTGGAAGGATGCGAGGTTCTCAAAATGGAAGGTTCTTCGATTGATCAGACGTTTTGTGAGAAGAATATTCCCTACTGATTACCGAGGTATGAGTAAAGCGTGGGCGAAAACGTCATATTTTTGTTCGCTCTGCATCTATCAAGTTCAATGGAGAATTGTTTGCGTTGATAATATACTGCCAACCGCTCTCCGAATGCTCAATATTTTCAGAAATATAGCTGAAAACAGAGCAAAAAATACATGAGAGCGGGTTCATATAAACTTGGAGAGGTATACCCCGCACTAGAAAATTCGCAACAGCTTTCCAAACGTCGCGAAGAGCCGCGAAATGGAATGAAAATCAAATACAAAAATGTGGAGCTCTGTTCTTTGTACCTTTATTTAAACGTTAAGTTAGTCCAATCTCGCTAACCATTGGGAATCAGAGCTACGTTGACATGACGGTTCTTCACTTCTAATTGGCTCTACACTCAATTGACAAAGCATTCATGTCTTCTCCCTGTATGCCCTGTACACTCTGTACTCTCTCGTGATCGATCTCTGGCACGGATGGCAAAAGAGATGGGTAATTAACGCGGCGCGTGCCGTTCGAATCTGCGCATCCGTTCTCCGAGGCCAGCGATATTCGTCCGGACGTTTCGCTCGGTCTCGTACTTTACTTACCGGGCGACGCGCGGGCAACCCACCCTGTCCACATAATTATTTCGTATAATTGAGTTCATGTACGGCACCCGAGAGCGCGTCACGTTTTCGTAGCGGCGCGCGTAATTATTTGCGCATATTTATCGTCCGGTGTAATCGAGCCAAAATTTATATTCGCGTGCCGGACTACTGTCACAGTCAGAGCCTCTGCGCAATTCCTCTCTGGACTTTGTAATGAGCGCGTACCCGTACGTAATTGTTACGTACAGCGCTCGTTGCCTATTATAAAATTTCCATTCCAAACGGCGCCATTATTTTTACATCAGACGCACGAATTTGTTTTATTTACACGCTCTGTCTCGTTAACGTTTCGCATTAACGCGCGTTACAGTTTCGGAAAGCGACGGATGCAAAATTCGCGATACACACGCGCTGTGTGCGACCGTTAAAGTATTAAAAAGGCGGCACACCGGCTGACGCGCGAAAAAAATCGAAATTCGCCCCCTCGAGGGCCGGCTTTTTTTTTTTTTTTTCACCGCGGCATTTCTACTTTCACCCGACCGGTTGATTGCGCGCCGCCGCCCGCCTCGGTGTCTCCGAACTTTTATCACTTATCTGCCATCCATTATGTATATTATTTCGTTATCTCGTTTATCTGCATTATGTGCATGCGCGTAAGTTGGTCGGAGATAGCGTCGGAGCGCGATAGAAAATGGAGACGGGACAGGGACGGGTGCGGAGAGTTCGAGCGAGAGAGAAAATAGGAATACGCGGAGAGGTCGAGAGAGCGGAGATTGATGGACCGATACAGAGAGCGAGAGAGTGAATGAGCGAGCGGCGTACATACGGGTAATGCGTATGTGCACGTATGTGCAGAGAAACGGCGAAGTGGAAGAGAGAGAGGACAAGAGCGTGAGAGAGAAGGTGGAAGGTGAGTCGACCACGTGTGTCGGTGCGTGATGCTGCCGGCGTTGGTGGCTCCGGGCGTACGTGACTCTCGTTTTCGCCGGGTGCCGTATAGAAAGCGAAAACGCTCCTACCTACATTTCGCCCATTCACGCAGAGAGCCGGGAGAACGCGGAGGCGGGGGCGAGCGGGCGCGGAAAAAAAACGCGAGAACGAGCGAGGAAACGAGACGGGGCGAGAGGACGTACGAGAGGACGAGCGAGAGCGCGGAGGGAAGGAAAAAGCGTAGGAAAAGGGAAAAAGCAGGACGCTGCCCGCCACCGGCGCGCTGGCAAGCGACGCGGCGAAAAGAGAGAAAGAGCGACGAAGAGTACCATGAACCGGCCACATCCGTGCGACCGCGGCAGAATGTGTGCGCGGAGATGAGCGTGTGTCCGTGTGTGTGCGAGAAAACGCGTGCGCGCGCGACACATCCACGTGGAATCGTTTGTAGCGCGTAAGTCGGTTGTGTGTCGGCCTGCCTTGTGTGAGTGCTTGCTCGAGGGTGGCTGGAGGGGAATCGCGAAAAAGGGTATGGGTCGGTCGCGGGCGGTTTTGCGGAGGGAAGGAGCGAGAGAGAAAGAAGGACGGAAACAACGGCAGGTCCTGCTAGAAAAAGTGAGAGGGAGTGCGCGCGACAGCGAGAGCGACGGAGAGCGGCTGGGAGAGAGGGCGGGAATGAGAGAGAAAGACGGGAGGGAGCGGCTCGAGGACGGGGGAGAGGGTGGTTTACCGCGGGGTAAAAAGGGTGGCCAGGGGGCTGGAACGAGCGGGCGGAGGATGGGTTCGTTGCCAGGGATGAAGTACGTAGGTATTGATCTATTTAAAGCCTAGAGTTCCAAACGAAGTCCTTATTAAAAAGCGGAATGAAACAAGGGGCCCCCCGCCGCCCTCCACCCGTCACCCCGCGGCAACCGTCCTTTGCCCTCGCACTATCTTTTCTCTCCCTCGTATGTTCCCTCTTCTCGTTCTCCACGTTCCGCCGTCTCTCTTCCTTCTTCCGATATTCCTTCTGTTTCTCCTTCTCCTTACACCCTCGTCGCTCGTCGCTCGTCGCTCGTCTCCGATCCTGGGGTGGTTAGCAGGAGGGAAAAAAAGCTATGTAGCGTACGCCATGCCTTCGGCAGCCCTTTGGATCTCTCTCGAGTACCTATCCACGACTCGAGGATCAGGGTGGACTTTCTCGGGATTCGTTGCTACTCACTTCCTCCTCGCGTCTCTCTCTCTTTTTCTCGCATTTACTCGCTCTCGCTTCCTTAGTCCTCTCTAAATACGTTATTCGCCTTTACACTCACTCTCACTCTCGTATCCTCTGTTTTCCGCCTCCTCCCTCCGCTCTCCCTCCGCACGCTCTAAAATCCGAAAAAAATTGTCGACACACAAGGAGAGGCGTTCTGCGCGGCGAGGGGATTAAAGGGGGAACTCGCGATACGGTGGGGGATAAAAATTTCAGCTGGCAAGGTCAAAAAATCGGAGGCCGCCGCGCAGTAGGCGAATTGTTGTATTATCGATTCAAGGGACACTCGGCTGTAGTAAACCATTTATTTTTTAAACTGAATATGCATGCGTGTGAAAAATTCTCCTGTGCGTAATAGAATAGCGGGTATGCATAGATAACTGCTTTATTCTCATTTCGCAGATCGCGTACGTGTAATATTCAGCGTGACGAAAGCGTCTAGTCGGGATAGGATTCGTCGATAATGCGATAATTGGGGAATACGATTTTAATGTAAAATACGATTCTCCGTTAGCTCTCGCGCGGAGTACAGAGCCGGTAACGATTCGTCGAAAGACCGAGAAAGAGATAGACAAAGGGGACGGAAGCAAGCCGGCTTCTCTCCCTGGCCACTCTGAAAAATGCCCTCCGCCGTGATTTTCCGCGGCGATTTCCCGGATTAATTTCTAATTAAGAATAGATTTACCTCTCGCCGGAAACTCAAATGAAAAGCCCTCCGTCTCCGTCTCATTCTCTCCCTTGCGACGGCGTGGGGTATAGGGTTGCGCGGGCGGGAAATAAATCCCGGGCCGGCCGATTACTCACGAGTTTAAGATAAAACAGTGGCCGAACGACGAGGGGTGTCCTTGAACCGGGAGAGGGGCGAAAAAATGATTCGCGGAGTACGCGTTCGGCTCTCCGCAGGGAACGAAAAAGCTGGCCCGTCTGCTCGCCAAACGGCCAAACTCCGAGCCGAACGAGGCGGAGAACGCGGATGGGTGGCTCCGACCATCCTACGACCGCCCGACAGCCAACCGCCCCCGTTAGATATAAAATCCGCGATTTTAAAGCATTTTAGTATCGATCCTCGTTTTTAGCACTAGACGCGAGGCTTCCCCCTTCATTGGGGCTTCATGGTGGGGATGTACCTGGACCGCGATGGTGGGAGATTCACCGTCCTTTCCACCTCTCTCCCTCTGTACCGCGAGGGGGTGGACGCAGGGATGGGTGACGGGGTGGGCGAGGGAGGCTCATCGGGGCGGTGCGTAGTTGTACGGGATGTATAAGTGCGTAAATGCATAATAAAATTCGTCGGGGTGCACGGAGGCATAGGGACGTAACTCCCGGTTTCCCCTGATTTTACTAAAGGAGCAGAAAACATGCGTTTCCGATGGCTGATGGGCGCGTTTCGTATCGGCGGACGATCATTATGGTCGTTATAGTGATCGATTACCCTAAGCAGATCGCCTGTCGCAGCGGATGAGGGCCAACGAAGCGGTCCGCGGTATAAATTTGGGTGGGTGTCGGGACGATTACCGTTCCTTTGTTTTTCGCTCACTGACAGACTATACGTACGTTTGTTTACTTCTTTGTACGATCGTTTATTCGTCCGCTTCGTTTTTTCATCGAAATCGAATCGATGGCTGCCGCTATTTCTGGTCCGGAGAATGCGCGTGACGGAACTGACGAAATCCGTCTTAAGCGCGTTCGACCAAACGCGTTAAAACATTTTGAAACTTTCAACCCGTGCCATTGTCCACTCTTCCGCACGGCGGCCTTTGTGATTCTCCGTTGAATTCGCGGAATATCGAACGATAATGAATCCGCATTAATTATCAAATATTTGGACACCGCATCGTGATATTTATTCTCCGATCGCCACTGCCGTTCGGCGTTATACCGTCCTCTCGCGCGCTTCCTATATTTTTATTGAATTTCCACAAAAAATATCCGTTATTTGGCTACTTTCCTCCGGTGTGTTATCCGTTACGCTGTTATTTCAAGATACAGTCCCGGTCATTCGATCCGATTGCCTCGTAAGGCAGTCGAACTGCGGCCGATATCGATCTATTCGAGAGTCAGCCGCGAAGAACCTTTTAAATACCCGGAGCCGAGAGCTCCTGCGGTGGAAAACGGAATGCGTCGTTCGCTCTAAAGCGTCCTCTCCCTTTTCCCTTGCAAGAAGGACTTGGCCCATTTTATCAACCCCCTAGGAGCGCGCGCGCGGCTCGGAGAAAAGTAAGACAACACTGCCCGTATCATCTGATCCATTCGTTCCGGGAATTGCCGGGTCCGATTTACAACCGACGGTATATTTCTGGCGCGCTTGCAGAGAGAGCCCCGAACGAGAACTCTCGAATGCTGGAAGTAACTCGGTGCAAAAGCCCTCGTGTATCTCGTGTGTAATTCGAGGAACGGAAAGTACTGACGTTCACCTAGCGGCGCCATTAAATAATTCCCGGTTATTTCGGCGGATTACAAGCCCGCCGGGCGGCTCGTCTGTCGACGAACGTCCCTCGCGAGGTTCCTGCGGACGTCGCCTTTGGTCAGGGTCCCTCCGAATCGAGCGTTGTCGAGAGAAGGCACGCAGGGCGGACGGACAAGATTTTTGCGCGCCTCTTTACGCACTGGAATACGTACAGCACGCACCCTTCCGATACCGCGGGGCTCCACGCCGCTTTTCTACCCTTCCCTTTCTGCACGCACTGTTGACTGTCGAGCGCCTATGCTCTCCCCTGGCCTGGTTTCTCTATTAATAGCGAAACATCGCTTCTTCTCTCTTCCTCCTTCTCCCGCTCTCTGTCCTGCTCTCTGTCCCGCTCTGCGTCCGACTCTTTTTCCCTACCCTGTGTGTCACATTCTCGCTCTCCACTCCTATTGCCGTCTCTCCCTCGCACACGCCCTCTCGGTTTGCATGAATAGGAAAAGAGAGCAATGCTAGGTCGACGTGTAACGACGAATTTCTCTATTGATCCGATTCATCCGAGGACGATCGTGTGAGCTGGTATCGCATTAAAAGGAAACATTTTATCGATCCGCTGACAAACGAGGCTGTCGCCAAGGGTGAGCTGCTGCGCGTCACACAGTATTGGATGTAATCGGCTTAAAAAATGGTGGGTATTTCAAATCGCATGAATATATTTTACGCTATATTCCTGGCTGTTGACTTTCGCGAATCAATCGTCGCTTGATCGTTCGCCGAATGCGTCCGAATTAGCCGGCCGAGCTCGACGGATTCCGACGTCAAAGAATTTTTTCATAACGCTAATCGACGAAATAGCGAAGTGACGCTCTCGCGTAAGCAATATTCATTTCGCTTCACTGTCGATACTTGAGCGTGTACGATGGTTCAACGACTTCCAGGAAAACCATTGTCCCGTGCCAATTTACCACTTTCCGCGTACGCCGCTCTTGCCATTTGTATGAGTACACAATATGTTCCGAGTAGCTATCCGCGTAAATGCAGATACGCATCGTACTGCCGCGCGCGGCCGTTTCGCACTTTTCTTACGCAGAAAATACGCGTTGCGGTCGGCGGAGAATGCATTCGCTGAAGTTATAAAAATTCCCCCGCCGATCGGATTAGTAGCCGCACGCACCTCGCCGATCTTCTTTCTCCACCCACCGGGCGACTCGTTGTCGGAAGCGAACTCACTTTCCCGGAACGTCGGATCTGGATCTGGAGAAAGAGGACTCCTGGAAATGGGGCAACCGAGCACAGTCAATCTTCCGATTTATCGTCTCTCGTCATCGAGACGAATCACTTCGATTATCATTCTACATTTACATCGGCCCCAACATACAAAGCTACCGTCATCGCGGTCAAACGCATCTATCCCTCTCATCATCCTTACCCACCTTTCGTCCGAATCTCACGGAGGCGTTTAATTCTGGCCGCGTTTAGATTGGTTCATAAACGGCCGCTTTTATCGTAACCCGCGCGCCAGTCATTTAAACGCGAAAAACTACACCCGCGTAAAAGCCTTCAACGCTTACGTGGCGTGAGTATTTTTTTTATTTCCCACAGCGCGCGTTATAGGTACATCGCGACGTTCATCGGTAGAGAATGAAGCGCAGAGTAGAGAGAGAGAGAGAGAAAGAGAGAGCGAAAGAGAGAGAACGGGGAGTAGAAAAAATCCATGAGAGTTGTAAAAATTCGCGCGGGGTGGGACGATAACAGTGCGCATCGACGCAGATTAGTTATGAAAATATAAAAGGCACCGGCGGCGGTAACCGGAGGAGGATGTCGAGGGACGAGTGACGACGACGACGACGACGACGTTGCCAGGGGTGGCTCTGAGAGGACTCAACTTTTCCAGCCTTCACCCTCTACGCACACCCTTCTGCCGAGCGTAATGGCGCAACGTCCTCTCCTCCTTTCCTGCCGTTTTCAAAAGCGCGACGGTGCGTGTCGGCGCACGCCGTGTGTCCGCGGGAATAGCTAAAATGGGAGGGAAAGGATCCGACTGCTGAAAGTGTTTCGACTATGACGGTCGCGCGGCCATTTTCGTCGACGATTGGCAGGCCTTGGCAGGGGTTAAACCGCAGAGTCATTTGTTTTTTAACTTTCCTTTTATCCGCTGCGCTTTTCCTCTCTCGGGCGCGGAAACGCTGTAACGCGATAACCGGTACTAGTTAAATATTGAAACGTCACGGATGATGTTATTTGAAGAAGTTAATGTTAGTGACAGAGGGAATACGCCACGATGATATTCCGTGTTCGAGGATTAAGTGCGTAATATAGACGACTGCTGGTCGTCGGCTTAATAGTAATGTATTAACTGTCGGCAATTGACGAATGCAATTGCAGCGAACGTTAAACAGATTAGTTTCGATTGATGTTAGGAACTGCATTCGGGCAGTGCAGAGTACCGCAGCCGACCGCAATAGTTATACCGATTGCGGTTTGACTCGACACGGTCGCGCGCTATTATCGCTCGCGGTTCCATCGGTGGTCCGAGGAAACTGCGTTTAATTATTCACCTTCGAAGAATCGAGTGTACATATTTTCGATCAAAACCGTTGCACCGAACGTTTGTCTCGGCGAGTTACCGCCGCTGACACCGCCATCCGGTTGACAATTTCTAGAAAATGAAAATCGATGTAACTGATTGGACGAAGCGTGTGTACGTATGCACACACCACGGTTCAACTCTTTTGTAGCCCGCACTGTATTTACGCCGCCGTTCAGCTATTATCGCTCTTCGGACTTGCATGTGGTGGCGAAAAAAAGCCGCTTTACATCGGCGAGCGATCGCGCTGCACGAACGAAATTCGTCTATAAATCCTTTTGCACGCGGCTCCTTGGAATTCATTAGAAGTTCCGTCACGAAGTTGAGCCGCGCATAGAAAAGGTCTCGTGCAAGAGTTTGCTTCCTGATTTCGAGGAGAGGTCGTCGTCCACGCGAGATATCGGCCGCGTAATTTCATCCGTAATCATTCAATCAGGGAGCGCCGCCGCGATCCCCTTGTGCTTCTTAGCGAGCGGTCGTTACGGGGCCTGCGTTTCCTTGTCGAAATTACGCGCACTTACCTGCGTCGCTCGCTCGATCGAGGAAAGAAAAAAGGCTTCATCGAGCAAACAAGCGAATCATTATCGCGTGCGCGCGTAAAGACGCCGTTTCCCCATAGTTCCAGGCTCTCCTACATACTTCCTCCCCACGATGTTATTTATGCGTGGCGGGAGCAATCTCGACCTACGCTCACGCCGCAACCTCATCCGGATGGGGTCCCCGTACTCGTTTCATCCAACTGCTCGTCGTGATGTAACGAACGATATCCGTCTATCGGTTTCGATCTGTTCCGAAACAATGCGTCGAATCGCCGTTCGATATAGAGAGGCCATCCGCGAGAGAGATCGCGGTCGCTCGACATGCGGATAATTTAGGCCAGCCGGAGGTGTAGCTTCGATAATGCGCTTGTTTGTCAGACATGTGTTACTCTCGCGGCGTCACCGAGTGTGTGGCGAAGTGACGCGAAGCGTATTGATTCTCGGCGAATCCGAATCCGCGGAGAAGTTTGAATTTTGAAGAATGAAGCGTCCTGCCGCGCGCTGCCGCTTTCCGGCGTCGAGTGTCCCGTAAGACCTGATAAAGCGAGAAAAGTCGGAAAAAGCGGACGGCGGTTGCGGGCTTGCCTGCTGGAGTCTGAGAGATTTACGTAGGACGTGCGGAAAAGTACATTCTCGCTCTTCTTGCGCTCTCTTCTTCTTCGAGTGGCCAGGAACAAAGCTCGTCGGTCGACGAGTGCTATTTCGATGCGTACTTCTGTTATTTTTGCAATAATCGACACCGGATCGGACTACCTCGCTCCCTTTCAGTCTGGATGGCCGATCCGTCGAAAATATAAGAGCTATGCCGATATAGAGGGTCCTCGGCAGCGCCGGTGTGCTCATGCATAATTCAATCAGAGTTAGACTAGAAACGTCAATACAGCTCGCAGATTATTTCTTTTCCCGGGCTGCTGCGCTCTCTCTCTCTCTCTCGTCCTCTCGTACTCTCCCCCTCCCCCTGCGCCACCCTCTACCTTCCACCACCTCCGCCACCCTCGCCCTCGCCCTCGCTCTTTCTCTCTTTCTCACCCTTACTCCCGCTCGCTCTCCTCCCTCCCGCTTCCAGCCCAGAAAGAGGAGAAGAGCGAAAGCGAGAGGGGAGTGGAGGTTTCTCCTTCTGGCGCCTATCCACCGCTTAACCCCCCTCGCCCCCCTCGTCCAACTACCCTCGTCCATCCCCACCGCTCTTCTTTTATATTTTAATCAACTAATTCTGCGCAATGCGTACATTTATTGCGCCCTTTCGGCCGCCACCACCCCCGCTCGCCTCTCGCTCCCTCATCGCCTGCCCACCGACCCCCTGCCCACCCCCTGCCCACTCCCTGTCCCCTCGGCTTTCCACCGATTCCCCTCGCCCTCCCCTGTCGACCATTCCGCGTTTTAATTGCGAATCTCATCTCGCCGCTGATTCGATGGGATTTTTTCGCTGCCGGCCAATGGGAACGATCACGAACGATGCCAGCTTTTGGCAAAGTCAATTTTTCGTCGCGCTTCTTTTCCTCCTGCCCTTCCGCTCTCTTCCCTCTCGCCCGCCGCCCGCCGTTCCCCTTGTCCAACGGTACACCCCCGATCCTCCCTCTCGCCCGTCGTCCCACTGTTTAACCGCCCCGTCACCCGATCACCTCGACTGCGTGCTCTCACCGAGAGAAATTGTATCGGCTTTTTCTCTTTTTCCCCTGCACCCCCCTTCGCCTCTTCCTTTGCCTCTATCTTTGCCGACGGACCGCGCGCGCTGGCACACTTTTGTAATGGGCCCTGTTCGCGTTACGCTTTTTTCCCGCTCTCTTTTCATTCTCCGGGGGCTGAAGGAAATTGACTCTTGACGCGAGATCGTCGCGTGATAACCGTGACAGAGTTGAACGCGGAAGCATGAAAGAGCGGACCGCTAAAACTCGCCGACGCGGAACACCCGAAAGTCATTATTTTTTTTTTGCCCGCGCCAGCGACAATTTTCCAACGCCTCGCCCTTAGAAACGTCCGAAGCGATCGTCACTTTTCTCGAGAATTCGCGTGATCGACTGCGCTGCGCCGCTCACAGCTTTCGCCCTCAATTTACTTTGCGTGCCTCTCTCATCGATTGATCCCGTTCGAGGAGGACCGCCGCTCGCGTTTCCAACTTGTTGATTAAACAACAGAACGCCATGAGGTTTCGGCAATATAACTTGCGAGCGCTTTTCACTCGGGCACCCCTCAAGTTGGGTGCCCGTCGCATCATCAGGCAATCCTTTCCGCCCAGTCGATATCCGACGCCCCCATGCCTCGAGAGCATACGCGGAGGAGTCCGCCCTCAGGGAGGAAAAAAATATTGCATTACCTTGTACGCTAATAGTTTCCTTTGACGGCCCATCAGCGTCTGCCTTTAATCTAGCCTGCCACAAAGGAACTCCTCCCTACCTTTATTTCTCTCTTTCTCACCTTCTCTTTCTCCGGCCTCGCTCGTCCTCTCTTCCGCCGTTCTGCTCGCGACAAGGGCGGGGAAGGAGAACGAGACGGAGAAAGACGTATATATCTACGTACGCAGATACGTACCGCGTGCGCGTAAAGCACGCGTTTATCTGTGTTCCGCGGCATGCCGCACACGCAGTACGACAGAAACAGCGGGGGCGAAGGTAAGACAGAGACGGACGGAGGGTAAACGAGAGAAAAAAGGTGGACAAGAAAGGAAAGCTCGCGCGAGGGCCGGCGAGCACGGTGAGAATTATCGCGGAGGTCGTCGTCGGCTGCTGACGAATGGGGTGTGAGGAGGGGGAGGGGGGATGAGGCTCAGCGGGGTTTGGTGGGTCCTCGGCGGGTGGTTGGCGGGTGGTTGGCGGGGTGAACGGAGGTGAGCGCTGGAGGACCCCGTTTTTAAATGCGAACTCGCCTCGGCACCACGAGCCTCTGTGTTTTACACAGCCTAGGGTTTGTTCTCCTCTTTTTCGCAAGCCTTGCTCCTTCCACCCCCGCATTCAACGTAGCACCCTACACTTCTTCTCCTTTCTCTTTCTGTCTGCGTCTCCGCCCTTCGCCCTTCGTTTCGTTCTTCGCTTTCCTCTGTTTCGCTCCCCGTTTCACTCATCGTACGTCTCTACCTAGCTCTCCCTATTCCTGGCTATCTCTCCTTCTCACTTCTTCTCCCTTATTTTATCCTCTCGTGATACGAGTCACCCAGCTGCCTTCCCTCCGGCAGGTTCGCTCCTCCTACCCTTCAGCGACTACCTTTGGCTCCGAGCAAAGAGGGAAATGAAAGCGAAACTGTTCAGCAGTGCTCTCACCCCACTTTCCTCTCTCTCGTTTCGAGCTTTCTCTCTCGTTCTCTCTCTGTCTCCGACTTTCTCTCCTTCGCCCTCTCGCGCTCGCTTCGTCCCCTCGCTCTTTCTATCCCTCGTTTACCTCGTTGCTTCTTTCT
Organism: Cryptocheilus praepositus; assembly: GCA_033815515.1. Taxonomy (NCBI): domain Eukaryota; kingdom Metazoa; phylum Arthropoda; class Insecta; order Hymenoptera; family Pompilidae; genus Cryptocheilus; species Cryptocheilus praepositus. The sequence continues at coordinate 6,249,842 of JAWWQZ010000285.1, forward strand.
CTTTCCATTTTTCCCTTTCTCTGTCCCTCTCCGTCTCGCTTCAACCAACTCGCTCTCTAGAGCCCCTCTTTTCCTCCCTACCGGGCGCCACCCCTCCTCGTGCCACCCTTCTAATTTTTCCACCCCTTTCACTAAAATTAAAATCAATAGTAGCACCACGTGCCTGGGGACCCTGCCAGAAACACCGCCACCCTCATCAGCCGCCGCTCACTCCCTCAGACCCTGGAAACTGCTTTAAAATAGTGCCTACATTGGTACTTCGTTGCGATTATCGCAGAATTTCAATATTTCATGGGCGGCAGGGTATCGGGAGTCGTGCGATGCTAACCCACGCGTTCGCGTCTCCTCGTTTCTCCGCTCTCTTCGACCCTATACTTTCTGCCCTTTTTCTTTCCTTCCTTCTTATCTTCGCCTCCGCGCACTCGGCTTGTCCCCCTTTTTCGCCTCTTTGTTCTGCGCCGGAAAGAGCCACTCTCCTCCCGCCCTCGCCACCTATTCCCTCGTTAGATATTTTCAAATTACCCGTTGACAGAAAGTTACGAGGCGCGTTTACAGCGACGTTCGGCCTATTGCCGATATTTTCGTTTTACGAAGTTCGAAGGCAGCGATATTCGCGCGCGAAATTACGCCTCGGCTCTACCGAATGATCGATCGAGCGAAGCTGCACATCAGTCCCAAGCGCTGCAGGCCAATAAAAGTCGAGTTTATCCACGATCGAATACGTATGAATAGCGCGCGACACATCGTGTCCGTCGTTAATTCGCCCTAATTGTTTATGCGACTTCGTCCCGTGTTTTACAAGTTTGTACTTCGGCTGCATTCCGAATCGGTCGTGCTAACTGACGTGGAAGAAAATAACGGCAATGACGCTTGGACCGGCTGTACTGGCGCTTTTATCTAGCGCACAATTATCCGTCGTTCAGTCCGCCGGCCAATACGGTTCTGGAATAAGCTATCAGAAATTATTTATATTTCCGTCACGACGCTGGCAACGAGCGGGAGGACGACGAGGCGACACGGCGATGTTAACGAACAATAAACTTTCTTTTTTCATAGTGCGCTCTAGTTTCGTGACTTCAATCTCAATGCAATGAAGCACGGCTAAACACGGTTACAACCGCTTGTTGTCGTTTTAACTCGATTCTCCCGATCGACGTCGAATTAGGTCGGTTAACGCATTTTAGCGCATGCACCCTGCGATATATAGCGCGTGGTTGGAATTTCGCCGGAGTATCCGACTACGCGTTCGTTCCCCGTCCCCGTCTCTTCCGTTTCAACCTACAGCTATTCATTCCGAACGGTAGCCACGCTCACGCGTCAGCGACGCGCGGACATCTCAAGATGAGCTCGTTAAAGTCGGCTGCGAATTTACGACGTGACGATACACAGTGATTCGGTCGCTCGAGGGAATTAACCTCCGGTGGTAATCGAGAGTCGAACGGGGGTGGGAAGGAGAGAGCGGAGGGTGGCCGAGTCGGTGTGGCCCGTGTCGTTAACCGGAAGCGGAAGCCCTCCGTCTGAGTCTCCCTCTCGGAGGGTGTCGGGACGAGTAACAGGTAAGGTTCAATCCACGGTTAAAGCATACAGGTGGCCGACCACGCTATCCTTTAGCCACGTGGATGTGTGCGTTGCCTGTCGCTCGCCTGTGTGTGGGAGCTCGCGGGCATATGTTTACAAACACGAAGACGAGGTGGAGAGAAACCTGCAGAGGGAGCTATCGGGCAAGAAGGTGCAGGAGACGTTCCGTACGCGAAGGGTGAGGGGACCATTCGAGTGGAGGGTCGTTCATGCTAGTAGTGGTTACGTATCGGAAAAACCCATCCCCTTCTCACACATTTGCCAGGTTCGACCACCTCCTGCCTTCACCCCGTTTCACTCCTTGTCTCCGTGCTCCTTCCTACCTTCTCTCAAGGAATTCGCCGGGAGTCGCCACCCTCAGGATGCCAGGTCTCGTTTGTCCCGTTTGTAAACAAGAGTTCGCGCGCCGTGCGGCCCGCCGGCAACGGACGAACGGCTAATTTTCGTCTCGGCGGCCGCTCAGGTAAGGCGGTGAACAGTCGACGGCGAAAACATGTTGCTATGAGAAGACGATTCACTGTACGAAGTTGAAATTGAGAGATACTTGAGTCGTCGTTATGGGTGATGTTTGTGCGGTGTTGCACGAATTGATACCTTTCGGGTTGAAGTTATTTTATATTTATGCCAGTGCAGAGAGGCAGAAACATTGCATCCCGTGTCAGAGCGATGCATAACGACTTTTGTACTTTTACAGGGAAGCCCTGGCGAAATGGACACAACTTAGGGCTGGCAGCAGATAATTGAGATGGGGAATTGAGGCCACGTTTCGCTCTTAACAATTAGAGATACTTCTGCCGATTACGTAAGTACGTCATCCGAAGCACATCGGACACAGAATCCGAGGTACTTGAGAAATGGGACCGGAACGATAAAGCGTTTCACGCGCGCACAATTTCCGTGTGCATTTGTGTTTCGTCTCCCGTTTCCCTTGTTGGTGACGCGTTATCGGGTTTGCCGAACTTACCGCAGCACGATGACTTCATTAGTTCCGCAGCCGTTTCTTCGAACGCGGGAATAGGTCGTCGTGGACATATGCGGGCGGTAATAGAAATTTCAGCGAAACGTCGCGTCATCATTGGTTCCTATTTCGGGCGTGAATCACGAACAGTAGGAGTAATTAAGTAATGATGAAGCAATATTTCGAGCACCTCATTGAACTCGTCATCTAGGGCATACTACGCGCGACGCGATAATGTGTTTAGCCAATATAACATATTCGCCGTTTTGTTATCCACGGCTTCGGCTCAACATAACAGTCGCGCCTCATTAGCAAAGTCAATTAAAATGATGAACGTAAACTCTAATTCTCGGTTGCGTGGCGCGCGCTATGCCGACTGGCGACTGGAACTGTATTAAAATAATTAGAGCCATCGATGTATATGTACACACGCATCGTACGTATCACGGAGGAATCAAAAATAAATTCTTCCTACGATGCATCGTATCGCAACCGGCCTCTGTGTGTCAGTTTCCTTGGTGATTAACGATGGAATATTGACTTTGGAAAAAATCTCACGCCACGCTTTTATCGCTCTTTTTTCTCTCATTCACCACTGCGCTTCCATTCATCTCGATTTTTACGGCGCGCACGAGCGAGCCGCGCCGCGTCACGAAATATAAACTGCCTGTATCAATTCGTATCGCTATTTTTTTTCATCAACGCCACCAGCCCGCGGCCCGTTCAGTTTTAAAACGCTCACGATGAATATAATGAAAAAAAACATTTATACACCGAATTACGAAAGTGATTCTCGGGCAATGCTCACACTCTCTACTGCCGGCCGTTCTCCCGGGCCGCGCATATTTCAGGCATTAGCTTTCCCATTTTATGCGCGCATAGTTAATGTACTTTGCCTCGCGTTATGCTATTAATCCTTTGCGCTCACATCGGAAAAAGCACTTTTCGTCCCTGGGCCACCGTGAAAAAGTATAATGCATGCAATACCTCATTCCGTGAGTATCGCTACTGACGCCTTTTTTTTTTTTTTTTACAAAGGTCTCATTCGAATCAAAGGAATTACGTACAGCTATGAAGGCACTCTTTCCTTTTTGTTTCCAACCAGCGAGTTTTACGTAATCATCGAAATTTAGGCAGTCTTTGAGTGTTTGCGGACGACCGGCGATATTTGTGCAAGAGGGAGTTTGATGTCATAACGAAGGAACCTTGGTCTCCGCAGGCCGTCTGAGATTAGCCTAAGCTACGGTCCGCTGTGAAAATATCATTTCCCTCGCAGTCTTGAGGCGCCCCGCGTATACAACGTCACGTCATAAAGGTAATGCATATCGCGGCCTTCTACTAGTGGCATTTCCGTTCTCCTAGAGACAATGTACGATCACCCTAAACCAAGGTACATCGTAAAAATGTCATTTGTCCGCTTCCTCCTCCAGTCATTCCTTTGTCCTCACATTTTCTCGTTCTCTTACTTTTTCATCGCCACGCTCCTCTCCTCTCTCACCTGGCTTCGCAACCGGTCCTCTCTCTCATCATCGTTCCCTTTCTTCCACCTCCCTCATCTCTCTCGCCTCGTAAACGACGAAGCGCCGCGAGGCGCCTCTCGATAAGCGTCCGCACCGCCCCGCACCGTCCCGCGCGCTATAATAAAACGCGCGGGCGCCGACAGTAAAAACCTTTTGCGGGTGGTAACGCGGCATCGGTTTAGCGTTACGAGAAATGTAACCGTTTGCCCGCGCTCGTAGTTTTCAACATGCCCTCCCTTTTTCTTCCTCTCGCTCCCTCCCTGCCCGGTTCTCTTCGTTACTCTATCAGCCTCGAAAGCAGCACACCCGCCCTTCTATCTTCCCAACGCCCACCCCTATTCACCTCCGTCCTCCTCGTCCGCACCACCGCCCTCCCCCTCGCCTTTCCCCGCCATCTGTACGACCCCGCGGCAGCGCCACCGGCCTCAGTCGCTCTTCTCGTGTATTCCGGGATACGAGCGTGCCACCCCCACCAGGGCCGTCCCCACAATGCGATGGTGGTATTGATTTAAAAGTACATTCGTGTTTTCATAATGCTGTATCTGTACCGACGCCCAAGCTCACCCCCAACAGCCCCGCGCGTCCCTCTCCTCTTCTATTCCGCCGCCCGCATCCCGCGCGGGCCCTCGACATCTATACTCTTCTCGCGTTCTCCGTCTTTCTTTCCCTCTTTCGTTCTCCGTTGTTCCGTTGCCCACGCGTACGTTCCCGCACTCTCGGCCCACCCGCTTCGCTCATCCCCGTCCTCGTCTATCCGCATCTATCTGCTTATCCATCTGTCTATCCGTCTATCTGCATTTCGCCTCTCTTCGGGGGCTTTTTCTGCTCACTCGTTTTTTCGCCTGTTTTGATCACGCGCTGCTGTTTTTGCCGCGGAGGATTTTTATGTTGCCCGAATCATCGCCGTGACAGATTTTACGCGCGGCAACTTTTGCCATTTTAACGTCGCGCGTGATGCACGACCTCCCGCTGGGAAATAGACCGGTTAGGGCATTTCACGTGTTTTCGGTGCCCGCCGCGGCAGGAGATGGGAAAGTTTTTCGCGAGATCGATACCCAATGGGATTGAATTCTTCGATAGCGTCCGGCGGCTTATTTACATTGCGCCGTTATGAAAGTCTCGGTAATATGAAATTATCTATGCATAGCTCAGCGGGACTCGGGTCTGGCAGGAGAATATGACAAGTGGATTATGCTGAAATAGTCAGACCGTACGGCGGCGGGGCTAGTCTCATTACGAAATTGTTTTTTCAACATGACCGCGAGACGGCCTTTTCGCTCGGTAGAATATTAAAAACAGAACACAACAGACGGATGTTTATCGGAATAAAACATTCTCCGATAACATCGGAGATTCCATCTTGTAACGCTCAAGAATCGTGAAACATGAATATTACCCCGACAAAAGAATATCAAAATTGCAAGTCGGTATTAAGCTCCGAATGGATTTCACAATAACTGTTCGTTCTTTCGCGTGCGTGTCTCTTTGATGTCGAAAGAAATTATGGGGCGAGGAAGAGAGACGGAGAGAGCAGCACGCAGGGAGAAAGAGGGACGATCGGAATTCGGGACTTCTTCGTTTTCTCATCCTCGTCTCCGCGTTTGCCGCGCAACCGTAATTGCGAGGTCATGTTGCCCGCGCGCAAAGTGAATTGTCTTTATTGTCGGATGCAATTAATTGATTATAATTTGTAGGATCGATCGAATTTTATGCGAGCGCCGGCTCTCATTTCCGCGCGCGCGGTTATTTTTTGCGGATGCCCGCGCGGAGCACGAAATTGCGGAGGAAGACACAAATTAACGCGGAAAGGGGGGGCGCGGGATGGAGAGAGACGGAGAGGCAGAGGCCGGGAGAAAACGGGTTAGAACGAGCGGAGGAAAAAGACGGGAGGAACCTGCATGAAGAATGATAAAACCGGTGCGAGGTTATATAGATATAGAGAGTTTCGAGAGTTTAACGACGTCGCTCTCCCCGTTCCTTCGAGCACCTGCTCCGTTTTTGCAATCGGCTTTAATAAACACTAATTACGGCTGGGCACACTGTTGCCCACTGCTCGTCTCGGTGCGTGTTCTGCCTACTACTCGGCCGCCTTTATCGCCGTCGCGCGCGCCTTTGTGACTGGCCCGAATAATTGACGTAATCCCGAGAAATCGACGTGTGTAGGTGTGTTATGTCTTTCGCGCGCTTTATACCGCGTCCGTGCCGTTATACGCAGGCAGCGCACACAGACGGGGGGGAGGGCAATCGAACGCGCGGCGGGCACGGAATATTTCGGTGAAATTGCAAAATTCGCGTAATGACGTGCTCGCCCAGCGCCGTTCCCGCCTCTTCGCGTCTTCAAAGCTAATAATTCGATACGTGCCCGAATTATACCGCACGCGCCCGTTTCCGGGGGCTGAAGAAGAGCGCGCACCCGCATTGCGACTACGCGCCCGGCTACCCAGGCTCACTTTTACCAACTTGTGTTATTTTATAATTACATCGTATACCTCTTCAATTTATATGCAAATATATCTTTGTTTCCGTCGCGTAAAAGTGTCGCACGGCCCGCTGCCGCCGATAATGCAGACGCGGAGAGGGATAGAGAGCGCGGAGCGAGAAAGAGGCAGATAGAGCGGATGTTTAAATCCTTTCGAGCTGCCTGGGGGCTGGGTGGGTGGGTGGGTGGGTGGGCGTGTTTCTACGTTTTATTATAATATGCATTAACTTCGTATCGAAATGATTCGCGTTGTTCATATTATTATGTAAAAACATTCGGATTGGATGTCCGCCCGTCGATCCGGGGGGCGCGAGGGGGTGAATAAAGCGCGGGGGCGAGTACTCGACCGGCATGCGGCCCCTCCCTTGTATTATCAAAGAGGGTTGCTCGCTGCTGGGCATTGGTGAACCCGGAATAGCGGAAAAATGGTGGGGATGTATGGGCGGTTTTTACTATTGATTACCGAATTAAAAACGCGCATGCATAATTCAGTGATATTTTCGGCTTCGCCGGATGCACGCTGCGGGACGCCACTGTCGGCTATCCTCAACCCCCTTTTTCAAATTCACCCCTTGGCTTGCCGTCAGATGGGGTCGAAGGGCTTTCAACCGTCTGCGCTTCGTTGCCAGATGGCGCGGTTGGTCGTGCTTTCAACTTCTAAAGCAACGACGGTCGGTTGAGCTTTGAACGGCGGAACGTTCCAGAGGGTTGGAAAAGTAACAGGGTGACTTTACCCCTCGTGGCTCTGCCTTTTACCGACCTCCGCAAATACACCCGCTGTCGTTAATTTAGCGCAATTTTTCCAACGCGCCGGTGAACTTACAGAAACAAACACGGGGGTGGTGTCGTAGGTAACGGGCTTCATACTTTATGGCACGGTACGCTTAAGTCTGGGTCACCCTTCAACGGGAAACACTGAAAATATTTCTCGCACTCTGAAAATATCGCAGGTCTCCCGTTACTCTGACCTACCTGATATTCCTGGATATAGTCATTGATAGCGGCCATTTATTCGTCCGTGCTATTTTATCTGACCTACGTCGGACTATTTAATTTCAATCAACCAGCTACGTCAGCGACAATGGATAAAAAAGGAGCCAACATCGATATTAGTGTTCAATGGTTTATTTTGCAAAATAAATTGACATATACAACGTGGTACCTTAGCGATTAGCGAAAATGAATATTCACACGTCCTTCCTAAGAGTCTTACACATGTATATGTATATTTGAGTAGCACGATAGCAAATTGTTACTTTCGGATTTCGATCCACTTCGAATTGCCGCTCTGGGGACGGCAGGGTGTAATATACGGTGGGGGCATAAAGAAAAGTTCGTGTAAAAATCGGTTTTCTTCATCTTTCGAGTTTTTCTTTTGTGCTCTCCTCTTCTTGTGACGTTAAAACGCAATCCCTGGCTGAAAGCACAAGATTACTCAAGCGCAGCCTGCCGGACTCTCTTCGGACTCTCTTACGTACTACGATTACTGTTTAATTGATCATATGGAACGGTTGAGTGTCAGAGCTCTCGGGTGCTCCGCGTTTCCTTGACGCCCTTCTCATTAAGGATATCCAATTCATGCCGAAGCTTTCCTCTTTTTCACTTTGTCTCACTTTTTCTCTTAGGGAATCGAAAGATAACTTTCTACCATATAGTAGTTACGTCTAGATGTCGTTTACGAGTATGCATTGGTGTGATTAAAATACGTGTGTGTTCTGACGACTAGAGCCAGGGAATTTCCTTTGTTGATTTACGTAGTACGGTCTCATTCTTGCACGAATTTCAAGCGAGAACGCGACGGCTCTTACTTCGGAATCAATATAAACCGCGTCATCTAAATGTACACTCGCCTTTGAACTTGGTTTCTGCCCGCCGAAAATTTCCGCGACTTTCGACGATCAAGGTATCTTAAGCATCATTATCATTTTATTTTCCCTTTTTGTTTCTTTTTCTTTCACTTACTCGTATACGCTTACGTGTAATCCATAATTAGGATACATAACCGCGCTTCTGGGATGATCAATTCTTGATCATGGCAACGATCAGCTTGATGATACAGAATGGTGAGTGCTGGATTCTGCGGATTGGTCTCTGTTTCGGTTTCGAAAATCGATGACGATGACGTGCGCGATGCTTGTGAACTGTGACGTGACGCGTACTTGAAACTGGCGCAGGAATAAGTGGAAGGTGTCTTAATTGTTTCGACCTCCGGCGCGTAATGAACTACAACGGGTAACTCCTAGAAATATGCGAGACATTCATGTTTTTTGTTTTATATAAAATGTATAGTTACCGACACTTAGCCCACTATTTACGATCTAAACGACTACCACGAGAACCACTAAACCAGAAACTAGGCGCAACGCAGGAACGAGAACAAAGCGGAACTTAATCCACGGGTGCATCGGATATTGGATAATAATCTCGGTGTTAACGTCTATAAAATCGTCTATATCTTACGACTTACCTCGACACGTACGACAGATAATCGCTTGCACGTATGTCGACGCTCGCGGATACGTGATTATCGCTTATCTGCCGTTACTCAATTGCTAAACGTAGCGGCAGAAACGTTGACCGAGTTTGAGCATTAATAACTAATTAATAATGGTTATCCGCAAATATTATTCCGAACGTTTTCAAATTAGCAACGTCGTCTCGGTGAAGTGACGCATCAGCAACGTTAAGTGCCTGCACAATTGCGTCCGACAAAGGAAACTTCTTTCAGCTAAAGTACCTTTGATAGCCACAATTGCAAAATCATTGCGCTCTGTGGTAACGTCAGCTAATATTGACCCGGCTGATAATGCCCGTAGAATCTAAGGAAAACTGTTGCAATTAAGCTGAACGTACGATCGTGCGAAATAGATCCCGGCACGATACACACGCGCGCACAAATAATCTGTCAGTTTGCACTGGAGTTATGCTTGAACAACATCGATGTACGTATATACGTCGCTCGACATTCGAGCAGATAAGGAGTATCAGAAATACGAGCGCGCCTGTTTCTCGGTGCAACGTTACCCGCGGATAGAAAATCACGCAAATCGATTTGCTGCAAGCGAAGTCCGTCGAGGCGGACGACACACGGCGAACGAACGAGGACGAATAAGAACGATCAACGAAGATCTACGCGCCGTGCACGCACGCGAACGCTTTCGGGAAAACGGACGTCCGATTCTCAGGCTATTTCGCGAGCACACGCGCGACAAGCACCATGTCAACAACGATAATTGTTCGTAATATTCAACGGAACCGTATAAAATCTGAAATATCGATAACGCAGCATATACTCGAAACATAGATATAAATGTAGATACAAACGACGCGCGTCCATCGTGAACGTCGCGACGTTCGGAGAAGCCTTAAGGAACTATTTTGGCACTAGAATCCACGTCGTGTTTAGCCTTAAGCCTCGTTTTTTTCTTCAACTGACCCCATACGTCGTTCTTATCCTACTAAGTATAATGCATATGTATGCGTATGGACCGTGATTACTATTATGGGAAGGGATGGTGTGCGTATGGGGGCGTGGTGGCGTTGATGGCGGTGGTTGGGGGAAAAGATGGAGTTAGTAGGGCGAGGGTTTAAAGGGGCTAAAGACCCTTAAGCTAACGTTCCTTAATGTATGCGTTAATACTGTTGCGATGGCGATGTCTCACTTATCTGCTAACTTCGTACTTGTGTTCTCCCTCCCCCCGTGTCATAGAAAATTCCTTATAAAGTGGATGCACTTTTAATGTCTCGCAAGTCCAATCATGCGAACCGCGACTTATTAACTGTTTAATTTATAGCCGCTTACAAAATCTCACTTCGACGCAATTTATTAAATACAATATCTCATACGCGCGCGTGCCGTGTGTCGCGTGCTGAGTACAATATATCGTATATAATAAATTCCAATACGTTCTACGCGTATGTTCATTGTGTAACGCATGCTTCATGTGCGTCAAGATGAACTTGAAGACACGTGAGATTGATTTCAATCGTCAACAATCGACCGTCTTGTTTCACCAACACGACGATCGATGCTCATTCACGAATACACTTGACTGTATTCGATGCAGACTCAACACTCGAGGCTCAATGGTCCTCGCAATGCAACACAAGAGGCGAGGGTCACCAAGGCGCCTTAATGAAACGTCGTAATGAGATGGCATCGTGTTACGTCGATCGATAGTTATGACTAATCGTACGTCTACGTTAAGAGCTATTTTAGGGAAGGACGAATCGGCCCAACGAATCGAGCGAACTCGCCTCCTTTTTCATTCTAGTTCAAAATCTTCTCCAACGACTTTTATGGGCTATGCAAAAACTTCCGTTCCACCTCTTCCGACGGAGTCGCTGGTTCATATTTATGATACTTACTGTAATGTTCACTATGTTATTTATCATGATTCCGCACGAACGAGCGAACTATAAAATCAGATTCAAAAACATCGTAAACTCTGGCTCCATTACAAAGTACTCGTTGTGCGACGATTATTTTTACGCGAAGTGTACAGAGACCGCGCGCTTCATTATCAGCTCGCTCCCGTCGATCGTTATTTTCCCTGACGCAACTCGCGTTCGTCGATTGGCCTGCGAACCATTAGAGGCGTTTTTCAACCCGATATCACTTACAAGCCGCAACTTACGGCATAGCCAGAGATAATGCGGACTAAGAACAGGAATAGAGATCGTCCGCGGATATTGATGCGGCGATCGTCGGGGAACGAGAGTGAAAGAGAGAGAGAAATGCCGGGCGCGTAGGAGAAAGGGATTGCTTATTTAAGCGCTGCTTTATCATCCGGTCCCACACGGTCAAAGAGCCTCACGGCGGCACAGTCCTCGAATGCAAATTGTACAGGATCTGGCGACAACCGCTGCCGCCGACCGCTGGATCCACTTTTAAGAATCGGCCGGTCGCCATCGGTTCTCGCAAACTGGATAGTGGTTCCATTATGACTTTCGCGGAGCTCGCCAAAATACCAGAAGCCTGCGGGTAGCCCGCTCCTAAATCCCGCATATCTTTCTCTTTCTATGCTCCTCCGCGCTTACTTTCCCCGATCTCATTTCTCTTGTCTCTCTCCTCCTCTCGCTGTCTTCGTTTCGCGCGTCTCTGCGGATCTACCTTCTATCTCTACCTCCTCACGAACACGCGCGCTAAGTGGTAGTTCGCTCGAACGTATGTTCGCTCACACGGACTCACACGCACGCACACACATTGTGAAGTTGCAACAGCTCTTTCGGCAAACAGTCAAAGCTCGCGCATGTACGGTATAATGTGCCAAGCCAACGTACACTCCGGTATCATACAGCAGAGCGTCCGCCAAACTCGAGGATTCACGTACACGCACTAACCGTACACACCACACGCGTGCACGTACACACAGCCGCAAATAGTCCGCGCGCAGCAACGCTCGGAGTTCGTTAGTCGGCGATTGTTCTCCGCGGTTCGTATGTCTTTACTTTGCTAAATTTACCATCGGGAACGGGTTCGTTGTGTGGAGAGGATCGGAGGATTGCGGGGTTGCGCGGGGTGGGTTGTCCGGCGGAGGATCATTAGGGTATATTGTCAATTCCTACCGCTTTGCGCCCTCACTGTGTCTTGAGTCCCTCCTACCCGCTGCTTCGTTCGTTCATCTTTTCCGCTTCTCGCCCTTTACCTAAAACGCTCGTCTTTTCCCGCCCACTCTCTTCTCGAGAATCCGTTTCGTTGGGATTCGAGCAAATTGCCGTGGTCACGCCGAAGCATCTTCCCCTTCGTTCGATCCTCTTCCATCCTCCGCACACTTCGTATCCGCCGCTCTCGACGGTTGAACGAGAAATCTTCGGCGCACCGTATTTTCCGTGGTGCCCCGTGGGAGAGTGAGCCACGACCGTATTCCTTTTGGCCTCTCGTCTCCCTTGACCCTCTCCCTTTTTTCTGAAGCGCGAGTTCTTGGCAACTTAAAGTTTCGCCCCGGCATTCTCCGCAATAGGACCCACCGCGTTCATGCTCCGTCAGAAAGTTCGACTTTCGCGCGACGGTCATTTCGAGACCCTCTTTCCTCCTTCTGTTTCTCCGCGCCGCTTTCAGCCTCCGCTCCTCGTCGCTGTGCCAACACACAAGCGCAAGGGGGATGAAAACCTTCCAACGCTAACTTCTACTCTCCGGGGTGAAACACTTTCGGGGCGCCCTTTAAGCGGGGCGAAAAAACTCACGTGTCTTCAGCCTCACACAGCATATACGCTAACCTTACATGCACGGAAGTAAAGACAAAGCGATTGCCCGACATTTCGTCGATTTACAGCGATCAGCGTCGATGTTGTCGAAAGTTGTCCGGCGGGAGGTGCCTCATTTTGTCCTCCCGACCAAAGGTCCCTCGCAATTTCTCTCCCTCGTGAGGGATGTCTGGGATCCGTTAAGGACGACGACTTCAGTCGCCGTCGCCAGCGATCATCCTTACGCTCGGCGACCCAGCACTGCATTAACTTTCCTTCTCCTCGATCGGACTCACCTCGTTCTGCAGCAGCTCGAACTTCGGACTCAGCGCCGGAAGTATGCTTTTCGTGTTCGTCTTGATCTGACTATAAATATCGAGCGGCTTCTTCCTGTCCAATTCGAGGGTCTCCTCGATGAGTCGCGGCGGAATGCTGCCTGTTCTCTTGTGACAGGGCACAAAGGCGCTGCCTTCCGCCTTCTGGTCCCTATTCGGTTTATTATTTTCCGTTTTGTGCTCCGGCGTTAAGGTGCCGTTGCCCAGTTTCCTCTGCTGCTCCTGGAACGTGTCCTCCTGCGCGTCGTCCTTCAATAATGCGCCGGTTATAACGGGCTTGTTGCACTCTCGCTTGCCGAAGTCGTTGCTCAGCGCTTTTTGCTCCATGATCTCAAGCTTGTTGGGCGTCGCACCGTTCACTTGGAGATTCGGATTCGAGCGGACGGTGTCGGTCGAGTTACTGGCGTCCGTGGAATCCTGGTGCTCGATTGACGACGAGCCGCCGGAATCTTGTGACGTCTCGATGTTGTTCTGCTTCTCGATTATTGATATCTGGAAAAGGATGAGTTCACTTGTACCTGTTTTTTATTTTTTAGTAGATAGTGTATCGGTTGATAATCGGAACATAGTTCGAACAGTTGCAGTTTCCATGAAATAGTATTTGCGTTTGTTTTGCAAAGGAACGGAAAATATTAGTTTAACCCCTTCGGACCCTGTGCACATTGTAATGTACATAATACTTTTCGTGCTGTATTTTGTTACTTATATTATTTTTACGAATACGAATTTTATTTTTTTATACAAATATCTCTCAGGATTTCCTTAATGTTACAAATATTGCGTAAGGACCATGTATCCAGTCACACTTTGACTGCCATGCATATTTTACTATATTCAAATTGCAACCGGATGAAGTACTGCAGAATACGATTGAATTGTGCAAAGTGAAAATAATGCGAAGGTATCGAAGACCAAAGAATTGAATTGCTATCTAATATTAATTGCATTTACAAAATTATAAATGCAACCGATTGGGTATTTTTTGAGTTTTTCGTGAAACCTTTTGCGCCGGTCACCGATGACCACCATGGCAGTCAACGTGTTAAAATATATAATTACAAATCATAAATAAATAAATTAATATTTCTGTAAAAAGTATATTGTTGCCTTCAGTCACGTGTATTAAGTTAATTCTAGTATAAAAAATAATTTTTCTTAAACGAAAAAAAATTCGGGTCTGAAGGGGTTAACGATAAAACGAATTGACATTTTTATTAGCTCGAGCTCGAATAAATCTTGCTAGCGGCATTAGATTTAAATTTGACGTAGGTACTGTCGAATTTGTCTCTTTTCACTTACATTATCAGACCCATCCTTCTCCGTACTCGACGTTTTAGACCCCTCGAGGAGAGTCTTCTCTGTGTCCGGCGATTTATCGAATTCCACCCACTTTGATCCACCCTCGAGTTTCCTGGACAGAGTATCGGACTCGTAGCTACCGCCGTACATCGGGTAGCCTAGGTGACCCGCATCGTATTCCACTTGATTCCCATAACGATAGCTGGGATTGACTGAGCCGTGGCTAGAAATTGAGAGGTCAGACTGGGAAAGTCCCGTATTGGTGCTGCCGAATAGTCTCGTATTCTCGAAACCTGTAAGGTGAATTTATTCCTTTTATCGTCACACTCTCACCGCGTAAAAAGAATAGTAACTAATTTCTACGAATCGCGCAATTGATTGGCATAAAACAAAGTGTTTCCGCCTGAATTAACTTTTCCCCTTTTTGCAAAGGATGAAAACGAACGAGTTCTGTGCCACTGTAATTAAGCGTGCCGCGTATCGCCTGATCCATATTTTCCGCCAAGAGACACATTGGCCACTGCGGTTCGCGCTACGACAATGCCGACTATTTGTTATTCCAATTGTGTATCCCTTATTGCGGACGGAACGGATTAAATTGCGTTGGTAAATACCACGATTTAATGACCTGACCGGTGTCTCCGTAGTCAAACAGAGACGTCCGATGGTATGCGACGCAATTTCATTTGCAGACCCGCCGCGAGGACACCTTCGCAGTTTCATTACGTATATTTCATTGTACGGCCGGGAGAATGAAGCGGGTGGATGCTCAGGGTCGTACGGAAAATAAGGGAGTGTTCGATCTTGTGCGCTCGCAGTGCTGTCGTTGTGTGGAAAGTGCGTCGCGACCGAGTGTGACGGAAGTGAGTTCGTTTTTATTCATGCGATTCTCGGCTCGTTGCGGTGCGCAGAGCTCTAGTCATCAGGACATTTATTGCCGTCCGTGCCGTGTCTCTCGTTCTCGAGGCATCACGCGTTCGCAGCTTCAATTCGTCTTTATCGCGAGACCGATACACACGCGTTTGCTCATTTCGACAATCGTGGGAATCGATGTGCCTCTAGAGACGTTTGCGGATTAGTCAACGCTGCACCTGATGCTTTGTTAGGGTTCAATCCGCAGCAATATGTGCCGTATTAAGGGGTAACATCTATCTTAAATTTTCAAAAGATTGAAAACCTTTTTTTGTCTTAAATGATACTTTAGAGTCTGAAAAATAAGGTGCAATTTGTCTTGTAGGCGAAAATATTTTTTAAAGCAGGCTTGAAAGAACTGTTTATTAACTGTACGAAAACTGAAAATACGAACTAACACTAGTTTTTACTCAATTTAACTGACTCGAAAAATCCCAAGCGGCCGTTAATGTAGAAGGACACCTTCATGGTGCAGGCATTGCAGAATAATCGTAAATATGGCAAAACTAGTAAAATAATATGAAATAACGTTACTCAATACTTTAAATGCGTTTTTCTTGAAACTACGTTTCTCAAATCGGCTTGCAGCATGATTTAAACAAATTTTCTCCGATTCACTTGAAATTTTTACTGTAGCTGTTAAAGTACATTCTCCAGAGAAGTACACATGATTTTTAAGATCGGTTAAAAACTTTCGTTATTATAAATATTTTTTCGCCGCATTTTTTTATGAAAATTAGAAGTTTTCTTCACATGTTCGCCATTTCTACAAAAATCAATATTTTACCATATATATGTGTACTTCTCTAGCAAATTTAATGTAGATTAAGAAACAATGTTGCTTTTTGTGCTTAGCGAAAGTATACGGCACTTCTGCTGCAAGCCGCGGAGGCCATTTCCAAAAATGTACTTCTACTTCGAGAGCTCCAGCACCGCCATTTTGATGTAAAAACATAAAAATTTTTTTTATACATTAACGTATGCACATTAAACGCCTTTAAACCAAATTTCGGAATTTTATATCATGTAATTAAAAAAAAATCCTAAATTTACTCTATGTTTTTAGGCGTTAAGCTAGATGTTACCCCTTAATCAACTTCGCGCGAACGGAATATTCTTTGCGAATGCAACGGATGCCTTGGTTAAGGTTAATCTCTGTTTTACACGCCTAGGGGTGAATATTAGCGTCTAGTAGATACGCTGAGAACGACTTTTAATTTTCGTTTTATACGCACCAGAAGATCGATCCTCAGGTATCTCTTCCCGATGCACCAGCGCTTGTTGATCAGTGACAGCACTGGTTATGTCATCGGAGGATCCCTTGTTAGCATTTGCGTTTCCATTTTGGTAGCTCGGCTGCACCTCGACCACGAACGAACAGCCGTTGTCCTGATATTTACGATTCTTAGTGTCCTCCATCGTTACCTGCAGCAAACCAAAGTAAAACTTCAACCTTCTGAATTCGCTTAACACATTGACAGCCGGCGACCTAAGAGACATTTAAATCCCAAACGCCGGCTTTATTTCATATTATTCAAAACATTATATATTTTCATAAAGTAGTACGTTTTGTTTGCATACTCGTCACATACAATTTAACGATAATTAAAAACAGAAACAGAATCGAAATTTTTAATTTATAATTATAGAAAGCCATACAGTTCCTCATTTCATGGTGGATTATTGGGTATATGTATAATGTAAACAGAAATCAAAAGTTTTAATACTTAAGGCAAGTGCGGTATTTCTCCAAACATGGTTCCTCATTTCATGGTGGATTATTGCATATATATAACATAAACAGAAAACAAAAGTTTTAATATTTAAGGCAAGCATGGTATGTCTCGAAACATGGTTCCTAATTTCACGGTGGATTATTGCATATATATAACATAAACAGAAAACAAAAGTTTTAATATTTAACACATTGACTGCCAAGCGTATTTTACTATATTAGAACGGCGATGCTATAAAATACTGCATTTGTAAAATAATTATTGCTACCCATTGCGAATATTTTGGATGTTCAGTAAAATCTCTTGCGCCGGTCAGCGGGGACCATCACGGCAGTCACAGTGTTAATATTAAATAGTGTTTAAATTCTTTGGTCTCCGATACCTTCGCATTATTTTCATTTTGCACAAATCAGTCATATTCTGTAGTATTTTGCCGTATTAGAACGGCGATGCTATAAAATACTACAGCGTTCAACTGAATTATGCAAAATATAACTAATGTGCAGGTATTGTAGGCCAAAAGATCGCATCACTATTCTAATAACAACTGTATTTATAAAATAATAATCGTTACCCACTGCAAATATATTGGATCTTCAGTAAAATTTCTTGCGTCGGTCACCGCTGACTATCATGGCAGTCAAAGTGTTAAGGCAAGTGGGGTATTTCTCGAAACATGGTTCCTAATTTCACGGTGGATTATTGCATATATATAACATAAACAAAAAACAAAAGTTTTAATATTTAACACATTGACTGCCAAGCGTATTTTACTATATTAGAACGGCGATGCTATGAAATACTGCATTCGTAAAATAATTATTGCTACCCATTGCGAATATTTTGGATGTTCAGTAAAATCTCTTGCGCCGGCCAGCGGGGACCATCACGGCAGTCACAGTGTTAATATTAAATAGTGCTTAAATTCTTTGGTTTCCGATACCTTCGCATTATTTTCATTTTGCACAAATCAATCATATTCTGTAGTATTTTGCCGTATTAGAACGGCGATGCTATGAAATACTACAGCGCTTGACTGAATTATGCAAAATATAAATAATGTGCAAGTATTGGAGACCAAAAGATCGCATCACTATTCTAATAACAACTGCATTTATAAAATAATAATCGTTACCCACTGCAAATATTTTGGATCTTCAGTAAAATTTCTTGCGTCGGTCACCGCTGACTATCATGGCAGTCAAAGTGTTAAGGCAAGTGGGGTATTTCTCGAAACATGGCAAGTAAATGCAAATTTATGTGTCAGACACTCATACCAGCAAAAAAAATCCACATCACCGTAGGGCCACCACTCAAATGACAGACTCAGAAACCCGCGTTTTCGCGGGGCCGTCCGTCAATCTGTTAAAAAGTACGTGAATCTTCTCCGCTTATGCATTACACGACTTAGAAAAACGATACGTCTCCGCGGAAACTTGCGTATCCGGACCCCTGTGGAAAGTTTGCTCATAAAAGTGTCGGAGTGCGTCCCTTGCTCGACAACAATGGTGTGCAACAACGATCGCGCGTAGTCTCGTTGCTCATCGAGGTAGATGCACCTCTTGGTCGGCGACTGCGATTAACCGACGCGTCCGTAGCATCTCACGTGCAACGTACACGATTATGATGCGCCGCTGTAAAGTGTCCATGCTCGAAGCTCATGAACCCTAATGCGAACAGCGCACGGTCCGGAGGCCGTCTTATCTTGGGCAGCCACGCGAAAGAGAGCGACAGAGAAGGGAGACGCGCCAAAGTGTGCAGGAAAGAGACGAGCAACAAGAGGGGCAGACAAGAAAAAGCTGGCGAGTGAGAAAAAAGACGATAACCAAACGGGACGATAAAGAGTGCGGAAAGAACGGGTTTGTGGGTTAACGACAAACTAGCCTCGCTTTATTCGCGGATCTGTCCACTTGGACCGTCGTATCGCCTTAGAAGTTCGCGAAAATTCTCTCTCGATGTAAGAGAGTGATTTCTTGTGAATTATACAGTAACAGTTTATGAGCAGTTTATCGATATTCTCGGTTTTGCACGCCATGAATTTTTTAGTTAACCCTTTGGCTGAATACTTTCGGCCGAAGCGCTCGTTGAGGACGAAACAGTTTTCGCTAGTGTGAACTCTATTGATTGATTATGTAAGGCGCAATTAAGTTCTAATGATAATTTTTCATTTACGCCAAATAAAACGCTTTGGAGGTGTCTGAAAATTGGCTGAAAATTGACTTGAACATCTCGAATATGTTGCAAAGCAGAACAAGGTAGGATTGGTTTAGACAGAGAAGATACACGTGTGTGTGTCATGAAATTGTGTAACAATGGCGAAAAGTTCGTAGATCTACCGTTTTTCCGAAAATCTTCTTTAACCCTTTGACTGCTGAATATTTCCGGCCGAAGCGCCCGCTGCGGACAAAACACTTTTCGCTAGTGCGAACTCTATTGATTAATTATGTAAGGCACGTAAGTTCTAATAATAATTCTTCGTTTACGGTAAATTAAGCAATGCAAGAAAATGATTTGATAAAGGACGAGTCTGCATTCATCTCGTACATTGATAATTGTGGCTGCAATATAGGTAAGAAAGCGAATCGACTGGGGACGCATATATGCGTCCATAGTAGTCAAAGGGTTAATGGGTGAGCAATTAATATTTATTTCGTCACGATTTGCCATGCCGTCGGTGGTAAGATTGATAATTTTGGAATATTGAAGTTCGAGTAAGAGTCTATTCGGAAATAACAGTTTCGCAATTCATAGATCTTTGTTCGCAAGTCTTCGTCTACCTTCGGGAAAGTATCGATAAAGCTTTATGTAACACTTTCCCGGCTGCTTATTTCTCGCATCGCCTTTACGCTGTCGCCGGCGAATTTCGCGCGGATTCTACTGCTACCTATTTACTGCTACTATATTAACGCTATCCGTCATACATAGGGTACGGTTATTATTAAAAATTGCATTAAAATTAGTGTTACATAAATTTGGATGCATATTTTTATATCCTTAAAATAGAAGCATAATGAAAACATTGTCACGCGTATATGCCGATAACAGTTGGCAAGCAAAAGTCACGCCAGCGTAACAGCGGCCGGCAAAGTGTTAAGTTTTTAATAACTTAAAGTTCATAGTGCCTCGGGATGCCATTGATCGGTCTTCAATAGAATCTGCCTGATAATCATTACAGACTCTATTAACACATTGACTGCCGTGTGTATTTTGCCATATTAGAACGGCGATGCTATGAAATACTACGGCATTTGACTGAATTATGCAAAATGTAAATAATGTGCAGGTATTGGAGACCAAAGATTCGCATCACTATTCTAATAATAACTTCATTTGTAAAATAATCATTGCTATCCATTGCGAATATTTTAGATCTTCAGTAAAATCTCTTGCGACACTTCAGACACACTTATGAGGGGTTAATGGCTTGGCAATTAATATTTACTTCGTCACGATTCCTCATGCCGTCGGTGGTAAGGTAAATTTTGGAATATTGAAGTTCGAGTAAGAGCCTATTCGGAAATAACAGTTTCGCAATTCATAGATCTTTGTCCGCAAGCCTTCGTCTACTTTCGGGAAAGTATTCATAAAGCTTTATTTTTTTAATAACTTAAAATTCATAGTGCCTCGGAATGCCATTTATCAGTCTTCTGTGGAACCTGCCTGATAGCCATTACAGACTTTGTTAATGCACGTCTTGCCAGCAGAATGCCAGATTACTCTTTCGGTCCGATGCGCTTATGACAAAAGGTAGCCGTTCTGAGCGAAACGCTTTACCAACCGCTCGTGATAAAGAGTGCGCCCGACGCACGATTGTTTCCTGTTCTCCACGCCCCTCACAGCTAAGCGTCCACTCTGCGGGGCTGTACACGGTCTTCGGAATGAAAGGGTTAAACAGGTTAGCTCGTAGCTTCACTGACGTCGCTGCTACATGCATACACACTGCGTCATTTCCACGGAACGTCACTCCGGTGAAAATGAATAGAAGCAACCTTATTGCGCGTTAATTGCCGCGCATCCACTCCCGCGCGCCCGCCGTATGAAAATTCGATTTTTTTCTCTTCCGAAGCATTTCTATTTTTCTCCCGCGTTCGCGACGCACAAAGGTGGAGCGCGGCAATTTAATTAGCCACCCTCTCCGGTCGAGTGGACGTCGCGCTGCAATATTCTCGTCCCTACCCGCTTTGCTATACGTCCCTCGAGTTGCGTGTTGGTCGCAGTTTGAACAGCTCGTCGCTCTCTCGCCGTCGATCACTTTCCGGACTGAACGGGACTGAAATCAACACCTTTCGCACTTCGCGTAAAGTGTTATTAGGGCACTTTGTCTGCGAGAATGTTTGCGCTCGGCTGACTATGCTTGACAGCTTTTTACGCTTTCTAATTAATGACACCGACGCCGCGCACACCCGAGACGAGCTTCGATGACGCTCGCTCGAATTTTTGCGGCGAACAGCCGGGCGTGGAGAAGGCGGTGTCAAAAACGGAATTGGCTTTTCTGATTAATGCGTGTCCGTCGAATATGGTGCAGGTAAGCTGTTTCGGATTGTGCATACGCATGGTGCGCGTGTCAGGCGTGACGTCCGTTTGCCACACGGCGTTGACGCAAATGCTCTCTGAAAGCGACCCTTCTGTTATTGATAATCAGTTAGTGTTGTGCGCGGCGATATCATAGGAAAGCAGCGCGAGTCATATGTGACAGACGTGTATAGTAAAATATTCTATATGATGTCGTTTAATGAATAACGCTGACAAAACTATATCGGACATTAGATGCGCGTTATTTATTAACACGTTGACTGCCACGGTAGTCACCGGCGCAAAAGATTTTACTAAAAATGCAAAAAATTGGAAAAATATTGGAACGGTGCTTCAATACTTTGACTTCTAAGAACTCTGCGTTACCTTTATTTTGCACGATTTAATTATACTAGGCAGTATTTCGTCGCACTACATTTCCAAATGTACCACACCGTATTCTTCAACACATTGACTGCCACGGTGGTCACCGATGAAAGGTGCAAAAATTTTATTAAAAATGCCAAAAATTAACAATGAAACCTGTTTGCAATCTTATAAAAGTAGTTGCTATTGGAACGCTACTTCAATCCTTTGACTTCTAACAACTCTGCATTACCATAATTTTGCACGATTTAATTATACTCTGCAGTATTTCATCGCATTACATTTCCAAATGTACTGCACCGTATTCTTTAATACATTGACTGCCACGGTGGTCACCGGTGAAAGGTGCAAAAGATTTTACTAAAAATGCGAAAAATTAGCAATAAAACCTGTTTGCAATCTTATAAAAGTAGTTGGTATTGGAACGGTGCTTCAATCCTTTGACTTCTAACAACTCTGCATTACCATAATTTTGCACGATTTAATTATACTCTGCAGTATTTCATCGCATTACATTTCCAAATGTACTGCACCGTATTCTTTAATACATTAATTGCCACGGTAGTCACCGGTGACCGGCGCAAAAATGTTACTAAAAATGCAAAAAATTCGCAATAAAACCTGTTTGCAATCTTGTAAAAGCAATTGATATTGGAACGGTGTTTCAATACTTTGGCGTCTAATAACAGTATTTCATTTCATTTGCATTCATTTGCAGTATTTAATCGCATCGCGGTTCAAACGTAGCAAAATATGCGGTGACCGGCGCAAAAGATTTGACTAAAAATGCAAAAAATTCACAATGAAGCTATTATACTTTGCAGTATTTCACCACACCGCGGTTCAAACGTAGCAAAATATGCGGTGACCGGCGCAAAAGATTTAATTAAAAATAAAAAATTAGCAATGAAGCCTATTTGCAATCTTGTAAAAGCAATTGATATTAGAACGGTGCTTTAATACTTTGGCTTCTAACAACTCTGCGTTACTTTCATTTTGCACGATTTAATCATACTCTGCAGTATTTTACTGCATCGCGGTTCTAACGTAGCAAAATACGCTTAGCAGTCAATGTGTCAAAATATAACCCGCCATAGAGAGACCCAAAATTTCTGTCGTCATAGGCATGCATTAGGTTGCAGTCAAAGTAAAATATTCTATACGATGTAATTTAATGAATAACGCCGACAAAACTATATCGTACATTACGTGCGCATTATTTATTAAAATATAACCCAAAATTTCTGTCGTCATACGCGTGCATTAGGTTGCAGTCAAAGTAAAATATTCTATACGATGTCATTTAATGAATAACGCCGACAAAACTGTATCGTACATTACATGCGCATCATTTATTAAAATATAACCCAAAATTTCTGTCGTCATACGCGTGCATTAGGTTGCAGTCAAAGTAAAGTATTTTATACGATGTTATTTAATGTATATCGGCAACAAAACTATATCGTACATTACATGCGGATTATTTATTAAAATATAACCCAAAATTTCTATCGTCATACGCGTGCATTAGGTTGCAGTCAAAGTAAAGTATTTTATACGATGTCATTTAATGAATATCGGCAACAAAACTATATCGTACATTACATGCGCATTATTTATTAAATTATAACCCGCGATAGAGAGACCCAAAATTTCTGTCGTCATACATGTGCATCAGGTTACGGTCAAAGTAAAATATTCTATACGCTATAATTTAATGAATAATACCGACAAAACTATGTCGTACATTACATGCGTGTTATTTAATTAAAATATAACCCGGCACAGAGACCCCAAAGTTTCTGTCGTCATACGCATGCATTAGGTTGCAGTCAAAGTAAAATATTCTATATGATGTAATTTAATGAATAACGAGGACAAAACTATATCGTACATTACATGCGCGTTATTTATTAAAATATAACCCGCCATAGAAAGACCCAAAGTTTCTGTTGTTATACGCATGTATTAGGTTGCAGTGAAAGTAAAATATTCTATACGATGTTATTTAATGAATAATGCCAACAAAACTATATCGTACATTACATGCGCGTTATTTATTAAACTATAACCCGCCATAGAGACTCCAAAGTTTCTGTCGTCATACGTGTGCATTAGGTTGCAATCATCAGTTACGTGTCTTTGCTCGTACGTGTTCGACAAACATTTCACCCGTCCATCCAGCGCACGTGTACGTGACACGATGTCGACAACATGTTGCAAATATTTCCGACGCATGCTAGAGGTCGGCAAACTTCACGATAATTAACGACTAGTTCCCCACGTACAATGGAGGAGTTTGGCATTAGCTATAGGCTTTTCCGCTCAAACTTTGAAGTTCCGCAATCAGCGGCCAGGGAAATTTCGTTGAAAACGTATGACGTATCGAGAGACTCTTTCGTCCTGGGTTCTCATTGGGCAGGCATGAAATACGTCGACGTTCGACTCGGTTCGCCATCGCATGTTCATTGTGTACGTTCCTTCCATTAGTTATGTAGTCGGCTACGTTGCGAAACTTAACCGGCTCGACGGACTGCGGAATTAGATCATCGACATTGTTCCGTTCGCAATATCTGGGTTAGTGGCTCATTCTCTTATGGCCTTTCCTCGGAGACGTCGAACTGTTTGAGACTTTTAGAGGGCTTTAGAAACTCCGTTGATGCGGCTGCTGTTCGGCACCTCTTACAAAGTACGACAAAGCACGTCTCCAGGATATGTTGAGGTTGATTACAAATTTGTGGACGTTCTTGTTACTAGGCAGTTAACCGTTAATGAAATACCAACATATTTCATTTGTGGGCGTTCTTGTTACTAGGCAGTTAACCGTTAATTAAATACCAACATACTTCATTTGCGGAAGGCCACAGTCATTCTTGCGCCCGCGTAATATTAACATATTGACAGCTGGCGATCTAAGAAACATCTAAATGTTACTTATTTGCTTGTTTGTGATCAATGAATAGTCAAAAAAAAATATTCAAAACATTATATATTTTCGTGAAATAGTACATTCTATTTGCATATTCGTCATATACAATTTAACGGTAATTAAAAACAGTAACAAAATCGAAAAATTTAATTTATAATTATACAAAAACATAGAGTTCTTCGTTTCACGATGGATTATTGCATATATATAATGTAAACAGAAAACAAAAGTTTTAATATTTAAGGCAAGTGCGGTATTTCTGGAAACATGGTTCCCTATTTCATGATAGATTATTGCATGTATGTAACGTAAACAGAAAACAAAAGTTTCAATATTATCAAGTTTCAAGACATACAGTTCCTCATTTCATGATGGATTATTGTATATATATATGACGTAAACAGGAAACAAAAGTTTTAACATTTAAGGCAAGTGTGGTATTTCTCGAAACATGGTTCCTTATTTCATGGTAGATTATTGCATATATGTCACGTAAACAGAAAACAAAAGTTTCAATATTTAAGGCAAGTGTGGTATTTCTCGAAACATGGTTCCTTATTTCATGGCAGCCTATTGCATATATGTAACGTAAACAGAAAACAAAAGTTTCAATATTTAAGACATACAGTTCCCCATTTTATGGTGGATTATTGCATATATATAACGTAAACACAAAACAAAAGTTTTAATATTTAAGACAAGTGTGATATTTCTCGAAACATGGCAAGTAAATACAAATCGATATGTAAGACACTCATTCCAACAAAAAAAATTCCATATCACCATGGGGCCGCCACTCAAGTGACAGACTCAGAAACCCGCGTTTTCGCGAAGCCGGCTGTCAATGTGTTAAGAGCAAAAAAAGCTTGAAAAAAATATCTCGTATCTTCACATCGACGATTTCCATTATCGCATAATTAGCCGCCAGGCCCTTAGTACCGTACCCTATTTGGAGGAGACCGCCAGCATTATCACGCGTTCGCGCTACACCATAGAACGTGCCGCATTCGTACCGCCATTCAGAAGTCATAGTCTCAATTCCCACCAGCCGTAATCTGCGCCCGCGCATCGGACGTTTAACGAAACCGCGAAACGACTCATCTTCGTATCTCATTAACGTGGCGAATCCCCGGCGAAACTTGGAAACGCGCGACAGTAAGCGGCACTATGTAACCGCGTGAGTACATTCGCCCGGTGCGCAGCCCAACGTATTTGCTTCTCCACGACGCAGCGAGACAGCGCAGACTTCGGGGGTAGCCGGAGGGTTGGCGGTATCAAAGAAACGTTCCGAATAATTCGTCTCCCGTATAGAAGGCAGTCTCTAATTAAACGGGGCGCAAACTTCTACCCAGCCACGTAATGTCTTCCTGGACGACGCGAAATAGTGAACCCGACGGTTTTGCCACGACGAAGTAAGTAAAGCCGCAACGGAGGACGAGTAGAGGGAGAGGGTTAACGTTGGAGTACAGGAGCGAAACCGAGCGGAAATCGATGGTCGGATGTTTACTCAAATTACGCGTCGTTTTCTCGCCAAAGACGACTCGCGTTGGTCACGCTGATCGATCGTCCTTCTCGTACTCTATCTTCGTCGATCTATTGTCCACTCCTTTCATGTCGACTTTATCGGCTCGTATACTGGCCAAGCGGGTTTAGAACGATCAGTGCAGTGTGTCTTTATTGACGGCGCTTTATCGTTCGAGTGTGCTCGCCTAACGTGTGTCTAGCGGTATCTAGGGTCGGTATGCCGGTAGATCTTGGATTTCTTTATTCGAGGTCCAATTAGAGCAGGCGATTTGTACCTGACAATGGCATTCTTTTATCACACGTTTGGTTTAAATGATGAAAGCATCCTTTTTGTCAACTGCATTTTAACTTAACCCTGATACGTCTCCTGATACACCCCCCCCCGGGATAGAATAGATAGAATAGCTCATTTGTGCAGTTCTGGTACTGAAACACCGTTCATTCGGCTCATCAAAAACATGCGATTTCGTCACTCTTGAGGGCTGAAACAGCAACATCGTGCGATTTGCGATCTGAGAAACGATTCCTTCGTTGACCGTTTTACATGTCTATTGGCATCCTAAACACGATAGAATAGCTCATTCGTGCAGTTCTGGTACTGAAACACCGTTCATTCGGTTCATCGAAACCATGCGATTTCGTCACTTCTGAGGTCCGAAAACGCGAAATCATGCGATTTACGATCTCAGAGACGATTCGTTTTCTGTGCGTTTTACACGTCGATTTGCACCGTAGATATGATAGAGTAGCTCATTCGTCCAGTTCTGGTACTGAAACACCGTTTATTCGGCTTATCGAAACCATGCGATTTCGTCACTTCTGAGGTCCGAAAACATGAAATCGTGCGATTTGCGATCTCAGAGACGATTCGATTTCTGTGCGTTTTACACGTTGATTTACACCGTAGCCACGATAGAATAGCTCATTCGTGCAGTTCTGGTACTGAAACATCGTTCATTCGACTCATCCAAAACATGCGATTTCGTAACTTCTGAGGGCCGAAAACTCGAAATTGTGCGATTTGCGATCTCAGAGACGATTCGTTTTCTGTGCGTTTTACCCGTGATTTGCACCGTAGACACGATAGAATAGCTCATTCGTGCAGTTCTGGTACTGAAACACCGTTCATTCGGCTCATCGAAAACATGCGATTTCGTCACTTCTGAGGTCCGAAAACGCGAAATCGTGCAATTTGCGATCTAAGAGACGATTCGTTTTCTGTGCGTTTTACACATCGATTTGCATCATAGATACGAGAGAATAGCTCATTTGTGCAGTTTTGATACTGAAACACCGTTCATTCGGTTCATCGAAAACATGCGATTTCGTCACTTCTGAGGTCCAAAAACATGAAATCGTGCGATTTGCGATCTCAGAGACGATTCGTTTTCTGTGCGTTTTACACGTCGATTTGCACCGTAAACACGATAGAATAGCTCATTCGTGCAGTTCTGGCACTGAAACATCGTTCATTCGGCTCATCCAAAACATGCGATTTTGTCACTTCTGAAGTGCGAAAACGCGAAATCGTGCGATTTGCGATCTCCGAGACGATTCGTTTTCTGTGCATTTTACACGTCGATTTGCACCGTAGATATGATAGAATAGCTCATTCGTCCAGTTCTGGTACTGAAACACCGTTCATTCGGTTCATCCAACACATGCGATTTCGTCACTTTTGAAGGCCGAAAACGTGAAATCGTGCGATTTGCGATCTCAGGGACGATTCGGTTTCTGTACGTTTTACACATCGATTTGCACCGTAGATACGATAGAATAGCTCATTCGTGCAGTTCTGATACTGAAACACCGTTTATTCGGCTCATCGAAAATATGCAATTTCGTCACTTCTGAGCTCCGAAAACGCGAAATCGTGCGATTTGCGATCTCCGAGACGATTCGTTTTCTGTGCATTTTACACATCGATTTGCACCGTAGATATGATAGAATAGCTCATTCGTCCAGTTCTGGTACTGAAACACCGTTCATTCGGCTCATCGAAAACATGCAATTTCGTCACTTCTGGGGGCCGAAAACGCGAAATCATGCGATTTACGATACCTCGCAACGTTTCAATTTCCATTTTATGCTTCCCGATCGTATTCTAGTTGCATTTAGGACAGTTTCATCACACATGATCACGTTTTATACCCTTGCCATTCACTTCATGTGGCTCGATTGCGCGAACGGGCGAATTACCGGCGGTCTCAAGTGTCCTGCGAATGAATTCGTTATTAGCGCGAGCACGGGGGCTCGAATTAACTCAAGTGCCATATTCATGCAACCGCTTCCTTAATAACGTCGGAGAATTGGATTTGCCGGAAAAAGGAAACTCTCCAGCTGAACCTGCACTGGCTTTACACGCCACTACCGTCGATGGCCAGTAAAGTGCAAGTCACCCAAGAAACCGAAATAACGTAAAGTGAGGATAAACCTCTTACATAATTACACGTAATAAACTCGTTCCATTACCGGTATTCCGCAAATGAAAATATCGTAGGTCAAAAGTAATAAAGATTTAACGTGTTTATATATCTCAAAGGTATTCAGAAACTTACATTGGCTTACCAGTGAGAATAACGATCTAACACAAAGCATATTTCCCAACAATGTGTTCCGAGAATATACATACGGCCCGTCGTTCGTGAATAGCTAAAAATTAAAAATTCCCTCTACAAAATGCATATTTTTTCCGTTCCATCACCAGTACCCAACAAAGTCAAATCAGTCTAAGCAAAATTCTCAGCGCTTAGCCGGGTTCCGCTAAAAAATCGAGCGCATCACACGCGTTCGAGGATGGGAGACAAAAACCAAAAACACGCGAAAGGGGTGTCGGGCGTAATAGGATACCAAAATATCAATAGTCGACGTCGTTAGACTAAAACGGGCTCGATTTTACGAACGAGAATTGAATTTTCGAGGCTAGCATGGAACAATAGCAACGCTGGAACGTGAATGCCGCAGCGATTCCAGGTGGATAAGCACATTCGCTATGCCAAAAGGGAAGCAACGTGCTATCCATCACGGCGGAACTGCGTCCATATTGAATTGTCTGCTGCCTGCAGAGGTGCCGCGAGGCTGGATGCATTAACGTTAATACGCCAGACTGGGGTCCGTAGAATGGTCGGAGGTAGTAACGTCCTTGCTCGAGGGGCTCTACTCTCCTTTTGGACTTTGTGTTGCCATTTAGGTGTTCATCAGTTCACGCCGCGTCACGATCGATAGCGCACTTGCTCTCCTACCTTTACTACCCTACCCCTTGTATTCCTAATGCAGGACGTGGCGGAATTTACTCTGTAAGGTACTTAACGAAATTGAGCAGTCGTGTAGGTACATTTTGTCAAAGTCACGATTTCGACTGACAACAGGTGCTTCAGGTCATTTATGGAGTATTACTATCAGTCGTTTAACCCTTTCGCTTCGAGCTCCACTTATAGGCGGCATTCATGAGATGACCTGTGGGTACGAGGGCCGCATATAAGCGGCGTCAAAGTAATGCGTATACAAGTGCCATCTGTAGTCAATGACAAATTTTTCGTTATCGCCAGAACATTTTCTGTTGGTTTTATTCACAAGTTGGATTAATCACTTCTTAAAACTGCTCTTGGTTGAAATAATATCAAAATATTTTACGCAATATGTTTCAAACATCCTAACGATTGGTTTTTTTGTTTTAAAATGTTTTTACTGGAACAGTTTAGGCCCTTTCAAAATGTATACAGGACATAAAAAAGTATTATGTTTGAAAATGGACTAACCGTTCCAATTGAAGATGAAGCTAAGTAAATATGTAAACACCTACATTACCTATGATTTTGTAAGTCTTTCCATATTAAGACGTTAAGTGCCACGCCGGGCCCTAGGGACCGGCGCTAGACTTTTCGTTTGGGCCTTGTCAGTCAGCAGGGACCGGCGGCGGACTTTTCGTTCGTATTATCATCGCGCGCGGGTCTGTCCTTTCGTACTTGTGGGACTAAAAGTTTAATTTAGGCAGCATCATTTTTGTTTGGTCAATGGTTTAAGGAAAACAATATAATACATAAAGGCATTAATGTGAAATGGTATGAAATGGTATCGAATATTGCCTTTGAATTATTATTGAACACCGCTGTTGTAAATTCCTTTTCCATACACCAAGAAACAACGGGCCAGAAGATGTCTATCACAATATACCGTCAAAACTTGATAGACACACTTCTGCAGAAGGAGGAACAAGTGGACACCCGTATATGTAAATCCTCGGCATCATTTAGAAAAAGCGGAAGTCAATGCGCACAAAATTAGAAGATACTGCACCGAATGTTATAATTATAACGCACGAATGTTAGGACGAAGGGCAGCTAAAAATGAAACTCTAAAAGTGACAACATTTTATAATCAATGTAGACAGAAGCCGTACCTTTGTTTATCTTGTTTTAATAAATTACATTAATGCTTTTATGTATTATGTCTTCCTTAAAGCATTGACCAAACAGAAACGATGCCGCCTAAATGAAACGTTCAGTCTCACAAGTACGAAAGGACAGACACGCGCCTGATGATAATACGAACGAAAATTCTATCTCTTGTTTTAATTCTTGTTTTTATTTAGCACATTTGTTATATAAGACTTAGGAAAACGTATAACAGAAACTACACGAACTGTGCATATTTCTTGCACACGCTTTCGTTCAGTGACGGTACTTCGGCGGACTGGACTGCCGAACCCGAAAGGGTTAAAACGGGAGCGTTTGAGGTTCTGCGGAAAGTTTTCTCGCACCCTGTACATGAAGCGTGGGCGTCGTACCATTATTGGGATGCTCGTGAGAAGTCTTGCACATGGCATTTCGGTGACAACAATGTTTTGGTGTCCACGTCCCGACGCCAACAGTGACAAAAATAGAGAGTCTGACGTCGCCGTCCCTCCGGATTACTATCGGCGCATTTTTGTACATGCTTAACAGCGGATATTTTTCCAATTGCCATTTCCATTACCGAGCCATCGGGTTTCATCCGATCGAAATCGAATTACACACGGCAAACATTTAATAACAATAACTGCGGTAAAAGGAATCGCGTATGCGTTGTTCCACGCAAATTGCATTTGCGACCCCCGCTGCTCATATACTACTTATAATTGACTCGAATACGATCGCACGTGAATGCATTTCCGTTCGATGGGGAACGTCTCTTATTCCCGATATACAATTATAATTTCCGATACTCCCGACGGAGCGCCGCAGACAGCGAGTCGAGTCAAAATATTCCGCAACAAAGTACCGATTGAGAGACCCGCGGGAGTTCCTCGTCGATGACGAATCGATTACGGGATCCTGTACGGGGATCGTGCTTCGTGAGGGCACGTCCCCGAGGAAGTTGCTGGCGGTCGATGCAAAATAAAAATATAAGGAAGAAGACAAAAAGGTAGAGGTAGCGAGGGATGGAGAGAAGTAGAGAGAGAAAGAGAGAAAGAGAGAGAGGGCGTGTCACACCGCGTGAAAGAAAAAGGGTCGACGCCGCCATTCCTTCCACTTTAGGAATCCCGCTTGAAATCTCCTCGGGAAGGGATGAGGAATCCGTTTTCGAAAAGCCAACCCGACGGAAACAACCATAACTCAAGAGCTTTACCAGTTCACGATGCCTCCCCCACAAACATCCCGAATCTGTACGTGAGCATTACTCTCCGATTTTTCGCAAAATCTTACTCCGGAAAGATGGAGATAGGTTTACCCGAGCGTGAATTTTATGCGGGGCAGGCGAGTCGGTGGTTCAAGAACATCTGGTAAGTATGTTGTCTGCAATCATTCCCTTTAACCTTTTTCTTTTTTGCGGAGGAACTCAATTAATGTTGAGACGCATCCAGTTGCGTGTCTTCTCATTTTTAGTTTTGTATAAGCACCTCTTTTTCGGTGGCTCAGTAATTTTGTCGAAATTCATATAGACAATATACTTGAAATTAACAACTTTTCCATACCGTTGGGTACCAACGTTATCGATATGCCACTCCGGAGTTCTATTAAATTATGCCGTTTAGTCTCTCGATCGTAATTTTATGTAAGCACCTGATTTTTCGGAGGTTCAACAATTTTGACGAAATTTACGTAGCCAATACTCTTCAAAGACAGATATAATAATTAACGTACTCCGTTTCGTGGTGCCACGCAATTAACAACTTTTGCTCACCGTTGCATACCAACATTATCGGTATATTAGTCCGGGGTTCTATTAAACTACGCCGTTTAGTCTCTCGTTCTTAATTTTATGTAAGCACCTGATTTTTCGGAGGCTTAGCAATTTTGACGAAATTCATGTAGCCAATACTTTTCAAAGGCAGATGTAATAATTAACGTAATCCGTTTTGTGGTCCCACGCAATTAACAACTTTTCCATACCGTTGCATACCAATATTATCGGTATACCAGTCCAGGGTTCTATTAAACTACGCCGTTTAGTCTCTCGTTCTTAATTTTATGTAAGCACCTCATTTTTCGGAGGCTTAGCAATTTTGACGAAATTCATATAGACAATACTCTTCAAAGACAGATATAATTATTAATGTACTCTGTTTTCTGGTGCAACGCAATTAACAACTTTTCCATCGTTGCATACCAACATTATCGATATGCCAGTCCAGGGTTCTATTAAATTACGCCATTTAGTCTCCTGTTCTTAATTTTAAGTAAGCACCTGATTTTTCGGAGGCTCAGCAATTTTTACGAAATTCATTTAGATAATACACTTGAAAGACAGATATAATTCATAATAGATTAATAATTAATAATTAATATTTGAATTATAATTAATTATTAATAATTAATAATATATTATATAAGATATAATGAACGTACTCCGTTTCCTGGTGTCACGCAATTAACAACTTTTCCATACCGTTGCATACCAACATTATCGGTATACTAGTTCGGGGTTCTATTAAACTACGCCGTTTAGTCTCTCGTTCACGCTTTGACTGTAAATTTTGCATAACTAGTTATACGTAGCGCCACGGATTCCAGCAGATTCTAACATCGTACGCCAGACAGATGAGTATCCTCTAATGAATGTCAAGATTATATTTGCTGTGATTACAGTTCCCAGTCTGCGTCCGTTTGTCCGTCCCTACTTTGCGCGCACTTGACAAGTGGCGGAACTTGGGCTGGCATGCCTAGCCTCGTTGTACGTCGCAAACTTCGGTCAGAGTATTACCGCGCTTGTAACTGTAATTCCAGATATATGGCCCGTTAATATTACCAAAAGTGATGTACGCACGCCCCGATTGCGTCCAATTAACTTCTACATAACTAAACTCCCGCAGACTATATCCCCATAAAGCAAACTGTTTAAGTTTTGTCGTCGGCTGAAGAAAATCTTAATCGTTCGCTGTTCGTGAAATTTCTGCAACTTTGCTCGAGCTGGTTATCGCTATATCTGCTATCATTGGATCTCTATACGCGCCACTTTACATAACTATGCACGATCAAAGTATATAAGCCTAATGCTACGAGAAGTTTTCTTGGAATAACTAGCACCGCTTTCCGATATACGCAAATTTCTATTGGGTTGTCCAGAAAGTTTGTGCCGATTTTGAAGGAAAATTTTGGTGTACATTTATTAAATTATATAGGTGCCATTCTGTTTCGCAGACTTTCTCCATCTTTCATGTAGTTTGAAAATTCGGTCCTTCCAGAACCTCTCAAGTTTTTCGGCGAATAAGTTTTCTAAATAAATTTTTATCGCGATCAAAGAATTGACATTTTTTCCATTAAAGGAATTTTGTAATAATCAGAATATTCCGCACAGTTCTTTCGGCTACAGTACCTTCGCCATAAACAGCGCATATCTTGTTCACCGTTTGTGTGACATTTTGTCTTTTCGAAAAAAAGCATTAAATGCCTATAATGCACTTTTCTTGCTACGATATTCTAAAGCGTATAAAACTGACAAAAATTAACGTATCGTAACCAAACTGTTCTCCAAACATGCCTGAAATACGGTCCTTTAGAATATGTACACATGTCACTTGTTTCAAAAAATTATGATATATTCTGTTCTCGTGCCACCTACCGAAAATTGACACGAACTTTCCGGACAACCCAATATATCCTTACGTCATGCCAGAACGACATGCGATGTCGATCCACACTTTACACAGCATCGCAAAGGGTTAACAAGTGGCCTTCAGCCTCACAACCGTGTAAACCGTTTAACACTTTGACTGCCACGGTGGTCACCGGTGACCGGTGCAAAAGATTTTACTAAAAATGAAAAAAATTCGCAATAAAACCTATTTGCAATCTTGTAAAATCAATTGATTTTGGAACGGTACTTCAGTACTTTGGCTTCTAACAACTCTGCGTTACCTTCATTTTGCTCGATTTAATTATACTCTATAGTATTTCATCGCATTACATTTCCAAATGTACCACACCGTATTCTTTAACACATTGACTGTCATGGTGGTCACCGGTACCCAGCGCAAAGATTTGATTAAAAATGCAAAAAATTCCCAATGAAGTCTATTTGCAATCTTGTAAAAGCAATTGATATTGGAACAGTGCTTCAATACTTTGGCTTCTAACAACTCTGCGTTCCCTATATTTTGCACGATTTAATTATACTCTGCAGTATTTCATCGCATCGCGGTTCAAACATAGCAAAATATGCGGTAACCGGCGCAAAAGATTTGACGAAAACTGCAAAAAATTCGCCATGAAGCCTATTTGCAATCTTGTAAAATCAATTGATATTGGAACGGTGCTTCAATACTTTGGCTTCTAACAACTCTGCGTTGCCTTCATTTTACACGATTTAATTATACTCTGCAGTATTTCGTCGCATTACATTTCCAAATGTACCACACCGTATTCTTTAACACATTGACTGTCATGGTGGTCACCGGTACCCAGCGCAAAGATTTGATTAAAAATGCAAAAAATTCCCAATGAAATTTGCAATCTTGTAAAAGCATTGATATTGGAAAGTGCTTCAATACGCTTCTAATAACTCTGCGTTACCTTTATTTGCGATATAAATCTGTAGTATTTCATCGCATCGCTGTTCAAACATAGCAAAATATGCGGTAACCGGCGCAAAAGATTTGACTAAAACTGCAAAAAATTCGCCATGAAGCCTCAATCTTGTAAAAGCAATTGATATTGGAAGTACTTTTTCTAATAACTCTGCGTTACCTCCATTTTGGATGATTTAATTATACTCTGCGGTATTTCATCGCATCACAGTTCTAACATAGCAAAATATGCGGTAACCGGCGCAAAAGATTTGACTAAAACTGCAAAAAATTCGCCATGAAACCTATTTGCAATCTTGTAAAAGCAATTGATATTGGAACGGTGTTTCGGTACTTTGGCTTCTAACAACTCTGCGTTACCTTCATTTTGGATGATTTAATCATACACTGCGGTATTTCATCGCATCGCAGTTCTAACATAGCAAAATATGCGGTAACCGGCGCAAAAGATTTGACGAAAACTGCAAAAAATTCGCCATGAAGCCTATTTGCAATCTTGTAAAAGCAATTGATATTGGAACGGTGCTTCAGTACTTTGGCTTCTAACAACTCTGCGTTACCTTCATTTTGGATGATTTAATCATACTCTGCGGTATTTCATCGCATCGCAGTTCTAACATAGCAAAATACACGTGGCAGTCAACGTGTTAATAGCGGACCGCCGCGATGTCTTTCCGTAACAGGTCGTAATAACGTCGCGAAGCAAAGAATTCTCGCTTATTACCGATCGCACCCGCCTGCCCGGAAATAGTCCCCGCCAAGCGAAACAGCAGTGAAGGAAATTTCGCCGCGGTAGCCAATAACTGTCTGGAGTCCAATAACTGAGTCATTTTGCAGTGCATGCGACTGAAGTTTAGACGCAATTGCATCCCTCGCATGCCGTGCGACGCTGGCAGTTTTGCGGCTGTAACGCGAGGGCAAGCAAGCTAATTTGTGGAACAAAGGCGAACGACGTTACGACGACAGGCGCCGGCAATACGACACACGGTGTTATGAGCTTCGCACCGATGCCTTACTCCGGTCTACCGCTTTCGATGAACTTCAATGGATATCGCGTGTACGTGCACCGAGGTGCTCACCAATTTCCGCTGCTTTCGATTAGCAGACGAACGCTTTGAGCCAATTAGTTGCCGACGAAAGTGTCGTTGAGCTGTTTTTGGTCGGAAAGCTGCGGGAATTAGTGCGAATTAGAAGTAACTGTTCCGTCAATATTATCATTACAGTGGTATTTCAGTGTTTATTGTTACGTACAGATACTATGCAGTTTGGAAAATAAATGTAGATGAAAGAAAATGTTTGCGGTACAATAACTGTCGTGGATCATAGCTGCAGGATCGACGCATACGATTTAATTATACTCTGCAGTATTTCATCCCATTATATTTCCAAATGTACCACACCGTATTCTTTAACACATTGACTGCCGTTATGGTCACTGCTGACTAGCGTAAGAGATTTTACTGAAAATCCAAAATATTCTCAATGGGTAGCAATAATTATTGTATAAATATAGTTATTGTTAAAATAGTGATGGGATTCTTTGGTCTCCAATACCTGCACATTATTTACATTTTGCATAATTCAATCAAACGCTGTAGTATTTCATAGCTTCGCCGTTTTAATATAACAAAATACGCATGGCAGTCAAAATGTTAAATACAAAGTCCTTTAATTGGCGAGGAAAGGTCACTTATGATCCTGAATTATTATATTGATGTATCACAGGTGACGAGTTTGTTGAATTGTGTTATTTGGTTGCTTAGTAGTCAGTTGACGACGAAATGTAAAGACGATAAGACGTAACGACGAAACGGCGTAAAGACGAAAAGGCGAAACGACAAAACGACGAAAGATTAGGAAATAAGACTAAAGTATTTTGACTGTGTTGTTATTGTTTACAAACATTATACTCTCTAGTTTCACGTGTTTAAATCCTACATAGCGGTCTGTGGTTGAGCAGGAGTTAGAATAAGTAGTTAGGACTAGTCAGACATGGCAGTAGTTTGTATAGAAATTTCGGAGCCGCGACGAAAATAATATTTCAGTGAATGCAGGGAGGGACTAAATTTGGAAGCGAAAGAGTTAGTAACTGACGAGAAGGAGAAAGTTTTCACCGGAAGCGCACTTCATTCGAGAGTAGAGCTTGTAGACCTCGCGACGTGGATATTTCTCGAATTCTAAGGATATTCCACACGACTGAAGGTGAACACTGTGACCTGGCAGCGAGCCAGGTATTATGCCAAGGCATCCTGAGCATTCTTCCTACCCTGACGTAGGTCCCCTTAAGCATATTGCATGCTTTTTGCATTCCGTCAAAGGGGAGACGCGTTAAGCCGTTTAGTCGGAGATCCCGTTTGAAAGAATTCTCTACGCCCCATCGCGGCCTCGCACTTCCGCCGTGACCTCGCGGAAACGTGAGTCGCAAGAAATCGTTACAAGTGTCATCTTATGGCAGAAATAAGTATTTGGTTTTGGCAGCGCAGACGAGAAACAGGCGAAGATCCGTAATATTTCTTTTACGCACAACAATTCTACCCGCCGCAAGAAGATACGTTGGGCCGAAAATGGACCGCTGCCAAGTGAACTCTCAAGGGTTTCAGAGACGCAAATATTTTTTTCTCGAAATTTCTAATGGGCGTTTATGCTAGGTGAAAGCGTGAGTAAAGAGCTTTCAGACTTATATACACATTCAGTGCTGGCAAATGTCAAGAAAATCATTACCTCCCGCCATTTTCATCAAAGCAAGAAACACCCGACCTGAAGTTGCCCGTTCCATGCACGCAAATGCACGCAAAGGCACGCACACTAACTCAGCCCGCTGAAATTTCCGATTGTTTCAGCGCTACGCCAAAGAATATGTAAAAACGCGAAAAAGCCCTCACTGCCCATTCAGCAATGGGCATGCCCCGCAGCTTAATCGTTTGACTGCTGAGGAGCGCTATTGCGCTCGTCATATGTTGTGCGAAAATGGCGAAAAAATGTTTTTTTTTTATGTCAAAACTGCGGAGAGCACAATAACGCTGCTCTGGTTCAGTAAACTTAATTTGCTTTATTTGTAAAAAGGTAATTCACGACGCGTTTGGTATAGCAAACCACTCGTGTAAAGGATCATAGAAAATTATTTGTGTTAATTTGCGTGAATTATAAGTGCTTTCTACCAATTTTATCCACAAAATGCATTAAAGTAAATTTGAGGAAATAGATAGTATTTTTAACACGTTGACTGCCAAGCGTATTTTGCTTTGTTAGAACTGCGATGCGATGAAATACTGCAGAGTATGATTAAATCATGCAAAATGAAGGTAACGCAGAGTTGTTAGAAACTAAAGTATTGAAGCACCGTTCCAATATCAATTGCTTTTATAAGATTGCAAATAGGCCTCATTACGAATTTTTTGCAGTTTTAATCAAATCTTTTGCGCCGGTCACCGCATATTTTGCTATGTTTGAACCGCGATGCGATGAAATACCGCAGAGTATGATCAAATCGTGCAAAATAAAGGTAACGCAGAGTTCGAAGCAAAAGTATTAAAGCACCGTTGCAATACCAATCGCTTTTACAAGATTGAATATAGGTTTCATTGCGAACTTTTTGCAGTTTTAGTCAAATCTTTTGCGCCGGTCACCGCATATTTTGCTATGTTTGAACCGCGATGCGATGAAATACTGCAAATGAATGCAAATGAAATGAAATACTGTTATAAGACGCCAAAGTATTGAAACTATCAATTGCTTTTACAAGATTCCAAATAGGCGTCATTGCGAATTTTTTGCATTTTTGGTAAAATCTTCTGCACCTTTCACCGGTGACCACCGTGGCAGTCAATGTATTAAAGAATACGGTGCAGTACATTTGGAAATGTAATGCGATGAAATACTGCAGAGTATAATTAAATCGTGCAAAATTATGGTAATGCAGAGTTGTTACAAGTCAAAGGATTGAAGCAGCGTTCCAATATCAATTACTTTTATAAGATTGCAAACAGGTTTTATTGCGAATTTTTTGCATTTTTTGTAACATTTTTGCGCCGGTCACCGGTGACTACCGTGGCAATTAATGTGTTAAAGAATACGGTGTGGTACATTTGGAAATGTAATGTGA
Organism: Cryptocheilus praepositus; assembly: GCA_033815515.1. Lineage (NCBI taxonomy): Eukaryota > Metazoa > Arthropoda > Insecta > Hymenoptera > Pompilidae > Cryptocheilus > Cryptocheilus praepositus. The sequence continues at coordinate 6,289,303 of JAWWQZ010000285.1, forward strand.
TGAAATACTGCAGAGTATAATTAAATCGTGCAAAATCAGAGGAACGCACAGTTGTCAGAAACCAAAGTATTGAAGCACCGTTCCAATATCAATTGCTTTTACAAGATCGCAAATAGGCTTCATTGCGAATTTTTTGCATTGTTAGTAAAATTTTTGCGCCGGTCACCGGTGACCACCGTGGCAGTCAATGTGTTAAAAAATACGATGTGGTACATTTCGAAATGTAATGCGATGAAATACTGCAGAGTATAATTAAATCGTGCAAAATAAGGGTAACGCAAAGTTATTAGAAGCCAAAGTATTGAAGCACCGTTCCAATATCAATTGCTTTTACAAGATTGCAAATAGGCTTAATTGCAAATTTTTCGCATTTTTAGTAAAATTTTTGCGCCGATCACCGACGACCACCGTAATAGTCAACGCGTTAAACATTTTTTTTTGCAATGTAATGTAAATGAGTTGCATGGAAAGTCTTTTCCATTTTTTCTCATACACACGCAATTAATGCCGCAGTTTTGGCATATGTTCGAAAGAATCCGTCAGCAGGCAAACGGTTAAAAGACGCAGCCCGATCGACGACATTACCCACTCGAATTAAGCGACGGCGTAATTAAACCTACACCCCCCGGCCGTGTCTGCGTTGAGGGAACTTTTCCGGAAAAGTAAACATCGTTGCGCGCGGAAACGGGCTTGCGGCCAAACGACTGCGAGCTGCTCCGAAGCTGCCGGGGGAAATACTGAAACTGCATTTCGAGCTTTTTGCCCGCAACTGCATCTTTGTAATGCCCCATAACGGTGCTCCGGGAGCGAGCAGTGAAGAGGACGGCGGAGGAAAAAGAGAAGGCGGCGAAAGGGCAACGGGTTAGACTCCACTTCCAGCGCTGTGCGTCAAAGCACGCGAGAATGCTGTAACTGGCTCGCGGACAATGGAGCGTATGAGTCTTGCCATACCGGCATGCATAGTTCGCGAATGGACGGTGCAAACGTTGTATGCGTGCTCTGGACGGTTACGAGGTGGGACACGTGTACCGCTACGCGATGATGGCATTTAGAAAACAGCGTCGCACCTGCATGTTAATGTTCGAATTAGTGGACCGACGATGTGCGGTAACCAAAGAATGTAGAAGGAACGTTAGACGGAGGAAGAGTCGGGGGGTTTCCATTCTTCAGATGACGGCGCGTGATCGATGTACGTGACAATGACGTTGAAAGAAGGAGTGTTTTGAAGTTTGAACTCTGAAAGTTGTAATGAGAAACGTTGGATGGAAGACGGAAAGTTGCACGGTTGAGATTTTTCGTTATTATATAAGTATATCGATGCCGCGAGGTGTCTGTAAGAAGCGAGGTGTCAAGGAAAGCAATTTTCGGCGGGCGCCCGAGGAAGTCAAGTGCCGCGGAACTTTCGGCGAAATCGTTTAAGGCCATTCGTCACGTGTGAATACTTTTCCGGTGCGCCGCGAGTATCGACAGCCAGGCGACTCGCGGTCGACGCGCTACGATTCGAAGAATCAGGCATGCTTCCACGCCCTTTCGCTGCTCGATCGCTCGGGACACTTCGTCTGCGAGGCAGACGCCGAGATACGCGCGCAGAAGTGGAGGGCGAGCCGAGATTGTAACGAGAGGACAAATATACGAATAAGGAAGTGAAAGGGTCGGGAAAGAAAATGGGAGCTGAGGAGTCGCGAACATTGGGAGAAGAACGCGAGGGGTGGACGTACAAGAAAAGGAGGGGCGAAGCAAATGAAAGGCAGAACATGAGCACGAAGGAGACAGTGAGATAGGGAGATCAGCCTGGAGGAGTTCGAGAATCCCCGACGAGATGAGTTTCCATGGATAAGCCTGGCTCGTAAGTAGGACGATAGGCGGGGGCGAAATTGCCTGGTAACCTCCGACCTTACAGGGTCGGACGAGAGTCGGTAATTGCGAACCTGTTCTCCTTGTCAAAGGCGACCCAGTGCCTGGCCAGAGTCGCGAGAATTCTTCCTTACGAACGTCGATTTCGATGCCGTTGTCGAGTCCGCTCCCTGGGCTCGGCAGAAAATTAATCTCGGGATTCATGCGGGGTGAAGGGGTGAGATCAACGAAAAGTCATAAATGGACGCGCATTACTACCGACTTTTTCCTCTTGTATGTCGAGTGAATGAGACATCTTCGACATGTTTGTTGACGATTACATGCTATTTTGCAGTATACTCACACGTCGTTATGCCGACACCGAAAACATCGTGACTTGTTAACACGTTGAGTGCCGTGCGTATGCTACTGTATTAAAACGGCGATGCTATGAAATATTACAGCGTTTGACTGAATTATGCAAAATGTAAATACTGTGCAGGTATTGGAGAGCAAAGGATCACATCACTATTCTGGCAATAACTGCGTTTATAAAATAATTATTGCTGCTCATTGCGAATATTTTGGATCTTCAGTAAAATCTCTTGTGCTGGTCAGCGGTGATCATCACGGCAGTCAAAGTGTTAACAGTGAATGCGGCGAGTGCGGGTAATACTTTAAAGCGAATTTTGTTGTCAAAATAACCCGGCCGCGCGACGAATTAATCTCGGGACGCATTCAGGGTGAAGGTGTGAGATCAATGAAAAGTCATAAATGGACGCGCGTTACTACCAAATTTTCCTCTTGGCTGTCTCTATGGGCCCGCGTGACTAAATTAAATTGATATTTTATTAAATATTTAATTTTTTAGATATGGCGTATACGTCTTGTTATATAATGTCTCCTTAGTAACCAATAGCATGCATTGATAAAATAATTATTGCTTGAAATGTCAAAGTAAATGCTTTTGAATATTCTGCAAATCAGTAAAATCTCTTTTTGGATATAGCGGTGATTTTAAGCAAACAAAGTGTTATAACGGCGAGTTCGGGTATTTGAAACATTTATGCAAATTTTGTTTTAGTTTTATATATCACAGTGCGCGCAAAATCATATAAAAGTAAAAGATGAATAGGAATAAGAAGCATTAGCAGTAATAAATCCGAAGATTCTTTATTAGATTCTGATTCTAACGAAGATCATCCAATAATATTTGCTCGACTTAATATTATAAATGGCTGGTGACTTTTTTCTCTTGTCTGTCGGGTGAATAAGACATCTTTAAGTTGTCTGTTGACGATTACACGCTATTTTGTATACTTCACACGTCCTTGTACCGACACCGAAAACATCGTGACTCATTGTTAACAGTGAACGCGGCGGGTGCGGGTAAAACTTTAACCCTCTATGGGGCCGCGTGACTTTAAAATCACATCTCGATAAATCGATATTTTATTAAATAGTTTCATTTTTTTTGACTAAATGGTGTATATGTTATCATCAATGACCGAAATACATGTCTTGTTATATAATGTCAGATCCAATTACGTCGGTGAAAGATCCAATTTCATTACATTGTTGTAATGCCTGTGTGTGTCACAATAAATGATGAATGTCAACATGTAGTGTGTCAGAAATAAGAAGATATTTCGGACCAAAGGACTATGTGAATGTTGACATTTGTGCAATTGTCATTATTTGTTTCGTAATATATACATCTTGGTGTTTGTTAGTAACAATAAAAATGCCTGAAATGTAAAATGCTTTTAGTTTTGCAAATATATCAACCGTCTTGTGCAATTGTCTTATTTGTTTGCATCGGTGTTTGTTAAACAAAAAATCATTTTAGTTTGTATATCAATAATGTTTATTTGTTTGATATATTATATATTATTATATTTAATATAATAGCTTTGTGACTTTTAAGACCCAACGGGCTATAACGGTAGGGTTCGTGTATTCGATAACGTTTATGTTTTCTTTGCTTTTTAGTTTTATATATCAGAGGCGCAAAATATGGATACAAAATCATATAAAAATAAAAGATTAATAGGAATAAGAAGCATTAGCAGTAATAAATCCGAAGATTCTTTATTAGATTCTGATTCTAACGAAGATCATCCAATAGTATTTGCCCGACTTAATATTATAAATGGCTGGCGACTTTTTCCTCTTGTCTGTTGGGTGAATGAGACATCTTCAAGTTGTTTGTTGACGATTACATGCTATTTTGCAGTATACTTTACATATCCTTGTACCGACACCGAAACCATTGTGACTCGTTGTTAACAGAGAACGCGGCGAGCGCGGGTAGAACTTTAAAGCGAATTTTGTTGTCGAAATAAGCCGTGCGCGCGACGAGCGGATCGGGTTAATTGGCCGCGAGAAGCAAATTGTCGTCTCTCGTTTCCACGGCTCGATTCGTCGATTCGCCCAACTTCGCCGCACCTGTTGCGTCGTTATTGTGCTTAGTATGCCGATTATTTCCTTTCGAAACCGTGGCTTGTTACGACTTTCGTCCACGGTGGCAGATCCCGCCGGTAAGAATGCGGAATTTATTCTGTTCGCGAATCGCATGAATTATGTTAACACCTAGCCGACCGATCGGAGAGATCTCTCCATTTTAAAAGAAATCGGTGCACGACCGATCGACTTCCCACTTTGACCTCAGCAACGCTTTTCCTTTTTTCTGTTATTATCAGTTACCTGGAGTTGTTCGCACTTACTGATGAACTGTTTCTATTAGGTGTAAGGGAAAGTTCTGTCGTTTTTTTCTAAAGAAAAATCAAAATCTTTTTTTTACTTTTTATTTAAAATTTAGTTCAAAATATAATGTCCTTTGTTAGTTACAACTGTCTGCCAGCGTTTCATGGAAGCTAACGTGGGATTTGTCCTGATCATATTGCGTAGCACTTTGTTATTGACATCTGATGGTGTTCCTGATCTGGGTTCATCTTTCAATGAAAAATCACCCAAACGAAATTTCGCAAACCATCTTTGGCATATTTGAGTTGTTACTACGTCGTCTCTAAACACATCACACAAGTTTTTTTTGCTTCCACCGCGTTATTCCCTTTGTGGAATGCCTTAATCTTTACCTTAAATTCTTTATTTTATCTAAGAAGCTTAGTAGCCATCACTTTTAGTTTGCCAATACTAGAGAGAAAAAAAATAAAATATTTAATAAAACTTAGACTCTAATCAACATACAATATCTTAAGTGCACTTTTTCTTCACTCATGTTGACAGTTTTACAAGTTTAAAAAAACTGATTAAAATACGAAAAAAATGTGTATAAATCATCAATCATGTACTGATATAACTGTTTGAACTGGTTTCAGTCGGATCAGAATTCTTGCTAAGGATCAACAACGCATAAAAGTGCACGTGTTCAAAAACGACAGAACTTTCCCTTATACCTATATAAAGTACAGCATATAATAAAATCCACCAATTTAGTGGCGAAAATTACTTCAAAAGTTACACATTCACTTGGAACTAAATGAAGTTATAGCAGTATGAGGTGTGACAAGTAAATATTAAAAAATCCACTGCATAAACTGGTATTCTGTGAACGATACAACATTGTAAACAAATATTGAAACAAAATACTATTTTTCAATTTCACGTTTAGGTCGTGTTATTTATCTTTAGCCATTTTTAATGTTCTAAATTTTCAAACTTTATTACCTATACTTTTTGAACACCCTACAAAAAATAATTGTTATATACTTTTAATTTCATGTTTTGTATAAATAATATTTGAAGTCGTTAAACGACATTGTTACCGCAAGATATAATTGACCATTTAAATCATTTTCAGACGTGTTTGATTTTAAATAGTGAATATCAGTCGTACAGTTTGTTTTGTTGCGCACTGTCGGTTAAGTGTTAAAACGAAACGCCTCGACATTCTGGACCCGTAGCCAATAGGCATGTCCCGGTTTTTATGCCTGTTTAAAAGTTTTACCTCTCAACGTTACCGCTTGACTTTCCGTGAAGTCACCGTAGACTGGCAGATCGATCGACTCGTATCATTACACGAGCGTGGCCTATCGATGTCCGGGCAAACGAGATTTTTATGTTCCACGAATGATTGTAAAGGAGCCCGGAATTACCCGAAATTACCTCAATTTGCCTGTATTACGCGGCGCATATTAAGCGAAACGGCGATAGGTCGCAATTATTGGTTCAATTTCATTTCGCTGCCCGCTTTCAGAAATATGCGATTCTCGTAAGAAGTATTAATCACGTTCGCTCCGGTCGAAGCGTATCGTCATCTCGTTACACTAATTTATTCTATCGCCGGTCATTCACGCCAACATCGACTCGTCACTGAATCGCAAAACGAACAGTCCGCAATGTATCGAAGCCGTCGCGACTTTTTATTATCGCGAAGCGGAAAACAGTCGGGCAAAACTCTCCTCGGAACACGTGAGAACCGTGCGCGATCGTTAACTCATTGCGTACGGCACGCTGCTCGCCCAACGTGGTTCCAGGGCCCGCATATTTTCGAGCGATCCAAGACAACTTTGTGCGATGCATACATGCATTTTTTTATTGGTGTACAAATGAATAATCCAATTTTTTCAGCTAAATTCAAGGTTTATTTTAAAACAAAGTAAATTAAATTTTTTAATCAAAGTACTCGCCGTTGCTTTCTATGACTTTAAGCCATCTTTCAGGCAGCTGATGAATTCTATCTCGAAAAAATGGAAAAAATGGTCTTTGGATACGATAAAATCGTCAAGCCATTTTCGGATCTCATCGATTGATTGGAAGTGCATATCGGACAAGGCGTTTTGCATCGACCGAAACAAGTGGTAATCAGTTAGAGCAACGTCTGGTGAATACGCCGGGTGCTGCAAGACGTCCCAACCAAGGCTCATTATGATGTCTTTTGTATTGGAAGCAATGTGTGGCCTAGCGTTGTCATGCAATCATTTCACTGGACGTTCTCCTTTGCCGGTATACGGGCGTTTTCGTTCCAATTCCTGTCTCAAGCAGATTAATTGGCGTTGGTAGCAGTCCACAGTAACTGTTTCACCCGGTTCCAACAACTTATAATAAAGAACGCCCTTGATATCCCACCAAATGCAGAGAAGAACCTTTTTTCCGAAGCGATTTGGTTTTGCGACCAATGTTGATGGTTCGCCAGGATTTACCCATGACTTTCTACGTTTCGGATTGTCATAGAGTATCCATTTCTCATCGCCCGTAAAGATTTTCCACAAGAAAGACTTTTGACGCTGCTTATTGAGGAGAGAAAGACACGCTGCCACTCGTTGATTTCTGTTGCTTTCACTGAGTTCATGCGGAACCCATTTTCCTTCTTTCCGGATCTTTCCCATCTCATGTAGGCGTTTGGAAATCGTTTGCTGCGTTACTTCCAACTGTTCTGCAAGCTCCTTTTGCGTTTGTGCCGAATTCTCAGCGAGCAGTTTTTCCAAATCATCGTTATCGCACTTCCGAGGGCCTCCAGGGCGTTGTTTGTCGAGTAGACTGAAATTACCGCTTTTAAACCGCTTAAACCAAAATGCGCACACATCGTATGATACAATACCTTCGCCGAGGAAGGCACAAATCGATTCGCATGCTCTTGCAGCATTTTTTCCTTGTTGGAATTCGTAAAGAATGCAATGTCCAATATGCACCTTATCTGTTGCCATTTTCAACTCTACTGAACCGAATAATATTACAGGTTATGTTGGACTTTTTGTAAAACTATTTGTTATTTTTAATAGCTGTATGTCAACACTGCGTAACCACAAAAGAGTGGGAAAATCTATTCAATTTAAAATTGATTTCATAACCGCTCAAAATAATTTGGATTATTCATTTGTACACCTAATATTTCGTGAATCTTCTGTTATAAGCTCACGTAAGGCTTCCTTACCTTGGTATCGTAATAATGATAATATTATCATGTTTAATTTCTCAACTCGTCAAGTCTCGTCACCCGGCCTCAACGTGCGGTTTGCTAAAGACGAGATTTCTCGTGACCCGTACGCAATGAGTTAACAGCGTCCACGTCCGGCTTCGAAACTTTTATCCGATACCGTCGACTGATTCGCCGGATTTTTATATCGGAGTTATCAAGTGGCACGCGCTTATTTCTTTTCTCTCCCCCGGCGAATCGGATTAACCCACTCCCCGACGGTCCGGCAAATCTCATCGGTAACGGAGCTTTGCCCCGATTATCGGTCGATTTGATTTAATTGGACCCGGAAGATTTTCCTTTTGTGGACTGAAACGCACGGGGTGACGCGACACTTTCCTCTCCCCGTTGGACAAGTTGCGCGCGTGAAATAATCCATACCTCGGTAATTCTTTTCCCGGTCGAAGCAGCGGGTAGGCAGGCGAATAAAAGGGAGGCGGGCTTACACTCATCCATATTGCGGCTGAAATTCGAACTGACGAGTAAAAGCTCGGCACTTTATTACCGCCGGACAAATCTCGCCTATTCGGCACTCGGTGAATTTCATCTAGCCCCGCGCATTTTTTTCCTCTAACACTGAAAAAGCCACTGCCGCATGATAAAGCCATGCTATTCTCATTTTTTAACCGTTACTTCCGCACGTCGGGCGTAGGATGAGAATTTATGTTTATGCGGCATGAATCGCCCTATAAGCTCATTTAAACGTGACTAGACAAATTACAAGGAAAAAAATAAATTATTTTGGTCCGAAATAGAGCTTATTTTTCTTTGGGGAGCTTTCTTAAACGTGCGGAGAGAATTGTTTTATTACGCTATTATCGCTGTTATTAACCCTTTGCACTCGGACATGTTTCTTCACGAAGTAGCGCATAGCGCAACATTTCGTTTAAAAAGGTATAGTTTTGAAAAAAATACTCTACTCAAATCATGTTTTGCATACAACTTTGCTGATACATTTATGCTGAAACAAAATTGAAATTTTATAACCTATTCTTTTCGAATGCGTCATAGTTCATTCACCAATGTGCATTGCGGGTTTATTCAAACACATATCCCAGTAATAACTTGTTTATGATTTTTCACGTGTCATTTTTTTCTTCCGAGCGTGTACAATGTTTATACAATAACTTGCAGTTTATCACTCAGCCTATTGCAAGAATATATAGAAGGCTGTTCTTGCAGTCGCTAGAATTCCCCTCTCAGTTTATTGACCACGAATTTACTAAATATTAAATAGCACACAAATGATTAATTCTATCTCATTGCCTTAACTTGTAACTCCCCGGAAAAATCTTAAGGAAACAAATACTTGAACAAACGTTTTCTGTATATACATTTTCCTCAATAATAACACGAAGTATCTTCGTGTCCCCTCAGAGGGGACAATCGAGTGCAAAGGGTTAATACAAGGTGCCCTGGTATGTATGATAGTTAATGGCGGGGAGCATCAGCGAAATAATGAAATCATAACAGGAACGTAGTTGCCCTCAGCGAAACATTTAACGTTTGGACGTGTGTGCATATTTTTCCTGCTTTTTTCCTGGATCCCGATATAGTGTTCACTTACCGCTCTCTCCTCGGTTTCCACGATAAGGTGGTTATTCTTGAGGGTGAGGGTGATAATGTTGCCATTGGCGTTCTTGCTCGTGTGATTGCCTGGGGAGGCATATTCCACAGGGGCTGCTGTGGCTACATTAACCTCCTCCATGACCTCCGTTTCACAAATGTATCGCGGCCCATCGATTCCGTTCACCAACTGAAAGCAAAAATGTAATATCTCATGCTGAGTCCTCAAGTACCGGACTTTATCGTTTGTATTTTCCAACCACTTGTACTTTATTACCTCAATCAAACGTCATTCCACGACATTGTGTATATGGGAAACTCGGATAATTCTGCGATACATACAATTCCGTAACGTTTTTAACACTAAGTATGTCAAGTGGGGTCAAATTACCCCTTTCAAAATTGACTTTAAAATCGTACATTCATTATTATTTCTTTCGCTTATTTGACTTTCTGTAAATTCTTATATCGTCTGATTATTCAATTTCTCGCTTTAATAAATTAGGGATTTCTTTCTGAAAATCAACGTTTATTTCATAAGGGGTCAAATGACATGGTAAGAATAGATACGTGTAAAGTACCGGTACGTTCAGTGTTAAATGATCTTCACTTAAATATTGCCAATTTTCAAGTAGTACGATTAAATTCGATACATTTAAATATTGTCAATTTTTAAACGAAAATGTTATATTTTTGTGAATGTATTTCCATTCCTTTAGACATTGTCGATTATCAAGCCACAATTTTAACACTAAAACCTCTTTCAAAATTTGCTTTGAAATCGTACATTCATTATTATTTCTTTCGCTCATTTGATTTTCTGTGAAATTCATATATCATCTGATTATTCAATTTCTCGCTTTAGTAAATTAGGGATTTCTTTCTGAAAATCAACGTTTATTTCATAAGGGGTCAAATGACATGGTAAGAATAGATACGTGTAAAGTACCGGTACGTTCAGTGTTAAATGATCTTCACTTAAATATTGCCAATTTTCAAGTAGTACGATTAAATTCGATACATTTAAATATTGTCAATTTTTAAACGAAAATGTTATATTTTTGTGAATGTATTTCCATTCCTTTAGACATTGTCGATTATCAAACCACAATTTTAACACTAAAACCTCTTTCAAAATTTGCTTTGGAATCGTACATTCATTATTATTTCTTTCGCTCATTTAACTTTCTGTAAATTTCTTATATCATCTGATTATTCAATTTCTCGCTTTAGTAAATTAGGGATTTCTTTCTGAAAATCAACGTTTATTTCATAAGGCGTCAAATGACATGGTAAGAATAGGTACGTGTAAAGTACCGGTACGTTCAGTGTTAAATGATATTCACTTAGATATTGTGAATTTTCAAGCAGTACGATTAAATCCGATAAATTTAAATATTGTGAATTCTTAAACGAAAATGTTATATTTTTGTGAATGTATTTCCATACCTTTAGACATTGTTCATTATTAAGCTTCAATTTTAATACTAAAACCCCTTCCAAGATTTGCTTTAAAATCGTACATTCATTATTATTGCTTTCGCTTATTTGAATTTTTGTAAATTCTTATATCATCTGATTATTGAATTTTTCGCTTTATAAATTAGGGATTTCTTTCTGAACATAAAAAGTATCGGTACGTTTAGTGTTAATTAATGTTTACGAGGTTACGCTTATTACAAGCAAATTTGTGCACATGATATATTTGCAGCTGACATTTTATTTGTAGCTATCTTAGGTACAAAACGTTGATATGTCATTTAGTTATTTTTGTCCATGGGCTTCGTCTCCTACCATCGTGCAATTTAGACGTGTTTTCTCTACCACGTATACGACACGTAAGTGATACAACGATGCTTTCTAAATTCATTGCGGTTAACAAGCTTATATGTTCGACACGCTGCCGTATGAAAAGGTTAACACCGCAATACTCTTTACCAGCGCGCGTTGTATCATTTGCACATTTAGTTACGCCAATATGCGCGCGTTGCCATGCGCTGGGAATACGCTTTCGGGCCGCAAGATAGGAGTTATAACAAGTTTTAAAGTTGCAGCGGCAGCCGGATGGCCCTTTCGGCCGGATCGTTAATCTTGGCTATAGAGGCGTTATTAATTCGGAAACTTCATGATCGTTGCATCGGACATGGTTCGACGTCGTCATTTATTTTGACATTCTTACCGTGGGCTATAATATTCCAGAATCCGGCAATGACACAGTTTCACCTACACGAGAGGCAGACATAGAATACCACCTTGATCAAAAAATTTTAGGACTTTATTCATAAAATCGAAAATACAAGTTCATCCATTATAATTGATATCGTCCACTTTAAAGTACTCCCCATCGACGGTAACGCACTTATACCAGCGCTTGATCGAATCATCGAAACATCGCTGGTATTTAATTTTTGGTATGTCCATCAGAGCCGTCTTCGATTTTTCCATAAGATCCTTCCGAGTGCTGTAACGCGTTCCCCGAAGCGGTTTTTTAAGTCGGTTAAACAGAAAAAGTTGCAGGGAGCTAAATCAGGTGAATTCGGAGGCTGGTGAATAGTATTCGTATTATTTTTGGTCAAAAACTCGCGAATAAGGATCGCATTGTGCGATGGTTCGTTAAATCCCGTGGTGCAAAATCCACGAGTTGTTTGCCCACAAATTCAGTTTTTTTGGCGAATTGCTTCACGCAAAATTTTATGCAAATTCGTTGACCCAAAGTTGATGCCATTTTCAAATATGTAAAAAATCAAAAACACGCACAAAGGTAGATGTACTCAACACGGTATAACTTTTATAAATGTCAAGCTATGATGCTGAAATTTGGTGGTAACGTTAACCCCTTAACCTACAATTTACGTTCGAGAATTTTGGGCCGAAAACGTAAACAAGCTCGCGCAACCTTCGAGCCATTCGCACGAACTTATTTAACACGTTGACTGCCGAGCAGATTTTGTTGTATTAGAACGGCGAAGCTATGAAATACTACAGCGTTTGACTGAATTAAGCAAAATGTAAATAATCTGCAGGTATTGGAGACCAAAGGATCGCATCACTATTCTAACAATAATTGTATTTATAAAATAATTATTGCTTCTCATTGCGAATATTTTGAATCTTCAGTAAAATCTTTTGCGTCGGTCACCGGTGGCCATCATGGCAGTTAAAGTGTTAATGTATAAATAATGATGATCGGGCCAATCGTAAATACTACGGGCATCGCTCGTGATACGACGGTTGTTTCGAATTGTATCACACATTACAGATTATTAATTTTGTATTACTGATTTTTATATAAATAAACTTTTTGTAGTACTTGCATCTACCACAATTATTACATCAGGTTGTAATTACTTATCACATATTCCATAAATATTTATAACTTTAGGAGGGCGTCGCCGCTAATATTTATATTTGGCCCGATTATCGTATTACGGGCATAGCCCGTAATATTTACGTTTGGTCCGGTCATCTACTACGGGCTATGCCCGTAGTTGTAGGTTAAGGGGTTAATGACAGATGTGGCAACCTAACAAAAAAAAAAAAAAAAAAAAAAAAATTTCAATCGAGTGACTGAGAGCGGCATACGGCGACCGGTCCTAAAACTTTTTGATCAACGTGGTATGTGCGAATGAATGTCGCATTAACGATGGTAAACATCCCGCATTGTTACTTTGAATTCCGCGTAAGTAATGAATGACGGTGCACAGATCCGACCTAACCGATTATCAATCCAACGTTAATTATTGCCGCCAACAAAGCTATCGACGTGCCCCGGTAATAGAGTGTGAAAGCGGGTAGCGTCGAAAGATACGAGCTCCAACCCCGTTGCGTAAAATTCTAATGAAAACGTAATAGCGTTTATTCTACCGCTAATTAGCACAAATTGTAATTAAACGTCAACTTTAACAAGCAGTTAATTCGATTATCGTCGGGTTACGCGCGGACATATGGGCGGTGCCGTAACGATGCCTTTTAATAACAATAAACTCTGCTTTGCAGTGTGCGCCACGTATGAATCATCCGACAGAACGGCACGTTAACATACCGCGTTGCTAAATCAGTTTTGCATGAAAATTCTCTCTCGCGAGACCGTTCCTGCCGCGGTCCACTTTTCGCAGTATCGCTATATTGCGTGATAACGAGTCGTTCCTCTGCCCTCTATAAGGAATAATAACGACACGTTGTTAACGATAATCGCTGACCAGACGCCGACTTAACAGTCAATAATCGACCGATGACGATATCATACTTATCCGTACCGAATTTATAAAAATTAGCTCACTACGATATTTTATGAAGACCGTTTTTCTCTCGTTGCCTTTATTTATGCGAGCGCTGTTCGCTGTTAATCGCGTCGGGGCATTATATTCGCGTAAAGCCGCATGGCCGGTAATCATTTTTCGCACAATGCCAATGCGGGAGTCGAAGTTCGACAATGCGGTCGGATCGGCGGGGATGAGCGCGGGAACACATTTATCTGGGCGATTTTCGATTCACGACAACGGTGCCTCCTTTCCCATTCAGTCGCTAAATATTTCATCACTCTTCCAGGCCGGAAGCAGCCTGAACCCCATAATCGCACGCATCACGCAGCCGAAGAAACAATAACAATAACCCGGGTAAATATTCTTGTGGTGGAAGAAAAGTGGCGTCGCTGAATTTTACGAATTGACAAGCATTTCGGTGGAACTCTTGATTGAACACCAGTTAGGAACGTACATTTCTGCAGTCCCGCCTCGACATTCATCAACGTACAGATTTAATGCACAGTTACACGGAAAAGCATTCAATCAAACGAAAGAAATGAGCGTCTAGATTCGCCGGAAATATTTGGGCGATTTTCGATTCACGACAACGCCACGGTGTCTCTTTTCCCATTCAGTCGCTAAATATTTCATCACTCTTCCAGGCCGGAAGCAGCCTGAACCCCATAATCGCACGCATCACGCAGCCGAAGAAACAATAACAATAACCCGGGTAAATATTCTTGCGGTGGATGAAAGGTGGCGTCGCCAAATTTTACGAACTGACAAGCGTTTCGGTGAAATTTTGGGCTAAACACCAGTTAGCAACGTAAATTTCTGTAGTCCCACCTCGACATTCATCAACGTACAGATCGCTTTAATTTACAGTCGCACGGAAAAACATTCGACCAAATGAAAAAAATGGTCGTCTAGATTCGTCAGGAAATATCTGGGTGATTTTCGATTCACGACAACGGTGCCTCCTTTCCCATTCAGTCGCTAAATATTTCATCACTCTTCCAGGCCGGAAGCAGCCTGAACCCCATAATCGCACGCATCACGCAGTCGAAGAAACAATAACAATAACCCGGGTAAATATTCTTGTGGTGGAAGAAAGGTGGCGTCGCCAAATTTTACGAATTTACAAGCGTTTCGGTGAAACTCCGGATTGAACACCAGTTAGCAACGTAAATTTCTGTAGTTCCGTCTCGACATTCATTGACGTACAGATTCAATCAAACGAAAGAAATGAGCGTCTAGATTCGCCGGAAATATTTAACACTTTGATTGACAATGATTGGTCACCGGTGACCGACAGCAAGAAATTTTACGGTGGATGAAGATCCAAAATATTCTGACAAGCGCGAGTAGCAATTATTATTTTATAAATGCAGTTGTTATTAGAAAAAATCGACCAAATGAAAAAAATGATGTCGATCCAGGAAATATCTGGGTGATTTTCGATTCACGACAATACCTTTGCACATTATTTATATTTTGCATAATTCAATCGCAGCCGAAGAAACAATATAGTATTTCATAGCGTCGCCGTTCTAATATAGTAAAATACACTTGGCAGTCAAAGTGTTAATCCACTGGCGCACGGTCTAGATTCGCCGGAAATATTTGGACGATTTTTGATTTACGACAACGCCACGGTGCCTCATTTCCCATTCAGTCGCTAAACATTTCATCACTCCTCGCGGCTTAACCCCATAATCGCACGCATCACGCAACCGAAGAAACAATAACAATAACCCGGGTAAATATTCTTGCGGTGGATGAAAGGAGGCGTCACCGAATTTTACGAATTGACAAGCGTTTCGGTGAAACACCGGAATAAACGCCAGAGAAAACAGGCACGTGCTTCAGCAACGTTAATTTCTGTAGTCCCGCCTCGACATTCATCAACGTACAGATTTAATCCACAGTCGCACGGAAAAGCATTCGGTTGAAAGAAAGAAATGGGCGTCTAGCTTCGCCAGAAATATCTGGGCGATTTTCGATTCACGATCATTTTCACGCAGCCGAAGAAACAATAACAATAACCCAGGTAAATATTCTTGCGGTGGATGAAAGGTGGCATCGTCGAATTTTACGAATTGACAAGCGTTTCGGTGAAACTCCGGACTGAACACCAGTTAGCAACGTAAATTTCTGTAGTCCCGCTTCGACATTTAAAAGCATGCGATCAAACGAAAGAAATCTCTAGATTTAATCCGAGAGTCGCACGGTCTCTTTTCCCAAAAGCATTCGATCAAACGAAAGAAATGGACGTCTAGATTCGCCGGAAATGTCTGGGCGATTTTCGATTCACGACAACACCACGGTGCCTTCTTTCCGATTCAGTCGCTAAACATTTCATCACTCCTCGAGGCCGGATGCAACCGTCTGTGGACGACCCATAATCGCGCGCAGTCGAAGAAATTCACGTCGCGCGTTTGCGTTATAAAAACTAAATCTTAATTTAACTTTTTTATATTATCTTTCCTGTGATGTTCTTGATGAAAGGTGGCATCGTCGAATTTTACGAATTGACAAATTTCGGTGAAACTCCGAACTGAACACTAGAGAGAATGGGCACGTGCTTTAGCAATGTAAATTTCTGTAGTCTCACCTCGACATCCATCAACGTATAGATTTAATACACAGTCGCACGGAAAACCATTTGATGAAATGAAAGAAACGGGCGTCTAGATTCGCCGGAAGTATTTGGACAATTTTCGATTCACGATAACGCCAAGGCATCTTTTTTCCCATTCAGTCGCTAAACATTTTATCACTCTTCGAGGCCGGAAGTAGCCTGAAACCCATAATCGCACTCATCACGTAGCTGAAGAAACAATAACAATAATCCGGGTAAATATTCTTGCGGTGATTTGAAAGGTGGCGTCGTCGAATTTTACGAATTGACAAGCGTTTCGGTGAAACTCCGGACTGAACACCAGTTAGCAACGTAAATTTCTGTAGTCCCGCCTCGACATTCGTCAACGTACAGATCGCTTTAATCCACAGTCGCGCGGAAAAGCATTCGATCAAACGAAAGAAATGGGCGTCTAGATTCGCCGGAAATTCCTTTCTCGTCCGGCGCGTACCTTTTTCACTCCCGGTCGGCATTACTGGACGCAGTCGACAGGGCAAACATCCTCCATTGAAATCGACGTCCGTCCCGCTAACACGGAGAAAAACAGGATGTCTCTGCTACGCCCACCTATTCCGGCGAGCGGGGAAGATCCAAAAACACGGAGATTGCTAGATTCCCGAGGAATGGGACTTCTCTGTTTGTCGAGAAAATTATTTTGCTTCCCCTTCCGCGTCCCATCTCTCTCGCTCGTTTCGTTTCCACCCGCTTCGTCTCCTATCCTCCTCGGCCGGTTTCGAGGGGGTCGACGTCGAGAGGGAGAAGCTGGCGGAAAAGTCAGCAAGAAACAGGGACGCAAGGCAGCGAAGAAAGTTGCGTGGGGGCGAAAGTGAAATACGACCGGGATATATCGGCGGAGAAAGGATAAGGTTGCCGCGCGCGTATAGACATGCAGACATTGCGACTTAACCCTTTTACTGCCAGGCCCATCTACGTAGTATGCGCGAAGACTGCCGGGGTCGATTTGATATTCACGCTTCTATGAATTGCTTTATAGAGAACAAAATGCCGGTTTTCTTGAGGAGTGTTTCAAAACTTATTCTTTTCAAGCTTAGAAGATATTGGATACAATTTTAGTGAAATTAAATATTTAATAATAAATAATGTGAATTTTTATATTTACATTATGAAAGATATACGTGGAAAACTATTTTCACAAAAATGTATTATAGATAACGACCTGGTATGAGTGAAAACAAACTTGACACTCAGAGGTGCGATAATATGAATGTAAACAAAATGCCGATTTTCTGGAGGAAAATTTCAGAATTGATTCTTTTCAAATTTAGAAGATATTAAATACAATTTTAGTGAAATTAAATATTTAACCCTTTTACTGCTGAATACTTGCGGCCGAAGCACTCGCTGAGGACGACACTCTTTTAGTAATAAATAATATAAATTTTTATACTTAGATTATATAAAATATACGTGGAGAATTATTTTCACAGTAATTTATCTTTACATTGAACATTGATAATTGTTTTTAAAATAGGTCGAAATCCAAGCGATGAATGGACATATATGCGCCCATAGTCGACACCGACAGATTTGGGTGGACGCATATAATGCGTCCATAGCAGTCAAAGGGTTAATAATAAATTATACAAATTTTTATATTTATATTATATAAAATATACATAAAAAATTATTTTCACAGTAATATCTCTTACATTAGTTACGCATATTGTTTTTAAAATACGACCAAGCATGAGTGAAAACAAACTTGACACTTAGAGGAGTCATGGACTCATGCATCGACCCGTAGCAGTTTTCGCATAGGAACCGAAGTCTGGCAGCCAAAGGGTTAAGGACGAATAAGAAATACGTCTTCCCACCGTCGAGTGAAGGGCGATTCACGTGCCAGCAGAAATTTAACGTGCCTGTCTGGCGACGTGAATTCTTGTTATGTCGATTCGCGTCTATGGACACCCGAGGTGACGCAAAACACGACTCGCTTTTTAACTCGTCGAAGTAGTAACGAAGAGAATTCACGGTTATGTCGGGGCACTTAGCGATAAAGATGAAGATAGGTGACGATGAGCCACGAGGCTTCGCTTTATTGTCCTCACAAAGGACACTTTGTAGATCCTTCCCTCGTAAACAGATAGATATGCCTTTTGGACTCTGAAATGCGGTGACGCCTGACGTCACACGGGACTTGTGGAATTTGTAAGGACGATAAGGCTGCATCCATCTACAGATTGAAAATTTACCTGCTGGCCTATGGCGTATCATGAACGTTAACTTTGGATGAAACGTTATAATATTAGTTTTTTATAGGTAAAGCACACAAACGCAAGCCACCCAAAGAAACTTAGAATTAAACAATCGTAGAAAATATTAACACTAAACGTACCGATACTTTACACTTATTCCTACCATGAGGGATTATTTGCCCTTTATGAAGTAAACATTGATTTTCAGAAATTCCTAATTGATTAAATATGAGCATTTATAGAAAGTCAAATGAGCGATAGAAATGATAATAAATTTACGATTTTAAAGCAAATTTTGTAAGGGGTTATTTGACCCCGCTTGGTACGTTTAGTGTTAATTACGACATAGAGTTCATCTTCGCGAACGTATCCATGATAATTTTTTCCACGATCTATACCTAAGACTGCGAAGCCGATAAAAAAATAACATTGGCCTCTCACGTATTGCCTTTCTTGCGCACTAACACTAGCCCCCGGTACAAATTATTTGCGGATCTCGCGAGCGATTCTCCTCAGATTATACCCGATAAACCTACAATTAGGCGGCTCGTTAAGTCGTTCCGATTTAATCTTCCTTCAAGAGCTCGAAACAGGCCGTACCCTGGAATACGACTGTATCGCTGATGGGCCGAATAGGGGTTTAATTCCAGTACCCCTTTTGTACCCGGCTCTAAAGCTTCCTATAGAATCACTATTTTACGTGTCCGCGCTTACGAAAAAAATCATCGTGCAAAACTGGCTGTCTCTTCTAACGAACGATCGCAATATCGTGACTGCACTCATAATTCGTAAATCGATATTTGCGAGGGTGGGCGTGCCGGAAATTTTAATGAGAAGCATAAGGGCAGATATATTCGCGTCGAGGGACGTCTTTCGACGGGGAACGAAAGTGGAAGATGGAAAAGGACAACGTGAGATAAAGAAAAAGCCTTACACCGGACGACGAAGTTGGAACTATCTATCAAGGAAATTGACAGCGAAACGGGAGACACGTCCTCCTGGCGAGTTCGTTTTCCAGTTTATTATTTTCCTGCTTATACCTGACGTTCCCGTGAGGGTTCCTCGAGTCAGAGTCTTTTCACGCCCTCGCGCTCCATTCCCATTCGTAAGAAGCAGTTGAGGAAAAAATTAAATATTGATCTCCCGACGAAAGGGAAAGGCGTTGCTCGCTTCGTCGGTATCTCTTTCCTGTCTTTCTCTGTCTCTTTCCATCATTCCCACTTATTTATTCTCCCTTTTCGCTTCGTTTTCTCTTATTTATTCGCTTCTTTATTTACTGTGTCTTCTTTTATTCACTTTCGTTTCTACGTCCCTTGATTTTGCTTCTCGTGCCTTTTCTATCTTCGCTGCGAAGGTTGCAATATTACATCGGGATTCTTACTATTTACATATTCGTTCTTTTTCTCTGCCTTTCAATTGCTTGTTCATTATCCTACACTTTCGACTCTTTTTCCCTCGATTATACGCTCCTCTACTTACAGCCTCTCCTTTTATTCACTTTCGTCCTTACCGCCTCTCCTATTCTTCCTCCTAAATCGCCCACTCTCATTGCCATGCTTCATATCAGGATGCAATATTAGACCAGGATTTTTATTATTTACACATGCTCTCTTTACCCGCCTATTCTTGATTTTGCATTTTCGTCCCGCCCTCTTTTATTTATTCGCTTCTATATTTTTTACTGTCTCTTCTTTTATTCACTTTCGTTTCTACATCCCTTGATTTTGCTTCTCGTGTCTTTTCTTTCTTCCCTGCTAGGTCTGTACGAATGTTGCAATATTACGTCGGGATTCTTACTATTTACATATTCGTTCTTTTTCTCTTCCTTTCAATTGTCTGTTCGTTACCCTACACTTTCGACTCTTTTTCCCTCGATTACACGCTCCTGTACTTATAGCCTCTCTTTTTATTCACTTTCGTCCTTACCGCCTCTCTTATTCTTTCTCTTGAATCACTCACTCTCATTCCCAGGCTTCATACCAGGATGCAATATTAGACCGGGATTTTTATTATTTACACGTGCTCTCTTTACCCTTCCGCGCACCCGCCTATTCTTGATTTTGCATTTTCGCCCCGCCCTCTTTTATTTATTCGCTTATTTATTTACTGTGGCTTCGTTTATTCACTTTCGTTTCTGCGTCCCCTGATTTTGCTTCTCGTGCCTTTTCTATCTTCGCTGCTATGATCCGTACAAACGTTGCAATATTACATCAGGATTCTTACTATTTACATATTCGTTCTTTTTCTCTTCCTTTTAATTACTTCTTCATTATCCTACATTTTCGACTCATTTTCCCTCGATTACACGCTCCTGTACTTATAGCCCCTCCTTTTATTCACTTTCGTCCTTACCGTCTTTCCTATTCTTTCTTCTGAATCGCTCACTCTCATTTTCACACTTCATATCAGGATGCAATATTAGACCGGGATTTTTATTATTTGCACTCTTATTTTCTATTTTCTACACTTCTTATTATTTATACTCTTTACCCCTTTCTTCACCTGTGTGATCTTGATTTTGCATTTTTGCTTTTATTTATTGTTCATTATCCTTTTACACTTTCTTTCGATTTTGCTGCTCGTGCCTTTTCTATCTTCGCTGCTAGGTCCGTATGAACGTTGCAATATTACATCGGGATTCTTACTATTTACATATTCGTTCTTTTTCTCTTTCTTTCAAGGGCTTGTTCATTATCCTACACTTCCGACTCTTTTTCCCTCGATTACACCCTCCTTTTATTCACTTTCTTGCTTACCGCCTCTCCTATTCTTTCTCCCGAATCGCTCACTCTCATTCTCAGGCTTCATACCAGGATGCAATATTAGCCCGGGATTTTTATTATTTACACGTGCTCTCTTTACCCCTTCCTCCACCCGCCTATTCTCGATCTTGCATCTTCGCCCCGCCCTCTTTTATTTATTCGCCCCTTCGCTTATTCACTTTGCTTCTAACGTCCTCTCATATTCTTTCTCGGAGGCTTTCCGCTCTCACTCTCATCCTTCATACGTAGGATGCAATATTACACCGGGATTTTCGCTGCACATACATTCTCTCTCCCTTTTTCGCCGACATTCATGAGAGGAGGATGACATCTTGGGTGCAACGGACGATAAGGGCGAGACGAAGAACGAAATGCCGGCAGACTCGCGGGACGTCACGGCAGGTGACGTGTAACTGACGGTCATATTATCGAGAAACTGAAAATGACGAGGCGCCGGTCCGCCCTCATCTTCTCCTTCTTATCTGGCAGCGTACTGCGACCGACTCATATCTGCGGCATGTCATTTCGCCGAGCCAAGGCTCGCGATTCGTCCGTAAGACCTCATTTGCCAAAACCGATAACGCCATTATGACGCGACGATATTGCATCGAATCGATGGAAGGAGGTTCAAGCGCGAACATTTATTACGCCGGGGTGAATGGAGAGAGAGGCAGGGTGTGTGGTGTATTGCCACGACCTGATAACCGCTGATAAGGTTAATGACGACGTGTCGACGATAACGGCAATGAGGGACGAACAAACGTATGCCGTAACAGTGAGAGTTGACAGCTGACGAAACTGGACATGGCTTGTACGAAGTGAGTGAGCATTCGGTCTTGGACGCGCGAAAGGTCAGGTTTATAAATGTTAGGCACGACGGGCGCGTCGATTGTTAATGATGTCGCGGTTTATTGGAACGGAAAGGGTGACCAAGTGGCCGCAAAATATGAAAGTGGAATAGGTCATGAGTTTCAGACGTTTTTCAGCTTTTCAGGTGCTTCTGCGCAAGTGTCTTGCGATTTAGTTGTTTTATTAGTGGCGGTATGTTCTGGGGCGTCTAAAATAAATTCTGACTTATAGGGCAGATTGCTTGAAAAAAAGAAAATGTCGCGAGGCCAAGTACCACTCGCGTATCTACCACTTGCCGTTTCAACTTGTAATTTGATCTCACGAGAGGATCCTCGTAAATCGACTTGGCTGGATCATTAGAACGCGTCGACTTAAGGTAAAACCCGGTGGAAAAAAGTTTTTTAAACAGTCGTTCGCGAATCAGGGCCCCGCTGCGCGAACGCGAAACTTGAAAACTACTCGGCCCCGCGCTCCGCCGTACGAATCTACTCGGAACGAGTTTCAAGACTTTAAACTAAGAGTCAGGGCTGTTTTCCAGTTTACTACCGGGCGTGATCGAGAACGCTCGGTGCGTGGCTTATTTCGTCGAGCTGCGTTGTAACCCAATCTCTTGAAGTAAAGGCAAGGTACGAAGGAGATCAGCCTGGCCGTGCCTAGCTAGAGCGACTTTTACCAAAGTCACGTATGCTCACCCTCCTCAACACTTCACTTACAAAGCATAAAACTTCTCAACGCAATTTATACAACAAAAAGCAACTTCACTCACGCAACCTCTAACAAAGTTATATTGCACGCGTACACATTCGCAGAACTTCGTCTTTGTTAAAGCTGTAACGCATTATAGCGAATTCTATCCTCGGCGTAAGATGAAAAGACGTTCTACCGTGCCAGAAGATTTCCTTTTACCGTCGACCCTCTACTCTCTCACATGTCATACATCTCGGCGCGTCTTTCCATTCGGCCGGTGGGCGCACACTTCCACAGACATTCCGACTTTTCGTTCTCGCGCCTAGATATTCTAGCAACCCCTGGAGAGCGTCGTAGTTTATATCCAACGACACTTCCGCGGCCCCACGCCCGAGCGGAAGGAGACGTCGACAAAGAAGACATCCCGCCGTTCCTTTGTACGCGCTCGTCCTGGCAACACATTTGCGCCTTTGTCTCCGACGACGAATCCACGAGATTGTGGTAGAACACGACAGAACGTGTTCTATTTACGGTGAGGCCCGGGGATAGATTTCACGTTTTCACGTGGATTATTTCACCATCCAATCGACTCTGGTGTCGGTACACAAATGTGCGAACGAGGGAATGGGGTGGTGGGAGCACAATTTGCATGGCGCACTATATTCTAATTATTACGGCAACAGACGCTCGATAACGCCATGTGGTATGTAGGTGCGTGTTAGCATGATTGTAGTACATCTGCATTGTTGTGTCCTTTTGTTTGAGCGAATCCGTCATCGCGTGTCAGTCCAGGCGATTAAAGTGATACATTTTTTTAGCTTCCGGTGAATTTTAACACATTGACTACCAAGCGTATTTTGCTATGTTAGAACTGCGATGCGCTGAAATAGTGCAGAGTACAATTAAATCGTGCAAAATAAAGGTAACGCAGAGTTGTTAGAAGCCAAAGTATTGAAGCACCGTTCCAATATCAATTGCTTTTATAAAATTCCAAATAGGGCTTCATTGCGAATATTTTGCTATGTTTGAACCGCGATGCGATGAAATACTGCAGAATATAATTAAATTGTGCAAAATAAATGCAACGCAGAGTTGTTAGAAGCCAAAGTATTGAAGCACCGTTCCAATATCAATTGCTTTCACAAGATTGCAAATAGGCTTCATTGTGAATTTTTTGCATTTTTAGTCAAATCTTTTGCGCTGGTCACCGCATATTTTTCTATGTTTGAACCGCGATGCGATGAAATACTGCAGTGTATAATTAAATTGTACAAAATAAAGGTAACGCAGAGTTGTTAGAAACCAAAGTATTGAAGCACCGTTCCCATATCAATTGCTTTTACAAGATTGCAAATAGGCTTCATTGCGAATTTTTTGCATGTTTAGTCAAATCTTTTGAACCGGTTGCTGCATATTTTGCTATGTTTGCATCGCAATGCGATGAAATACTGCAGAGTATAATTAAATCGTGCAAAATAAAGGTAACGCAGAGTTGTTAGGAGCCAAAGTATTAAAGCACCTTTCCAATATCAATTGCTTTTACAAGATTACAAATGGGCTTCATTGCGAATTTTTTGCATTTTCAGTAAAATTTGTTGTACCTGTCTTCGGTGACCACCGTAACAGCCAATGTGTTAACCACCAAATATAAATTCTCACCAGTGCAAAATAAGGGTAACGCAGAGTTGCTAGAAGCCAAAGTATTGAAGCACCGTTCCAATATCAATTGCTTTTACAAGATTACAAATAGGCTTCATTGCGAATTTTTGCATTTATAGTAAAATCTTTTGCACCGGTCACCGCATATTTTGCTATGTTTGAACCGCGATGCGATGAAATACTGCAGAGTATAATTAAATCGTGCAAAATAAAGGTAACGCAGAGTTGTTAGAAGCCAAAA
Organism: Cryptocheilus praepositus; assembly: GCA_033815515.1. NCBI lineage: Eukaryota > Metazoa > Arthropoda > Insecta > Hymenoptera > Pompilidae > Cryptocheilus > Cryptocheilus praepositus. The sequence goes on from JAWWQZ010000285.1 coordinate 6,313,939, forward strand.
TATTGAAGTACCGTTCCAATATCAATTGCTTTTACAAGATTGCAAATAGGCTTCATTGCAATTTTTTGCATTTTTAGTCAAATGTTTTGCACCGATCACCGCATATTTTGCTATGTTTGAACCGCGATGCGATAAAATACTGCCGAGTATAATTAAATCGTGCAAAATAAAGCTAGCGCAGAGTTATTAGAAGCTCAAGTATTGAAGCACCGTTCCAACATCAATTGCTCTTACATGATTGCAAATAGGCTGCATTGCGAATTTTTTGCATTTTTACTCAAATCTTTTGCACCGGTCACCGCATATGTTGCTATGTTTGAACCGCGATGCGATGAAATACTGCAGATTATAATTAAATCGTGCAAAATAAAGGTAACGCAGAGTTGTTAGAAGCCAAAGTATTGAAGCATAGTTTTAATATCAATTGTTTTTACAAAATTGCAAATAGGCTTCATTGCAACTTTTGCATTTTTAGCGAATGTTTTGTAGCATATTTGCTATGTTTGAACCGCGATGCGATGAAATACTGCAGATTATAATTAAATCGTGCAAAATAAAGGTAACGCAGAGTTGTTAGAAGCCAAAGTATTGAAGCATAGTTTTAATATCAAGTGCTTTTACAAAATTGCAAACAGGCTTCATAGCGAATTTTTTGCAGCGTATTTGGTATCTTAGAACCGAGGTGCCATGAAATACTGTAGAGTATAATTAAATCGTGCAAAATAAAGGTAATGCAGAGTTGTTAGAAGCCAAAGTATGGATGCACCGTTCCAATGTCAATTACTTTTACAAGATTTTTTGCAATTTTAATAAAATCTTTTGCACCGGTCACCGGTGACCATCGTGGCAGTCAACGTATTAAGGAAAAGAAAGAAGTGCATCGCTGGTTTCTGCAGAAGAAAAATGAGAGTGGGTGGATATTTAACTGGGAAATAACCGATGGGACAGAATCGACTGTCGTATGATTGGTAATGCCGGTGTCGAAATGCGGGAACTTCGAGATGTAGTAGAAATATTATTGTCGGCGGCGAGCGCACTGTTTTCAATTTCATGAGCGGCGGGCGAGTCGAGGAAAGAGTACGCTCGTTCGGAAACGAACGAATTGGCAATTTAAGCGGAATGCCTTTCTAGGGAATCGAAGAACGCCTGTAACTAATGTTACTTCGATACTGGCTTGTCATATATACATGTGTACAGGGATACTTGTATGTTGCCTCATTCCTCGGAATTCTTATCGGTTCCTTTTCTTCTTCTCTATCTGCCCCGCTTTTTCTCCTTTCCTCTCGCGGGTGTGCACATCTATGTTGCACAAGGCGGTTCGTTGAAAACTACTCTCCTCAAATATCTATTTCCCATCGGAGACTACGGGGAAAGACATTCGAATAGTGCAACTCGATATTACCGATATGGCAGAATTAGCTCAATTCTTTTATCAGTTTAGTTCGCTTCGCTGTCGAGCGGGCTTCCTTTCAGCGAAATAGACTGATCCTATTTAAGCGAACTTTCCGACATTTCCAGTCCCCCAATCCTTTTCGATACCATTTCCTTATCACATTTGCATTGAATTTTGTTATCCTCTTTATATGTTAGTTACCCGGAGATCAGATATAAAGAAATTACAAAGATATCACCGCTCGCTCTGCACCATATCGTATAATATCGTATACTCCACGATGGACCATTATTCTCATACGCTCGTCTCCCGAACAGCAGAAATCGATCAGTGCCAACGCGAACTACTACAATAATTACTTTCTTATCACCTCTTCCCAGACTCTTGGCACCATTTTTATACGTCACTTACATCTAGATCGCGAAGAAGACGTAGAAAGCCTGCGTTGCATACACCCGAGGCAGCTCATTAACATTTCCGCACACACGTTTTTCGCGCGTAAAAAGAAAGAGAGCGGTGGAGCAAACTAGAGATAATATTCCCGTTAAGGCGGAATAACGTAGCGTAAATTTGTGGACGAGCTTCATTTGCTCGCCGCTACGAGGAGGAATGAATATTCCCGACCAAAATTCCTTGCGGCCGGACGCCGTGTACATTCCAGCCTCCGGTAGTCGCCCTGCCATTATCAGAGAGAAGATTCTCCGCTTCTACGGTTGTCCTCGGAAGCGAAGAATCGTCGGTCGCATAACGTCCTGGATCCTCGGGACCTCTTCTTCATTCCCGTAATTTCTCTGGTCCGCACTTCCTGCGAGCGGCAAAACTCACACCGCCGTTCGAGGATCCGGCAAAGAGTATTTCGGGTTTTATTCATGAGTATGACCGAAAGCGGGAGTTGCCGGTATATCTCGTCGTTCGACCGAAATATTTGACCTCCCGAAAGTTAACACGTCCACCATCGCGCCCGTTTCGTATGTTTGATCTTCGGGTCAGGGTAGAATTTTCGCTACTGTTAGTAGTGAAACGAGTATGTTACGATAAATTATGACGTCGCGTGATGAAACAAGGTTATACTCTTTTCGATAGTGCGTTTTCGTTATCGATCGTCACCTATGACCATCGTGGTTCCATATTCGGCTACTGTTGACAGAGTGTTGTGAAAGAAATCTTTAGACCTTCGATACGAAGAATCTAAAATATTGCAAATATAAGAACATATTGCGAGAACTGCGATAGCCTTACTTGTATCTGTGCTGTTGCTATGTAGCTCATCGCAAAATCTAGTTTTCCTGAATCGTTGCGTTTGTTAACCTTTAAACCAGCGAAACCGTGTGAACTCGTCATTAATATTGAAGATGATAATTTGCATTTACATTATAAACAGTGGCAGTCAAAGTGTTTGAAACCTCGCCACTCGAGGTGCACGCCCGGTTCCGTCGAATTTCCTCTTCGTCCGTCGTGTTCTCTCGGCCAAACTACCCGCGAAAGTCGTCGGATAAATATTTATCCCGGCGTCGTCCGTTTCGCGGGAGAACATTTTCACGAAAGAATTTCCATCGCACCCAGAAGATACGGACGTGACACGGTTTCCCCGTAAAAATGCTTGAATTTGCATCGGGTCGAGAAAAAGTCAGCGAATAATTATCTCCCTGCCCTGACGTAGCGTAAGGTAATTGCGTGCGGCGAGAAGGAACACGAGTGAGCTTAAGGAGTTTTGGCTTCTGCCGGAAAATTGCTTTTGTCGCCGTATGTGGTAAGGGCAAACGCATATGTTGTCGAGGACTGTGTCTTGTCTTGATAACTTAGTCAGGAGAGCTTCTTGAGTTTGCCGCGAAACAGAAGCGGCTTTGGGAAACGTGCCGAGGATTTGACGGTCCAGACACGAGGATGACGGATCAGCGATAATCAACGAGCGTGGTTTTTTGCAGCAGCATCCTGGCCGCGGGCAGAGGTCCTAATCGACGAATCGTCTGGCGATGACGTAATCTAAGCTGGACGCCTGGTTACAGCGGGTCATTGCCTTCACTCCTTAGACATAGATCCGTAAGATCGTTGCACCCGCTTATTTTCGACTGGAGACGTGCGCGCACATTTCTGCGAGACGTCGCGTTATTTTTTGCGATCGCTAAATTAGTAGGCGAACAGTCGCAATTCTGGATATAATTAACGACGCGCGCTCAGCTGTTTCGTAATAATCGTGCTTTTTGCAATATCGTAGCACTGCCGGATTGACACTAATACAGTAAAGGTTACGGTCGACGATCTTAACACGTTGACTGCCAAGCGTATTTTGCTGTGTTCGAACCACGATGCAGTGAAATATTGCAAAATATGATTAAATCGTGCAAAAGAAAGGTAACGCAGAGTTATTAGAAGCCAAAATGTGGAAGTACCGTTCCAATATCAATTGCTTTTATAAGATTGCAAATAGGCTTCATTGCGAATTTTTTGCATTTTTAGTAAAATCTTTCGCGCCGGTAACCGGTGACCATTATGGCAGTCAATGTGTTAAAGAATACGGTGTGGCACATTTGGAAATGTAATGCCATGAAATACTGCACGGTATAATTAAATCGTGCAAAATAAATGTAACGCAGAGATCGCATAATGTGTTCCAATATCAATTGCTTTTATAAGATTGCAAATAAGTTTCATTGCGAATTTTTTACATTTTTAGTAAAACACTCTGGCAGTCAATGTGTTAAAGATTGCGATCCATTTGGAAATATATTGCATTTATTATATTAAAATGTGTGATCTATACTTATCGGTTGTTCGTTAATTATATATATCTATATCTATACTTATAATTATATATATACAAATAATTATTATATTGATGTATATGTGTTATTTTGGTTGCTTAGTTACGAGTTGGCGAGAAGACGTGAAGACGATACGACGTAAAGATGAAAAGGCGAAACGACAAAACGACGAAAGACTAGGAAAAAAGACGAAAGCGTTTTCATTGTGTTGTTATTGTTTGTAAATATTATACTATCTAGTTTCACATATTAAATCGTGCAAAATAAAGTTAAAGTTTAGAGGACGTATGATGCACGTCACACGACTCTTGTCCCTGATGCTTATCGGTTCTTCGTTAAATCGTCGACTGCCAAGCGTATTTTGCTATATTAGCACCGCGATGCGATGAAATACGACAGAGTATAATTAAATCGCGCAAAATAAAGGTAACGCAGAGTTGTTAGAAGCCAAAATATTGAAGTACCGTTCCAATATCAATTGCTTTTACCAGATTGCAAATAGCCTTCGTTGTGAATTTTTGGCATTTTTAGTGAAATCTTGCGGGCCGATCACTGGTGAACACCGTGGCAGTCAACGTGTTAATCTTCGCCCTGAACCCACGGCGGTTTACTCAATCGTCAATTTACCGAGTACCTAGACGAAACACATTACGCAGGTGCTAAGCTAATACCAATTTATGTTAATTCCCACGTCCACCGTCGACTCGCCTCATTCCGAGCCATCACGCTATTGCTCCGTAGCAGATCGTCTACAATCTTGCCCGAAAGATCGGTGCGTAACGAGCCGTCATTACCGGCAATTGCTACCTTCCTAATTATCTTTCCCCGATCGCGGCCATACAGTACGCAACGCCCGGTCCTCATTTTAGATCAACAGCGCCAGCGATCGTCCACTTCCCGCGTTCCTCCGCCTATGCGCACGGCACATATCGTATCGCGGGGAGCAATTTCGAAAATTTCTCGGCTCCGCGCAACGCCGCCACGGGTAACCGGCAATTTCGGCCGGCGAAAATGTCCATGGCTCGACCAGTTTTATCGCGGGCCCATAAGAGATCGATCTGCTTTTCGCCGGTCCGGCGCGAGTCCGAAGTGCCAGCTCACGTCGACTCGTGGTGGAGGAAAACGTTAAGCGGCGGCCGCGTAACACGTTCGAGGAAGATCTACTTGAGCACGTAGCACTCTAATTACCCGCAGGCATGATGGCAGAGGCCGTGTCGCGGTCCGAGGATTAATGGCGATTACACGTTTGATTTCGTGGACTGGGGAAGCTGCGGAAGAGTTACGAGGGGGAGGGAGAAAGACAGAGAGACGCTCTTGCCGAAGCCCAGGCTATATCGCCCGTTCAATGGCATTTGGAACTCAATCCAGAGACTGAATAGAACGCGGCACGACACTGGAACCGCGCTTAATCCCGTTATAACTTTCAGCCACTCCGAAACAGTTTGTCAAACCCGTCGCCCGTACCGGTTCTGTTCTTTTAAAAGACGAACTTCGCTTTACGGCGCGCCTCTTTAAGGTTTCGCGTGGAATTCCGAAAGACTTTAAGCGAATCGATGTGTCATTTGCATTATACATGGCGCTCGGTAAATTATGGGACACCCGAAAGGAGGATGATTCTCGTTATAAACTGTGCCGTAGTTGAGCATTTGACGCGGTTCGAGGGGTAGTCGCGGCTGAGAATGTTCGCGTACGTTTTTCGACAAAGTACCAGCATCGCGTGGAGGAACCGTTGCTCTTGTTAGTCTCACGTTACACTTCGCATTCCGGCATTCTGGCACTCATTAATTTCGCATCTCTTCATCTGCCGCCGTCATCTCACTCTTACTCATTAAAATCCGCTTCGTGCAGCAAGTGGAACGGAGTCGTGTTTGCGATTACACAACCGCTCGGTAGACAGCGGCAGTCGGTAAACCGGACAAACGAGTGTACAGTCTAGCAGGATAGAAAAAGCGATAGTCGTTAGTCATGCTCGAGTCGGCTAGACGTAACCTAGACATTAGACGAGTCTGCTAGACGGCCAAGGTCGTTTGCCAGTCGACTGAGAAGGCTAACTTGTCGAGTCTCTCCTGAATACATTAGAAGCCGGCATAGAAAACTGCATTATCGTTATGAAAGACTCCCAATTATGCGCCGTCTTGCCGCGAACAGAAAAATGCGCCCATTCTATGTCTAGCCTATTCTCCGCATTGTGTGGCGAGTTTTGCCATACCACATATATTACGCCGTACTCTTTTAATAGTGAATTCTCAGACGAGGAAACGAGATCGTCAGGTAGATACCGAAGTTGTTTTGTATAGAGACCGCTTATTACGCTATAGAGTCAAGGACAAGACAGCTAGACGATTGTAGACGAGCGGGTAATAACGTTTGATCGCTCACTCGTCGTTTTATTCCCGACCGGCATGAATCAACAATGTTCGGAACACCTGGGTATCGCGTCTGTGAGAATCAACCTAGCAACGAAACGAAAACGCTGACGCAATACTATCGATTCGAGCTGTTTCAATAAACGACTAATCGTGTGCACAATACAGCTTACCTTCATTCGATTTCATACTTCTTGCGTATGAAGCCATTTCTTAATAACTGAAATCAAGCGAACTGAAATTCACTTATTATCAGTCGGTGCACGTAAATGTCATGAATCACATTCAAGAAACGTCTATCATCCATTTACTAATTTGTGACTGTTACGTTTTTACTCGATTTAATATTTCTCACGTAAACTGGTTATCGAGATCGAAATAAATGATCTCAAGACGCACCCATCCATATTTTATGCTGAAGGTCTTTTACGAACATTACAGAGTTTCTGCCTAACAATCGTCCCCTATCATTAACGAACAACTTGTAACACACAGCAACAACGTTCGTGCCGTGCATTATCTGTTATCGAATCCGCAGCCATTTCAACTTTCTACGACTTCGTATTTCTTGCATCCGAAGATTCTAAACTTCGAACCAAACGAGCTGAAACCCCGCCCACCCTTATCTTATGTTAATTTTACGATTCCATAATTTTCTTATAATAATCGCCTCCCGATCATTATCATGCTGTGCATCATCTGTTTTCTAATCCTAATTGTTTCAGCTTTACTCGACTTTGTATTTTTCATATGTAAAAGGCTCTACATTTTGAACCAAACGATTTCATGCTCCGCCCATCCATACCTTGTGTTAATATTATGATTCCATTTTTTTCTAATAATAATCATCTCACGATGATTATCGATCACTGTCCATAAACATGACAAACAACTTGCAGCAAATAGCAACAAGAGTCGCGTAATGTGTATAATTTGTCTTTTAATCCTTGATTATGTTAATTTCGCACACTTTGTATTTTTTAGATGCAACGGTTTCAACCTGAACCGAACGATGTAAAATTGCGTCCACTCATACCTTGTGTCAGTTTTACGAATTTATTCTTCTCAGACAACGGTCGTTTCACGTTCATTATTAGGCACTGTCCTTGTGTCTAACAAACAAATTGTAACAAACAGCTGCAATATTCGTGCCATGGGTCATTTGGACTGTAATCCGCTATTTCAATTTTGCTCGACTGTACATTTCTTAGATGCGGCGATTCTATGCACAATCAAACGTTACGAAATGATCGTGCTACGTTCATTATCAAATATGAATATCACTTCATATGAATACTATTTCAATTTTTCTCAACTTTATATTTCTTAGATGCGCCGGTTTTAAACACAATCAAACGATACAAAGCCACGTCCACCCGCACGTAATGTTAATCTTACGAATTTCTTTTTTTCCCATAATGATCGTCCTACATTGATTATCAGTCACTGTTCATAAGCCTAACAAACAAATCGTAAAAAACAGCTACAATATTTGTGCCATAGGTCATCTGGTCTCTAATCCGCTACTATTTGAATTTTGCTCGATTGTATATGTCTTAGATGCGGCGATTCTATGCACAATCAAACATTACCGTCCTATGTTGATGATCGAATATGAATATCATTTCATATGAAATGATCGAAATGATCGTGCTACGTTGATTATCGAATATGAATATCATTTCATATGAATACTATTTCAATTTTTCTCAATTTTATATTTCTTAGATGCGCCGGTTTTAAACACAATTAAACGATACGAAGCCACGTTCACCCACACGTTATGTTAATCTCACGAATTTCTTCTTCTCCCATAATAATCGTGCTCCGATGATTATCACGCAATGCTCCTAAACTTAACACTTTGACTGCCACGGTGGTCACCGGTGACCGGTGCAAAATATTTTACTACAAATGCAAAAAATTCCAAATGAAGCCTATTTGCAATCTTTTAAAAGCAGTTGACATTAGAACGGTGCTTCAATACTGTGGCTTCTAAGAACTCTGCGTTACCTTAATTTTACACGATTTAATTATACTCCGCAGTATTTCATCGTATCGCGGTTCTAACATAGCAAAATACGCTTGGCAGTCAACGTGTTAACGAACAACCGACAAGCATTAGGGACAAGAGTCGCGTGACGTGCATCATACGTCCTCTAATCCGCGACTATTTCAAGACAGACCGCTGCCGCGTTCCATCATGGCTGAGTGCAGGAATAAAATGTCCTTTTTACCTATCGGCACGGAGAGGTTCTTGGCGCGCGTTCTCACATCGACACACTGGCAAACATCGGCGCGTGCACGTACACGTACGAGCGTGCTTGAGCCCGTGTCCGTGGCCCGGCCTGTGCTAAAGGCTACTGACCCTGACCCAAGGGGCATTGCTCCTACGGTTCGTCTCTCCGTTCCTTTTCTGTTAGATCGCCAAACCGCGGCCGACGGGTTAGTCACGATGACGAAGAATCATTCGCGAACGCGTCGATGTGCTCGCTCGAGGGCCGGAGCGCAAATTAGACACGTCAATGAGTCGGAAAATCGGGAGGGTACGTTCGCATAATTTCGGGAAAAGTGTTCGCAGAGTGGACGATTCAGCGGACAATGGGGGGATAGCGGATCGTAGAATGAAAGCTTTCAAGGGAATGCGGGAGTGGGCAACGGCCGGGGGATATTATCTAGATTTTCTGTAACGTGTATTTTTTGCTGGAACTCCTTTCCACGGCGGCGGCTAATTGCGAGGTTTGCTGAATACGAGATGCGGCGGATGGATGTGTTTGCGAAATTAGTTGCGTTAGTTAGATCGGAGCGGGTGGAGTTAGATAAGAGTGTGTGCATGTCGATTAGGAGACGCGCGTGGCAGGTTTCACGTATGCTTCGTAATGTTTCTTGGAAGAGGGTCTGAATGGCGGGTTCTTCTTTCACTTCGTACTTATCGGTCACTACACCCTCGGGTTTAGGGTTGACGTCCTATTCGGCAGATTTTCTTTAGTTCCAAGACGCACGGTACTCACACTGTGTCGGTATTAACCGCGAATCTTTTGTAAATGATATCGTCGGTCCTGCGGTTCTGACCACACGGGTGTGGAACTTCTCTCGGGCTCTGTGGTCATTAGACCATACGGCTTGAACGGGTCGAGAGAGAACAGTTATTGGCCGCGCGAGTATTGTACGAAATTCTGCATGCGGATTATACACGGCCGGGGTTATGCTCGCTCGTCCCCATTATTCGCCGAGACCGACGTCCGGATATAAAAATTAGAGACCAAGCCGAATAATTCCCCGAAGCTTAAACGGCGTATTTTGTTGCATGGTTTGCCTCGAAAGCTCACTGCATCGGTATTCGATCACCCGTGAACAGCCATCATTTGCGACGAATTCGCTCACGGCGGAAAAACAGGTAATCACAATTAACGCCTGAAAGTTCTGCAACTCTTAATGAGAAAGAATTCGCTGCGGGTAGCTGGACGTGGCACCGAATCGGTGGATAACATTTTTAACGCGTCGAGTAAACATGAGTATGTTCTTTATGCGGATTTTTTTCTCTCGATAAGCCGCGTGTTTCAGCGGTCGCGATAAGTAACCGTTTTTGCGGAATTGTTAATCAATCGTCGATCACTCGCGGTCAATCTTCCGTCGCGTTAATGGCCTCCGGTCGCTTATTAGTGGAAATGTCGAACGGCTATTAATGTCACGTCTAAGCGGTCGACGAGTTGTAGGACGTGCGTTGATTTTAACTCGTTAACGGTACGCAGCGGGATCTGCTAATTAGAAGACGCCGGTAAATGCTATACCGTAAGTAAAATAATTGGTGTCTGAATATAAATGATCGCCCGCCGCCGGTATATACCGGCAACCCCGATTACGCCAACAATGAAGATCAATGGACTCCCGATTGCTGTCTGTGTGCGTACAGATTACGGCTATCACTGATCTTGAAGCTTCGTGAAACTTTCAGCCTGACACTTTCATTAGCGTCAACTAATTGCAGCGGCCAAATCATTTTCCCGACGATCGATCCTACGCGCCGCTCGCGTTTTAACGCAAATTCAAGGACCCCATCCGACGAAAAGAGCGTTCGACAATTCGTACAATTAATCGACCTCGTTAAACGATTACAGCCCTCGTAAAATCGCTCGTAACCTGCAAATTTCACGAGGTCGGCGAAAGAACTCCCTCGTTAACTAATTTCGCCGAGTCGAAAGTGATTTTTCTACGACCGATTAAGATGAATTCTCCCGTTTTAATCGAGTTTACCTCGGCAAAAACGCTCTCCTTCGCGGCGCTCCGAGCGCAGTTTATTTTTAATGAATTAACCGAACGCTCCAAATCCATTTTCCACCCAGCAATTACATCAAGTTCCCTCATTCCGCCGACAATCCATCGGAACGTTCAAATTCGTTCTCATTACGCAACATAAATTTCGGCGAAAAATCTCATTTCCCTGATAGACAATTTATCGCGAAAATGTTCTCGCTCGTTACGCCTCAATTTCGTCAGGTAGCGCGTTGGCGTGCCGCTTCAGCGCCATAAATCCGGGAAATATCATTTTGGAAAAAGCACTCGTGGGGGCTGATCCTGGCGGGCGCGATCATCCGTCATCGCGAAACTGGCCGCGTTATCTGTTGCCGCACAATTTGTCAATGGCCGGCCGGTGTCTACTATCGGCGTTCCAGCCGTGTATTCCGTCGGTGCCCTCGAAAACGCTTCTTCGTCGGAAGAAGAGAGAACCGGCGGGAGGAAGGAGACGAAGAAAACGAAGACGAAGCATAGTCCATCGGATTGATCTCTCGCCGGTCGTTCCATCCCGTAAAAGGATCGGCTAAGACTCTTTCCCCTCTCTTTCGTCAGCCCCCTCTGCCCTCCGCGTTCTTTTTGCCCCCCCCCCCCCCCCCCCCCCATGCCCCACGCACCTTCTACGTCCTATACCGGTCGAGAAAAGGATACCACGTAGACGAGTTCTGCCCGTGTCCCATATTCCGGGCCTTTCACCTTTGGCGCAAATCGACGCCGTGCGGCCAGACGATCTCTCGCGGCCTTAGGTGTACAATTTTTTGCCATTCCGGCCCGTGGAAAAGACGAGAGCCGACGCCTCGCACGTACCGTCGCGTCGGCCTGCTCCTCTTGTTTCGGTGTTCCCGTGTTCCCTCATGCTCGGACGTGCGAGGAGCCTTGTATTAGATGTTCGGGATTAATACGGCGGATGCTGTTCGTGCTGCAGCCGCGTGACCGGCTTCGGAATGAGTAGGAAGATGAATTCGGGAGATAAGGAGCTGCGCGTGTTTTTGGCACGGAGTCGGCGGGGAAGTTCGCAGTCGGACGACTAATTCCGACGTTCGGAACTTCGCCTAGAGTCACGCGACGGGCGTCTAAGAATATTGCAACTGGGCGACGAAGAATTTCATTTGTTAGACATTCCGTTCGCACGGGCGAGAATGTATACGAGGGGCGAATTAGATATTGGGAATTAATTCGTCAGGTGGGTTCGACATCCGGCGCAGGTGGGCAATGAAATTAGAAATAGACGTAGACGCGATTCAGTGCACGGTATCGTTACGTGGTCTCGAATGAATGCTATACGGCGCTGCAAATCAGCGGTTTCAAATGTCGTCAGAGTCTGACGCGCGTTTAGTCTGGGATAGGGTTCGTTTTTTTCCGCGCAACTCGCTGTTCCACATTACTGCGCGTCACAACGGTGCATGCGTTTGCATTGTTTGCTAATCAGTTTAGTCCCGGACTGGGACGCATTGACGTGACCGAAGCGCATTAACGAAATAATTGGATTTTTACGCACATTCTTTGACTCTCTGACTGCCTGCCGACCTCCGCGCTTCGGCGTGTTGTCGATGGTCATAATCGAACGATGCGCGTCAACGTCACTACCAAACGCAATTTTGTACGCGTTATTATTAGTGTTGTCAGCTAATATGACATTTCCATTAATGAACAAAAAGTACCAGATAGATGATCATGATTCAACAAATATCACATCCATCTCTATTATAGCAGCTGTAGTTTCCCACATTAATTATAACGTATTTGTTACGTACATTTCTAATTTGTAAATGATATCTGTTTGAATAATCCGTAGCGTTAGTTCATTCCATTATCGACTATCATGAGCGCGAGTACTAGATCGTTATAATTGTTCGGAGACAACAAGAGATTTTTCTCTTTGCGATTATGACCGCATCGGCAGATATTGAAAGCGTCCCAGGTATCACTTATGTCGGGCAAGACTGTCCGCCGCGAACGTCAATTTCGTCATGCGCGTCGCAATTGAAACCGTCGCGTTCATTAAACGCATTAAAACGCGCGACGTCCGAATTTCTCCTCGTTATCGTTTCAGTCCGATCGAATTCCGCGCCGAAGCGAACTGTCTCGCTTCGCGAAACGGCGGCCAGGCCAATTTCTACCGACGTCGCTTTATTGAAAAGGATGAAGAGGGGAAAAAAATGCCGAGAGTTCTCGTCGGGAGGAGGCCAATATCGCGGTGCTCGCGAACAAATACTCCGAATCGCTGTCCGTAGAACGAGGAATCCGATTGTTGTTGGGAAGGACGGGAAGAAAAGAGGTACGCTACGGACACATAAAGAGAACGAAGGAAAGACAGACGTCGGGCAGGATCATTATTAGTTCCGACTGTATAAATTTCCCTTGGTGAATATCACTGAGGTTCGCTGGTGTAGAATAGAAATGCAGTAGCGGCCGCTAAAGGCAGAATTTGTGTGAGCCACTGGAACCGGTAAAAGCCAGTTTTAACGTATCGCCGACCGGTACTCTATTCACGTAATTTACGTCTATTTACCTCGGAATATTTTTCTTAGGGTCCTTCGCTGATTTACATCGGCAATAACCCTATAACAGCCACGGCGAATTACTTTAAGTTCAGCAGGCTCTTAGCGGAGCATCGTAAAGAATCGCGCCACCCGCAAGCGGTATATATTGTTATCCTGTCTAAGTGGAAGACTCGGCACTGGTGGAAATTTTACAGGATCCCACTTCGATTCCAACTCCCGCAGACTTCGCTGTATTTCAATGGGCTCGATCGATGACGACGCGTGAATGAAGTCGGACACAATCGAGGCAGGTACGGAAAGCCGTTCAAGGCGAGCAGAAAAACATTCTTTCGTTGCAACGGCGATGCCCATCGATCGGAATACTGTAATGAGATCGTAACGAGCACATTGTGACGCTGGTGAATGACACCGTCTGTTCACTGTAATGAAATTACGAGCCGTGGAGGTTGCAGACGGTCAAACCCCGTGAAGACGTCGAACGCTCGACAAGCTATTTGCTCGCTCTAATTCGGCCTTGAGTCTAATCCTCGTTGTTGGCCGCTGGTCATAGACCTCGGGGAATGTCCGTTTCAAACAGTCCGCACTGACCAGTCGTAAAGGCCGTGAGGATCGCGCTTGTGACCGTGAAGTCGCGTCCCTAATGGCGTCAAAACATATAGTTCAACGAGGTGACGCATTGCCCGTGACGCAAAATTCATTAACATGTTGACTGCCAAGCGTATTTTGCTATATTAGAACCGCGATGCAATGAAATACTGCAGGGTATGATTAAATCGTGCAAAATGAAGGTAACGCAGACTTGTTAGAAAATAAAATATTGAAGTACCTTTCCAATACCAATTGCTTTTACAAAATTGCAAGTAGGGTTCTTTGCAAATTTTTTGCATTTTTAGCAAAATCTTTTGCACTGGTCACCGGTGACCACCGTGGCAATCAATGTGTTAAAGAATATGTGTGGTACATTTGGAAATGTAGTGCGATGAAATAGTGCAGAGTATGATTAAATCGTACAAAATGAAGATAACGCAGAATTCATAGAAGCCACAGTATTGAAGCACCTTTCCAATATCAATTGCTTTTACAAGATTGCACGTACGTTTATTGCGAATTTTTTGCATTTTTAGTAAAATCTTTTGTGCCGGTCACCGCTGATCACCGTGGCAGTCAATGTGTTAACCACCAAACAAAAATTCTCAGGAGTGCAAAATAAAGGTAACGCAGAGTTATTAGAAGCCACAGTATTGAAGTACCGTTGTAATGACAATTGCTTTTGCAAAATTGCAAGTAGGGGTCATTGCGAATTTTTTGCATTTTCAGTAAAATCTTTTGCACCAGTCACCGGTGACCACCGTGGCAGTCAATGTGCCAAAGAATACGAAGTGGTAGATTTGGAACTCTAATGCGATGAACTACCGCAGGGTATGATTAAATTGTGCAAAATGAAGATAACGCAGAATTTCTAGACGTCAAAGTATTGAAGCACCGTTCCAATCTCAATTGCTTTTATAAGATTGCAAGTAGGGTCCATTGCGAATTTTTTGCATTTTTAGTAAAACCTTTTGCGCCAGTCACCAGGAACCACCGTGGCAGTCAGTGTGTTAAAGAATACGGTGTGATACATTTGGAAATGTAATCCGATGAAATAATGCGAGTACGATAAAATCGTGCAAAATAAAGGTAACGCAAAGTTCTTAGAAACCACAGTATTGAAGCACCGTTTTAATGTCAATTGCTTTTACAAGATAGCAAATAGGCTTCATTGCGAATTTATAGCATTTTTTGTAAAATTTTTTGCGCCGGTCACCGGTGACTACCGTGGTAGCCAACGTGTTAAACTCCGCCTCTACTGATTCATTGCACTTGCATTGCTGATTGAAATATGAATGATTCTCCAACCGCGCGCTAAACGTGTTAGAATAGTTAGCACAATTATTAAATGTATTTTCTGTTCCACCGTCCGGCCGTTTTTAAGACACAGCCAAACCGGATGCCACGCGTCAAGTGCTGCGTTTACCGTTAAATTACAAAGAATTACACCTGCGAAGGGTGCGTAAAGTTTTGCGGCCGAGTAGCACCCTCGACGGATTCAGCGTTTTACGACGCCAAAATAAGCTTTCATTGCGAAACTTGTTGGCGCTCAACAGATCGTATTCCTTTAAGGACGAGCGATATCGCGGCGCGAAAGTGGCGCATTATGATAATTTCCTTTACGGGCGCGCGAATAGTTTTTAATCCTCTTTTCAGACGAAAGAGTTTACTGCCCGCTCGGCGCGCTCAGGTTCGAGACCGACAATGAGAAGTGAGGAGAGAGGATTCAGAGTTCTCGCATAGATAAACACGCGAAGAGCTTGCCTGAGCAGCTCGTGGAATCGTTCCAAAACTCAGTCCGAAGATTCGCCGAGTTCTCGGCTTGTGGGAGGGGAGGTGGCAATGAACGCAAAACGAACCGTTCGCGCAAACTTCCCTTTAATTTAACCTGACCTTGACGTGGGCGTAACTCATTACGCGATTAGAATGATCGAAGCGCGCTTCAGCGAAGATACCGTCCGGGGAGCGATAAAAAGTTTGCGACCTTTATTAAAGGGACGTCTCCGGAATCGGACCTTTCTCTCGCGAACGACGAAATGAGGCAACTTCTGTCGACTCGGTCCTACCGTGTAACTTGTTCGATGGACATAACTTTTTCACCCCGCCCGGGCATTTTCGCGTCCGCGAGCTCCGACGATAAAACTATCTCAGTAATCGCGTTCGGGTCAGAAGAATTTCCAATAACCCGCGGTAGTTCGCCTTTTACGGCGATTGTCGTTTAACGTCCGCGCGGCTTTCTGGCCACTTTTCTTACGTAATTCGCGCGCGTCTCGCCTTACGTAAGTGCCTCGCCGTGGTATGCCGGTTCAACAACGATTTACGGAAGCTAGCCGCTGATAGAATCGACCGGGCGCGTTCGATTACCGCCGAAATTTCCAGATTCGCGCGGCGCTCGCTTAATTAGTTTCTTATAACTGTAGTCGTCCAATTATAAGTAACGTCAACGACGATCACCGATGCGCGCGTTTCCGAAATCTGCATAATTCCAATTAAAAAGTCATGTTGGCCGACTGCAAACGACGGCAAATTTTAGCCGATAACGAAAACTTAGCGTCTACGGGGCTCATTTGCATTGTGGACAAAACCGAGCGGATTGCGCAACCGAGCCTGAAAAATGTCGTACGTTCGCTGTGAAGCGTTGCAGTCCACAGTGCAATTCGGTCCGCTCGAGAAACCGGCCCGTGACTATCGGCATTAGAACGTACGAATGCGAGGAGATAATCTGAAGGCGCGTCTGCGACACTTCCTGCCCGACGTTTACTAGCTCAAATCTTGCCGTGACTCTTATCAATGCGGCACTCGTTGCGAGCGGGCGCTATGTCAGGGGGCCGGAAACTTTGGTCGATTAACTCGCCCAAAATTATCTAACTGCGCAATTTTTGTATCGCGCATTTCCACCTTCCTCCATAAATATTTGCCTACGCCATGGTGTCGCGTTACGCGTCGCGCCCGATAAAGTCTCTTATTTTGACTAGTGCCAGACAATCTTATCGAACGTCCATACCGAATTTCACCTCCTTTGCATGACTCTATCAGGATATTGAACTCATTGATCAACGAACGTCATGCGTGACAGTTAGCCCATTGTGAAGCACACTCAGTATCTATTAGCGCAAACGTTCTTATCGCCGCGAATTTAATCGCCTCCGCCTCTAAACGATTAGACGCGTTAGCGTTAGCATTACGTAAAAACTTTTGAAAGTACGCCTCGCCCGACTTTGTTTAACCCTTTTACTGCCAGACCCATATACGAAGACTGCCACGGCCGATTTGATATTCACGCTTCTATGAATTGCTTCATAAAGAATAAAATGCCTAAAAGTTTTAAAATTTATTCGTTTCAAACTTAAAATTATATAAGATATACGTGGATAATTATTTTCACAAAAATGTATTATAGATAACGACCAAGCATGAGTGAAAACAAACTTGACACTCAGAGGAGCGATAATATAAATGTAAACGCACACAGCCGACTATATGTGTAACAAAGTGCCGATTTTCTGCAGCGAAGGTTCAAAATTTATTATTGTCAAGCTTAGAAGGTATTGAATACAATTTTAGTGAAATTAAATATTTAACCTTTTCACTGCTGAATACTTTCGGCCGAAGCGCTTGCTAAGGACGACACACTTTTCGCTAGTGTAAACTCTATTCATTGATTATGTAAGGCGAAAATAAGTTCTAATAACAATTTTTCATTTATGCCGAATTAAATAATGCAAGACAATTGTTTGATATAGAACGCATCTGTATTCATCTCGGACATTGATAATTGTGGCTGCAGTAGGTCGAAATCGAAACGATTGGGGATTCATATATGCGCCCATAGCCGACACCCACAGATTAGGATGGACGCATATATGCGTCGATAGCAGTCAAAGGGTTAATAATAAATAATATAAATTTTTATGTTTAGGTTATATAAAATATACGTGGAAAATTATTTTCGCACTAATATCTCTTACATTAGTTACACATATTGTTTTTAAAATACGACCCAGCATGAGTGAAAACAAACTTGTCACTCAGAGGAGCGATAATATGAATGTAAACGCACAGAGCCAATGCATCGACCCACAACCCAAAGGGTTAACCCGCGATTCGTAATCGGGCACCATGATCAGCGAAAACCCGATTCATCCACATACGCATTTCTATCCTCCCATAAAATTACTCCGGGCGCGGAAATCCATACCAATCTCAAAAATTGTGCCGCGAAAATCCGCCGGCTGACTCATCGTCTGGCGCTCGTCCATTTTGGCGAACATTTTGGCGAACAAAGAAAAGAGAGCGTCGTCTCTGAACGCCCGGACAAATAGCGATCTCGGGTCGGGAGGAAGGCGACACGTAGGCACAGAGAAGATACAGAGGTATGGGGAGGCGAAGACAAAAGGAGAGAAAATGAGAGAGGCAGGCAGAGACAGAGGGAGAATGAACGAAGTGCCGTCGCGCTAGTTCAAGGCCAACGTCAGACGGAAGTCTGGCTCTAGTGTGTTTGGAATACCATTAGCTTGGCAAAGCGTCTCTATGCACACACACTCCCGCCTGATCGTTCTCGCTCACTGTCACGTATGTGGGTGTGCATAAAGAGACTCGTTGTTCCCGACACGACGTGGCGATAGTGCGTTAGACGTGCTGCGCGGTGAACATAGGTTAGTGACACGACGAAGGTCACGCCGAACGTTAGAGAGTGGGATGGCATTCGCGGCATGTGTCCTACGTGAACACTTTTTCGAACCTGCATAACGCTCGGAGAAAAGTGTGATGCCGGCCGCAACTTCGTGGGTCAGATATATGGTTCGATATATTAACCCGTTGCTGTGGGGGTCACGAGTGACTGACGCGTGATGACTGAAGATCCAAAATATTCGCAATGGGTAGTAATCATTATTTTATAAATGCAGTTATTGTTAGAATAGTGATGAGATTCTTTGGTCTCCAATACTTTCACATTATTTATTATACATATACTTTTATTTATTTATAATAATATATAATACTATATATATATATATATATATATATATATATATGTATATTTAATAATTATTATAACTTCTAATTAACCCCTTGCCGTACTTTAACGCGTTTGACTCGTGATGAGAATTTTTGGACCATACGTGAATATGACGAGTCAGAAGCGTAGTTGTAATTTTATGTCAAACATGAATACCACGATTCTAACTCGTGATGAAAATGTTGATTTATTGACTTATTTTGATACATTGTATCTATTTTGTCTATTTAGTATTTAATCAATATTCAATCAATACAATAATATTTTATATTTAATAAGTGTTTACATCAATATTCAATGCATTAAACTCGTTGCCTTCATGTGTTTTTCGTATTTTCAATTTTTAGTAAAAAAAAGTTATGATAATTATTAACAATTTAACTGTCGTGATGGTCACCGTTCCGCTGCGAAAATGTGCCGAAGATCCAAAATATTCGTAATAGGTAGCAATAATTATTTTATAAACGCAGTTACTGTTAGAATAGTGATGCATTCCTTTGGTCCCCAATACCTGCATATTATTTACATTTTGCATAATTCAGTCAAACGCTGTAGTACTTCATAGCATCCCCGTTCTAATACAGCAAAATACGCACGGCAGTCAACGTGTTAACCCGTTGCTGTACTTTGACGAGTCTGACGCGTGATGAGAATTTCGGGCCAAACGTGAATATCACGAGTCTCACTCGTGATGAGAATTTCGGGCCAAACGTGAATGTCATGAGTCTGACTCGTGATGAAAATTTCGGACCAAAAATGAATATCACGAGTCTGACTCGTGATCAAAATTTATATATTGAATCAGAAATATAGACATGAAAAAAAATTAAAGCACTTTTCAAAATTGTGGGACTTAAATTCATTTCAATTCCACAAGAGCATTATCGCGTGAAACTAGTAAGCAGACGACTACTCCAGAGAGAATCGTGAGATTTCATTTGTTTCAAGTTCCGACAATACGTTTTAGCAGCTTTGGCTCCTTTCCTAAAGATTTCTGCGTATTGTTTGGGCCTAAATTCTGCCGAGTTAACTGGTACGGCAACGGGTTAATGTAGTATCGCGATATAGATTGGTGACATACGATCGAGTGTGTGTGTGTATGCATGTGCGATCAATAATCATCTCAATAGGCATTTGTTAACACGTTGACTGCCGATCGTATTTTGCTGTATTAGAACGGCGATGCTATGAAATACTACAGCGTTTGACTGAATTATGCAAAATGTAAATAATGTGTGGGTATTGGAGACCAAAGCATCGCATCACTATTCTAACAACAACTGCATTCATAAAATAGTAATTGCTATCCATTGCGAATATTTTGGATCTTCAGTAAAATCTCTTGCGACACTTTACACACACTTATGACACGCCACCGCAACACGTATTCCTGCTACTATCGCTGAACCTTAACACGTTGACTGCGTGCATATTTTACTGTATTAAAACGGTGATGCTATGATGTACTGCAGCGTTTGACTGAATTATGCAAAATGTAAATAATGTGCAGCTATTGGAGACCAAAGCATCATATCACTATTCTAACAACAACTGCATTCATAAAATAATAATTGCTATCCATTGCGAATATTTTAGATCTTCAGTAAAATCTCTTGCGCCGGTCACAGGTGACCATCACGCCAGTTAAAGGGTTGATGGGTATTTACATTAGAGACACATTTGGAAGACTCTGGAATAAGTCGGTTGCTAGGGATGTAAATAAGATGAGCGATTGATGGTGTGATCTGCGTGTTGTTTGTTTATGAGAAGAAAAGAGCGAGAGCTTAGCTTGAGAGTCAGTCGCGAGGAGACCATCAAGGGGAAAGAACACGGGGAAAACGATTTGACACACGCGAGAGCAGAAATTAACTTAAGATCATATTGCATCAAATTCTTGTTCATTCTATTTTAAAAAACATCTAATTAAAGTCACTAAATTCCCACATTAATATCGTGGATTGTTTCATGGATGCGCAGATGTGTTTCCGAAAACAAGGTATCGTTGCGAAGTTTTTTTATTGTCGAATATTAGACATCGGAGGGGCATAATTAACACTTTTTCGACCGCTATTGACTGAAGACGCCACTCACTAACAACCGACTCAGTTGGGCGCGGGTTTGTCGCCAGTACCTATGTGTCAGTATGTGTCTATTTGTAAAGCTCTATAGTCCAAAAATACGCATTGTGTCGTTGAGAATCCTTTGGTTTCAAAGCAGTCTAATTTTATTGTCATTTGGTATTGTCATAATATAATTTCATATTTATTTTATCTAACATAACCATTGACCACTAAAAAGCCGATTAATCGGCCAGCGGTCGATAGTGTTAACCGGTTGGTTGAAACGCTTGATACCGCGATGACAAATTGTTCAGGTGTGCTTGCACTTGGAAAGCGTCTTCATATCAGTTGTTTCTATGAGCCTTCGTGTTTTCCATGCTGCGCACTTCGTGATTTAGTACGTCGGATGGAAGGTGTCATGTAATTGGTACGGTCGTTAAAACGGTGGTTACCGGGATAACACGTATATGTGTCGGCGCGTATGTATGCGTTTAGAAAACATCACGCTGCAAAAGGGCGTGGCGGTTTTGCACGTTGCCCGTGTGCTGATATAATTATCGAGCCTACCGACCGTGCACGCTTCTACGCGCGTATACATAT
The DNA here is from genome assembly GCA_033815515.1 of Cryptocheilus praepositus. NCBI lineage: Eukaryota > Metazoa > Arthropoda > Insecta > Hymenoptera > Pompilidae > Cryptocheilus > Cryptocheilus praepositus. Next base: position 6,335,525 of record JAWWQZ010000285.1, read on the forward strand.
TCGCGCGTGCACGTATATTCGTACGTGGCTAGTCGGCTCGGAGGTGCGACGTTAGGTTTTATTTAGCCGTCACGAAGTGTCAGGCTCTCAGCAAAATTAGGAGAGCCTGACGCCTCGTGGCTGCACCGCGCTGCGGGCAAAATACCTGATGAGGATCTGAACAACTCTTAATCCGCGGCGATTTCATCGAAAATAGCGCATCACTCTTCTGTCCGCAGCGGAGAGAATTTTAATTGGAAAGCTCCTTTCAATGCGGAATAGAGGTAACGACGCCGCGTAAATATTTACACGGGTTGCAGTTGAGGCTTTAAACCTCGCATTCATCGCACGGGATTTTCCGATATTTTCGAAACTTTTTCGCAACATTCCGCAAAGCCGGGCGCGCGGGGGAAATTTGCCGGATGTATCTTGCCAACTTCGAGAGTTCCTACCAGAGATACTCGCGGAACGGCCGTGGCATCGCGTAAACAGCTTTTCCCTTCTTCGCTCGAAGTTCCGCGCCGGCGGAAAAGCGGAAGTCGTAAACGAAGAACGATCGCCACCCTCCGAATCGATCGGCGCACAATAATGCCCCGCGCCGGCCGAAGTGTGCCATTTCTCGCTGAAAAAGTCTGACAGTCGCTGAGCGACACTAGCGGGATCCTCGAAGAAGGAATATTTGCCGAGGTAAAATGATTTTCGTCCGACCTTTTCTTCTGGCGTATTTCATTTTTCCGATTTTTCTCCTCCCCCTTCAAATCTTTCTCCTCTTCTCACCGTTCGGTCTTTTTCATCTCGTCCTCTCCGCTTCTTTTTTCCGCCCGCTTCTGTCGCTTTCCGGTATTCGTTCTCTTCCGATAAGCAAGAACGAAAATCCTGGGATTAGTCATTCGCGAGCGTTTCACTACGCGCTACGTTTCCTACCGAATTCGAACGCCGAGCGCGCAAATATTTATGCGGTGGCCAGTCTCTCAGGCAGCAGAACGTTGCACCGTGTTTTTCGCGGTATTAGGCAGCGCGCTGAATAGTTCGTAGAATTTCGCGAGAGCGTCATACGCGGTGGGGGACGTCGAGAGAGGCGATGTTTTTGTCGGTGCGAGTGTGTTTCCCACCATCGGCGCATGTGGTTCCCGTATTCACGGGAATGCAGAGACACAGGAAAGGATGGATGCGTAAAATGCTTTATCCCTGTTTTTTCAAACGTTCGTTCAATAAAAAAACGGTCCATTTGGAGGAATCTCGGCGAAATCCGCGATGTTACGAAATCGAATGCAACGAAAGTCTGTGAAAAGCATATATTTCGCGTCAATTACAACTTGCGGAATCCTCGTCCTACAAATATGTTCGTGTGCCCGCAACCTGTATAACTTTGCGGACCAGGTGTAAGAATATCGCGGAATTAGCTGAGTATTCCCCATTGTGCCGAGGAAGAACTTCAAAGCCCTGTATCCCCGCCGGTACAAATAATTTTCCCGATTCCGCATTCGCTGGCGCTGAGTCATACTGGAAATAAGCTCTTCAGCCTCGCCCATTCCCGAGATTTCGTAATGAGGAAGAAACATCGTGTCTCGTTGCCGTGCCAGCATCATAGAACGCCCGAGGCAATCCGCGAAATTTCGGAAGGGTCGTAAAAAAGGCAAAATCGGGAGGAAACAGCGTCCTTTATCGACGGCATTGCCTCGGGTATCGGGTGTTGTACGGTTTACGGGCGGTTCAGGGTTGCGCAGCCGAACGGAACGGAATTGCATGATAAATCACAGCTATCAAAGTTCTGGGACCTACGGGGAGACCGAATTATTCGATGACTCTAAACAGACCGAGCCGCAACACGGTTTTTTGGTCACAATTTTTCGTGCGACTATTAACACGTTGACTGCCAAGCGTATTTTGCTATGTTAGAACCGCGTTGCGATGAAATAGTGCAGAGTATAATTAAATCGTGCAAAATAAAGGTAACGCAGAGATGTTAGAAGCCAAAGTATTGAAGTACCGTTCCAATATCAATTGCTTTTACAAGAGTGCAAATAGGCTTCATTGCGAATTTTTTGCATTTTTAGTCAAATCTTTTGCACCGGTCACCGCATATTTTGCTATGTTAGAACCGCGATGCGATGAAATACTGGAGAGTATAATTAAATAGCGCAAAATAAAGGTAACGCAGAGTTGTTAGGAGCCAAAGTATTAAAGCACCTTTCCAATATCAATTGCTTTTATAAGCTTGCAATTAGGCTTCATTGCGAATTTTTTGCATTTTTAGTAAAATCTTTTGCACCGGTGACCGCATATTTTGCTATGTTTGAACCGCGATGCGATGAAATACTGCAGAGTATAATTAAATCGTGCAAAATAAAGGTAACGCAGAGTTGTTAGAAGCCAAAGTATTGAAGTACGTTCCAATATCAATTGTTTTTACAAGATTGCAAATAGGCTTCATTGCGAATTTTTTGCATTTTTAGTCAAATCTTTTGCACCGGTGACCGCATATTTTGCTATGTTTGAACCGCGATGCGATGAAATACTGCAGAGTATAATTAAATCGTGAAAAATAAAAGTAACGCAGAGTTATTAGAAGCCAAAGTATTGAAGCACTGTTCCAATATCAATTGCTTTTATAAGATTGCAAATAGGCTTCATTGCGAATTTTTTGCATTTTTAATAAAATCTTTTGCACCGGTGACCGCATATTTTGCTATGCTTGAACCGCGATGTGATGAAATACTGCAGAGTATAATTGAATCGTGCAAAATAAAGGTAACGCAGAGTTGTTAGAAGCCAAAATATTGAAGCACTGTTCCAATATCAATTGCTTTTACAAGATTGCAAATAGTCTTCATTACGAATGTTTTGCATTTTTAGTAAAATCTTTTGCACCGGTCACCGCATATTTTGCTATGTTTGAACCGCGATGTGATGAAATACTGCAGAGTATAATTGAATCGTGCAAAATAAAGGTAACGCAGAGTTGTTAGAAGCCAAAGTATTGAAGCACTGTTCCAATATCAATTGCTTTTATAAGCTTGCAATTAGGCTTCATTGCGAATTTTTTGCATTTTTAGTAAAATCTTTTGCACCGGTGACCGCATATTTTGCTATGTTTGAACCGCGATGCGATGAAATACTGCAGAGTATAATTAAATCGTGAAAAATAAAAGTAACGCAGAGTTATTAGAAGCCAAAGTATTGAAGCACTGTTCCAATATCAATTGCTTTTACAAGATTGCAAATAGTCTTCATTGCGAATGTTTTGCATTTTTAGTCAAACTTTTGCACCGGTGACCGCATATTTTGCTATGTTTGAACCGCGATGCGATGAAATACTGCAGAGTGTAATTCAATCGTGCAAAATAAAGGTAACGCAGATTTGTTAGAAGCCAAAATATTGAAGTACCGTTTCATTATCAATTGCTTTTACAAGATTGCAAATGGGCTTCATTGCGAATTTTTTGCATTTTCAGTAAAATTTGTTGTACCTGTCTTCGGTGACCACCGTAACAGCCAATGTGTTAACCACCAAATATAAATTCTCAGCAGTGCAAAATAAAGGTAAGGCAGAGTTGCTAGAAGCCAAAGTATTGAAGCATTGTTTCAATACGAATTGCTTTTACAAGAGTAAAAATAGGCTTCATTGCGAATTTTTTGCATTTTTAGTAAAATCTTTTGCAACCGGTCATTGGTGACCAACGTTGGCAGTGAATGTGTTAAGTATTCGCGGGGTATTGCCGTTTGAGCGCAAATAAATCGGCCGGCATCGTACGAGTTCGACGTTTTGCGCGAATCGGGAAAGCCCATTTAACACGACTAAGGCAGAGCGGAATCGGAGACGAAAAAGAGTGCGGGCGAAACTTTTCGCTCGGCCGGAGCGAAAAACTGTTTGTCGCGCTTTTGTTTCCGGGGCGGGAGGGAAAAGCTCTGCGAGAGTGAGAGATTTTTTTGGACAACGGACACCTGTCCGTTTCAGTTAACGGTTGGAGGGGTGGAGTGTACGATCGCAGGAAATGCGGTTCCACGCTGTCGGGACTATTTTAAAGGTTGAAATACAGTTTCTAACGGGCGAGCGGTAAGAATTTCGCGCGGGGACCAAGAAAAATAACGGGCGTGACCGGAGAAACAGTTTGGTACCCGTGGCTCCTCGTATATTCGGCACGATATTTCGGCTTAAAGCCGATAGTGGTAAGTGCTGGACAAAATGCAGCAGGCTTTTCTTTATAACGTTCATACATTCGGTGATTCGATTATGTTGCGTTGCAGCATCGATAAAATAATTATCGAAAAGTCGCCATTAAACTCAGTATCTACGCGATACTATTCAGAAGCCTACAAGTTTTCAAAACAGTAATTCTTTCCGTCAGGCTACCCTATATTAATTTTCTGTGCACTTAAACAAATAGCTTGCGGTTCAACGCGTGACACGTTGCTCTGAATGTCTGTAGACTAATCGAAATCAAATACGTTTGCATTACCAACGATATATTTCATTCGCGGTACCATCCGGAAGCTTAGAAGTTTTCAAAACAGTAATACTTTCCGATAGGCTACCCTACATTAATTTTCTGTGCACTTAAACAAATAACTTGCGCTTCAGCGCGTGACACATTGCGAGGATTGTCTGTAGACTAATCAAAATCAGATGCGTTCGCGTTATCAACGATATTTGTCCTTCGCGATACCATCCGGAAGCTTAGAAGTTTTCAAAACAGTAATACTTTCCGACAGGCTACCCTACATTAATTTTCTGTGCACTTAAACCAATAACTTGCGCTTCAACGCGTGACACGTTGCGAGGATTGTCTGTAGACTAATTGAAATCAGATGCGTTCGCGTTATCAACGATATTTGTCCTTCGCGATACCATCCGGAAGCTTAGAAGTTTTCAGAACAGTAATACTTTCCGATAGGCTACTCTATATTAATTTTCTGTGCACTTAAACAAATAACTTGCGCTTCAACGTGTGACACATTGCGGTGAGTGTCTGTGGACTAATCGAAATCAGATGCATTCGCGTTATCAACGATATTTTTCCTTCTCAAAAACAGTTCGGTTCGCAGCGTATCGCGGCGTACTTTAACGACTTGACCGTTTTCGAGCGACGAGTCAAGTGCAGCCGTCGTGCCTATCGTTGGCAAGAGTTTGTTACGTCTATTTTTAGCCGACGTCAATGCAGATTATTTTTCGAAGCTCCGAGCCCCGTGCATATGTGCGTGCCGGATTAATCTACGCACGATGTTCGCCGGCGCATACATTGTAGAGTGCCATGTATTTGCGGCTCTCCCATTCTGCGAACGTCGATTCGTTCGAAAGCGAACTATGCCAGCCGAAGATGAAATCAAATTCCGCAACGTACGCGAAGCTGCAGCGATGCAACATCCCGGCGCGTTCAAACATCATCCTCCCGGGTGCGCGACAAATAAAAGTCGACCGACGAGTATTTATATTCCCGCGAAACGGTATCAGCTTTAGGTAGAATCCATCAAGGAAACATCGATAAATCGTTCCGTGGGCCGTAAAAAAAGCGTAACGTGCGAGCGTTCAGCTTCAAAAATACGCGAGTCTCTCCGCCTCCGAAGAGCCTTCCTATTTCTTCCTGAAACGAAACGCGCCGGGAGCGAAGTAGAAAGGATCGAAGACGAGTACCTCGCCAAAACGGCTTCCAGTCGGACACTGACGAAGAGCCGACAATTTCGCGGCGAAATTTGCCGCGTCATTTTTTTCGCCGCCATTTCTGTATCGCGCTTCTAACTCGTGAGGTATGAGACTCGCCTTCTAACACGGCCCGTTTCCCACGAAATGGCGAAGCAAGCGGGCGAGAGTTTGTTTGAGCGTTGCCGTCTTTCGGGCCACGATCATTACGTGGCCCAACGTACGTGCGTTGAGAATACACGCGCGTCGCGATACACGGATATACGTACACGCCACGTATACGGTGTTCGACGGAAAAACATGGAAATGCCGCCCCTGGGTCCTGCGTTTTAAGTGGAATCTTCTCAAGCGGTAGCGGGTTCGTTCGCGGTTTTATTTAGTGCTGCGAATCAGACTCATGTCGACGGGCTGTTTTTGATCATAATTAAGAGCGCGGTTTATTTGGAGAGCATTGGCATATTTTCACGGAACACCCCGTATGCACGTACATGTATATGCACATGCACGTCGGTGGAATATGCTTCGGGCAGGGACGGGGACTGCTTAGTCTGCACGCGAATGTTTATGTTTCCAACAAACTCGCCAGCATACCTACGAACGGATAGCCGGTCGATCGTTGATCGTCGATATCTGCTATTTCGTCTGGCCGTCAGCTTGTCTTTCCCCTCTCCGCTTCGTCTACGCTCCTCTCACTTTGATCGCTCGCTTTCTCCACCCTCTGGCTTTTGCTTTTCTTCTGCCTTTTTTCTGGCTTTGCGCACTTCTGCTTGGGTATGTTTACTTCTCTCTCGTTTTCTCAATTTTTACCTATTTCGTTGTCTATCGCGCTCCCCTTTCTCCGTTCGTTCCTTTAACGCCATTAGAAGCAAACGTCGCTCAAGGCTATGGAAACTATTGACGGGCAGAATTGATCCAGACCTCCCTAATTTCCTCTCGATCAACTTCCACCGTTCCATGCGACCGTTTTCAATAAATATTCACGTCTGGTGCATTCTATCAATACCTATCTGCGAGCCATAGATATTTAAAAATACCGTTCTAAAATATATATTGCGCAGTAACCTAATTTAAATGCTTACATTTAAGAGTCTATGAACGCCATAATTGGAAGTCAGCAGAAAAGCAATACATGACCGTGTTCGATATACTCTAGCACTTCTCGACGCACATCTGCCAAGCATAAATATATCAGAATGCCGCAACACAATTTTTATCGATCAACATCCATTTTTAACCCTTTGACTGCTATGATGATCACCGGTAACCGGCGCAAAAGATTTCACTGAAGATCCAAAATATTTGCAATGGGTAGCAAGTATTATTTTATACATGCACTAGTTTGAATAGTGATGCGATCCTTTGGTCTCTAATACCTGCATATTACTTACATTTTGCATAATTCAGTCAAACGCTGTAGTATTTTATAGCATCGCCGTTCTAATACAGCAAAATACGCTGGGCAGTCAACGCGTTATCACTTTGACTGCCGCGATGGTCACCGCTGAAAAGCAATACATGACCGTATTTAATATACTCTAGCACTTCTCGACGCACATCTGCCAAGCATAAATATATCAGAATGCCGCAACACAATTTTTATCGATCAACATCCATTTTTAACCCTTTGACTGCTATGATGATCACCGGTAACCGGCGCAAAAGATTTCACTGAAGATCCAAAATATTTGCAATGGGTAGCAAGTATTATTTTATACATGCACTTGTTTGAATAGTGATGCGATCCTTTGGTCTCTAATACCTGCATATTACTTACATTTTGCATAATTCAGTCAAACGCTGTAGTATTTTATAGCATCGTCGTTCTAATACAGCAAAATACGCTGGGCAGCCAACGCGTTAACACTTTGACTGCCGCGATGGTCACCGCTGACCGGCGCAAAAGATTTTACTGAAGATGCAAAATATATAAATGCAGTTATTGTTAGAATATTGATGCGATTCTTTGGTCTCCAATACCTGGGCATTATTTACATTTTGCATAATTCAATCACACGCTGTAGTATTTTATAGCATCGCCGTCCTAATACAGCAAAATACGCTTGGCAGTCAACGCGTTAACACTTTGACTGCCGCGATGGTCACCGCTGACCGGCGCAAAAGATTTTACTGAAGATGCAAAATATATAAATGCAGTTATTGTTAGAATATTGATGCGATTCTTTGGTCTCCAATACCTGGGCATTATTTACATTTTGCATAATTCAATCACACGCTGTAGTATTTTATAGCATCGCCGTCCTAATACAGCAAAATACGCTGGGCAGTCAACGCGTTAACACTTTGACTGCCGCGATGGTCACCGCTGACCGGCGCAAAAGATTTTACTGAAGATGCAAAATATAGAAACGCAGTTATTGTTAGAATATTGATGCGATTCTTTGGTCTCCAATACCTGGGCATTATTTACATTTTGCATAATTCAATCACACGCTGTAGTATTTTATAGAATCGCCGTCCTAATACAGCAAAATACGCTTGGCAGTCAACGCGTTAAACACTCGGATCTCGGACGTTACAAATGTCGCCCTTCACGTGCAAGTGGAATGACACGCAGTCGCTGCCTATGAATAGCTGGAATAGAAATCAGACGTGCGGGCGATTATTCATACCGCGTATCATGCCCGTGACAGCAGCGAGCCGTCGCTTTTTCAGGCTGTCTAGCCTAGGTACCACTTCAAGGACGTAACAACATTCGCCGCGTTCGCCACGTCTGGTCTTTTTTTCGGCTAACACCGTTAGAGGTTGCAGACGGTCAAGACTCATCGAGGACGTCTTAAAGACGCGCGCCCCGCAATGAGCGACGCGAAGGTTAGGCATTGGACGGTCTAAGAAATTTGCCAATCGCCGATCGTTATTTTTTACTTAGCACCGACGCGGATGCGGAAGGATCGACGAACCGTGAGACTGAAAAGACGGGAGACTCGGCCTTGACTCGACACATCATCTCAGTCTAATTCGCGTCTCAAAGCTGAGATCGGTCGGACCTACCGTAATGCTTGACCGATCGTTGTAATTGCCCAATCTCGAATGTTGCTAGACGACGCTGTTCTGTTCTCACACAATTGCCCGAGTCTCAAGGATGATCGCTTTGGGATTTCAGTTAGCACCGTTAGAGGTGCTAGACGGTCAAGTTACGTCAAGGTTCAAATCGACTTGGCCTTGGCTCTTGCTTTCTAGCTCCGTAGAAACAAGTTGTGTCAATGTGGTCAAGTGAGACGTGTTAGGCTGATCGATTTAACAGGTTGACTGCCAAGCGTATTTTGCTATGTTAGAATCGCGATGCGATGAAATACTGCGGAGTATAATTAAACCGTGAAAAGTGAAGGTAATACAGAGTTGTTGGAAGCTAAAATATTGAAGCATCGTTCCAATATCAATTGCTTTTACAAGATTGCAAATAGGCTTCATGGCGAATTTTTTGCATTTTTAATAAAATCTTTTGTGCTGGTTATCGGTGACCATCGTGACAGTAAATGTGTTAAAGAATACGGTGTCGTACATTTCGAAATATAATGCGATGAAATACTGCGGTGTATGATTACATCGTGCAAAATGAAGGTAACGCAGAGTTGTTGAAAGACAAAATGTTGAAGCACTGTTCCAATATCAATTGGTTTTACAAGATTGCAAATACACTTCATTGCGAATTTTTTGCATTTTTAGTGAAATCTTTTGTGCCGGTGGCAGTCAATGTGTTAAAGAATACACTGTCCTACATTTGGAAATGTAATGCGATGAAATACTGCGGAGTATGATTAAATCGTGCAAAATGAAGGTAACGCAGAGTTGTTGAAAGACAAAATGTTGAAGCACTGTTCCAATATCAATTGGTTTTACAAGATTGCAAATAGGCTTCATTGCGAATTTTTTTGCATTTTTAGTAAAATCTTTTGTGCCGGTGACAGTCAATATGCTAAAGAATATGATGTGATACATTTGGAAATCTAATGCGATGAAATACTGCAGAATGTAATTAAATCGTGCAAAATAAAGGTAACGCAGAGTTATTAGAAGCCAAAATATTGAAGCACCGTTCCAATATCAATTGCTTTTACAAGATTGCAAATAGGGTTCATTGCGAATTTTTTGCATTTTTAGTAAAATCTTTTGTGCCGGTGGCAGTCAATGTGTTAAAGAATACAGTGTCCTACATTTGGAAATGTAATGCGATGAAATACTGCAGAATATAATTAAATCGTGCAAAATAAAGGTAACGCAGAGTTATTAGAAGCCAAAATATTGAAGCACCGTTCCATCAATTGCTTTTACAAGATTGCAAATAGGGTTCATTGCAAATTTTTTGCATTTTTAGTCACATCTTTTGTGCCGGTGGCAGTCAATATGCTAAAGAATACAGTGTGGTACATTTGGAAAGGTAATGCGATGAAATACTACAGAGTATGATTAAATCCCGCAAAATGAAGGTAACGCAGAGTTGTTGGAAGCCAAAATATTGAAGTACCGTTCCAATATCAATTCCTTTTACAAGATTGCTAATAGGCTTCATTGCAAATTTTTTGCATTTCTAGTAAAACCTTCTGCGTCGGTCACCGCATATTTTGCTATATTAAAACCGCGATGCGATGAATTATTGCAGGGTATAATTAAATCGTGTAAAATAAAGGTAACGCAGAGTTATTAGAAGCCAAAATATTGAAGTACCGTTCCAATATCAATTGTTTTTACAAGATTGCACATTGACTTCATTGCGAATTTTTTGCATTTTTAGTAAAATCTTTTGTGCCGATCACCGGTGACAAATGGCAGTCGACGTGTTAAATATCTTGTCGCATTGCGAAGACACACGTTTGCGAGTATGTTTTAGAAGAAAAATGTTCGGTACGCTAAAAATGCATTTGAAGAACGTCGTGGGACGCGAGAGTTTTTTCTCCGCGTTATTCCTTAGCTTCTTACAACGCGCGCGACTGTTCTATGAAGAAAAAATAAAGTCAAGATCTAACAGACGCCAGCTGGCAATTAAAAAAACGCCTGCATACGCGTTCTTAAGACTTGTTTAAGCTTCGCTTAGACACATGCAACATGTGGTATGCAACGGCGCTGGACAATCAATGTGACTTTTGGCACATGGTGAACGTACCAAATCAAAACACGCCCCGTTTGCATTGATATCCAATGCTCGTTAGAATTGTATAATGTCATCAAACGAAGTAGTTTTCGTCGGAAGCTATCTGCCACACGCTTCACCATCAATCTTCATAAATGTTCTGACAAGTACTAATTGACAGGTCATCGATAACATAGTTTAACTATTATTGACAGTCTGCTGATAATTGACAGCGACAATTTTTTCTGTCCACGTCCTTAGGCGTTTGATTAACACCTCGGCCTGGGCACTTTTTTCGCAAACTTTTCCAGCCTATGCCGGTTTCTAATTCTCGCCAGACATTCAAGGTTAAAAAGTCTGGCACAACACGTTGCGTCACACTTGTTTCAGAGGCACCGTTAGAACTTCGAGACGGTCAAAGTACACCGAGGTCATCACGTTTTTTGCCGGCACAAGGACCAGACAACCTTGACTCTTCATTTCTAACGCTCGGGTCGAGACAGACATTCTATGCTGATACGTTTGAATGCCCCGACGATCATTATTATTCCGTCTGGATTGCGCAACGTGCCCAAACCAGACACTCTCTAATGTCATTGAAAGAATTGCGTAAGTTCCTAGTTTAGACCCATACTAAGCGGAACGGCAAACACTCGATAGATGTCGCGTTTCGTTGCTTCCACAAAAAGTCTCGCCTCGAATAACAATAGCCACCCATATCTATCTAAACGAAACCCATTCAAACATCGCTTCAGCTCTTTTTATATCGAATGTTTAAACGACACCTACGTCAAACGGTGCTCATCCGAACAATAGTCGTTCAATCGTTAACGCCCCGAATGGCACATTTTTAGCGTTGCCAGTCAATGCCGGGCGCGTAAAATATTCTATCGACGATGATGCGAGCAGACAACGGCGAAGAAGGAAACAGAGCGTAAGAACAGTTTCATTGGCCATTACCGGGAAAATATTTTGCGCATTCAAATCCGCCGCTCGACGCCGTTCGTGACTTACATGCCGACGAGTGCACGAGTTAGACCGAATTACATGCTCCGCTTTCGAAATCCGTTTCCGTCCCTTCTTCGTTTCGTTCTCACCCCCTCCTGCTAAAACGCCATCCGCTCCGGTCACGTCCTCGTCTCCCTGCTCGCCTGTGAAATATGACGATCGCATTCTTCTGCGTACTCACGGACGTTTCGCAATTTTTCCCCGTCGCGCGAAAAGGTGGGTGCGTTTTCCGAATACTTGCGGAAACGCGGGTACCCGATAATGGAGGTCTAATTCGAATCATTCCTACTGACAGCTTCACACCGTTCCCGCGAAACACGTCGAAACAGTGGAAAGCGTTCGGTTTAAATAGAATGCATAATGAATGTGTTAGTGTTGTTTGATGTTAGTGTTGTTTGATGTTAACACATTGCGGACGGGTCACGAGATTTCTCGGTTTAACTTTTATCGGTACGTTGCTAAAGTAATGAAGCCTTGCAGCAATTTTTGATAGTATAATTGTGAAGTAAATAAATGTTAAAATGTTGAAAAAGTGCAAACATAGCAGTCAGTATTAAAAAAACCTTGTATGTATTGTACTCAACTTTTTAGGACGCTGAAAAATGTGTGAGGTCTGGATGAGCAAGAACGCCGTCCGCAATGTGTTAACACGTTGACTGCCGTGCATATTTTAGTATATTAAAACCGCAATGCGACGAAGTACTACAGAATATGATTGAATTGTGCAAAATGAAAATAATGCGAAGGCATCGAAGACCAAAGAATTTAATCACTATTTAATATTAATTCCATTTATGAAATTATAGATGCTACCGATTGGGTATTTTTTGAATTTTTCGTGAAACCTCTGCGCCGGTCACATATGACCACCACGGCAATCAACGTGTTAACACGTTGACTACCGTGCATATTTTACTATATTAAAACCGCAACGCGATGAAGTACTATAGAATATAATTGAATTGTAGAAAATGAATATAATGCGAAGGTACCGGAGACCAAAGAATTTAATCTCTATTTAATATTAATTGCATTTACAAAGTTATAGATGCTACCGATTGGGTATTTTTTTAATTTTTCGTGAGACGTTTTGCTATGGTCATCGATGTGAAAATAATGTAAAGGCATCGAAGACCAAAATATTTAATCTCTATTTAATATTAATTGCATTTACAAAATTATAGATGCTACCGATTGGGTATTTTTTTAATTTTTCGTGCGACCTTTTGCGCCGGTCAGATATGACCACCACGGCAGTCAACGTGTCAACGTGTTAACACGTTGACTGCCGTGCATATTTTACTATATTAAAACCGCAATGCGACGAAGTACTACAGAATATAATTGAATTGTGCAAAATGAAAATAATGCGAAGGCATCGAAGACCAAAGAATTTAATCACTATTTAATATTAATTCCATTTATGAAATTATAGATGCTACCGATTGGGTATTTTTTTAATTTTTCGTGAGACGTTTTGCTATGGTCATCGATGTGAAAATAATGTAAAGGCATCGGAGACCAAAGAATTTAATCACTGTTTAATATTAATTGCATTTACAAAATTATAGATGCTACCGATTGAGTATTTTTTTAATTTTTCGTGAGACCTTTTGCGCCGGTCACGTATGATCGTCATGGCGTTCGACGTGTTAAGTATCGATATATTCGTAGCAGAGGTCTATTGTAAGAAAATCTAGGCTAAGGTGAATTCTGATCATTTTGTTCTGACCGCTTGATAGCAAACTGTTGAAACGCGTTAAAACAATTTTAAGCCTTCGGTTTAGTCGATTGACTATGTAATAAATGTGTGAGTAATGATCTTGATCGCAAGTATTTGCAGCATCGATGAATCACAAGAGAACCTTCGTTCAAATTAATTTGAATTATTTCATACCATTTTCTTGAAATGCGTAAAGGCTCCTCGTAGCATAGATTTATTGTAAGAATGTCACGTTTAGTCTGGCATCTCTAAATCTGTGATAATTTAATCAAGTCTCACTCGGTTAGCTGTAAACAAAATCATACAGAAGCACATTCGAGTATAGCGTTCGGTTTAGTCGATAGAATGCATAATCAATGTGTTAGTGTTGTTTGATGTTAAGTATTGATATATTCGTAGCAGAGGTCTATTGTAAGAAAATCTAGGCTAACGTGAATTTTGATCATTTTGTTCTGACCGCTTCATAGCAAACTGCTGAAACGCGTTAAAACAATTTTAAGCCTTCGGTTTAGTCGATTGACTATGTAATAAATGTGTGAGTAATGATCTTGATCTCAAGTATTTGCAGCATCGATGAATCACAAGGGAACCTTCGTTCAAATTAATTTGAATTATTTCATACCATTTTCTTGAAATACGTAAAGGCTCCTCGTAGCATAGATTTATTGTAAGAATGTCACGTTTAGTCTGGCATCTCTAAATCTGTGATAATTCCGAGTAAGTCTCACTCGGTTAGCTGTAAACAAAATCATACAGAAGCACATTCGAGTATAGCGTTCGGTTTAGTCGATAGAATGCATAATCAATGTGTTAGTGTTGTTTGATGTTAAGTATTGATATATTCGTAGCAGAGGTCTATTGTAAGAAAATCTAGGCTAACGTGAATTCTGATCATTTTGTTCTGACTGTTTCAATGGCAATCTGTCGAAACGCGTTAAAACAATGCTAAGCCTTCGGTTTAATCGATAGACTACGTAATTAATGTGTGAGTAATGTTTGATCTCAAGTATTGCTGTATTTGTAGTATAGATGAATCGTAAGAGAACCTCCGTTCAACTGAATTTGAATTATTTCATGCTATTCTCCTGAAATGCTTAAAGGCAGAGCATTCAGTTTAATCAATAAAATATGCGATCGATGAGTTATGAGTATTTGATACCAAATATTGATATATTTGTAGCATGGATTTATTGTAAGAATGTCGCAATTCCTAGTAAGTCTCACTCGTAAAATTTCACTCGGTAGCTGTAAACAAAATCATACAGAAGCATATTCGAATGTAGGATGGACAGGACGTGCTTCCTTAGTTTCCTGATAATTAACTGCGTCAGGTGTGAAATTTACAGTTTCCTAGTCATATTTATATATTTAATTTGACCTTATCAGATATTACTCTGAGTTTCCTTTATGCTGAGATATCAATTACACCCGAAGAACGACATTATTATATTGTATATTGGCTGATAGTCATATTTCATCTCGCAAAGTAAATCGCTCTCTATACAAACGATAACTTTGAGATTACAACTGCTCCGACATAAGCCGACATTTCGCCCAAAAATGTTGCGACAATATTCGCCCGCGATATTGGGCAAAATCCGATAACCTACATTGAAGTTTCACGGGTTCGGCAGAGAGGGGTGGCTATAGTTTCCGAAGCAACGGGTCTTGCGTGGCGTCCTTGCCGAGGTTAGGTCGAGCAGAATCCAGGAAAATCGTTACTCGACACACTTTCGAAGGTCAAGGCCGTGGCAGCGTCAATTTTTCAGGGACCGTCAAACTCAAATGATTTTCTTCGCGCACCATCCGCAGCTTGACTCTCCTTAAGGGGTTATGCCTACTTGGGATCGACGAAATTACATGATTTTCAAGATTTTTTTTTGTCGTTTTAGTGAGTACTAATTAAAATTCGCAAAATACTACCAAAAAGTACGTATTTAGTGGTACTTGTACACATTTTTTTATAAGAAAATATTAAAAAATCGAGGAAATATAGCTCTTCTCCTAGAGCTTCCGTTTATTTTCATCACTTGCGGTGACCACGATTTCTCAAAAACTACTTCACCGATTGGACTCTAATTTTATATACTTATTTGTCATTACAATAGGCAGGGCCTGAACGAATCTATGTACTTTTGAGGAAATATTCATAAAATGATGTACATTAAGAAAATGCAATAAAAAAAATCGGGGAAATATAGCTCTTCTCCTAGAGCTTCCGTTTATTTTCATCACTTGCGGTGACCACGATTTCTCAAAAACTACTTCACCGATCGGACTCTAATTTTATGTACTTATTTGTCATTACAATAGGCAGGGCCTGAACGAATCTATGTACTTTTGAGGAAATATTCTTAAAATGATGTACATTAAGAAAATGCAATAAAAAAAAATCGATTTTTTTCACCAACCCAAGTAGGCATAACCCCTTAATACAATACGGTGACCCTGAACAGTTGACTACGCGTCGTACTTTTATACGTTTCCGTCAAATAACAATGCCTGAACGCGGCATACATGCGACGACATCGCTACGCTCAATTGCCAAGCTGCACTTTGCATTCCGTCCAGGAATTTCCTTTCCGAGTTTCCGAGAAATTTTATTGCGCCGCCTAAACGTGTCCATGTACAGCTTATTTTGACAGTTCTCGCAAAGGATTGTTTTCATTCCTCCAGACGACTGCGTCGGATTCTTTAATATTCGTATCGCTTTCAGCGCAGCCTTTGTCGAACGTTCCTTTGCGCGGGCGGGAGATTTACGTCGGCAATCTAGCGCACTTTGTTACAGACGCGAGCGGAAAGTTTGGCGCGCCTTTAAAATCGGCCGGTCCAATTACGGGAGCTTTACATCCGCGAAACTTTCGATACGCTCGGCCGTATAACGGGCGCGAACTTCGGATTTCGCCGTAACTAAGGATACGTGTCATAAATAAATTAGCCCGGCGTTTCGTCCCGCGCATTATACCTATACCCGGCGTCGAAGCGATGTTGACTTTTCCACCCAATGTCTCCGGGAGTAAGGCGAGGGTTTTCCCTGATTGGACGAATGGAAGTTGCTCAAAAGTTCCGCTCGAGCCGTAAACTTGGCCGGCTCGACATCGTAAAAAGAGAGCAGGCGACAGTAGGAAATCCTGGGCGGGAAGGAGTCGGCGAGGAGTGGAAAGGAGCGGAACAAAAATCCGAAGCAGAGACCCACTCGAGAGGAAATCTCGTTCGGCGATAGAACGGATAAAATCAGAGTTTACTTCTCTCCTGCTAGGACGACCGGTATTCTCTTCTCTAACGGATCTTAACGACGTACCGTCGAGGCATCCATCACTTTGCTCGCTGCAAAAAGAAAAGAACGGGAGAAAGGACCGGAGGATGAATCACGACGTTCTCGTATCGTCATTTACCGTGCAGAATCCTCTCTCTTCGAGTTTCCGTCCTCCTCGAATCTTTTCTCTTCCTCGTCTTCTCTCTCGCGCTCTTTCGCTCGCTCTTACGATGTGTCTCTTTTTCGGCTGACCGAACCTTTTGTACGACGGGTAATGGTGGATGCATCAAAGTAGCACATGACTGGTCGTTGTACGGGCTTCAGTGAGTGCCGATCAAGGGGAGTTTTCAGCGTTGAACGCTGGCCAGCTTCATTATTTCTGAATGGTGGCAAAAAATAGAGCGACTGCGGCGTGTTTTGGAACGACTCCATTTTTCTATCATGTGGTTAAAAAGAGTCATGATTGTTCGACGTTACTTCGCAAATATATGGTGCCACTTTAAATTTCTCTTTCATGCGTTATTGTGAACTAACTGTTGATGCTCTATCCAATGCTTTTGCAGCAGTAATCGCGTACTCCTGTTATTCAAGTTGATTAGTCAGGCAATGTTTCCCCATCGGCTGTGTCACGCTGCAAATAACATTTTCTTGCCTGCACGGCCCGATGACAGGACTCTTTCCTTCATTCGACATTGCAGTTCATAATAGAGCGTAGTAGATATGTGTTTTGGAACGACTCCATTTTTCTATCACGTGGTTCAAAAGAGTCATGATTGTTCGACGTTACTTCGCAAATATATGGTTCCACGTCGAATTCCTCTTTCATGCGTTATTATGAAGTAACTGTTGATGGTCTATCCAATGCTTTTGCAGCAGGAATCACGTACTACTGTTATTCAAGTTGATTAATCAGGTAATGTTTCCCGATCGTGTGTGTCACCCTACAATTAACATTTTCTTGCCTGTATGGCCCGATGACAGGACTCTTTCCTTCATTCGACATTGCAGTTCATAATAGAGCGTAGTAGATATGTGTTTTGGAACGACTCCATTTTTTATCATGTGGTTAAAAAGAGCCATGATTGTTCGGCGTTACTTCGCAAATATATGGGGCCACTTCGAATTCCTCTTTCATGCGTTTTTATGAACTAACTGTTGATGCTCTATCCAATGCTTTTGCAGCAGGAGTCACGTACTCCTGTTATTCAAGTTGATTAATCAGGTAGTGTTTCCCGATCGTGTGAGTCACGCTGCAAATAACATTTTCTTGCCTGCACGGCCCGATGACAGGACTCTTTCCTTCATTCGACATTGCAGTTCATAATAGAGCGTAGTAGATATGTGTTTTGGAACGACTCCATTTTTTATCATGTGGTTAAAAAGAGCCATGATTGTTCGGCGTTACTTCGCAAATATATGGGGCCACTTCGAATTCCTCTTTCATGCGTTTTTATGAACTAACTGTTGATGCTCTATCCAATGCTTTTGCAGCAGGAGTCACGTACTCCTGTTATTCAAGTTGATTAATCAGGTAGTGTTTCCCGATCGTGTGAGTCACGCTGCAAATAACATTTTCTTGCCTGCACGGCCCGATGACAGGACTCTTTCCTTCATTCGACATTGCAGTTCGTAGTAGAGCGTAAGATCTGTGTTTTGGAACGACTGCATTTTTCTATCATGTGGTTAAAAAGAGTCATGATTGTTCGACGTTACTTCGCAAATATACGGTGCCACATTGAATTCCTCTTTTATGTGTTATTATGAACTAACTGTTGATGCTTTATCTAATGCTTTTGCAGCAGGAGTCACGAACTCCTGTTATTCAAGTTGATTAATCAGGCAATGTGTCCCGATCGTGTGTGTCACGCTGCAATTAACATTTTCTTGTCTGCACGGCCCGATGACAGGACTCTTTCCTTCATTCGACATTACAGTTCATAATAGAGCGTCGTAGATATGTGTTTTGGAACGACTCCATTTTTCTATCATGCGATTAAAAAGAGTCATGATTGTTCGACGTTACTTCGCAAATATATGGGGCCACTTCCAATTCCTCTTTCATGCGTTATTGTGAACTAACTGTTGATGCTCTATCCAATGCGTTTGCAGCAGGAGTCACGTACTCCTGTTATTTAAGTTGATTAATCAGCTAACGTTTCCCGATCGTGTGTGTCACGCTGCAATTAACATTTTCTTGCCTGCACGGCCCGATGACAGGACTCTTTCCTTCATTCGACATTGCAGTTCGTAGTAGAGCGTAGTAGATCTGCCCTGATCGCGTGTTTTGCAGTCAAAAATAAAGAGGTAAACAAACGAACGGAAATAGCGGACTCGGTCGTTCCCACTGTCCATTATTGTCGGACCATAATTATTCATTTCGTCGTCGCTTCCAAGGCCAGGCTATCGTACGAAAATAAAACTGACCAGCATGGCGTGTATCGCGCCCGTGCGAGTAAAATCAAATAGCCGGGACATTCGTTTTTCCGCTTTTCGCATGTTGTACGACGCATCAGCTAAACAACAGGTGACACCGACGGCTTCCGCAAGATCAGATCATCAGATATGGATGATGGATGCAATGGATGTTTACGCGTTTCGCACGTATTTTCAGTCATGTCTCATGATTTCTCGCCAGCATAGCTATTAATTTCTTACAAACATAGATGCAAGGTAATGGTAAATGTTCTTAACATTTTCATCTAGATTTCATTATTTACAGAAAACTGCTGTCATTTAGCAATCTTAAACCCAACAGGAAATTATTATTTTTAATCTCATACCAATTTCTTATTCACAGTGGAGTTATGTTCCTGCACCAATTCGATAAAATCTTATTAACTGTCCTCATGCATTATCATTTGAATTGAAACGGAGTTTATTTGAAAGCCCATCAAAATATTAGCTTCTCTTTAACAGACGCTCTTTATATCCGCATACAATCAACGCGAAACGTTCTCTCGCATTGCAAGGATCTCCCGACCCGATATTCAACCCGAACCTTCCACTCGACATTAAATCAATGACGTTCCAAGGCGACCGACTGAAATGCGCGCAATCGTAAACGGAGCGTGTAATCGTCGTGTCGCTTGAGGAAGGCTATTCAACGAATCTCGAAGGAACTATTCGGATTGGGTCGCGTTAGAAGGACATTAGACAAGGCCGTTGGTCGCTGCAGACCCACGTCCGACTGGCCAGTGCCAGCAGGTCGTTAGCAAACTCCCATTGCTGCTGGGCGCAATTTTCAATGACAAAACAAAGTTCGTCGAGCGCCAGCACCGAAATGAACGGGAGTTACGAAAATTGCAACAGGGCATTTTGGGCGTGTTACCTTCGAACCGCTGAAGCTCTGCATGCTATATGTCGTGGGTTTTGTTTGGAAACGTCTCGAGTGAAGTGTCGAGCGTAGAATGACGACACAACGGCTTCGTTTATGTCAGGAGACCCAAGTGTGCACCATGAGTGACGTTATGTGCGACCCTTCGTTTGTTAGTACTTAGGTCGCGTTCTAAGAACAGCTAATTACGCCGCGGCGAACGTGCGGTTACATAATCTCGGTCGGTAGTTCAAATAGTTAACACTTTGACTGCCGTCATGGTCAGCGGTGAGCGGCGCAAAAAATTTTACTGAAAACCCAAAATATTTGCAATGGATAGCAATAATTATTTTATAAATGGAGGTATTGTTAGAATAGTGATGCGATCCTTTGGTTTTCAATACCTGCATATTATTTACATTTTGCATAATTCAGTCAAACGCTGTAGTATTTTATAGCATTGCCGTTCTAATACAGCAAAATACGCACGGCAGTCAACGTGTTAATCGTTTGAGTCACATACAGCGTGATCGCGCTGTTCAAATTTCATGTCGAAAAGTCCCACTAGTTTTATCGCAATGCGCTATTGACGACACCCGACCAATTTTACTGATAATTATTCTTCGCATTGTTACTGTTTTGGTGTGAACCGTGTGAGCAAATATTTTGTCTCTAATTTCCATTACTTCAAATTATACTTATTTGATAAACACAACCGCTGTCGCCCCGTTTGATGTTTTCCCACATAAATTGAAGCAAGCGCTATCGCGCCGCTTGGTATTTCTCGACAAGATTTTCTGGATAACCTCTGGGATCCAAACAGTTAACACGTTGACTGCCACGGTGGTCGCCGGTGACCAGCACGAAAGATTTTACTAAGAATGCAAAAAATTCGCGATAAAGCCTATTTGCAATCTTGTAAAAGCAATTGATATTGGAACCGTGCTGCAATACTTTGGCGTCTAGCAACTCTGCGTTACCTTTATTTTCCACTCCTGAAAATTTTTATTTGGTAGTTAACACATTGATTGCCATGGTAGTCACTGGTGACCGGCACAAAAGATTTGACTATAAATGCAAAAAATTTGCAATGTATTCTATTTGCAATCTTGTAAAACCAATTGATATTGAAACGGTGCGTCAATACTTGGCTTGTAACAATTCTGCCTTGCCTTTATCTTGCACTCCTGAGAATTTTTATTTGGTAGTTAACACATTGACTGCTACGGTAGTCACAATTGACCGGTGCAAAAGATTTGACTAAAAATGCAAAAAATGTGCAATATAGCCTATTTGCAACCTTGTACAAGTAATTGACCTTTGAATGCTGCTTCAATACCTTGGCTTCTAACAACTCTGCGTTACCTTCATTTTGCACGATTTAATCAACCTCTGCAGCATTTCATCGCATCGCGATTCTAACATAGCAAAATACACTTGGCAGTCAACGTGTTAAACACAAAGCACAGCGATCGAACGGCATCGCAGTCTATCTCTGTTCATCCAAATTTCCGGGGTCCCTCCCGCCGCGCATCCCACAATACACCGATAACGGCCTTGCGACGTTAGCGTCGCGTTAACCCAGGTTCCACAAACGAAGTTGACCCACATCCCGCTTATCTTCGTCATGGAGCGAGGTCGCTCTCCGATATACTGCGATGTTCCCAATGCCGAAACGCGGCGCCAAGGCCCCATATGACGTCAAAAGGGGAAACGTTTCGCTGGGCGAAGGCGGAAGTGTGTCGTCGCGGACGAAATACGTAACCGGCAGGCTGGCAGGCCGACTGGAAGGTCGTCTTTCGAGCATCCAAGGTCTAACAGCGATCTTACGCGTTAGATCGACGTTAGAGGAGGTCGTTGGCTTGAACTTGAGACGAATTTACGACCTGTGGAGGCCACGAAAGCGCTCGAAGGCCGTCTAACGATTCCAGCGTGTCGCCTCAGGGACGGCGTATCGGTTTCTAACAGCGAAATTCATTAACGCGCTGACTCGAAGGCAAAATGGCGACCTCGGCCTGGAAGAGCCAAGGTTCATGGGACGTGTTTTCACATACCGCCCGCTGCTATTATCGCCTAACCTAAATTCCGAGGGAACTTCGGAAGGCCGTCATTGCCACTAAAGATCTGGTCTTGACGTGCTTCGGCGACTCAGGCGTTTAGCACGGGTCGATCGCGCGTACGTGCAGCCGGATGCACAATTTTGTAGAAACTGTTCTAAGGTAATGTTTTCGTGGAGCTCTTTCGCTGCACATAATGTGTTTTAGCGATGCGTCAGATGCTTCTGTACCAGAATAGTGTGTTATGCAGACCCTCTCGTATCGTATGTATTTTTTTTCGATGTTAGTGTGTATAGCTATATACATCAGCGTATATATAGGCGAAAGACTACTGCGGTTGTTGGGAGATAAATTGCAAATTCTCGTGTGAAATTTCGGTCAATGCGAGTTATGTGTGGATTGTTTCCGGAAGTGATAAAAAAGCGTACGCAACACAGTAGCTAGAAGTTGCGTATGCGTGTTTTGTGTAAAAAATGTCTTTTACATACGTGGGCAGAAATTACTGACATAGCTTACAGATTAGAATATACACGTTTTTTATTTGCCGCCAGTTTCCGGTACAGCGCGTTCTCCCGCATTGCACCGTTAGTTATAATTACGTCGGCATATAATGTAAGAGCCCATCTTCGAATAGCGCGATCATGGGATTCCGGGCGTCGGTTTTGTCCCGAGTTTCTCGAGGCGCCCAGATAATCCCATAAGTCCCCGTTTCTTCTGCTTCTCGTTCGCGGGAAAGAATCCGATTTAGCGAAGTTCGCGAGCGACGGAGAACAACGGGGCGAATTTATTTATCCCCCGAAGGAACGCTGATATAGGTAATCTCCGCTGACGGAATCGGTCGAACCATTAACCGTAATAGATTTCTATCGATTTTGCGCGGCGAGAGAGGCGTGCGTTTCTCAATCAACCGAGGCCCCGTTTAATTGCCCTCATGCATCACCGGGACCAACAGCCGTTCGTTTATTCCCCGTCTTACGGCTTACAACCATTTTGCAACTGGTTTATCGCGCCCGAGTAATTCGTCGTGAATGATTGCGGGACTGCCATTATAAGTAACCGTTGGCGAAGTTCGATGTTGCGCGTGAAGAAGTAAATTGCCGGGGGGAAATAGAGTATTTGTCAAATTGACTAGCGGATAAGCGATGCACTCAATACGCGTTCGCACTAGGTAACGAATTTGGCTGCCGCACGGCAGCAAAGTGAAAATAACATAATTGCTTAACTTTGCCGGGCTCGGAGTTAGTTACTCTAACCTGTTGGACTCGCGCTGTAAGTTTGGTCAACGCCCTTTAGTACGGTTATCTTCATTTGCCTGTTTCTTTGTCCGGTTTCAATTAAATCGCGCACACCTTCCGTAGCCGGGTTCATTCTTTGGGAGAAAGTGTTAAGTGCAGTGGGTCTGTAGGTGTTTTTTTTCCTCTTTTCTTTCGTCTTCCCTTACTTTTTAGTATGGAGTAAATTTACCGGCTATCCGCTTTAACAACTTTTCAGCTCTATTCAGCAAGGGAAAATTCTGTTTTTCTTCTGGGTTTTCTCTCGTGTATTACGTATTTCAGAGAAACATAAATTTTCCGCTGACGAGGTACATGCGTTCGAAACTTCCGGCACTATTTACACAATTGTATTTACCATTTAACATTTCTGACCGAGCCGTCGCTACGTTTTCATACTATAATCGTTTTACGTAAATAATCGTATAATCGTTCAAAACAGCACAAATGTACGCGCCTGCAATTGTAATACGCTCGTACAAATACTTGCCCTACTTTACATATTTTATCGTCAACCAAACTAAATTATACACACAGTATACGTTTCGGCATCATACAACACACTTTTCATTGGATAAATAATTGCCCTTCTCAATTCACACAGTTTTCTCTCTTCAACACGGAACCTCGTGCCTCCAATGCGTACTTTGAGTATATAAGTTATAAGACGGTCAACAATCAAATATGTGAAACAAGCAAACGCCAATGATCTGCACCAAAGTAGTAACCAAATTTGAGCAAATTTGAGTCAAATGTGTGTAGTCTCTATATGACTAAGAGAAGAATTATTTAATGTATTAATGAATAAGGATAAATTAATTGATGAGAGTAAGTGTCCCTGTAATTTGCGTCATACTTCTTCTCGCGCGTTTGTTTATTCTAGAATGTTCTCATTGCCACATGTGGAATTAACATGTTGACTGACATGGTGGTCACTGGTGACCAGCGCAAAAGATTTTACTATAAGTGCGAAAAAATTCGCTATGAAGCCTATTTGCAAACTTGTAAAAGCAATTGATATTGGAATGGTGCTTCAATACTTTGGCTTCTAATAACTCGGCGTTACCTTCATTTTGTACGTTTTAATTATACTTTCCAGTATTTCATCGTATTACATTTCAAATGTACTACACCGTATTCTTTAACATATTGACTGCCATCGTGGCCACCGGTGAACGGTGCAAAAGATGTTATCAAAAATGCAAAAAATTCGAGATAAAGGCTATTTGCAATCTTGCAAAAGCATTTGATATTGGAACAGTGCTTCAGTACTTTGGCTTCTAATAGCTCTGCGTTACCTTTATTTTGCGCGATTTAATTATACTCTGCACTATTTCATCGCATCGCGGTTCTAACATAGCAAAATATGCGGTGACCGACGCAGATTTTACTAGAAATGCAAAAAATTCGCAATGAAGCCTATTTGCGATGTTGTAAAAGCAATTGATATTGGACCGGTGCTTCAATACTTTGGCTTCTAACAACTCGGCGTTACCTACATTTTGCACCATTTAATTATACTCTGCATTATTTCATCGCATCGCGGTTCTAACATAGCAAAATATGCGGTGACCGACGCAGAAGATTTTACTAGAAATGCAAAAAATTCGCAATGAACCCTATTTGCAATCTTGTAAAAGCAAGTGATATTGTAGTGGCGCTTCAATACTTTGGCTTCCAACAACTCTGCGTTACCATTTTGCACGATTAAATTATACTCTGCAATGATTTCATCGCATCGCAATTCTAACATAGCAAAATACGCGATGACCGGTGCATTTTACTAGAAATGCAAAAAATTCGCAATGAACCCTATTTGCAATCTTGTAAAAGCAATTGATATTGGACCGGTGCTTCAATACTTTGGCTTCTAACAACTCGGCGTTACCTACATTTTGCACCATTTAATTATACTCTGCATTATTTTATCGCATCGCGGTTCTAATGTAGCAAAATACGCTTGGCAGTCAACGTGTTAACCAAATTTGCGCAAAAAAAAATGTGAGCTTCAAAATGATAATATGGCCGTTCCGCCGAAATGTTATGCTACATCCGTTCCATTTGTGCGGTCTCGTTCTTCTGTGGCCCCCGTCAAATCGCGACGACTTTCGCAAGGCCTCGTTAATAGAACCGGCCGTCCAGGCTAGAGAGAGACTTAGTTCGCCGTTGCCGCGCCATAAACCAGTACTCCGTTATATACCGTTAGTAAGCAGCGCCGGTAGTGCGGCCAGGTAGTATTATGCCCACGTCTCGTATAATGCCCGAAAGCAATCTGCAGGCGAGAGGTCACCGGGACAAAGACCAAAGATGGCGAGTCGCGATACTCTGCTCGCAGCCGTGCTTTTGCCCGTTGCCGTTGTTGCGGACATTACGTGTCGCTTTTTCGTACCGCGACTCAACAGCCGGGCGATTACGAGATACTGCCGCTCAAAACACTAAACGCTTTTGCATCTTCAACGCCGGGTTCGTCCTATATTCCCGCTCGACGATTTCCATGAAACGGAACCGTTCGTTGACTTTCGCGAACTCTCGCTGTTCGCGCTCGCTATTGTGGATGGGAGCTATTTCGAAGAGATTAATTCCGGAACGTCTTAAATTACGGTAGACACGCACGTGGGCACAGTAACAGGGAGATAGAAGTGTCCGGATAAAACTATGTCTGCCGCGAAACTTCGCTTATTTCGGGAGAGGTCAAGAATTTTGAGATGGGCTGCATTTTATATGGGGCGAGGAGACGGTTTATGGGAATAATGCGATGTGCAGTTGGCGGGACGATGGGCTGTTAGGATATTCAGTTAACGAGTATTCGGATACGAGGTATTTAATTGTACGCTTTGTACCTTTGTGTCACGCGCAAAAATAATTTCTGTGAATTATGCTATTTTATTCCGAGTAATAATAGTGTTGCAAAATTATATTGGGGTAACTGGTCAATTGGCACGCTTAAAAAAGTGGTGTACAAATTGAAATTAGTATAGACAGTTCAATCCGCTTGACAAGGGCGTAAATAAAGTGCCGAAAAATCAGGATCTGTCTTTTTAATGAATTATTTCATTATAATACGTACTACGCATACTAATTATTTAATTATAATAAGTATATACATACAAATTATTTAATTATATTAATTATTTCATTATAATACATATACACATACTAATTATTTAATTATATTAATTATTTAATTATAATACGTATACACATACCAATTATTTAATTATATTAATTATTTAATTTTAATACGTATACACGTACTAATTACGATCACGCCAAAATAATTTTGCAATACTGTTAATCGAACATATTTTTCGTTTAATTCTAAAACAACTGATGATAATTCTACGGTGCGCATTTGAATGCTTTACGACGACGTCTCTAGTACTACGACTTCCTTTCGTCGGTCTGCAAGAAAACGTGCGAGAACGACGCTCTCTTCCGGTACTCGTAACAAATTCGGCCAACCGTTCAGCTCGAGCTATATCGCGCCTCCTCATTGTCCGGTGATTTATGCTAACGGGAGCAATTAATCTCCCAGAGCAAATTAATAGTGAGCCTGGGGATACGTTAGCCGCTCTTGCCTCTTTCATCGCTCGTGTTTTGTTCTACCAACGAATGAATACGAAGCACCGTAAGGACTTTAACATCGCCGTGTGTAAATCCTACTGGGATCGAGTGTTCACTTCTTTTTTTATTACGCTAATCCAATGGCAAATGGGAGGATACGGTTTCTTGTTTCCGTCTTTCCCTGCTGGATTCGGACACTTTTATGTTCGTTTTATTATCCAGTTACGTTCGTTGACTCTCGAGTGTAAAGGTTTGTACAGATGATATTGTTGCCGGGTATAAGTACGGGTTTTTGTACGATTCTGAAATTATGCGCATTATTGTAATACCCACGCCATGGAGTTCAGTGGCATTTCGGAAATGAATGTGTGTCCTAATCAAAGGATTAATGTTTTTGAACTGATTTTTAGAATGAAAAATTGTTTGGCGGTAACGAAAGAGAAGGGTTTTAAGCAATATAATTCTAAGAGATTCATTGATCGTGCACGTCAATTAAAATTGCTGCACCACTAATTACGACGACCGCAACAAGATAATGTATTCCATGTCACGGATATGTTAAATATTGTAAAATTTCGCATATTGTGTCCATTTTACTTTGTATATACATTTTATTTCTTTCTCATGTAATACCTGCGATGAACACATATTGTTTACTCCTTAACCTCATTACCATTTTCTGCAAAGATGTTGCGAGGCAAATACATCAGTCGTTGATATTTACTAATTGCATAAGTCCATATAATTACAAAAAAAATGTCACCTGCAACATTTTTCAACTAAGAGCCATATGTGCTGTTTTGGCCGACTTTTGATGATGTAATAAAATTAATTTGGCACAAATCCAAAATTGCAAGGCGTCAAAAACAGTGACAAAACGACGGTGGAAAACGTTAATCTAAGAAACTCGCTCGGCGGCGCCCGTTGTTGCGTCGTAATGGGTTTCTAAATTAAAATTTCAAACGCCACCCATGCACTGCTCGCTCATTTCCAAGCGATGCGCGGCTTTAATTAAACGCGCCCAGCTGCATGGCCGATTTTAATGCAGCGGCGGGGCTTGTTCAAACGTTCACCGCGACCATCGATCGCCGAATTTAGATTGGCGGTCGACACGGTTCGGAAATAAAAGTCCGGAAAATCATCGATCGAACCACCGCGCGTTAGAAGAAAAATCGCTTCATCCTCCGCCCACCCGACGCTACAGATAACATGAAAAAAACGGTGAACCCGCATAACAGGAAATATATGTAACGCCGGTTGAAAGTCGTTGAAATAATACATGAAGCACTTTAGTACATTTCGGCTCTGTTCACTTTTCCACGAGTCGAGAAATAATCTGCCGTGAGTTATGAAATTATGATTTCGGGTCTGAGTGGCGGAAAGAATCGGAAAACAGTGACAGTATGTCATTAAAATCGTAAACTAAAAGAAATCACTGCTACGACGAAACGCAAAAATGTGCGATTTTACTCTTCTCGGATATCTTAACACATTATGGACCGGCAATTTTTGGCAAAAGGTGTCTCAAGTCACCGGCTATTATTTCGTAATTGAACATGGAAGTGAAACGATGTAAATAACCTTCAATAAAGTTTGTTCGTGCATAACGAATTCAAACTGAACTTTAAACATAAATTTTATGTAATTTTCAACATTTTCTCGTATTATTAACTGTACAGCAGTCATTTACACGTAAATGTAGACAAGAGGTATTGCACATTTATCTTGTTTCGTTGCGCTTTCCTTTTAAAGAGCTAGATTATGCCTTTGTTGTTTCATTTTTAATACTCATTTTCCAAATGACTACAACTTATTTAAAACTCACTCGGGCAATTATATAAAGCATTCACGTATAATTGATTAAAAAATGCTTCACCGTCACGTTCCCTCGTTCTTGACACTTTCTAATACTAGAATTGTAATAAAAGCACATTTATCTTGTTTCGCTGCGCTTTCCTTTTAAAGAGCTCGATTATGCCTTTGTTATTTCATTTTCAATCATCATTTTTCAAATGACTACAACTTATTCAAAAATTACTAGGGCAACTATATAAAGCATTCACATATAATTTATTGAAAAATGCTTCAAAAGTATACTTTTTTATAATAAAGCAGATGCAATTGAACACAATGAACAAAATTTTGCTATATTCTATATTGCCCTACGTTTCAAAAATTAAAATAGCCGACGCAAGTGCAAACACGAGTTAACTCGTAACCGGTCAACAATGTGTTAAAATGAACCATTTTTCGTGTATTCGAACAAATCGCTGTCAAGCAATATTAGGATTGTCATCAATTGCACGTAGCATATTGTTAATATATTTATAATATAATAATATTATATATAATACTTGATATAATACATTTATAAATAAATTATATAATATTATATATAATACAATCAATTATATATTGTTAATATATTATATAATTGTTGTGCATATTTGTTAATTTTATTACGAGTGAATGAAGTCGAAGACGTTTTCAGGGTCGAGAGTGTGCGTAATGTACACTCTCCGATAATTTTCGATTCGTTAGCGTCGTGTCAATTCAATCGAAGAAGAGACTTGATGTTCGGTGGCGCGATCGAAACCATCACTGCCCGGATAACCCGTCATTACGAGTCCATACCGGCTTACGACACAACGACCAGGCGGGACAAGTCGAGTGGAGTCGAAGTCGACCACTTTTTCCTGCCGATTGAAACGGCTTCGCGACCGTTCGATCGGACGATCGTGTGCATACGACTTCGCAGTAATTTGCCTCGGCCGTGTGGCTCGTTCGATATGCAAACAGCATTAAGGTAACTGCCGTCGAATGAAAGATAATTGCACGGCGCTGGCGACGGATTATCCAATTGCCACGCAACTTCGCTTGGAAGCTGGAAAACTGTGTAACGCTTCGATCCGATGATTGCCCGAAATCTGATAAAGTGTTTACTCGAAGGTTGCGGATTGTAATCGGTGTCAAGTGCAATACCCCCCGAAAAAAGATTTTTTATTTCCGTGCCAAACGTTTCGTTAACACTTTGACTGCTGTGACAATCACCGCTGATCGGCGCAAGAGATTTTACTGAAGATCCAAAATATTCGCAATGGGTAGGAATAATTATTTTATAAATGTAGGTATTGTTAGAATAGTCATGCGATCTTTTGGTCTCTTATATCTGCGCATTATTTACATTTTGCATAATTCAGTCAAACGCCGTAGTATTTCATAGCATCGCCGTTCTAATACAGAAAAATATGCACGGCAGTCAACGGTTTTAAAGTCTTATACGCCGATGTTTCAATTGTCGGTTGTTGAATCTTACTTCGTAAGTCGTTTCCTAAGATCCAAAATATTCACAATGGGTAGCAATCATTATTTTATAAATGCAGTTATTGTCAGAATAGTCATGCGATCCTTTGGTCTCCAATACCTACACATTATTTTTCCATTTTGCATAATTCAGTCCAACGCTGTAGTATTTCATAGCATCGCCGTTCTAATACGGCAAAATACTACAGGATATGATTGAACTGTGCAAAATGAAAATAATACGAAAGTATCGGGGACTATAGAATTGAATCACTATTTAATATTAACACTTTGACTGCCGTAATGGTCAAAGCTGACCGGCGCAAGAGGTTTTACTGAAGATTCAAAATATTCGCAATGGGTAGCAATCATTTTTTTAAAAATGTAAGTATTGTTAGAATAAGTGATGCAATCCTTTGGTATCCAATACCTTCACATTATTTTACATTTTGCATAATTGAGTCAAATGCTGTAGTATTTCATAGCATCGCAGTTCTAATACGGTAAAATACTACAGAATATGAGTGATTTGTGCAAAATGAAAATAATGCGAAGGTATCGGGGACCAAAAAATTTACTCACTATTTAATATTAATACTTTAACTGTCGTGATGGTACCGGTGCCCACCGCCAAAGATTTTACTGAAGATCCAAAACATTCACAATAGGTAGCAATAATTGTTTTATAAATGCAGTTAGTGTTAGAATAGTCATGCGATCTTTTGGTCTCCAATACCTGCGCATTATTTACATTTTGCATAATTTAGTCAAATGCTGTAGTATTTCATAGCATCGCCGTTCTAATGCAGCAAAATACTACAGAATATGATCGAATTGTGCAAAATGAAAATAATGTGAAGGTATCGGGGACCAAACAATTTACTCACTATTTAATATTAATACTTTAACTGTCATGATGGTACCGGTGCCCACCGCCAAAGATTTTACTGAAGATCCAAAACATTCACAATAGGTAGCAATAATTATTTTATAAATGCAGTTGGTGTTAGAATAATCATGCGATCCTTTTGTCTCCAATACCTGCGCATTATTTACATTTTGCATAATTCAGTCAAACGCCGTAGTATTTCATAGTATCGCCGTTCTAATGCAGCAAAATACTCCAGAATATGATTGAATTGTGCAAAATGAAAATAATACGAAGGTATCGGCGACCAAAGAATTGAATCACTATTTAATATTAATACTTTAACTGTCGTGATGGTACCGGTGCCCACCGCCAAAGATTTTACTGAAGATCCAAAACATTCACAATAGGTAGCAATAATTATTTTATAAATGCAGTTAGTGTTAGAATAGTCATGCGATCCTTTGGTCTCCAATACCTGCGCATTATTTACATTTTGCATAATTCAGTCAAACGCCGTAGTATTTCATAACATCGCCGTTCTAATACGGCAAAATACTACAGAATATGAGTGATTTGTGCAAAATGAAAATAATGTGAAGGTATCGGGGACCAAACAATTTACTCACTATTTAATATTAATACTTTGACTGTCGCGATGGTACCGGTGCCCACCGCTAAAGATTTTACTGAAGATCCAAAACATTCACAATAGGTAGCAATAATTATTTTATAAATGCAGTTGGTGTTAGAATAATCATGCGATCCTTTGGTCTCCAATACCTGCGCATTATTTACATTTTGCATAATTCAGTCAAACGCCGTAGTATTTCATAGCATCGCCGTTCTAATACAGAAAAATACGGCAGTCAACGTGTTAAAGTCTTATACGCCGATGTTTCATTCGCCGGTTGTTGAATCTTATTTCGTATTTACCGTCGCGATTTTCGCTCCCGGAATAATTCGTCAGGGAGTTCTCTATGAAAACTGAAGACCCATTTATGGCGTCAAAGGGTAATTGCAAAGTAGCCTCGAACTGTACACAATACCGACGTCGAAAGTGGCCCCCAGCATTGAGGCAATTTCCCTCGGCCGTCCAACCGAAACGCACCAAAATGCACTCGCGGACGAACGAGGCAATACCGCGACGGCTTTAAGGACTGTTAAAGTAGAGACAAACGCGCTGAAAGCCCTCGGCGCGACATGCGCCAACTCAGAAGTCCAACTGTAATTTTCTCGCGAGGCTTTTCCCGGTCGCCGTAAACTATTTAGCCGCGCAGTTCGAAATTGTCGACGAGCATTCTCCGTTCGGCAAAGAGAGTACACTCGTTCTCAGACTCCGGCCACGTTGGTCTTTCAGTCTGATACAAGGTATATCTCGCATGAGTAGAATAAGGAGCATCGCGACATCAGGGAAGACGTGGTCGTCAAAACGAAATAAATCGGTGGTATCGTCAGAGTTGCCGGTGCGGAAACTGCTGCAGATACTTTGGAGAGAAATATTCGAAAATTAACCCATTCGCTGTGAAGCCTAAATTATATGAAGTCATTTCAATCGTCATTTATATTTTGTGTGTTATTGTTTAAGCAAGTTCTGTTATTTATTGGTAAGGGCGCATACATTATCATATATAATCATTTACAGGCATAAAATCAAAGATGAGTGTACTCGTCCTTGGCAGCGAAAGGGTTAATGTATTCCGCGTTGATTTATTTATTGAGCTATATTTACCGTACTGTATTTTGCGTTGCTTTATAGGCTGATATTTAGTTAGGAGAGGAGCAGTTTCGTCCCAAATCCCACTGTTTACTTTCCTCAAGTATCACTTGAGACGCTTGAACGTATCATTGTACGCGTGCTTGGTCTTCTAGGAACCAAGGGCCAATCATTTCACCACCGTACCTCTATATCAATATTTCTGTTACCTTGTCTAACTCTCATCGTACTAGAGCCTCAGACAACTGCTACGCTAATTTCAGTCATGAACCATCCATAATTTACCAGTCAAACATATCATCTCCCGCCAATTATCAGATTCATCTGCAAATTTATCTGCATACTGGAAAAACTCATTCAATCATCAGTCGCAACTATGTAATTCAGTCACCAACAATCAATTTTATAATTCTAATTTACAATTTACATGGACAAAATTAAGCACCTTAATTGAAATTTACTGGTGCAGCAAATGTTTAATTAAAATTCTGCTACGTGACAAAGCCGTTGATTATATTACGACAATATGCAGATGTTAAAGAATCCCTCGCAACTATCTATTAACACGTTGACTGCCAAGCATATTTTGATATATTAGAACCGCGATGCGATGGAATACTACAGAATATAATTAAATAGTGCAAAATGAAGCACCGTTCCAATATCAATTGCTTTTACAAGATTGCAAATAGTCTTCATTGCGAATTTTTTGCATTTCTAGTAAAATTTTTGCACCGGTCACCGTGTATTTTGTTATGTTAGAATCGCGATGCGATTAAATACTACAGAGTCTAATTAAATCGTGCAAAATGAAAGTATTGAAAGTATTGAAAGCAAAATGAAAATATTGGAAGCAAAATAAAAGTATTGAAAGTATTGAAAGCAAAATGAAAATATTGAAAGTATTGAAAGCAAAATGAAAGTATTGAAAGTTCCAATATCAATTGAAGAGCAAATAACTGCGAATGCATTTCTATTCAAATACTGGTCACCGACCGTGGCAGTCATGTGTTAAAGAATATGGTATGGTATATTTGGAAATGTAATGCGATGAAATACTGCAGAGTATAATTAAATCGTGCAAAATCAAGATAACGCAGAGTTATTAGAAGCCAAAGTATTGAAGTATTGTTTCAGCATCCATTGCTTTTACAAGATTGCAAATAGGCTTCATTGCGAATTTTTTGCATTTCTAGTAAAATTTTTGCACCGGTCACCGTGTATTTTGTTATGTTAAAACCGCGATGCGATTAAATACTACAGAGTCTAATTAAATCGTGCAAAATGAAAGTATTGAAAGTATTGAAAGCAAAATGAAAATATTGGAAGCAAAATAAAAGTATTGAAAGTATTAAAAGCAAAATGAAAATATTAAAAGTATTGAAAGCAAAATGAAAGTATTGAAGCACTGTTCCAATATCAATTGCTTTTACAAGATTGCAAATAGGCTTCACTGCGAATTTTTTGCATTTCTATTCAAATCTTTTGCACTGGTCACCGATGACTACCGTGGCAGTCATGTGTTAAAGAATATGGTATGGTATATTTGAAAATGTAATGCGATGAAATACTGCAGAGTATAATTAAATCGTGCAAAATCAAGATAACGCAGAGTTATTAGAAGCCAAAGTATTGAAGTATTGTTTCAGCATCCATTGCTTTTACAAGATTGCAAATAGGCTTCATTGCGAATTCTTTGCATTTTTAGTCACATCTTTTCCACTGGCCACCGATGACCACCGTGGCAGTCAATGTGTTAACCACCAAAAAAATTCTCAGGAGTGCTTCTCCGTCAAAAAGCAGGGCAACACTTTCTGTCCGCCCACTCTTTGTCCTTTGTCCTCGCAACAGCTTCCCCTTCCGCTTGACCGTGTTGCTTGAGTTCAGTCTCCAGGATCATCGGCTTGTCAGTTGATGATCGCCGACGTTGCCGCGCGAATGCTTCTAATTATGCGCCGCAACGTCCTTCGGCCAACTTGACCGTGCGAACGACCCGATGCTGCTGGACAATGGCCAGGGCGTGTATACACGCTCGTCGGGCTGAATCGAGTCATTGTGCACGATCGGGAGCGTGCGTCTGCGTTTGATCCGGAATTGAGCCGGCTTCGATGTGCGCAACCGTGGGCTTCTTGACGGTGGCCAGTTTAGAGTGGCCGCATATAGGTCAGGGTTGTTGCGCACTGCTCCGGCGACGGAATGTAGGAAACCCAGGCGACCGGACGTTCGAGATACTGCTAAGCGAAAACCACTTTGCAAGGAAAATTACTTTGGATTCATTCGCGCTGTTGTCGCGTCTTGATGCTTTAATTTAGCTCGCTGAATATGCACGCTGCGCTCAGTAGCGGAGTCGCTAATGAGCGCAAGTGGGAGAGGCGTGGGTGATAGGGGACGAGAGAGAAGGCTGTAAATGGTCTAATTGGTCGAGAGGTGAGTTGCATCGGAGAAGCCGTGTTTGCCGACTCTTGTTATGCCTACTGGAGTGCCTGTTTTATTGGACATTCTTTGTCCCGTTTGAGGCGGCACGGGAAATTGCACGGTTAGTAATGGTTCGTGCTGTTACAGGATACTGCGCGGCTGGCTGGTGGGTGAAGTTTGCGGAATAATTAGGGCGTGTAGTACGGCACGGTGCGACGTTATATCTAGTATGGGCAGTACTGTGTTATTAGATCGTTCGTATTATTAAGTACTGTTTAGCTAGGTTAGTTTTGAAGCTGCGTGGAATATTGCATCGCTAATAAGCCGCTCGTGCTGTTAGTGGACACGGGGTACTCAACTTTCGGGGCAGAATTATGCAACGCTCCGAACCGTAGAGTACGGGCTGATATGAACGGATACTTAGTGTGGGCAGTATTATGCATAAGATATTTGTATACAGAAAAGATTACGCGCATATTTTGTTATTGCAATGGCGTGATAAGGTGATGTATTTCGTACACAGAATTCTGATAACGGAAACATCGTGCGGCGGGGCACGTGACTGTTCTGATTATCGATCGGACATGAGAGACGTGCATGGTTAACCACGTGATCAAGTTTCGGCCGATCATCAAGGCCCCGATAATCGCCCTGACAGTGACCTTCGATTTGTTAAAACATCTCGAAAGGAATAGCTGAGCTTCGACGATTGACAGGAAGCAATCTCTAAGTGAATGAAATCATTATGCTCGAATGGGCGACCCTGGCATTTCACGTACGGACGAAAACGTTTTTGAAACGACGACGAGTTACTTTCTGTTTGCATCTGTATGTGCACACATATTACCGTAGGCAAGAGATATTAACCATTTGCGGATGAGAACTCTTTTAACTGCACATTCCTGCGGGCTCGAGATACCTTCTGTATGAACCGAGGTTATGCACTAGAGACTTGAACGTCGGGCTTTAAGGAGAAAAATTATAAGCTGCCCGGAGTAGGAAAATATACCCGACGATAATAAAGATAACGACAACTCAACCCACTAAGTAGAAACATGATTGTTCGGTAGCGTTTATCCGCGAAACAAACTTCGTGCCGCACATCTGAGACTCACAATCGAAAACATACGTCATTATGAGCTTCAACCTTTTTAGGTCATTACCGTAGTATAAAGACGGATGTTGCTATTATTCCGTGCTCCCTTGTGGTTTCTTCATGCATTTCGCGTCTTAATGAGTTGCAGAGGGCCTGGGCCAGGCCGGATCTCCCGAAATCATCAAACATATTCGCTCCAGCACGCGCAGACGAACTTTCGAAAGCAGCGGCGGCAAGGGTGCACCTCCGGTTAGCCCTCGGAAATATATTCATTAAAAACATTTCAAGCGCAATAACAAATGCAGCCGCGTGTTTAAGGTGTCGGATGCCAGGCGATATGCAAAGCGACAAAGACTGGTCGGCCTGCCCCGTCCTCGGCTCCCAGCGGCTTGTTTCTATGAAATTATACGAACTCTAGGATGGGCTCCGTCCGTCGGGAGCTAGACGGCATTTTTTGCGCGGCATTCGGGTTAAGCGCGCATAATTCACGACCGAAATTCACGAGAGATTTTTGGGAGAGCGACGTTTTAACGGTCGCCCGCCGGGGCCCGGTATTAGTTTCACGTTTGTGTAGCTGCGATGTTGTCGGAGCGCATAATGTCGGCACGGATTCAATCTCCCTACCTCTCGCTGGCTGCGGAATTCCATTGGCGAAAGTATCGAATTATCGCAGGCCCGGCAAAATTACGCGCGAGTGATAATCGTGGCGTCTGCCCGAGCGGGAGAAACGTCTTGCTCACTGCTCGTCGTCGCTTTCCAACATTTTTGTTGCTAAAAAAGCGCTTAGTGGAACCGGAATTCTGCGTTACCGTTAGTATTGTATATATATATATATAAGCTTGGATCTGGGGTCCTGAACATGAACAACCTGCGATCAGTCCGCTCAAATGTTCGTACATGAAGAAACGACAGCTATTCGAACGTGCAGATATGGGAACTGAAACTTCGGCGTATCCCCTTCAATGGAACACTCATGTTTGAAACTTCCTTTCTTTTTACGCGCTCACCGAATTGTCATAATCACAATTTCGCACAGGCATAATTCTTCCACGCATTCACATTTGATTTCAACATATTGATAGTACGTCACGGACCTCCAAAATAACAAAAACATGTTTGCTTAACCTTGTATTCGATTGATGCCGTTACGTAATAGGTTACTGCGCTAGTTATTATTGGTTAATGTAAGCGTTCTGTTACATGACAGTGCGATAAATTCCGCTAGCATCAGCAGAGTGTCACTGGAAACGGACATCGTCCAGTTAACCGAAACGAGCCAATTTCCAGAAACCCCATAAGGCTCTCGGCGTCGGTCGTTTCTGTTTACGGGATCGGGTAAGCTCTGTCGACCATGTCTGTATGGCATGTGAGAGAACGAAATTACTGGACCAACAGGCCGCTCGGATTACTTCGCAAAAGGGAAACTGTGTTTCGTTGTTACACGCGCCCGTTCGGTTCTGAGAGAGATACGTGTCACGAGTCTCACCGAACTCTGAACTGTCGCTTCGACCTTGTTACGTACCTGCGAAAAGTTCGTCGTCCCTTTTGCCGATGTTACGTCGGGCCAGGTAAGATTTCAGGATCAAGGTCGGGGTACTTGGGGTAAAGGCGGTCGAGTTCGAGGTAAGTGTGTGATCCGAGAGGTGTGCCGTGCCGGACGAGTGAGGTTGTGATCGATTGAAATAAAGGCTTAGGGGAAATCTTGTCAATGGCGACCATTCAGTTATCTAGAGTTTCTATTAATGAAATTTAGCGGAAAAGTTTTGATTTGATTTTTCAATTTATGGTTTTCAGCATGCGCCTGAACAGGAGTGAGGCTGTGATCGATTGAAATAGAAGCTTAGAGTAAATCTTGTCAACGGCGACCATTCAGTTATCTAGAGTTTTTATTAGTGAAGCTTAGTGGAAAAGTTTTGGTTTGATATTTCGATTTATGATTTTCAGTGTGTGCCTGAATATGAGTGAGGTTGTGATCGATTGAAATAAAGGCTTAGGGTAAATCTTGTCAATGGCGACCATTCAGTTATCCAGAGTTTCTACTAATGAAATTTAGCGGAAAAGTTTTGGTTTGCTTTTTCGATTTATGGTTTTCAGCGTGCGCCTGAACACAAGTGAGGTTGTGATCGATTGAAATAGAGGCTTAGGGGAAATCTTGTCAATGGCGACCATTCGGTTATGTAGTTTCTATTAATGAAGCTTAGCGGAAAAGTTTTGGTTTGATTTTTCGATTTATGATTTTCAGCGTGCGCCTGAACACAAGTGAGGTTGTGATCGATTGAAATAGAAGCTTAGAGTAAATCTTGTCAATGGCGACCATTCAGTGTTCTAGAGTTTCTATTAATGAAGCTTAGTGGAAAAGTTTTGGTTTGATTCTTTGATTTATGATTTTGAGCGTGCGCCTGAATATGAGTGAGGTTGCGATAGATTGAAATAGGGGCTTAGGGTAAATCTGCGCAATGACGACCATTCAGTTATCTAGAGTTTCTATTAAGGAAGTTTAGCGGAAAAGTTTTGGTTTGATTCTTTGATTTACGATTTTGAGCGTGCGCCTGAATATGAGTGAGGTTGTGATCGATTGAAATAGAGGCTTAGTGTAAATCTGATCAATGAAGACCATTCAGTTACCTAGAGTTTCTATTAATGAAGTTTGGCGGAAAAGTTTTGGTTTGATTTTTCGATTTATTATTTTCAGCGTGTGCCTAAACACGAGTGAGATTGTGATCGGTTGAAATAGAAGCTTAGGGTAAATCTTGTCAATGACGACCATTCAGTTATTTAGAGTTTTTATTAATGAAACTTCGCGGAAAAGTTTTGGTTTGATTTTTCGATTTATGATTTTCAGCGTGCGCCTGAATATGAGTGAGGTTGTGATGGATTGGAATAAAGACTTAGGATAAATCTTGTCAATTACGACCATTTAATTGTCAAGAATTTTTATTAATGAAGCTTACCGGAAAAGTTTTGGAATGACGTTTCAATTTACGATTTCCAGCGAGCGACTGAACACGTCTTGTGTGATATAAAAGTTTAAAAGGAGTCATTTAAATTCGTCGTAATAGGCAAATATAGTAATTTTGAAGGATATGGGTTTAAGCTACTCAGTTTTGGAGATTGATATCTCTTTAAATTCGTTTAGATATACGCATTAGTGAAGACATGAATCTTCTGACCTAACGGATATTTAAAAGCGCAACCTACATATAACATCCGTCAGAAAAGCATTACTTAGCATTTATTTGCATTAACACATATTTTCGCAATGACATGCAAATACAGTTCCCGTATCAATTTTCTCTACCCACTCAAAAATAACCAATGTCAACGTACCGGCTGTGTAAAACCTGCCGTTACTACTTGGTTATTTGCGTATCAAGCGAACAATGAAAGTTATGTGGAATGTCAAATCCGACAGCGCTTAAGAACCGACGGACCACGTGCAAAATTCAAGAAGCCCATAAGCACTCATTTGCGTGAAAATGGCATTACAGGGGACAACCCGTGGGGATTAGGTCACGCATACCAGATTTGCAACCGCGGACTAGACCCTCATCGATCTGAACCAGCACCTCATTTCCGTACCAATTCTGTCCAATTCCGGCTATCCAAAAATTATCGATTCAACTTACACGGGTTGTAAGAGCCATAGCCATCATCCGTTCAATTGCATATCAAGTATACACACAAATTATGTAAAATAGGAATAGTTTGGGCATGCCATGTTTACGGCTGTAAATTAGTCTTTGACGATCTGTGTCAACTACATCACATTTCTGTACTAGTTTCTTCGAGCTATTTCAAAATTACTGATATCAACGTATATGCTACGAAAAACAATTGCCATCACATCTTCATTTGCGTGTCGGACGTACAATGAAAATGACTGCGAGGGTCAAGCCCGACCGGGAATGAGAAATAGCGAGCTACATACACAATGCGAAACTCCATAAGTACTCATTCGTGCGATAGTCGTGTTGTAGCAGACATTACGTCGGGATTAGGTCACGCATGTCACGTTTGCAGTCGTGAACAAGCTCCGACGATCTGTCTTAACCAGCATCTCATTTGCATACTAATTTTCTTTACCCACTCCAAAATTGCAGATATTAACACGTGGTCACCGGTGACTGGGGCAAACGATTTTACTAAAAATGCAAACAATTCGCAGTGAATCCTATTTGCAATCTTGTAAAAGTAATTGACATTGGAACGGTTCTTCAATACTTTAGCGTTTAGACATTCTACGTTACCTTGATTTTGCACGATTTAATTATACTCTGCACTATTTCATGGCATCTCGGTTCTAAGATACCAAATACGCTGCAAAAAATTCGCATTGGAGCCCTATTTGGAATTTTGTAAAAGCAATTGACATTGGAACGGTGCTTCAATACTTTGGCTTCTAACAACTCCACGTTACCTTTACTTTGCACAATTTAATTATACTCTGCAGTATTTTGTCGCATCTCGGTTCTAAGATACCAAATACGCTGCAAAAAATTCGCATTGGAGCCCTATTTGGAATTTTGTAAAAGCAATTGACATTGGAACGGTGCTTCAATACTTTGGCGTCTAGCAACTCTGCGTTACCTTCATTTTGCACGATTTAATTATACTCTGCAGTATTTTATCGCATTACATTTCCAAATGTATCACACCGTATTCTTTAACACATTGACTACCACGGTAGCCACCGGTGACCAGTGCAAAAAATTTAACTAAAAGTGCAAAAAATTCGCAATGAAGCCAGTTTGCAATTTTGTAAAAGTAATTGATATTGGAACGGTACTTCAATACTTTGGCGTCTAGCAACTCTGCGTTACCTTCATTTTGCACGATTTAATTATACTCTGCAGTATTTTATCGCATTACATTTCCAAATGTATCACACCGTATTCTTTAACACATTGACTACCACGGTAGCCAAAGGTGACCAGTGCAAAAAATTTACCTAAAAGTGCAAAAAATTCGCAATGAAGCCAGTTTGCAATTTTGTAAAAGTAATTGATATTGGAACGGTGCTTTAATACTTTGGCTTCTAGCAACTCTGCGTTACCTTGATTTTGCAAAATTTAATTATACTCTGCAGTATTTCATCGCATTATATTTCCAAAGATACCACACTGTATTCTTTAACCTATTGACTGCCACGGTGGTCACTGGTACCCGGTGCAAACGTTTTTGCTAAAAATGTAAAAAATTCGCATTGAAGCCTGTTTGCAATCTTGTAAAAGCAATTGGCATTGGAACGGTACTTCAATACTTTGGCGTCTAGCAACTCTGCGTTATCATCATTTTGCACGATTTAATTATACACTGCAGTATTTTGTCGCATTACATTTCCAAATGTACCACACCGTATTCTTTAACATATTGACTGCCACGGTGGTCACTAGTGACCGGTGCAAAAGATTTTACTAAAAATGCAAAAAATTCGCAATGAAACCTATTTGCAATCTTGTAAAAGTAATTAATATTGGAACGGTGCTTCAGTACTTTGGCGTCTAGCAACTCTGCGTTACCTTTATTTTGCACGATTTAATCATACTCTTCAGTATTTCATTGCATCGCGGTTCTAACATAGCAAAATACGCTTGGAAGTCAAGTGTTAACATACGCGTTATGCAAAACTGTCACCCTTCGTTTATGCATGTATCAAACACATATACAAATCACATGAAATTCGCAGAAGTCACATATATCTCGTTTGCAGCCACGAAGAAAGCTTAATTTTCCTACTAATTTTCACTACCCACTCCAACCCGATACCAACGCACGCGTTAAACATTCGCGACTCAATCGTTCAACGAAAATGACTCGGAATCTCGAGCTCGACCGGGAACGAAAAGCAGCGAGCCACATGCACATGGCAAAAACTCCGCAAGTACCCGTCCGAGTTTAATCGTTCGCGCGAAAGTGGAATTGTAGCAGACGTCGCGTCGGGATTAGGTCACGCATAAGTCACGTTAGTAGCCGTGAACTAGACCCCGACGATCTGTCTCGACTGGCACTTTATGCTAGTAAAGCGCATTAACGTTGTGCCATTAACATTGAACTAGGGGGACTCGTTGGTCAGGGTCATCGCGATGCTGCTCGCCTGCATCGTCGGCAGAGGCTCGCCACTTTAAAGCCCCGCAGACAACGAACACTCGATAGCGGGCGATAACGAACCGGGAAACGCGACGGGAATTAATTTTCGGCCGCGGGTTAATTTACGGATGACCTACGGACAAACGGCTGCCATTCGTTACGCGATGGCGCGCGATGTGTGGGCGGGAAGTCGTGAATTTCAGAGGAAATTCTCAAGGAAAATTGGAAGGGCGATGTTTTCTGACATTTTTTAAATCGCTCCCTAGATGCTTATACAGCTTTAAATTCTAGTTGCGTGAAAATATGATGGGTTGGGTCAATTAGTAAAATGTGGCACTGTGTTGGGTATTCGTTGATCTTCGGAAATGCAAAATTGTGGGTATTTGGTAAGCGTCCGTTTGCATTGGCGCGTTCAATCTTAGTTTTAGCCGGCCGCGCCAGGAAGCTCTTCCGTTCTTGTCTCGCTCTCCGACAAATGTCGACAGCCGTAAACTAGCCCAGCGACGGCCCCGTCTGGACTGGCACTTTATGATAGTGCATTGGCGTTGCACCATTTGTACCAACGAACTAGATGAACTCGTCGGTCAAGGACGATGTCAATGAATACGACGTCCGCGTTAAGGGGCACAGTGTAGACTTGTTGGCAAGCGTAATTTCACAGTGCGGACGGCTTTGTAACATTTTTAACGCTGTTAC
Organism: Cryptocheilus praepositus; assembly: GCA_033815515.1. Classification (NCBI taxonomy): domain Eukaryota; kingdom Metazoa; phylum Arthropoda; class Insecta; order Hymenoptera; family Pompilidae; genus Cryptocheilus; species Cryptocheilus praepositus. The sequence goes on from JAWWQZ010000285.1 coordinate 6,378,602, forward strand.
CCATTATAAAACGCTCATGGGCGCTCTTTCGGCAATCTACTGTAGGGTTTAAACACGTGAAACTAGAGAGTATAATATTTATAAAGAGTAATAAGAGAATCAAGATATTTTAGTCTTATTTGCTAATCATTCGTCGCTTCGTCTTTACGTCTCGTCGTCAACTCATTACTAAGCAACCGAATAACACAACTTAACAAACTCGTCACCTATGATACATCAATATAATAATTGAGGATCATAGGTGACCTTTCCTCGTCAATTAGAGGACCCCGTATTTGAGATCCTACACTACTTTTATCGATGCATACAAAAATTTATTAATGCTTCAGTATTTATTTTGGTGTTTTTTAATGTGTTACGTGGTGGAGCTTTGTATTTGACCCTGTATTTGAGATCCTACACTACTTTTATCGATGCATACAAAAATTTATTAATGCTTCAGTATTTATTTTGGTGTTTTTTAATGTGTTACGTGGTGGAGCTTTGTATTTGACCCTGCATTTGAGATTCTACACTACTTTTATCGATGCATATAAAAATGTATTATTGCTTCAGTATTTATTTTGGTGCTTTTTAATGTGTTACGCGGTGAAGGCTGAAAACTTTTGGTCGCAGAGTTCGTGCGGAGATTATTCATTATAGGAGTTGCAGATGAAACAGATATGCTGCGAGAGTAAAAACACCGTCTTACGTAACACTGGCTTACGTATATGAAAACGCTAACGCTCTTGCTTTCTATGACACCTGCCCGTAACCGGAGAACTTTCACTAAGGAACCGCTCACTGTCCCCATCTAACGCGTTAGACGGCTTCACCGACCTTGACCTTGTGATTCTTGAATCAGCATTACGAACATCGACCTTGACAGCTGAAAAAAATAGTCTCTAGCGTCGGGAGAAAAACATTCCAGCGTGATTACGTCGAAATCCGACACGAGCGGAGTAAAAAGAGTGCGCACAGAAGTCGCGAATGATAAAAATGAAGATAGTCCATGGAAAAAAGTCGAAGGACCGAGACCTGAGGAAGGGGGGCGGGCGAGTTATTTTTCGGCGGGAACGAGTGGCACGAGAAAATTTCCATACGCGTAAGCCTTAGCACGCAAAATGTATCTCGCGGGAGATAACGACGGTGCCCACGTAATAATCCGGTCCCGAAACGGTGCGCGGGCCGGCAAGGCCGCCGTTAGCAAATATCTAAAAATAAGGAAATTCCTTAAAATCTGCGTAATCCCGCTGCGCACTCGGAAGCGCCGCGACGAATGCTAATTCGTCGTTATAAGGAAATCGTTCTTCTCTCGCACGGCAGCACCACCTCGAGGGATTTCTAAAAATACCGACCTGTTCTGTGACTTTTACCGCCTAATCTATATACCCGACACGAAGTCCAGCTCTTTCAGGGTTCGCCTGCAAATTACGTCAGGGTACGCATGACGAACGAAATTGGTCGATGAGCGAGCGAGACGGCGAGAGGCGGAGGAATAAAACGTAGCGACAAGGAGAGACGTATACTCGAACCGCGATGACCGTCGTACACTGAATTCGCTAGTAGATTTATTTCGGCGCTCTTTGTTGCGGAGGTCAAGCAAACACACGAGTTCAAGTAATCGTCGGGATCTCTTGGTGGTGAGTTGACCGTGTGCAGGACCGTCCATAAATGTTGTATGAGTGGCCGAAGTGACGGGCATTAATAATTTAAGCGTCACGACGACTGGAACGCGGACGCCGTCCGTTTGAAGTGCCGTGAATGAAGCCAGTGTCGACGAGACGATCAGGAACTTTGCCTCTTTTCACGAAGGCGACTCCGTTCTTGAGAGCAGGAGTTATCTCCCTTTCACGGCACTTTCTATGAGCGAACCTGCGCGGTCCCGGCTACTTTAATCCTTCTTTTATAGGTTACCAGAATATGAACGGCCCTCGGCGGCCGAGTTTCCGACGAGTTAAAACAATTAACGTTACTCCGCTGCTTTATGCGAAGTGTGGCGGAAGCGAGTATAAACTGTTAAACGTAAGTTCGTTAACTAATAAGCTTCTTACTAAAACCTACACCCTCTCGTTATATTACGCCGTGGAAAACAATTTGGCATCCCGCCGCGGTGATTAATTCGAAAATGTCTTTGGTACTTGTTACGCCGCTAAATTGACGGGGAACAAACTGTTATTGCGTGAATAATGTAGGTTGCCTCGCTCCTGGAATAGTTTATCGAGCAATATTAGCGCGTAACATTCCGGAAATGTCGAGCGGTCCTTTGGAATAATCGGGATGGAAAGAAAAGGCCCCTGAACCCGCGTCTGCAAGAATGTCGACGAAATGGGATTATGTTGCCGATGTATAGCGCGATAGTGTACACCCTGAGAATCCGCGACGAATTCCGCCTCAGGCCGCGAAAAAGGCTCGAATTAAATGCGGAGAGATGCGCGGTGCCTCTTAAGCTCTTCTACGAGCGAAGGAGAAAATGATTTCGTTCATATATTCTTAACTGCATCGCCGCACCAGCGATACCGGTTGTCTACCGTATTCCTTACTGGAAGTGAAAATAGACAAAATAGAAGTACACGATAAGAAAACCGCGGGTATACGAAATTTCACAATGAAAAATTCAAGTGTTATAATATTGTATGTGGATATAGGCGTGCTTGGCGATAAGAAAATAATTCAACAAATTGTAATCAGTGTTGACAAACGCGAAGATTCAGTTGATGCATTTACGACTTCCGTATGACGTTTGTGTTATTCGACGATTCTCGTCGTAAATACGTCAGGAAACCACATCCGCATCAACCGCATTCTAGTCCGTATTTTGTTGTTTTTATTGCAGTACTAACTTTCCTCGCTTGCCCTGCAGACATGTAGGTATGTAAAGATATATTGGGTCTGTCCGTCAATATTTGTGTCAAAGGCCATTTCTTGTCCATAAATGTCACGTAGTGATATAAAACGTTTCTGCAGAGCTGAAACAGCGGAAACGTGAGAAGTAAAAGCTCGGGCATGAGTGCATGAAACTTTGAAAGTAAGAAAAATTGAACGATGGAATATCGAACGATACGAAACTATTTCCGCCGTCGTTCGAAACGCAAACGCCTTTACTGCGAGAAGTAGTTTACGGAATGTCTTATAAATCTCGTCAATTCTCGCCGATCGAGGGATCGGGCTCTGTTAATCAGATGCAGGAAAAAATTCGTTTTCCCGGTTATAAGGTCGTGAGACTGACAAGAAAATGAACTCTCGCGAGCGTGCGTATATTTAGCCGCATGCTTTCGCCTATCGCTGAGTTTCGCTTTCCGGCATCGCCACGAAATCGTGTCACTCGGTTGCAACGGCTCGACTAATTTCTCCGAACAATTCCTGTGCAGATGTTTGCCTTCGGGAAAACATATCCGGCGAATTTCTGTACTTTTGACTGACAGCGTTTCCACGTCAATCACGCGCAATATACACGTTTTTAATCGAAGGGCAGTAGGTAATGTAATACCTTTTTACGCTACAGCGAAAATTAAAAAAAAGAGCTAAACCCTTCTTATTAGATATTAAAGGAACTGCTATTCTGAGTTGTGACAATATGTACATTATCACTTTGACCGCCACGGTGGTCACCGGTGACCGGCGCAAAGATTTTACTATAAATGCAAAAAATTCGCCATGAAGCCGATTTGCAACCTAGTAAAAGCCGTCGATATGGGAATAATGCTTCAATACTTTGACTTCTAATAATTCTGCGTTACTTTTATTTTGCACGATTTAATTATACTCTGCAGTATTTCATCCCATTACATTTCCAAATGTACCACACAGTATTCTTTTACCCATTGACCGCCACGGTGGTTACCGGTGATCGGTGGAAAAGATTTTACTATAAATGCAAAAAATTCGCCATGAAGCCTATTTGCAATATTGTAAAAGCAATTGACATTAGAACGATGCTTCAATACTGTGACTTCTAATAACTCTGTGTTACCTTTATTTTGCACGATTTGATTATACTCTGCAGTACTTCATCGTATTACATTTCCAAATGTACCACACAGTATTCTTTGACACACTGACTGCCACGGTGGTTCCCGGTGACTGGCGCATAAAATTTTATTAAGGATGCAGAAAATTTGCAATGAACTCTACTTGCAATCTTGTAAAAGCAATTGACATTAAAACAGTGCTTTAATACTGTGCCTTCTGAGAACTCTGCGTTACCTTTATTTTGCACAATTTAATTATACTTTGCAGTATTTCAACGCATTAGATTTTCAAATGTATCACATCGTATTCTTTAACACATTGACTGCCACGGTGGTCACCGGTGACCGGTGCAAAAGATTTTACTAAAAATGCAAAAAATTCGCCATGAAGCCTATTTGCAATCTCGTAAAAGCCGTTGATATTTTAATAATGCTTCAATACTTTGGCTTCTAATAACTCTGCGTTACTTTTATTTTGCACGACTTAATTATACTCTGCAGTATTTCATCGCATTACATTTCCAAATGTACCACACAGTATTCTTTTACCCATTGACCGCCACGGTGGTCACCGGTGACCGGTGGAAAAGATTTTACTATAAATGCAAAAAATTTGCAATGAACCCTACTTGCAATCTTGTACAAGCAATTGACATTAAAACAGTGCTTTAATACTGTGCCTTCTGAGAACTCTGCGTTACCTTTATTTTGCACAATTTAATTATACTCTGCAGTATTTCATCGCATTACATTTCCAAATGTATCACATCGTATTCTTTAACACATTGACTGCCACGGTGGTCACCGGTGACCGGTGCAAAAGATTTTACTAAAAATGCAAAAGATTCACAATGATCCCTACTTGCAATCTTGCAAAAGCAAATGATATTGGAAAGGTGCTTCGATACTTTGGCTTTTACTAACTCTGCGTTACTTTTATTTTGCACGATTTAATTACACTCTGCAGTATTTCATCGCATTACATTTCCAAATGTACCACACAGTATTCTTTTACCCATTGACCGCCACGGTGGTCACCGGTGACCGGTGCAAAAGATTTTACTAAAAATGCAAAAGATTCACAATGATCCCTACTTGCAATCTTGCAAAAGCAAATGATATTGGAATGATGCTTCAATACTTTGGCTTCTAATAACTCTGTGTTACCTTAATTTTGCACGATTTAATCATACTCTGCAGAATTTTATCGCATCGCGGTTCTAATATAGCAAAATACGCTTGGCAGTCAAAGTGTTATCCAAGGTGGAAGCCAACGTTGAACAAAGATTAATCGTTAGCTATTCAGACGCTTCAACAGAACTGCATTACTGAACTATTAGAATATGGCAGTGTGACAATGAAAGAAGGAAGAGTCGAGGAAACGTTTCTAAATGTGAATATGTTTTCAAGAACAATGTTTCTATTCCGAAAGTCAGCGCTCAGGTTGCGCGGTTGGGTAAAATTCATTCCACGAAATAACATTGAGAAAAGCGCAAAAGAAAGGAAAGTGTCCAGAGTGTACCTCGTTTAGAATGAAATGACAGAATAACAGATTGAAAACTGGAAGTAATCGTCAAGATGTCGCAATATAACGTCACTGCGCTCGTATGCGCGACGTCAGAAATCTAATCTATTCCTTAAAATTCGCAGAACAAAGTACGTCCCGCCATAAAAGTTAGTCATCCCGCCACACTATTAGAATTTGTACTCTGCTATCTGGCGCGGGCATGATTTGCTTTCCAGCGTGTATCCAACAGTAAAAATCACTTAACCGGATCCAATCACCCGATAGATTAAAATGATCCGTCATTGGTGCGATTAGATAAAATAAGTCGTAGAACAAAAGACGTTCGGATCGGGCGTATTTGAAATGGAAACAGCGAACTGGGTCGGTTATCGAACGTCGAACGCGTCCTGCGCCGCACTCTGATGCATCTCGATACACACTTTGATGCATCTCGATGCGCTTTCAGAGTTTCATGTGTCAAAGGAATATTGCATCTGGTACCGCCTTGTAGACGAGGCCAGGTACGAACCCACTTGGCTTCGGTTCCGTTTGTCAGGGCGCTCATTGAAATAATATTGACATAGTGCAGTCGAATGTACAGAGGCCTCCTTGTGCCTCGTAGTCGCGATAAGCTAATCTCTATCATAGTCTGGAAAGCCTGGCACAGCAAACAACGCGGGCTCTTATCATTTCGCACCGACAACGTCAGCCTGATAACTACGTCGCGCCATTTCGCTCTGAAAAAAACCTAAATCGCGGCTGAGCAAAAGTGCGCGCTCGACGTATCTATGTATCGCAACCGCGAGAAAGAGAGGAACGAACGTTCCGATCGGATTGCACGCGAATATTCGCGGGAAATAGTCCAGGTTTAGAGAACTGCGGAACCCGATTTATATGCAGGACGAGTGGATGCGATGTAGATATGTAAATTGGGATAGGACGATGTCAACGTTGACATTACGATAGTGGGTATTTCGGATTATTGTCATTACGGCGATGTCACTGGATTTGCTGATGCATATCGCGGTAGTTTGCGAGAGACATACTCGGTGGATACTTTGAACTACGCTCGATGCTGAGTCATTATAAGTAGACATGCGGCTGTGTCGGTATATCATTCTGTTGACGTCTAAGCGTTTTAATCGTGTTATATCGTAAGCGCGTTGTTGTGAAGGAATGTAAGGTATTTATCGAATACCGTTTAGCTTCAGTTCGTTCTCTATTGATCGGGAGGTAAGACACTGGGGGACTACGCGGTTGTTCTATCGGAACATTCGCCACCGCTATCTCGCGAAACCTGTTTCAACCTGTTTCGATGCGAACGCAATTTAATGCAAGGTACGCTCCCCGCGTCCCTGATCTTCGAATTGTAAGGTCACTCGATAAGTCATCGATAATACCTCGCGATACAACCGCGATAAAGATTCGACGCTATTTATAACAGCGAGAATATCGCAGAAGCACGCACTCGCCGAGGTATCGAATTCATAACAGCTGACGCGTTTTAATCTTCATAGAAAAAGTGCAGCCGCAATCTTCGTTATCGGTCCGCCGATACAATATGCAAGCGCGCAGTAATTCCTCTTAGTCGCGACGTAATAATAATAATAACAAACACATCGCACGCGATCCGTTTCCTAAAACTCCACTAACGATATTTCGTCCGGCGCGCGTCTAATAAAATACATCGATCAGCTTAAAACTCGTCTCTATCCGACGAAGGAAGCGTTTTAATCTTCATAGAAAAGGAGCAGCCGGTATCTTCGTTATCGCTCTGCTGATACAATATGCAAGAACGCAGTAAATCCTCTTAGTCGCGACGTAATAATAATAATAACAAACACATCGCACGCGATTTCCTAAAACTCCACTAACGACATTTCATCCGACGCGCGTCTAATAAAATACATCGGCCAGCTTAAAACTCGTCTCTATCCGGCGAAGGAACCGTTTTAATCTTCATAGAAAAAAGTGCAGCCGCAATCTTAGTTATCGCTCCACCGATATAATATGCAAGAGCGCAGTAAGTCCTCTACAATTGAGATGTAACAATAATAATAACAAACACATCGCACGCGATTTCCTAAAACTCCACAAACGACATTTCGTCAGGTGCGCATCTAATAAAATACATCGACCAGCTTAAAACTCGTCTCTACCGGCGAAGGAAGCGTTTTAATTTTCACAGAAAAGTGCAGCCACAATCTTCGGTATCGCTCCGCCGATACAATATGCAAGAGCGCAGTAAGTCCTCTACAATCGCGACGTAATAATAATAATAACAAACACATCGCACGCGATTTCCTAAAACTCCACTAACGACATTTCGTCCGGCGCGCGTCTAATAAAATACATCGGCCAGCTTAAAACTCGTCTCTATCCGGCGAAGGAAGCGTTTTAATCTTCATAGAAAAAGTGCAGCCGCAATCTTCGTCATCGCTCCATCGATACAATATGCAAGAGCGCACTAAGTCCTCTACAATCACGACGTAATAATAATAATAACAAACACATCGCACGCGATTTCTAAAACTCCACTAATATTTCATCCGGCGCACGTCTAATAAAATACAATAATCCGGTGAAGGAAGCGTTTTAATCTTCATAGAAAAAGTGCAGCCGCAATCTTCGGTATCGCTCCGCCGATACAATATGCAAGAGCGCAGTAAGTCTTCTTAGTCGCAACGTAATAATAATAATAACAAACACAACGCACGCGATTTCCTAAAACTCAAGTAACGACATTTCGTCCGGCGCGCGTCTAATAAAATACATCGACCAGCTTAAAACTCGTCTCTATCCGGCGAAGGAACCGTTTTAATCTGCCTAAAACGGAAATATTACCTTGCAATTCCGCTTTACACGGACTCCTCATCGTACTCGACTATATGTATTTAAATGCGAATGGCTCCGTGCGCAAACGTCGAGGCAGTAAATTCGGCTTCCATCGTTTTCCCCTCCGGTTTTACGTTTCGCGTGTTTCAGGACTTCGGAGCGGAGCCGAGCCGCAGTTGCGGCGATTGCACCCGTGGTGCACCGATGGCGTCGTGTACCGACGATGCAATAAAATATGACAGGGCTGTAATCACGGTTCGCAAGGAGGTACCTAGCCCGGTCCCAGCTCCTTCATGTTTCAACGCAACGCTTTGCCAAACTCTTTTCTCTTCCCTCTCGCTCCTCTCCCTTTCTCCTCATCACCCTTTTTTCCTTTCTTCTTTCTCCCATCCGCCGTGCTCAGTCGTATTTCTTCTCTTCTTTGTTCGCCTCTCTCTCCCTCCCTCTCTTGATTCTTCTCCCTCGGACTTTTCGTCGGCCTCTCTTTCCACGCCGTACCAAACATTGTGCCTCATTCTTCTCTTCCTTTCTCTCTCTCGCGCCGCGTCCTCTTCCTTTCTCTGCCGCTCTCGCCCTGCGAAAGATTCTTTTTCTCTTTCCTCGCGTTTCGTGCCACCGCTGCGCAACCGCAGAGGCTGCATTTCCGTCATGCACGCTTCGTGAATCCTGCCGAAAGACAGCGATTTGTTCGGAGCCCCTCTCACCGTTTCGCCCCCCGGACCCTGGTCCGTGGCCGAAAACACTGGCAGAAGGCATTGACTCCTACCCGAGTGTCACGAAACCGAGGGAACCACGGTCTAGAAGCTGTCGCTCGTCCACTACGCACTGCGCCTTGTCTTTACTCGCAGGCCCTTCTTTCGGCACGATGTACGCGACAACGCGCCAAACACCTTGCGAACAAAGAATGCGCATGAACGGGGCATCATGCGCAAAACCTGGATCTGCCGAGCCGTTGGAGTGATTAGCTGGGTGAGGTTCGTTAGGCATCCGCGGTCCCGTGGGGAAAACACGGCTAATTCCGGAATATTGCGAAATCACAGGGACGGAAACTATCAATTACAAACAGACGTTTATGTAAATGCACTGCGGAATTATGCGACAGAAGCCGCTGAGCGTTCTTGTCATCCTGCGTCTGGGTTCCAACGTAGAAACGTCGAACGTAGATATTCAGCTCAGTTATTCCTGATCCTGTCTTCTTCTCTCGATTTCTAAACGAGGTTAACCGAAGTTGCGTGATTTTATGCGTTTTCCGCCGTAAGCCGGACATTCTTGCGAACTAGCAGTAGTCCCATCGCCCCAGCACATCGTGGGGATCAAATTCTCATCGGACCACCTTCAGGAAACGCCGTTCCGATCGGTACGAAGCAACGCAAAACCCATAGCTGTGATCCGAACTGTGCCAGTCGCAAGGCTATCGGAGGTAATTGTCAGAATTACGTAATTACCCGTTGAAATATCCCCGCGCATCGAAGACGTTACCCAGTCGTCGGTATCGGCGAAGGTCCGACTGCGTGGATCGTCTCGAAATAAAGTCGCGACTCGATCGACTCTGCTCGCGCGTCGAAATTCCGCTCTGGGAATCATAATTTCCCCGAGATTATGCGGAGAGATAGCTGGAACGCAACGATACTTATCGTGTCGCAAATTCCCTACAGGCGGGAAGAGGGAGCTCTCTTCCCGTGGCAGGGAAGGCAGCCAGCATCAGTGGCAACGGCAGCAGAGCGGCATCAGCATCGTCCACTGACTCTCTCCTCGTCTCTTTCTCTCGCGGCCCCTTCCCTCCCCCCTTCTAACTCCATCTTACTTCAGCCGCCTGCGATTCTCATCCCTCTCCTCGAGGGCTGTGCAAAGAAGTTGTCTCTCAGTTTCCAACTCGAGTTATGCCTACAAGAGAGGGAACAACTACCGCGAAATAACCGACTATCCGATGGGGCCGGCGGTAAATAACTATAATTTCTTTTGGACCCGGCTACATTCGGGGGTTGAGTAGACTGCGAATACGGCGGCGGAGGGAGGAGGACGTAGCGAGAGAAGCGGGCGGGGAGAGGAGGTAGAAGTAGGATGAGAACGAGGATGAGGAGGAGGACGACGACGAAGATACGAGGTAGGAGGTAGAGGAGGCAGAGAGAAGAAGCGCGGTTAGGTCCGCGGGGCTGACCAGAAGAAGTAGAAAGGTGGAGGGGATGAAAGCGGGCCCAACTGAGTGCAACGACCCCTCATGCTAGGTCAGCCACCCCACGAACGAGGCAACGAGCCGAGGACCGGGCGGAACAAAACGGACAGACCGACGGACGGACGGACGGACAGATGTACGGACGAATGGACGGACGAATGGACAGACGAATGGACGAACCTGGAGAACCGTGTAATGCGCGGCGAGAGCGGCCACGGCGTAATGCCTCGCAATTAACCGACATGAAATTTCGCTCCCGAACACGGCATAGAAGTGTCTGCCGAGAGTTCCGCATCACCACGCGATAATCAACGCCGGCGAAGGCGGAGGCATTAGACGGGCAGAAACTTTCGGCGCGGCCGGAAGTTGCTCTCGAGATTCGCCGGAAGGAAACATCGGCGTCCGGGGAAGCATTCGCCTTCGACTGAATTATCAATGACCCGCGCAGCTTCTTTTATCATGGCCAGTTTCGATTCCGCATCCAGGCGGGCTTAACCCTTTGCGCTCGGACAAGTTTCTTCAGGAAGTAGCGAATAGCGCAACATATCGTTTAAAATGGTATAGTTTGAAAATAAGTATTCTGCTCAAATCATGTTTTGCATACAACTTTGCTGATACATTTATGTAGGAATTTTTTGATAAAATATTTATAAACAATAACAACACAATGAAGACACTTTCGTCTTATTTCCTAATCCTTCGTAGTTTCGTCGTTTCGCCTTTACGCCGTTTCGTCTTTACTTCTTATCGTCTTTACGTCTTATCGTCCACTCCCTCCTTAGCAACCAAAATAACACAATTCAATAAACTCGTCACCTATAATACATCAATATAATAATTGAGGATCATAGGTGACCTTTCCTCGCCAACCAGAGGACCCTGTATCTGAGATCCCACATTTATGTTGAAACAAAATTGAAATTTTATAGTCTATTCTTTTCGAATGCGGCATAGTTCATTCACCAATGTACATTGCGGGTTTATTCAAACACATATCGCAGTGATAACTTGTTTATGATCTTTCACGTATAATTTTTTCTTCCAAGCATATGCAATGTTTATACGATAACTTGCAGTTTATCATTCAGCCTAGTGCAGGGATACATAGAAGGTAGTTCTTGCAGTCGCTAGAATTCTCCTCTCAGTTTAATGACCACGAATTTATTTACGATTATTTACTAAATATCAAATAGCACACAGATTATTAATTCTATCTCATTGCCTTAACTTGTAACTGCCCGGAAAAATATTAACCCTTTGACTGCTGTGGGTGCATATATGCGTCCGCCGAAATCTATCGGTATCGACTATGGGCTCATATATGCGTCCCCAATTGTTTCGATTTTTTACCTATTGCAGCCGCAATTATTAATGTACGAAATGACTACAGAAACGTACTTTATCAAATAATTTTCTTGCACCATTTAATTTGGCGTAAATGAAGAATTATCATTAGAACATAGTTGCGCCTTACATAATCAATGAATAGAATTCACACTAGCGAAAAATGTTTCGTCCTCAGTGAGCGCTTTGGCCGGAAGTATTCAGCACTCAAAGGGTTAAGGAAACAAATATTTGAACAAACGTTTTCTGTACATACATTTCCCTCAGTAATAACACGAACTATCTTCGTGTCCTCTCAGAAGGGACAGTCGAGTGCAAAGGGTTAATCGAGTTCTGGCCTTCCTGGCGGATCTTTTGTCTAGCCGGACATTGCTGCGTCGAATAACTGCTGTATTCGGTAATTGTAACGTTCCTTTATGCGAGAAGAGAAAAAAAAGAAGCGGAGGCACAAAGAGGTTTGGTGGAAGTGAGGAAAATTTCGATAAACCGGTATTATGCAAAATTGCTAAATCCGTTGTTTGGTAGTCGATAAATTTCGTCTGTTTTCTTTACCGTGCGACAGAGAGGACTGCAGCGAGTTTGTAATCGTTAAACGACACAGGTATTAGCGTAATATCACTTACGTTGCCGCGAGGAGGAGGAGGCTGATAATAACTTTGAGCATCGGGTGTGACGTCTAACATGGTTTACGAAGTGCCATTAAAGACACAACTAATCTGTGGAAGTTATATCGCAGTTCTAACGGCCTGGCCCCGTTGCGGGTGAGCATCGAGCGAGATGACGAAACGAATGCTCGTCTAATTAAACACGCGACGGTAGGAGAGGTGAATTAACAGAACGGGATAGACGTAAGGCCGAAGAAGCGTGTAATTCGCCCCGTGCGGAATCTGCCCCCGCTGAAAGGGCTGTCAGTGAAAAGGAAGTCCTGCCACGTTCTGAGCCGTCGGCGTCACGACGGAGATTATTCTAAGGCTTGACAGCTCATTGCATAGAATATCCTTGGAATAAAGCAAGCGTAGCGTCGTCAACGTTTCACACAAAGCGCTCTAATTTTATTAATTTCGCATTCAGTATCGAAAATAGCTAGGTCGACGTGTAAATTTTGATCAACGCATCTTTTAGTCTGCGTGCATTAACCCATTTGCGCCCGCAAGCGGAATTGTCCGCATATCATTATTGTAAAATATTACCAACCCGCGAGCTGCGATGTTCACTTCCTATAATACGCATTGATACTGACCGACTGATAGTTGAACGTCTCGAATTGTTGACGTTGCTTGCGTATGTAGAGCTCTGATGCAAATGAATTAACACTTTGACTGCCAAGCGGATTTTGCTAGGTTAGAAACGTGATGCGATGAAATACTGCAGAGTATAATTAAATTGGGCAAAATAAAGGTAACGCAGAATTATTAGAAGCTGAAGTATTGAAGCCTTCCAATGTCAATTGCTTTTACAAGATTGCAAATAGGCTTCATTGTGAATTTTTTGCATTTTTAGTAAAATCTTTTGCACCGGTCACTTTGCATGGTGTGGTGCATTTGGAAATGTAATGCGATGAAATACTGCAGAGTATAATTAAATCGTGGAAAATGAAGATAACGCAGAGTTATTAGAAGCCAAAGTATTGAAGCACCGTTTCAATATCAATTGTTTTTACAAGATTGCAAATAGGCTTCATTGCGAATTTTTTGCATTTTTAGTCAAATCTTTTGCACCGGTTACTTTGCATGGTGTGGTGCATTTGGAAATGTAATGCGATGAAATACTGCAGAGTATAATTAAATCGTGGAAAATGAAGATAACGCAGAGTTATTAGAAGCCAAAGTATTGAAGCACCGTTCCAATATCAATTGCTTTCACAAGATTGCAAATAGGCTTCATTGTGAATTTTTTGCATTTTTAGTAAAATCTTTTGCACCGGTCACCGGTGACCACCGTGGCAGTCAACGTGTTATTGTCTGACGGCATGAAAGTTTGGTTGTTGAAGAATAGCTCAGAATACGGTGCAATTACTGGCTAACTTTACGTTCGAACGAGGAAAGGACTTCATGCTTCTTTTTCACTTGGGTTCCGTCGGTGAGAAATTGTCTCGAGAACAAATTACTTGTCGGTCGTTGTGAGGTGCGGCAGCATTTTTTAATCAATGCCACCGGTAACCGAGCGGCGGGTAATTTAATTAAACGCGAAAATCTGGATCACGTAAATGGAGGCGAAGTGCGCATGGGGCGGTTCTGAAGTGCGGAAAGTAGTGGATGGGGTTGCAATATGGAACCTCAGTCCGGACCGCAGTTATATCGGCGCGCCTTCTTCGATTTTTTAATCAACGCAACTTTATACTCGGAACCCAAGGAATGCGCGACCGTGCCGTTTATTAAGAAAACTCTCGGGCATTGTAACATGACATACGAGAGTCGTAATTGAACAAACCATATTTTAAGCGGTACTTGTACGAGAAACACGGTTGAATCTATGACACTAATGTATCAAGTAGATGTAAGGTACCAATTAGCAAGCACGTAAATACTTTGTATCTGCTACAATCGATCATTGTGAATATACGGTATGTTGCAATACTCGCGAAATATCTGAAGAATTACCATTTAAATGATGATGAATAACCATTTAAATGATTTCCGACCGAAACATGAGTAATAAATGCAGATACACACTCATCTTTGTGCGTTCATTGCCATATTTATCATAATAGTAAGAATTACCCATTATATTTATCATAATAGTAAGAAATACCCACGTAAATACTTTGTATCTGCTATAATCGATCATTATGAATAGACAGTATGTTGCAATTTACCCACAAAATATCTGAAGAATTGCCGTTTAAATGGTATTATAAATGCTGATGAATAACCATTTAAATGATTTTCGACCGAAACATCAGTAATAAATGTAGATACACAATAATATTCGTACATTCATCGTCATATTTATTATAATAGTAAAAAATACCCATGTAAATACTTTGTATCTGCTACAATCGATCATTATGAATAGACAGTATGTTGCAATATACCCGCGAAATATCTAAAGAATTACCGTTTAAATGCTGCTACGAATGATGATGAATGACTGTTTAAATGATTTTTGACCGAAACATCAGTAATAAATGTACATACACAATAATCTTCGTGCGTTCATTAGCAGATTTATCATAATAGTAAGAAATACTCATGTAAATACTTTGTACCTGCTACAATCGATCATTATGAATAAACAGTATGTTGCAATATACTCGCAAAATATCTGAAGAATTACCGTTTAAATGATACTACGAATGATGATGAATAACCATTTAAATGATTTTTGACCGAAACATTAGTAATAAATGTAGATACACAATAATCTTCGTGCGTTCATCGTCATATTTATCATAATAGTAATAATTACCCATTATACTTATCGTAATAGTATGAATTACCCACTATATTTATCATAATAGTAAGAAATACCCACATAAATATTTTGTATCTGTTACAGTCGATCATCATGAATAAACAGTGTGTTGCAATATACCCGCGAAATATCTTAAGAATTATCGTTTAAATGATACCATCAATAATGATGAATAACTATTTAAATGATTTTCGACCGAAACATCAGTAATGGATGTAGATACACAACAATCTTTGTGCGGCCATCGTCATATTCTTCATAATAGTATGAATTACCCATTATATTTATCATAATAATAAGTATTACCTGTTATATTTATCATAATAGTAAGAAATACCCACGTAAATACTTTGTATCTGCTATAATCGATCATCAAGAATAGACAGTATGTTGCAATATACCCGCGAAATATCTGAAGAATTACCGTTTGAATGATACTACGAATGATCATGAATAACCATTTAAATGATTTTTGCCCGAAACATCACTAATAAATGTAGACACACAATAATCTTTGTGCGTTCATCGTCATATTTATCATAATAGTAAGAAATACCCATTACAGAAAATACCCTCGACAACCTCGTATCTATGCTAATGCCTGTTTCCTTCTTCTAGAAGCGATCGTTCAACGTTCAAACGCGGACACCAGGGTCCCGAAGGTTTAAGAGATGTTTGGGAAATAAGGTGACGAACATTGCATTGAGCGGAATGCACTTATTGACCTGACGATACGAGACGGAAAGAAGGACGAAGTCGTTCACAGGTGCGATATGGGGAACTCAGAGGGAGGAAACCTATCGAGGATGGGGAATACAATACGAACGCAATATCGTCAGGCGCCTGGCGAGAAACGACAATGCAACGTGATCTAGAGCGATCCAGGCGACTTCCATTTATCGACCCTTTACGAGACACCCCAGGCTCACACTCCAGCGTCCAGGGCAAACCGTAAAATATTTATGCTTATTTCCCGCGATCATGCTGACGATCGTGCTCGCCGCTAAAATCGGCCCCTTCCTTCCTCTTCCTCTCCTTCTGCGCTCGCAACCGGCACGTACTCCTTTCATGTGCAAAAATTTCGCCGTTCGTGCGACGAGAAATTTACAATGCACCTAAACGTTTCTCTTTCTTGGGATCGTCGAACCACTTGCGCTCGGTTGAATGCACGACGGGATAAACAGCGCGGAAAATACGGCGATCGCAAATATTCTTTTTATTTCGCCGTGCTACGGGATATTATACAGATTCCAAGAGCGTTTGGAAACGTGTACGTTACTTGATTTATGTAAAAATGGGTTGAATCAGTTTTCTATTTGAATAGCTTATACAAGCGGCGCACGTTGCGTCGGTTCAAATATTGGACTGTAAAATATTTACTGTCGTTATCCGTGACAGTAGTACAAATATTCTAAAAGGCACTGTCTATGTACACGTCGGTCGTATTTTGCGGGACAATAAATCCAGCCGTTCGGGTGTATGAAATGAGATGCGGGGAATTGATATAAATTTAAGGTTTAAATAGTTAGCTATCGCATGTGAATCCGATCGCCAATCATGTGAAATGGTCGGTTTTTGATAGCGTGAACTCATATGGGTATGTAGAAGGAACAATTTTCGAGCGTCTTTGTGCATAAAGAAGGACCCTGGATTTTCGATTCACATCAACCCGTAAAACATTATCTCCTTATCGTCCTGCAATCTGACGCGTACCGCAAATGCGATGAATGCGGAAAGTGCAACGACCGACTTGCCGGTATGCCCAAAGCGCATACATTTCGAATCGGAATGTATGAATGCTGATGTGTTAGATCGAAGGTGCACAATCCTTTGACACCTTTCATCCGCCGTATCGAGATTTCACCGGAATACGTGATATCTAAAATATATGACACCCGTCATATTACAATCTACAAAATCCAGCATGTCCTAGATTAATTGGAAAACATAGAAAACATAACTATGTCTATGAAAAGAGTCCTGTCTAATGGTCATCCAATTCGTGTCGAGATTTTACCGGCATACGTGATATCTGAAATATATGATATCCGTCATATTAAAATCTACAAAATTCAACATGTCCTACATTAACCCTTTGCACTCCTATGTCGAGTGTGACTCGACATCAGTTTTTATGGCAGGAGTTCCTTTGTCGAGCTCCACTCGACATTTTTTCATGTCTAAATAAATAGATATCGTGCACACGTTATCGACGCTCTCTCAATGTCACTAGAAGGGTTAGACATTCAGGTAATCGAAGAGAAATAAAAGAACTGGATGTGATCACAGATTATAATAAAAATATAGATGGTGTCGATATGGCGAACCAATACGCGACATCTTACTGTTTTTTACGTCGAGCACTCAAGTGGTGGACGGAATATTTCTTTTGGGGATTAGAAATCTCCATGGTAAATGCGTATATTTTATACAAAGAAAAAACAAAAAACCAAGGAACAGAACCTATAGCCCACAAAAAATTTCGCGAAAAGATTTTGTCAATGCTAATTCGTGATTGTCGTCATCCAAATATGAAATTGGGGAGGCCTGGAACACATGATAAACACGATCGCTTAGATGGAAAGCCTCATTTAATCTTCCTACATCCCGAAGGAAAACACAAAGACTGTGCAGTTTACTCAAATAGAAAAACATCTGGAGGAAAAAGATAAACCACCTATTTTTGTGAAACGTGTGAAAGAAAATCAGGGTTACATCTTGCAAGTTCTTTCAAAAGATATCATACCCTTGAAAATTTCAATATACGACAATACTGTAAATAAAATTGGTATTTAAGTGAATTTGTTTCTTCCTTTATTTATTTAAATTGCTTTATATTTTTAGTTAAAGTCAATTTCAAATAAAACACTTAAAAGCGTTGGGAGCTGCTGGTAACGAAATTGAAATAAAATTTGGAGTGCAAAGGGTTAAGGGGTTATGCCTACTTGGATTGGTGAAAAAAATCGACTTTTTTTTATTGCATTTTCTTAATGTACATGATTTTAAGAATATTTCCTCAAAAGTACATAAGAATCGGAGCACACGTTCAACAATTATAAGCGTTTATCTGGAGCGCTAGTATGTATGATTAGTAAAGAGCTTGAAACTTTAAACGCGATTATCTCGAAACTGTGTTTTTACAAACACACGGTTGCGGTGACCACGGTTTCTCAAAAACTATTATACTTCACCGATCGGACTCTAATTTTATATACTTATTTGTCATTACAATAGGCAGGGCCTGAATGAAGGATTTTTTATTTCGGTAATAAAAAAAAAGTACAACATAAAAACGACAGTTAGACCACCTCAAAAGACAGTTTTTTTCGTAAAATTGCTGCCATTCTTGTAAAAATTAAAATTTTTCAAAATCCTTCGTCCAGGTCCTGCCTATTGTGATGACAAATAAGTATATAAAAGTAGAGTCCGATCGGTGAAATCGGTTTTGAGAAATCGTGATCACCGCAAGTGATGAAAATAAACGGAAGCTCTAGGAGAAGGGCTATATTTCCTCCATTTTTAATATTTTCTTATAAAAAAATGTATACAAATACCACTAAATACGTACTTGTTGGTAGTATTTTGCGAATTTTAATTAGTGCTCACTAAACCGGCAAAAAAAATCTTGAAAATCATGTCATTTCGCCGATCCCAAGTAGGCATAACCCCTTAATTAGAAAACACGGAAAATATAACTATCTCTATCAAAATGTTCGTGTCTAATGGCCATCCAATCCGCGACGAGTCTATTTCACATGATACCCGCCAAGATTCTTCTCGGTCAAATCAATTGGGATGATCTCGCAACATATTCCAATCGCATGGTAACCATATGCGCCCAATGAATATGGCGTAAGCGCAAGAGTAGGGTGCAACGACCGGAACATCGGGGAATTAATTTCGGTACCGCGAGCGTCGTAACTTTCTTCATGAATCACGGCTGGAAACTGGCGAAACTTCATTTCTCCGCTAGTTGCGAGAGCGTCGCGGTGCCGTGCAATCGTTGAAAAGACCACCGTGTACGGCGGAAGTTACGTAAAAGCGTTAACCGCGACACGTTGAACTGCTAGCTCGTAGATGCAACTCAGGAATCTCCGAGACACCCGTCCCTTTCGAACAAAGTACCGGCCGCCTGACAGGGAAAAACGAGCAAACGCATACGTCGCGCAACAAGTGCCGGCGAAACGAACATTTGCAAGGAGCGCAAGCCTGCGCTCGTTGCATTGGGAACGCGTTGATAGACAAGTGCGAAAGAGTCACGACATTCAACCGCTGCTGACCTCTCGCAGAAATGCGGCCGTATAATGCATAAAGTGCAACTGGCCGGGTGCGTATAAATTTTGGACCCGACCCGCATAACTTTGTTTATGAATCACGAGCGATCTGTGTGCGTACTCGACGCGATGGCCGTCGGGGCTGGCGAACAATGCGACGTTCCGACTTTCCTTCGTAGTAAAACGTGTGTCCGGCGATTCTCGACGGCGATAACGGGGCGTGTAACGTTTAACGCGGGGTCGCGAAGATACGATCGTTACGATGGCTTTCATTCGCTTTACGTATTCCGCACGAGCTGCCCAGCATCCCGTGTAGAACATGTCCGTTCGATGTTTCAGCTTCGAGATCTGCGCCCAGAGACTGCCTCGAAATTAGGCGTATAACCCGACGGCGAACGCACGGCGCCGCGCTGCACCTCGAATTTCAAAGTGTGCGATTTGAATTTCATGCCGATGAGCGCGATCGCGCACGTACCCGCTTTGGCGCGAGTGCATGTCGGTGTCGATTTCGCGCGATGCATCCATTGACCCTTTTAATGGGAACGTGACGAATGCCGAGACGCTGAAACATCACTTTTCTCCTGCCCATTCAAGGCGTTTATATCATAACGGGAATTATCGTGCTTTGCTTAGGATCGCGGCATAGACGAAACTCGATTAACACGTTGACTGCCGTGCGTATTACTATATTAAATCCGCAACGTGATGAAGTACTACGGTATATGATTGAATTGTGCAAAATGAAAATAATGCAAAGGTATCGGAGACCGAAGAACTGAATATTAATTGCATTTACAAAATTGTAAATGCAACCGACTGGGTATTTTTTTAATTCTTTGTGAGACGTTTTGTGCCGGTCACCGATGACCGCCGAATACTATATTAAAACCACAACGTGATGAAATATTACAGTATATGATTGAATTGTGCAAAATGAAAATAATGCGAAGGTATCGGAAACCCAAGAATTGAATCACAAAATGAAAATAATGCGAAGGTATCGGCGACCGAAGAATTGAATCACTATTTAATATTAATTGCATTTACAAAATTGTAAATGCTACCGATTGGGTATTTTTTTAATTCTTCGTGACACCTTTGGTGGCAATTACCGATGACCGCCGAATACTATATTAAATCCGCAACGTGATGAAGTACTACAGTATATGATTGAATTGTGCAAAGTGAAAATAATGCGAAGGTATCGGAGACCAAAGAATTTAATCACTATGTAATATTAATTGCATTTACAGAATTGTAATTGCGATGACCGCCGAATACTACATTAAATCCGCAACGTGATGAAGTACTACAGTATATGATTGAATTGTGCAAAGTGAAAATAATGCAAAGGTATCGGCGACCAAAGAATTTAATCACTACTTAATATTAATTGCATTTACAAAATTGTAATTGCGATGACCGCCGAATACTATATTAAATCCGCAACGTGATGAAATACTACAGGATATGCTTGAATTGTGCAAAATGAAAATAATGCGAAGGTATCGGAGACCAAAGAATTGAATCACTATGTAATATTAATTGCATTTACAAAATTGTAATTGCGATGACCGCCGAATACTATATTAAATCCACAACGTGATGAAGTACTGTATATGATTGAATTGTAAATGAAAATAATGCGAAGGAATATGAATCACTATTTAATATTAATTGAATGATGAAGTACTACAGTATATGAAAGTGAATTTAATCACTATTTAATATTAATTGCAAAATAATGCGAATACTATATTAAATCCACAACGTGATGAAGTACTACAGTATATGATTGAATTGTGCAAAATGAAAATAATGCGAAGGTATCGGAGACCAAAGAATTTAATCACTATTTAATATTAATTGCATTTACAAAATTGTAATTGCGATGACCGCCGAATACTATATTAAATCCACAACGTGATGACTTCAATACAGTATGTGCAAAGTGAAAATATCGGCGACCGAAGAATTGAATCACTATTTAATATTAATTGCATTTACAGAATTGTAAATGACCGCCGAATACTATGTTAAATCCGCAACGTGATGAAGTACTACAGTATATGATTGAATTGTGCAAAATGAAAATAATGCGAAGGAATTGGAGACCAAAGAATTGAATCACTATTTAATATTAATTGCATTTACAAAATTGTAATTGCGATGACCGCCGAATACTATATTAAATCCGCAACGTGATGAAGTACTACAGTATATGATTGAATTGTGCAAAGTGAAAATAATGCAAAGGTATCGGAGACCAAAGAATTTAATCACTATTTAATATTAATTGCATTTACAAAATTGTAATTGCGATGACCGCCGAATACTATATTAAATCCGCAACGTGATGAAGTACTACAGTATATGATTGAATTGTGCAAAGTGAAAATAATGCAAAGGTATCGGAGACCAAAGAATTGAATCATTATTTAAGATTAATTGCATTAACAAAATTGTAAATGCTACTGATTGGGTATTTTTTGATTTTTTTTTCGGAGACACCTTAGCAGTCAAAATGTTAATTCCGTGACGCTAAGAAATGTAATGTACCGAAATAACTTCCGGGAACATAGTAGTAGTACTAAAAAACGTGGTCACTGTCCTATGGCACATCAATCACGGAAATATGATACCCGCAGAGAATTTCTTGCATCAGCCATAACTATGTAAATGAACGTCCACTTCAAAATATCAGGCTTTTTGCGTATCACAGAATTAGCCGAATTTCCTCCATAACTCTGATATACGAGTGAGATATCAAACACGCCCTTTATCCGAAACGTGAAATGCATTCAGAACATTCCCCGGCGCCATAAATGCGTTGATAGCCACGAAAGGGCTTCGAGAACGCGCGCGGTAACTGTCAAAACGTAAGAAACGCGCCGGCAGATTACGCAGCCTAGCGTACGCGGCTAAACTGCCGCACTTCTCGACGAACAATTAAGTCGCGCCGCGGAAATTTATGAAGCGGCTCTTAAATCGAGTGAGCGATTTTGCGGAAATACCTCGCCGGCAAGCAACGAAACAGAACTTGCGCAATTGTAGAGCTTACGGCGATTACGGTTGCGTGCGCGCTTATAGGAGAGCCGTTAATTTCCGTCGGAATTTAGCGGAATATGCATACACACGTTCTCGGAATGTCGGTTATTGCGTGGAGATTTCTGGAGGAGATTAAAATTCCGTTTGATTCGGTTTTCCGCTGACGGGCCAACGAAAGAAATTGTCGACGGGCATTAATGCGATGCGCATTCTACATTCCCGTGCAGCACGTCGCGGCGTTTGTCTTCGTTAAGCCACGCCAGATGCAGACTGCCGAGCGCCCTGGCCGGGCACGATATACGAAAATTCCATCGGGACGAAGTATGATTGCATTGCGAGCACAATCTCTCAGGGACGTCCAAGACGCTCCTATCGTCCGCTTATTTTCCGGCGGAACAAGATGTCCGTCCGGACTGTTTCTGTTGGGAGAGAGACGTAAGGTTCGGACGTTTAACGAATATGGAGTCTAACTGGATCTTCATGGAACCTCAAAACTATCCTCTACTTTCCGATACGAAGGCAAGAATTATTATTAGTTGTAGCGTATCAGCATACCGATTTTACTGCTATTTTCGATGCAAAAAGAGACGCGGACTGTTCCGCAATAAACTGGAATGCAATTCTCCCGGCACCAAATTTTATCGGCAAGGTTTCTAGAAAGTGCATCTTGTACCGTCCGCTCATTTTCGGGCGGAACATGGTGTCTATCACGACTATTTCGGTGATAAGAGAGACCTAAGGTTCGGATGTTTAACAAATATGGAGTCTAACTGGATCTCAACCGCTCGTATATGGAACTCCAAAATTTCCCTCTACTTTCCGATATGAAGTCGGAAATGATTATTAGTCGCGTGGCATATTAGTATGCCTATTTTACTGCTATTTTTAACGTAAACACAGATGCAAGAACACCGAATCGGTCCGCAACAAACCGGAATGCAATTCTCCCGGCACCGAATTACATCGGCAAGGTTTCTAGAAAGTGTATCCCGGAGTGTCCGTTTATTTTCCGGCGGAACAAGGTGTCCATCACGGCTGTTTCTGTTATAAGAGAAACGTAAGGTGCCGACGATTAACACGTTGACTGCCGTGCGTATTTTACTATATTAAAATCGCAACGCGATGAAGTACTACAGAATATGATTGAATTGTGCAAAATTAAAATAATGCGAAGGTATCAGAGACCAAAGAATTGAATCACTGTTTATTATTAATTGCATTTACAAAATTATAAATGCTAACGATGGATATTTCTTTAATTTTTTGTGAGACCTTTTGCGCCGATCACCGATGACCACCACGACAGTCAAAGTGTTAACACGTTGACTGCCACGGTGGTCATCGGTGACTGGCGCAAAAGATTTTACTGAAAATGCAACAATTTTGCAATGAAGCCTATTTACAATCTTGTAAAAGCAATTGATAGAACGGTGCTACAATACTTTGGCTTCGATCAACTCTGCGATACTTTCATTTTGCACGATTTAACCATACTCTACAGTATTTCATCGCATTGCGATTCTAATATAGTAAAATACGCTTGGCAGTCAACGTGTTAACTGGATGTTGACCACTTGCCTATGGACCTCCAAAACTTCCCTCTGCTTTCCGATACGAAGTTGGAAATGATTATTAGCCGCGGCATATCGGCATGCCGATTTTACTGCTATTTACGCCGTAAAAAGAGACGCGGGAAGATCGAGTCGTTCCGCAACAAACCGGAATGCAATTCTCCGGCACCGAATTACATCCGTAAGGTTTCTAGAAAGTGCATCTTGTATCGTCCGCTTATTTTCCGGCGGAACAAAATATCCATCACGACTATTTCGGTAATAAGAGAGACCTAAGTTTCGGATGTTTTACAAATATGGAATCTAACTGAATCTTCATGGAACCCCAAAACTTCCCTCTACTTTCCGATACAAGTCGGAAATTATTATTAGCCGTGGCATATCAGCATGCCGATTTTACTGCTATTTTCGCCGTAAAAAGAGGCGCGGGAAGACCGAGTCGTTCGGCAACAAACCGGAATGCAATTCTTTCGGCACCGAATTCATCGGCAAGGTTTCTAGAAAGTGCATCTTGTATCGTCCGCTTATTTTCCGGCGGAACAAAATATCCATCACGACTATTTCGGTAATAAGAGAGACCTAAGGTTCGGACGTTTAACGAATATGGAGTCTAACTGGATCTTCATGGAACCCCAAAACTTCCCTCTACTTTCCGACACGAAGTCGGAAATTATTATTAGCCCTGGCATATCAGCATGCCGATTTTACTGCTATTTTCGCCGTAAAAAGAGACGCGGAAGACCGAGTCGTTCCGCAACAAATCGGAATGCAATTCTCCGGCACCGAATTACATCGGCAAGGTATTTAGAAAGTGCATCACGTAGTGTCCGCTTATTTTCCGGCGCAACAAGGTGTCCATCATGACTGTTTTTGTTATAAGAGAAACCTAGGATTCGGACGTTTAACGAATATGAAGTCTAACTGGATCTTCATGGAACCCCAAAACTTCCCTCTACTTTCCGATACAAGTCGGAAATTATTATTAGCCGTGGCATATCAGCATGCCGATTTTACTGCTATTTTCGCCGTAAAAAGAGACGCGGGAAGACCGAGTCGTTCCGCAACAAACCGGAATGCAATTCTCCGGCACCGAATTACATCGGCAAGGTATTTAGAAAGTGCATCACGTAGTGTCCGGTTATTTTCCGGTGCAACAAGGTGTCCATCATGACTGTTTTTGTTATCGTCGGACGTTTAACGAATATATTTTCTTCGGCGATACAACAAAATTATCCATCACATTTTACTATTTTCGGTAAAAAGAGATAAGAGAAACCCTAAGGAATTACATCGGCAAAGTATTTAGAAAGTGCATCACGTACGCTTATTTTAACGAATACCTAGGATTCGGACGTTTAACGAATATGAACTCTAACTGGATCTTCATGGAACCCCAAAACTTCCCTCTACTTTCCGATACAAGTCGGAAATTATTATTAGCCGCGCCGTATCAGTATGCCGATTTTACTGCTATTTTCGCCGTAAAAAGAGACGCGGGAAGACCGAGTCGTTCGGCAACAAACCGGAATGCAACTCTTTCGGCACCGAATTACATCGGCAAGGTTTTAGAAAGTGCATCTTGTATGTCCGCTTATTTTCCGGCGGAACAAAATATCCATCACGACTATTTCGGTAATAAGAGAGACCTAAGGTTCGGACGTTTAACGAATATGGAGTCTAACTGGATCTTCATGGAACCCTAAAACTTCCCTCTACTTTCCGATACAAGTCGGAAATTATTATTAGCCGCGCCGTATCAGTATGCCGATTTTACTGCTATTTTCGCCGTAAAAAGAGACGCGGGAAGACCGAGTCGTTCCGCAACAAACCGGAATGCAATTCTCCGGCACCGAATTACATCGGCAAGGTTTCTAGAAAGTGCATCCCGAATGCATCGAGGCGGCAGGACCGATGCAAAAACCGTGGGAAGAGGGAGGGAAAGTGGGAAGAACGGGAGAGGGAGACGAAACGCGGCGGAGGAAGAAAGAGAGAGTGTGCGGGAGTTGGGGAGGGAGAGAAATCGCGAAGCATTAGCCAGAAGAGCCCCGGAGATTGTGCAAATTTCGTTGAAATAAAACGAGTACAGGATGCGCCTGTATCGCGGACTGACCCGGAATCGCGACGAGATATCGGATGATAATTTAAACGAGATCTTCCCTCCACTCGGCCCGGATGATGGCAAATAAAAACAATCGCGCCATTAGTTCCGAGAAACGGCCCTTTATTTTCGGTCAATACGAAAACCGGCGTTATTTAAGCGGGACCGCCGGATAATCAGCGATGCGCGATTTAATCCAGCGGGAGACCGATAATTATTTATCGACTGCCGTTTATCGTTCTGTATTAACGATCGCGCCGGGTGAATTGGTCCGCCCAGATTGCGGGCCGCGCATTTTTCACTTCGCCCCCTACGTCTTTTTGCGCCGAATAGAAATTTGTCCGGCGCGTTTCAATAAGCGGGGCCGTGAAATACGATTATCGCCCGATCGGGGCTAAATTGCGGGGCCGATATTAAAATGACCCCGAAAGTTTTCCAATTATTAATCATCGTTAGAGAGCACTCAAAATCCGTACAACCGCCCGATGCGGATCTGTATGAAGGTTCTCAAGAAACTTTCGCGGCGATACCGGCAGCGATAGGATCTATATCGCCGTACTCCAGTTTCGATCGACGCAATCGGTTTTAGTTTTCGATGGAAGAAACGACCGAGTGGGGTCTCCGGCCCGGACGAAACTTTCTAGTGGGAGAAGTTCTTCGTACGGAAAGAAGGCAAACAGGAGGCAGGCCGAGCGTTTCGTAGACAAGGCGTGCCGAGTCGGGCCAATTTTCAGGAAACACAGCTTCCTGCAGCACCTGGTGCAGCATCTTCTGCTGAAATGCGATCGATGCTGTCACCATTTGCCAACGTCGTGTCTCAGCGAAGAGGCACTTTAGTTTCCTGGAGAGGCCTTTGTAAGGAGGCAACTAACGTTGTCAAACTTGCGAAGTTAGGTGCACCGGCAGTCTCGCCGGGTGTCCGAGGGAAAAGGAGGAAATGACGAAAGGAATACTCATCTTTCCTAGCGGCGAGAAGCACCTTTATCAGGTTCGACCTTGCGAGATATAAAGCGCGTTAGTGACATCGCACGTGCACATGGAAAATATCGATTTAACTATCGCATTTAACACTTTATCGACCGCTAGCCTATTAATCGGCTTTTCGGTTCCAATCATTTTATTACTATTTTCATGTGATATAGCTTCGTGACTTTCAAGAAATAATGGGCTATAATGGTAGGGTTCGGTGTATTTGCGATACCGTTTGTGTTTTCTTTGCTTTTTAATTTTATATATCAAAGGCCCAAAATATGGATACAAAATCATATAAAAATAAAAGAGGAATAGGAATAAGAAGTATTAGCAGTAATAAACCCGAAGGTTCTTTATCAGATTCTGATTCTAACGAAGACCATCCAGTAGTATTACCCGGCGACTTATAAATATTATTGATAGCGACGATGAATTTAGTAGTAAAAAATCATCGGCTAAGGAAATGCAATGTATATCTATCAACGCCAACTGTTTTATGGAATTCCATACTTAAGCTCTTATACACATAAGTGCAAACGTTGTAAGCCGTTGTTACTTCAAAGCTACAAAATATATTCGTTATAATAAAATTGTTTAAACTGCTGAATTCATTGTTAATATGTATTTCGAGGTTGATATTTGTTAATTTCCCGTTACATAGATTTTGTATAGCCTCCAAAAAAAATTCGGTCCATAGAGGGTTAACACGATGCCGCAAATGACGGCTATAGCCGTCGTGCACATTTTCATCAATAAAAAAAAAGAACATCGTTAGTAGGAAGTGTACTAACGCATACACTTGTTAATTATTGAGTAATACATTGAAAAAAAAAGGTATAGCATGCCAGACAGCATATCAATTGTTCTTTTATGTGTTTTCTCATGCCTTACCGGTTCGAAACACTATCTATCGACAATTTCATAAATCAACGACATTTCTACAGTTTAGGGATTTGCTAATACAATCACTGATCGCACTACCTAATACTGAGATTTCTGGAAAGAATTTAGCGGCATTAACACCTATGCGTGGTCGACCGCAACAAATAAATGCATTACCACTGACATCGACAAATTGTCCACAACAACATTTCTTGGAAAAGATACCTCCACCTGTTGATTTTCAGCGTAAAACTTATTTTTTACGTTGCAGACAATGTTCGATCAACCGAATTAGAAAAGAAACGTCATATAGATGCAAAACTTGCCCGCATAAACCACCATTGTGTCCAGAATGCTTCGAATCCTATCATTTATAATGCTTTCTTGTATGTATGTAATTTGTTTCCTGAAATCATTTTTATTTCATTTTTACTATTTTATAAGCAAAATAAATTACAAATGATAATTTTGTTTCAAACTGATTTTCTTGTGTTAAGTTTACACCTATTTACTTTCTTTTATTCATAGGAATCATTTTGAATTAGTAAAGCAAATGCCGTATACTCGTCACGACGGTCATAGCCGTCATTTGCTCTGGGAAGAGAAAAAATGACATGATGAGCAAATGACGGCTATAGCCGTCGTGCACATTTTCATCAATAAAAAAAAAAGAACATCGTTAGTAGGAAGCGTACTAACGCATACACTTGTTAATTGTTGAGTAATACATTGAAAAAAAAGGTGTAGCATGCCAGACAGCATATCAATTGTTCTTTTATGTGTTTTCTCATGCCTTACCGGTTCGAAACACTATCTATCGACAATTTCATAAATCGAAGACATTTCTACAGTTTAGAGATTTGCTAATACAATCACTGATCGCACTACCTAATACTGAGATTTCTGGAAAGAATTTAGCGGCATTAACACCTATGCGTGGTCGACCGCAACAAATAAATGCATTACCACTGACATCGACAAATTGTCCACAACAACATTTCTTGGAAAAGATACCTCCACCTGTTGATTTTCAGCGTAAAACTTATTTTTTACGTTGCAGATAATGTTCGACCAACCGAATTAGAAAAGAAACGTCATATAGATGTAAAACTTGTCCGCATAAACCACCATTGTGTCCAGAATGCTTCGAATCCTATCATTTATAATGCTTTCTTGTATGTATGTAATTTGTTTCCTGAAATAATTTTTATTTCATTTTTACTATTTTATAAGCAAAATAAATTACAAATGATAATTTTGTTTCAAACTGATTTTCTTGTGTTAAGTTTACACCTATTTACTTTCTTTTATTCATAGGAATCATTTTGAATTAGTAAAGCAAATGCCGTATAGTCGTCACGACGGTCATAGCCGTCATTTGCTCTGGGAAGAGAAAAAATGACATGATGAGCAAATGACGGTTATAGCCGTCAAGAGTTTTTTTGGAAAAACTATGGCCAAATGTGATAATTTTCACTTCCAAACATACAACTTGCACTCGATTCCATCTGGCAGTCATAAATAATTGAAAAAAAAATGTGTTTCTGAGCACGATCATCAAATTAAAAGTGTGCGGCAACGGGTTAAGAAGCATAAGACGTGTATGAAAAAGTGCAATCGGTATTATGTTATTGTTGATGATACTCGAATTGAAAGAAAGAGTAAGAAATGTTTCATTGCATATGGCAAAGTTTACATCAAAGTACACGACGTTAAAGTCTCTTAGTTTGTAACATCGTTTTGCGGTCAAGAGTATTTATGTGGTTTATACTTCATCAGATAAATGTGCCCATAATTATGAAAGTGGTCTAAGTCAAAATTTAAAAAAAATGAGTTTATCAGTTATTTCGTACCACATTATTTTTAACTAAATTTATTCAATGTAGTTTTTACGAAATTGTCAAAAATGAACCCATTAGATAGTGGTTGTAATTTCAACATTATATGGAATTCATTTAGTTTTAATTATGAAAGTGGTCTAAGTCAAAAATTTAAATAAATTATATAAACAACTTGAAAATGGCACGTGGCCTTCTTTGACGCGTTTCTGAACTACATAATAAAATAAATGACAATCAAATTTTAATAATAACGACAACTTCATTACTAGAAGAATCAATAACAAGAAGAGTAAAAAATACCGCGGGTGAATCTGTCTTTTGGCTACAAATTCAATGGATGAGATTCTTGAAAAATGAACCTTATAAAATGGTCTATAAAACATCTTTAGATGATTCTAAATTTCACGTTTTGGATCTTTCACCTAAAAAAGGAAGACCAAAAATATACGGAAATATTAAATTACTTCCATTATACACCACCATTAGACCAGTATCGGAAGAAAAACATAAAGATATTATGAGTTTACTACCGTACATCCCTCCAGTTTTTCAGGAACATTTTAAGAATCTTAAATACTCGAAATAATGATAAAAATGGATTACTGTTTAAAAATAATAAATAAATGTAATAAATGTTCACGAATTATTTCAATCAAATTATTGTTTCAAATAAAACTCAAAGTTCTTTATTGCTTTAAGTCATTTATAGGACATTCAGTTAATCTTGAAAATGGTCTAAGTCAATTCAATCTTTAAAAATAATATTATCGTATAAAATTCACACGAAATTACATATTCATAGTAAATTTCCATTAATTAAGACTAATAAAATTACAAATTAAAATGTCGCATAATGTAAAAATATTTTTTAATTTATTCAAATGCAATTCATTAAATATCTCGAAACAAGAAATATATGACTTAGACCACTTTCATAATTATGGGCACAAATATATGCAAGAAAACTTAATACGGGAAATTTATAAAGGGTAGGTATAAATGTTTACATTTTTTGTTACAGGTGGAAGAAACGACAGTCTTCTTTGGAGGGAACGAAAAATTGTATACAACAAGTTCAAACATACTAAAGGCGTACTAAGTTTTTGTGTGCCGCCAAACTAGAACGAAAGACTTCATCTTCATTTTCGTGGTATATAAGGCGGCAAAAAGGTAAGAGCAAATGTTTACAAACTTCCGCGTACCTATTAATACCATCCGTACACGATAATTTGCATCCTAAGTCGAGGAAGCAATTTCCCCGCGTCAGTTCAAAACAGCTTCCACGCTCGTGCTGGGACATAAATGCACCTGCTCGATGTCAGAACTGACGCCCATTCGGAAGACCCGTCTGACAGACGAAAACGAAAAGCGGCTACGGATCAACATTGTCTCTCTTTACATCTCGTGGGATTAAGCACCATTTTCGTAACGATCCTACGCTAAGTCAAATCCTTTTAATATCCCGATACATACGTGTGCACACGTATACCCAGTACTGCGCAGTCACGTGAAAATCTATGTAAACAGGTGTGCAGAATGACGAGACGTTTTATGTAAAGATGCAACGTGTGCGCGCCATCTTGTACATACGAGCGTGAAGATAATGTAAATATATGCTTCTGCATACTTTATTTTACTCCGGTACACTGCCATTACCCTGCACTGCGACGTTTTGGCCAGAAATTATACAATGCAAACATAGTTCCCGCGAGGGATTAACAATCGTTTTAAATACAATGTCTGCAAGCATATTAGAATCTGTTCAGTACCTTTTCAGTTAATCTTCTTCTGGTTGATCTGAACGAAGTACATTCGTTCGCTTTGTAAGGAAGCGGAGGTATGCATAGGTTGTTTGTACATACGTCATTAACACGTTCGTGGACATTAAAAGTTTCAGCGAGGTGCAAAAATTGAGAGAAATTTTATTTTTAAATTGGTTGTGATATAAGAAGTTTGATTAAACACATTTCATAAAGGTAGTCAGATTATCATATTTTAGTTCAGTTAGTCATTATTTTAACAAGTATAATAATTGCAAAAACTTAAGGTTATATAAAATTAAATTCAAAATAATTGACTTTAAGATTTGAATGCTATAGCATTCATATCATTCTGCATCATCATGAAAATGATTGAATTGAATGCTATAGCATTCACGTCCGCGAACGTGTTCAAGAATACGGTGTGGTACATTTGGAAATGTAATGCGATGCTTGTATGTAATTGCTTTTACAAGATTGCAAATAGGCTTCATTGCGAGTTTTTTCCATTTTTAGTAAAATCTTTTGCACCAGCCGTGTTTGCCACACGCTGTCTTTAGATGTCACTTATTTTGATACATTGTATCTATTTTGTCTACATAAGTATTTACATCAATATTCAATGCATTCAACTCGATTGCTTTCATTTTTTTTCGTATTTTCATTTTTTATAATAGTAAAAAAGTTATGATAATTATTAACATATTGACTGCCGTGATAATATTGGCAATAGGTAGCAAGAATTGTTTTATAAATGCAGTTACTGTTAGAATAGTAACGCGATGCTTTGGTCTCCAATACCTGCATATTATTGACATTTTGCATAATGCAATCAAACACTGTAGTATTTCATAGCATCGCCGTTCTAATACAGCAAAATACGATCGGCTGTCAACGTGTTACTGTTAGAATAGTGATGCGATTCTTTGGTCTTCAATACCTGCATATTATTTACATTTTGCATAATGCAATCAAACACTGTACTATTTCATAGCATCGCCGTTCTAATACAGCAAAATACGATCGGCTGTCAACGTGTTACTGTTAGAATAGTGATGCGATTCTTTGGTCTCCAATACCTGCATATTATTTACATTTTGCATAATTCAGTCAAACACTGTAGTATTTCATAGCATCGCCGTTCTAATACAGCAAAATACGATCGGCTGTCAACGTGTTACTGTTAGAATAGTGATGCGATTCTGGTCTCCAATACCTGTATATTATTTACATTTTGCATAATTCAGTCAAACACTGTAGTATTTCATAGCATCGCCGTTCTACTACAGCAAAATACGATCGGCTGTCAACGTGTTACTGTTAGAATAATGATGCGATTCTTTGGTCTCCAATGTCTGCATATTATTTACATTTTGCATAATTCAGTCAGACACTGTAGTATTTTATAGCATCGCCGTTCTAATACAGCAAAATACGATCGGCTATCAACGTGTTAAAAAAACACATTTTTTAATAATACCTAAAGTACTTCCAATTATACAATTTCTGAAATTTCACAAAAATTGCTTCATAAATAACAACACTATGGTTTTTGTAACATAAAAGTTTCCCAAAAACGTGCGGTCCCAGGCGTATTTCAATACAGATTTCTTAGCAGTCCTGAAAGTGTTAATGTACACACCTTTATCAACACGTACGTAGGCACGCGTGTCTGCAGGACGATCGCTACAAGAATCTGTGGAAGTGCATCGCACGTGCACCGTACGTGTATTCGCCAAGAGCGAAGAGGCAGAGATCGAGGTTGCTGCCCTGACACTTTCTAATATCGCGTGCCCGCCTGTTTGCGCTTATTGCCACGGAACAATATCCAATTTCGGTGATGGCGAACGCCGTGCGAATTCCGTAAATCCGTACATCTGTTTGCTATTACGAGAATTTTATTACGGATACGTCTACCGTACGACGCTGCGGAACGCTAAGCCGTAATCCTGAAAACTTTTCGTACCTTTCCTTCAATAGAAAGTATTTGATACCCCCAGAAGAAGTACGTCAGAAAATAACCGATTCGCTGGTTTCACATTATTGAACCTAGCCGTATATTTCAGTAATACGTAACACACCTATTCTAGCCTTTGTAACTGTTTACTACAACTTTGTCACCACTTTGGGATTATGTAACAATAATGTTCAGATTGCTGCGGATTTTTGCGGTTTCACATTATTGAACCTGGCCATATATTTCAGTAATACGTAACATACCTATTCCAGCTTTTACAACTGTTTATTACAACTTTGTCACCACATTGGGATTATGTAACAATAATGTTCAGATTGCTGCGGATTTTTGCAAGCGCACTCTTTGGAAGATTTACTGAGTTTTACGAATAAAAAATTCGAATTTCGAATAGAAATCGCAGCTCACTATATACGCCGTGCAGGATTTGAGCAGAAATATTCGTTTTCCCTGGTTTTTGCACGCATCGTCGTGATTATCAGAGAACATGCGACGGGGAGAGCAGATTCCGTTGGATTCCTTTCATTCATTTTCAGGATCATCGCGCTGGACACGGCCTCGCCTTTCGTAAATCTCGTTATTCCGGCAGTCGCTCGACTTTACTCGCGTGCAATGTCCGTAGCCATGGAAATCGGTCGATACAATGGGCACCGCGGACGAACGGCGAAAAAAAGCACGCAGCGGGATAACTTTGGCTTTTGTGAGATATACTCCCAGAAATCCAATACGAGCTTCCTTTGTCAGGTAAAAACGGACGGTACGTCGATGCGGACACGCAACGTTTTCCTCTTTCCGAAGGAGAGAAATTCGCCGAGAATTATTTTTTCGAAAGCTTCGGGCGACTGCCGGTCTATCAAACAAGAAAATGCGAGCGTCTGCGGGTAGCGCGAAAAAAACTCAGCTCCGCGACATGCGGTGACGTCGCTTTTTTCCTCGTTTTAAGTAACCGCGGCAAAGGAGGTCGAAGGAAAATTACACGATAACAAATGTGCCCATAATTATGAAAGTGGTCTAAGTCAAAATTTAAAAAAAATGAGTTTATCAGTTATTTCATACCACATTATTTTTAACTAAATTTATTCAATGTAATTTTTACGAAATTGTCAAAAATGAACCATTAGATAGTGGTTGTAATTTCAACATTATATGGAATTCATTTAGTTTTAATTATGAAAGTGGTCTAAGTCAAAAATTTAAATAAATTATATAAACAACTTGAAAATGGCACGTGGCCTTCTTTGACGCGTTTCTGAACTACATAATAAAATAAATGACAATCAAATTTTAATAATAACGACAACTTCATTACTAGAAGAATCAATAACAAGAAGAGTAAAAAATACCGCGGGTGAATCTGTCTCTTGGCTACAAATTCAATGGATGAGATTCTTGAAAAATGAACCTTATAAAATGTTCTATAAAACATCTTTAGATGATTCTAAATTTCACGTTTTGGATCTTTCACCTAAAAAAGGAAGACCAAAAATATACGGAAATATTAAATTACTTCCATTATACACCACCATTAGACCAGTATCGGAAGAAAAACATAAAGATATTATGAGTTTACTACCGTACATCCCTCCAGTTTTTCAGGAACATTTTAAGAATCTTAAATACTCGAAATAATGATAAAAATGGATTACTGTTTAAATATAATTAATAAATGTAATAAATGTTCACGAATTATTTCAATCAAATTATTGTTTCAAATAAAACTCAAAGTTCTTTATTGCTTTAAGTCATTTATAGGACATTCAGTTAATTTTGAAAATGGTCTAAGTCAATTCAATCTTTAAAAATAATATTATCGTATAAAATTCACACAAAATTTCATATTCATAGTAAATTTCCATTAATTAAGACTAATAAAATTATAAATTAAAATGTCGCATAATGTAAAAATATTTTTTAATTTATTCAAATGCAATTCATTAAATATCTCGAAACAAGAAATATATGACTTAGACCACTTTCATAATTATGGGCACAAATGTGTTTTTTCTACTCCGACGTAACGCTACTTTCGAGGCTGACATTTTGCCGGCGCGGCGCTATAAATTGTATAAGCGAATGTAATGTTTCCATTGTAAGTCGCTGCACTTTGAGTTCGCCGTGGGTCCGGCGCGACACAAATGCAAATGACCCAGCGCCGAGCTAGTCCCCGTTAATGCGGTGTTTGACGTATTTGTGGAGAAGTTTTAGCCGACCACGTTTGTTCCCACGATAATTACGAGTCTTACGTACGGCGCTGCCTTGTAATTTCAAAGTCAAACGCTCAACTTTCCTCCGTGTCGCATAAAGAAGCGCATAGCGCGGCGCAAAGTCGCAGCTCCGTGCGACGAGGAAAACGTACGATTGAAAGAACAATGGGTGCGAAGGGAAACGAAATTGCGAACATTTCCGAGGAACGAACCGTGCGCAAGGCATCGGATAAAAACGGTAAGGTAACGAATAGATCTATTGGCTTGTCCGGAAAGTTCGTGCCGATTTTAGGTAGGTGGCATGAGAACAGACCTGAATATATCATGATTTTTGTCAACAAATTACATGTGTAGATATTCTAAAGGACGGTACTTCAGGTATATTTGGAAAAAAGTTTGGTTACGATACGTTAATTTTTGTCAGTTTTATACGCCTTAGAATATGGTAGCAAACAAAGTGCATTATAGGCATTTAATGCTTTTTTTCCGAAAAGGCAAAAATGCCATATGAACGGAAAACAAGATATGCGCTGTTTATGCCGAAAGAACTTGCGGAACTGATTTGCTCGCGTTCTCACATTTCCACCTGTTCCGATCATTACAATATTCCCTTAATGGAAAAAATGCCAACTCTTTAATGGAATTTAGAAAAAATGCCGAAAAACCTGAGACTCTTTAATCGAAAAAAGATACAAAAAATGCCTTAAAATATTAGAACAAAATTATTATTTAATGCTTTTTTTCCGCCGCAAAAAAATGCGCTGAGAAGGTTCTGGAAGTGATTTACTTGCGTTCTCACATTTCCACCTATTCCGATCATTACAATATTCCCTTAATGGAAAAAATGCCAACTCTTTAATCGAGATAAAAATGAATTTAGAAAACTTATTTGCCGAAAAACCTGAGAGGTTCTGGAAGGACTTCAGGCATATGTGGAAAAAAGTTTGATTACAATACGTTACTTTTTATCAGTTTTACACGCCTTAAAATATGGTAGCGAACAAAGTGCATTATAGGTATTTAATGCTTTTTTTCCGAAACGGCAAACAAGATATGCGCTGTTTATGGTGAAGGTACTGTAGTCGAAAGAACTGTGCGGAAGTGATTTACTCGCATTCTCACATTTCCACGTATTCCGATCCCTACAAAGTTTCCTCAATGGAAAAAATGTCAAATCTTTGATCGAGATAAAAATTCATTTAGATAACTTATTCGCCGAAAAATCTGAGAGGTTCTGGAAGGACGGCATTTTCAAGTTGCATGACAGATAGAGAAAGGTTGTGAAACAGAATGGTACCTATATGATTTTGTAGGATTTAGACTGGGATGATATTATTGAACGGCCTTAGTTGCAAAAGTAGTAGCTATATTCGAACTTCTATAATGATGCTCCATGAAAGATTCGACAAGACTCGCTAAACTCACTCGCGGACGCATTCGCTGATATTCTCTAAATGATTCGCTAAGACCTACTGAGACACGCTGGTAGATTCACTAAGCCTCACTGGTATTCTCAAAAGATTCGCAAAGTTCCGCTTGTCTTGACCATACGCTTGACCCTTTTATTCTGTTTCGTTTCCATGACAATGAATTTGTTCCAGAATCTTCCTAATGACACATACACACTTGTGCATTCTTTCTCACTCTCTCTCTCTCTTTCTCTTTCGTATGCACACTCTCTCATTGCCCATTCGCACAAAATCACACATCCCACAATTGAATAAATGTGTACTAAAATTTAAACACTTGCGCTGTCAAAAAATTCACCGACACGTGTACCAAAACGGTCCAGTGTAACTTGCTGAGCGGCGTCACACAGTGTTCGATGCCTCAGAGAAATCGGAAAAAGATTTATATTTTCTAAACTAATTTATTTTTGATCTAGGATTTTCTATAGTTTTTTTTAACCCTTTGAGTGCTGAATACTTTTGGCCAAAGCGCTCACTGAGGACGAAACACGTTTCGCTAGTGTGAACTCTACTGATTGATTTAAGGCGCAAATAAGTTTTAATGATAATTCTGTATTTACGCCAAATTAAATAATGCAAGAAAATCATTTGATAAAGAACGCATCTGTATTCATCTCATACATTTATAATTGTGGCTACAGTAGGTGAGAAATCGAAACGAT
Organism: Cryptocheilus praepositus; assembly: GCA_033815515.1. Taxonomy (NCBI): domain Eukaryota; kingdom Metazoa; phylum Arthropoda; class Insecta; order Hymenoptera; family Pompilidae; genus Cryptocheilus; species Cryptocheilus praepositus. Next base: position 6,416,581 of record JAWWQZ010000285.1, read on the forward strand.
TAGGGACGTATATATGCGGCCATAGTCGACACCGACACATTTCGGCGGACACATATATGCGTCCATAGCACTCAAAGGGTTAAGGGAATATAGAGCATCGATTGATTATAAAATACATGCACGTCGTTTTTGTTTCTGTGACAATCGCATAACGACGTACATACCACGTCATTAGCAATTTTGTGACAAAAGCATTACGACGTGGATGGCACGTGTTTCCAGCGCAAGTAGTTAAATGAGCTGCGTTAAAATTTTTCTTAAAAATCCGCACGAACTTTCCGGACAACCCAATACTTTTACTGTATGTCTGACGGATCTAAGTGAAACGGACAGAACACGGCCGACGTTGGAATAATGTTACATATGACGTAAAAAAAAGGAAGACCATGAGTAGACGCAGGGTTGGGAATTTCATGAGACAATCAATATCGTTCATATAGGAATGCTCGTGGCATGCTGCCTTTGAACCGTTCTATTGTCGTTTACCGTTGGTATGTTACATCGTAATATGCAGCCTTCGCAGCACGAACTGCATACATATGTGGAAACGATCGCGCAGCGCTTTTGATCAACGATCTTCACGGGGTGTTTGCTCACCAACATGCGGTCTGTTCGACGTTTGCGTAACACGTGTGTCCTAGTTACGTTTCCACATGCGCGCTTATGCGTGGACGTTGCCAGCGTAAGTGAGGGGACTATGCATTTACTACGATGCAATTTTCAAGCGCCGACGTTCTTTGACACGCAAAGACCATTACGTTTCATCAGTATTGCACGCTGCCTGAAAGGAATCGCGACGCGGCCCCGCTAAAATGCACCTAATAAAATATGCCGCTGTAATATCGCAAAAAGCTGCGAACGCGACAGCGCGGCACCGTAAACATTTGAAACTGACACGAAACAAATCCCGTTGCGCGCGACTCGCGAATTTTAAAACACCGCGTATATTTCGTCCACACGCGCTGCACTTTCATATTTGCCCAGTTTATCTTATCGCCGAGCAGCGCGCTCGTCTATGTTTCCCCGATGAAATGCGTTTCACCGCTTGGCCGACATTTAAAAAGTGTCCCGAGGATCGGCGAGCGTTTTCGCCGCGTCGATCGTTCTCCGCGATTTTGTTAGCGCAAAAATCGACTCGGCTTTCGCCTGGGCAGAGACGCGCGTGCCTATGAGCGTTAATGTAAATAATAAATTATCGTGTATGTTTATTAAAGCAAGATCGATTAAGAATGTTAATAATTTTCAACTCTAATTAGGGGTAAATGCTCTTTCTCTCGTCAGTTCTCTTACCAGATTCTTTGGTACGATTTTCTGATGCAAAATGCCAGCATTGATACCACCAGGAACAAATAAATCATCGTGTGTAAACATTAAATGTAATTCCATTGAACTGACATTAATAATGTTCAACTCTAGTTAGGGGTAAATGCTCTTCCTCTCGTAATTTCTCTCACTAGATACTTCAGTACGATTTATTTCTGATGCAAAATGCCAGCATTGATACCGCCAGAAACAAATAAATCATTCTGTGTGAACATCAAATATAATATTTTGGACTGACATTAATAATGTTCAACTCTTTTCGCCGGTAAATGCTCTTTCTCTCGTCAGTTCTCTTACGAGATTCTTTGGTACGATTTTCTGATGCAAAATGCCAGCATTGATGCCACCAGGAACAAATAAATCATCGTGTATGAATATCAAATATAATTCCATTGGGCTGACATTAATAATATTCAACTATAATTAGGGGTAAATACTCTTCCTCTCGTAATTTCTCTTACTAGATTCTTCGGTACGATTTATTTCTGATGCAAAATGCCAGCATTGATACCGCCAGGAACAAATAAATCATCGTGTGTGAACATCAAATATAATTCCATTGGACTGACATTAATAATGTTCAACTCTAATTAGGGGTAAATGCTCGTCCTCTCGTCAGTTCTCTTACCAGATTCTTTGGTACGATTTTCTGATGCAAAATGCCAGCATTGATACCACCAGGAACAAATAAATCATCGTGTGTAAACATTAAATGTAATTCCATTGAACTGACATTAATAATGTTCAACTCTAATTAGGGGTAAATGCTCTTCCTCTCGTAATTTCTCTCACTAAATACTTCAGTACGATTTATTTCTGATACAAAATGCCATCATTGATACCGCCAGGAACAAATATTTATTGTGTGTGAACATCAAATGAACCGTTTATTTTGAAAGTGGTCTAACTCCGCGTTTTCGCCGCGTCGATCATTCTCCGCGATTTTGTTAGCGCAAAAATCGACTCGGCTTTCGCCTGGGCAGAGACGCGCGTGCCTATGAGCGTTAATGTAAATAATAAATTATCGTGTATGTTTATTAAAGCAAGATCGATTAAGAATGTTAATAATTTTCAACTCTAGCTAGGGATAAATACTCTTTCTCTCGTCATTTCTCTTACTAGATTCTTCGGTACGATTTATTTCTGATGCAAAATGCCAGCATTGATACCGCCAGGAACAAATAAATCATCGTGTGTGAACATCAAATATAATTCCATTGGACTGACATTAATAATGTTCAACTCTAATTAGGGGTAAATGCTCTTTCTCTCGTCAGTTCTCTTACCAGATTCTTTGGTACGATTTTCTGATGCAAAATGCCAGCATTGATACCACCAGGAACAAATAAATCATCGTGTGTAAACATTAAATGTAATTCCATTGAACTGACATTAATAATGTTCAACTCTAATTAGGGGTAAATGCTCTTCCTCTCGTAATTTCTCTCACTAAATACTTCAGTACGATTTATTTCTGATACAAAATGCCATCATTGATACCGCCAGGAACAAATATTTATTGTGTGTGAACATCAAATGAACCGTTTATTTTGAAAGTGGTCTAACTCCGCGTTTTCGCCGCGTCGATCATTCTCCGCGATTTTGTTAGCGCAAAAATCGACTCGGCTTTCGCCTGGGCAGAAACGCGCGTGCCTATGAGCGTTAATGTAACCGACATTTTCGCATGGCAGGCGGCCAATATTATTTTCAAAGTGGAGCATCGGATATTCGTTTCGCAACGAGCGTACACGGGTCTACGTTGCTTTTAAACCACCTCTACTCGGCGTGTTATTGCAGTCGCTGCATTCGCGACAATGTGCCCCTGTTGCTTTGGATCGGATGCAACTTGAGCTGTACTCGAATTGCTATTCAGTCACGAGTCTCGGCAAAAGTCGATTTCACCTGCAATTTCCATTCTTTTGTTCTTTTCAACGGTACCGATTAACAATGCACTTCGGTGTAACTCGATGCATGTACTATCCGGCGTTGGACATTATCGGAATTGAATTGAATAAACGCTTATCTACGGCGATTAACCGAAGAAACTGTTCTTATTCGAGAATTTCAACGGGCGGACGAGAGTTCGAATAAATTATCGTGTCTGTTCATCGAAACTTTGCAAACGTATAAGATTAGTAGGGAACTAAAGTTGCACTCCAGGCATGTATTACGCAGCGTTCGACATTAGTGGAATTGGATCAAATAAACGTTTACCTAAGATGATCAATAGAAGAAATTCTAGTTATTTGAGAATTTCGTCGGTTGATCGTTATTTATAATAAATTATCGTGTATGTTTATTAAAGCAAGATCGATTAAGAATGTTAATAATTTTCAACTCTAGCTAGGGGTAAATACTCTTTCTCTCGTAATTTCTCTTACTAGATTCTTCGGTAAGATTTATTTCTGATGCAAAATGCCAGCATTGATACCGCCAGGAACACATAAATCATCGTGTGTGAACATCAAATATAATTCCATTGGGCTGACATTAATAATGTTCAATTCTAATTAGGGGAAAATACTCTATATCTCGTAATTTCTCTTACTATAATAGATACTTTAGTACGATTTATTTCTGATGCAAAACGCCAGCATTGATACTGCCAGGAACAAATAAATCATCGTGTGTGAACATGAAATATAATTCCATTGGGCTGACATTAATAATGTTCAACTCTAATTAGGGGTAAATACTCTTACTCTCGTCAGTTCTCTTAACAGATACTTAGGTACGATTATCTTATGCAAAATGCCAGCATTGATACCGCCAGGAACAAATAAATCATCGTGTGTGAACATGAAATATAATTCCATTGGGCTGACATTAATAATGTTCAACTCTAATTAGAGGTAAATACTCTTCCTTTCGTCATTTCACTTACTAGGTTCTTCGGTACGATTTATTTCTGATGCAAAATACCAGCATTGATACTGTCAGCAACAAATAAATCATCGTGTGTGAACATGAAATATAATTCCATTGGGCTGACATTAATAATGTTCAACTCTAATTAGGCGTAAATACTTTTCCTCTCGTCAGTTCTGTTACTAGATTATTCAGTATGATTTATTTCTGATGCAAAATGCCAGCATTGATACTGCCAGGAGCAAATAAATCATCGTGTGTGAACATCAAATATAATTCCATTGGGCTGACATTATTAATGTTCAACTCTAATTAGGGGTAAATACTCTTCCTCTCGTCAGTTCTCTTACTAGATACTTCGGTACGATTTATTTCTGATGCAAAATGCCAGCATTGATACCGCCAGGAACAAATAAATCATCGTGTGTGAACATCAAATATAATTCCATTGGGCTGACATTAATAATTTTCAACTCTAATTAGGGGTAAATACTCTTCCTCTCGTAATTTCTCTTACTACATACGCCAATGCGATTTATTTCTGATGCAAAATGCCAGCATTGATACCGCCAGGAACCAATAAATCATCGTGTGTGAACATTAAATATAATTCCATTGGGCTGACATTAATAATGTTCAACTCTAGTTAGGGGTAAATACTCTTTCTCTCGTCAGTTCTCTGACCAGATTCTTTGGTACGATTTTCTGATGCAAAATGCCAGCATTGATACCGCCAGAAACAAATAAATCATTCTGTGTGAACATCAAATATAATTCCATTGGGCTGACATTAATAATGTTCAACTCTAATTAGGGGTAAATACTCTTCCTTTCGTAATTTCTCTTACTACATACGCCAATGCGATTTATTTCTGATGCAAAATGCCAGCATTGATACCGCCACGAACAAATAAATCATCGTGTGTGAACATTAAATATAATTCCATTGGGCTGACATTAATAATGTTCAACTCTAATTAGGCGTAAATACTTTTCCTCTCGTCAGTTCTGTTACTAGATTATTCGGTATGATTTATTTCTGATGCAAAATGCCAACATTGATACTGCCAGGAACAAATAAATCATCGCGTATGAACATCAAATATAATTCCATTGGGCTGACATTAATAATGTTAAACTCTAATTAGGAGTAAATACTTTTCCTCTCGTCATTTCCTTACTACATATTCAATGCGATTTATTTCTGATGCAAAACGCCAGCATTGATACTGCCAGGAACAAATAAATCACCGTGTGTGAACATTAAATATAATTCCATTGAGCTGACATTAATAATGTTTCACTTTAGTTAGAGGTAAATAGTCTTCCTCTCGTAATTTATCTTACTAGATACTTCGGTACGATTTATTTCTGATGCAAAATGCCAGCATTGATACCGCCAGGAGCAAATAAATCATCCTGTGTGAACATCAAATATAATTCCATTGGGCTGACATTAATAATGTTCAACTCTAATTAGGGGTAAATACTCTTCCTCTCGTAATTTCTCTTACTAGATACTTCGGTACGATTTATTTCTGATGCAAAATGCCAGCATTGATACCGCCAGGAACAAATAAATCATCGTGTGTGAACATTAAATATAATTCCATTGGGCTGACATTAATAATGTTCAACTCTAATTAGGGGTAAATACTCTTCCTCTCGTCAGTTCTCTTACTAGATACTTCGGTACGATTTATTTCTGATGCAAAATGCCAGCATTGATACCGCCAGGAGCAAATAAATCATCGTGTGTGAACATCAAATATAATTCCATTGGGCTGACATTGTATTCGTCACTCTTATCTTTGACCGATTACCTGATCGTTTTTTTCCGACGCAACACCAGCCGTTTCCTCACAGAAACAGCGAGCCATCAAGCCAAGCGGTGTACCATTCGCGGCTTAATAATACGAGAGTGAATCCGCAACGATACAGAGCGAAGCCAGTAAACTACATAATTTTCATATAATCAACCGATTTGTAGCAACCAATCGAACCGGCGTTATTACGATATTAATTTTCAACGCTCGAACGCCGCGCGCCATAAAATCCACAAACACATCACGCCGCGCGGGATTTTAATAAATCGCCGATGCCTCCTATTCCGCAGCGAAAAGCAGTGCAGCGGCGCATTATCCCATTGCGGTATTCGTCGGTATTCATAGAGAATTCGTGCTGCGTCGACTAATTACACGGTAACGTGCGCATGAACCGACATTGTCGATATTGGTCTCGATACACTCCGGATATTGTCGAGTGCCGCGTCCGATACGCAACCAATATTGTTGAATTACACCATATATATGCGGTTTCGGGGCCATAGCAAGCAGCCCGGCCCTCTATCGCTTCCGAGTTGCTTTTTCGCCTATCACTCGACCGGAGAACTACCGGGCACTGATAATTACGCGACGGTTCTAACCGCTTCTACAAATCCGCACGGCGTTAATTATCCTCGCGGATATGAATACAGCGCCGCAAGAAGTTAATTTGCCAGTCCCTTCGTTAGGTCGCAATATGCATAATGCCTTCTTGGCGCACTGACGCGGTCGTACCCTATGCGAGCCGCAAACCAGGTCACGCCGACAAGATGCGGTCTAAGAGTTATTTTCATTCAAACGGGAAAGTCTACTGCCGCGCAATCGCCGTTTCGCAAAATCTCGGATATTTCCCCGACGAAATTTCACGTCAGACTTTTTCACGACTTGCCAGATACTCCGAAAACTGCCTGTGCGCGGGTCGGGATCGCATTATACGGAATTCGGGGCCGGACACGTTTCGGTGCGCGCATTACGACGACTCTGATCCGGTATTCAAGTTTCAATTTATTCGGCATCGCTCCGTGCGCGCGATGAAAATTATGCCGGCAGATTAAAAACAGCGACTATTCCTGAAGGAGTCCAGGGTGGTCGTTAAGCGAGATACTAAAAGTTTGATCGTTATAACGGTAATCAAAAATATTCGCCGCGTCGCGTAGAGTGCCTTTCGACGTCCATAAAGCTAGTTACTGCGGATTACAGCTACATTACCGCGCTGGAATAGCATCGTCCATCGTTTCTCGGTCACTCGCCCGATAACGGCCGGAAAGATATCGGTGCCCACGTCCGCGCTGGCAGAAAGGACTAGGCGGAAAAATAATAAGTGCGCCGTGACACTAATCCCGCGGCCAATCGTTTCTCATGGTCCAACGAGCCAAATGGCGCGTGTTCGATAAATTCGATAAACTCCGACACGCTCGGTGGACCGTCTTCGTTGCATATCGATATGCCGGCGCAACGTATCGAATTCGCATTTCGCGGCAATGGGGTATCGCGCCGTAAAGCGACATGATACGCACGATAGAATAGAGTTAACGAAGTCAGTTTTTCTCCGGCGGGACGCTCTACTGAATTTGCGAAACGAGCGGCTGTTGTTTGTGCGAGGCATTTTCTGGGAATCTATTACAGCCGCTGCGCTGTGGATTTTCGTGTGCCTGTATCCTGGGTTCCGTGATATGTCGAAGTAACAGTACATACAGGGTGTCGAAGTAATTGTAATACGTTTGGCTGGGTGTGAATGTTTTTTGAGATAATAAATTATGAATGCACGATAAAGACGGTTTCTGTGAGTTTTGTATAGAGTGTATACTGTATTAATGTAGCATGTTATTTTCTATATTTTCTATAATACAAAAAGTTGCAAACGGGAAACGTTATAGCATTTTAAGAATGGAAGATGCAAAAAGGGGACGTGCTGATTTTTTTTTTCGTGCATAGTTGTATCCGCGCTACCGATTACTGTGAGTTTTGTATAGAGTGTATACTGTATTAATATAGCATGTTATTTTCTATATTTTCTATAATACAAAAAGTTGCAAACGGGAAACGTTATAGCATTTTAAGAATGGAAGATGCAAAAAGGGGACGTGCTGATTTTTTTCGTGCATAGTTGTATCCGCGCTACCGATTACTGTGAGTTTTGTATAGAGTGTATACTGTATTAATATAGCATGTTATTTTCTATATTTTCTATAATACAAAAAGCTGCAAACGAGAAATATTATAGTATTTTAAGAATGCAAGATGCAAAAACGGCACGTGCTGATTTTTTTTCGTGCCTAGTTGTATCCGCACTACCGATTACTGTGGAAGAGTTCTTAACCCTTTGACTGCTATAGACGCAAATATGCATCCGCCGAAATCTATGGGTGTCGACTATGGGCGCATATATGCGTTTCCCAATCGTCTCGATTTCTTACCTATTGTAGCCGCAATTATTAATGTACGAGATGAATACAGATGCGTTCTTTATCAAATCATTTTCTTGCATTATTGAATTTGGCGTAAATAAAGAATTATCATTAGAACTTAATTGTATCTTACATACTCAATCAATAGAGTTCACACTAGCGAAAATTGTTTCGTCCTCAATAAACGCTTCGGCCAGAAGTATTCAGCAGTCAAAGGGTTAAAAGTACCAACTTTCCCTATTTTACGAGGACTATATTTCCGAGTTTTCGTAGAAAACGTGCAGTTGCAAAATTTGTGAATAAATACACCCTGATGGGACCAGCCTGCGTCAAAATGATACACTTTGAACAGTGTTCAAATAGATATGTACAGACTGTAACTGTCGAACAAAGAGAACTAATGCTTCTGTTCTCTGTTGCGAGCACGAGCGCAATTTGACAATTTAAAGTAGACAGTGTTTAGTCATTTTCGTGCGTATCGGATTCGTATCACGGCGGACGCGTGCCATATTCCGTTTGAATGACGCATTATGCCGCAAAGCGTTTCGACACAATGGACACAGAACAGTATGGAGTGAAACGGCGATGCGTGGCCGGGCTGACTTTGGATCTAGAGAGCGTTTGGCCGTATTTGAATAAAAATTTTCGATCCCGACATCAATGCAAATTGCGGCTCAAATGCGCCCGGATCGAAATGTGGACGGGGATGATATGACCCACGGACGAGTGAGTAACGAGAAAGTTGATGGCGTACCCGATCGATATGGCCCTGATTAATATTTCAACAACCAATGAAGAGAAATCTTGCCCGAGACATATGATTGCAAACCTGAAAATTCGAAGCTTAGCGATGAAAGTCCGCGCCAGCGACGCCGAACAACGAAAAATTCATGCGCGACTCTCATTCCCCCCGAACCAAATTCGCGACTGACCGTTTGCAAAGTCGCAAGAGGCGAGAGCAGTTTTGCACATCAGGTGCCATGTAAATTACGACCCGCATCGCGGATCGAGGCCGACGTCCAGACAACATTGTAACTTTTTAAAAACGAATATTCGCCGGCCCGACCTCCTTTCGAATAGCCAAAAGGGATTTTCTCGACTCGGCGCATATACCACGAACGAGACTCCACCAGCAGCGGGCCACAAAGTAGTGACGGAACGGTAAGACGGCGATCCCAGTAAGAAAGGACCTGACTGCGTCGGACAAATTGTCGAAAATTCGGGCCTCGCGTGTTAGGTGAACGGAAGGACGAGAGAACATTACGTGGCGACTCCAGTGGGCCAGTGGATGCGCCATGAGCACCTGCACGATGCTCCGTTCTACGTGGCCCGTTACTCCCGAGAGGAGAGAGAGAAAAAGGAAAAAGTGCAAGCGGCATGTTGGCGAACGAACAGGATAGAGAAACTGCACGTGGAGTCCGGGCGGGGAAAGACAGGGAGTGGGAACGAAAGATAGAAAGAGAGAACGAGATTCGGAGCGCGGAAGAGAGACGGAAAGCGAGAAAGCCAGAAAGGGAGAAAGCGAGAAAGGGACAGAATACGAGAGACACGGAGAAGGCGGACCGGGGGCAAAAAGGAAAAAGAGGGGAAAAAGAAGCGATCGAGTTGGCAGAGAGCGGGTAAAGGATTTCGCAATTGCAGGACTTTAAGCGAGAAGGCGCTTTGTTCGATCGGCGCTAAATAGAGGAGGAGCGGAGGCTTCTCTCTTTCACAGCCGTTGCATCCGCCACTATTACGGCGCGCGAAATGAAAGAGAAGGACGGAGCGACGTCGCGATGGCTGAGGGCGGAGGCCAGGGGGACCCCGGGGGGACGTCGGGGCGGCAAGTCGATGGCAAGGCGCCAGATAACAGCGCGTCGGATGAAAAAGTTATAAATAAGCGTGTTGCGTTTGTCGACGCATCGCCTATGCAAACGCGGACTCGGAATATGATAGTTGACGCGGTCTAATTGTTGCGTCTCTTCTCCCCGATCGACGAGGCCCTCGCTGGCGGCTGGCCTACCACTTTTTTGGTTGGCCACGAAAAAAAGCCGCGGAAAAAAGGTAACGGGCATTTTCGCGGAATCGCTAGGAAAATACGCTTTCTCGGTAGAATGCGTTTGCGAGACCGCGAGAAACTCGCCGCTGCCTTTGCAACCACGCCTACGTTTCCATTGGCGTCGAGATGGGCGAAGTTAAAAATGACAACGTCGTGGGTGTCGTGCGTTGCTCGTGTATATGCGCACGCTGCATACCGGTCGGCGGACGTTTACTTCGCCGTACTTACGGTATACGGACAATATCGTCGGTAATATTTTCTCGCGGTTATCGTTTTGGGCAAATGCGAGGAGCCGATTGTGCGTTCGTCCGTGTCCATTCGCGTAATCGTCCGCGATAGTTGACTCCTCTTACCGTTGTAAATATAAATGCGAGTGTCGGCGGACGAGAATTTTGGATAAGTGCGACTGTATCGTCTAGCTGTATGCAGGCGACACGTATTGGGAGAAAGAACGTTCCTTTAATCGCGGCGATAGTTGACTCTTTGCCGTATAAATATAAGTATGAGCGCATGAATATACAGGGTGCGGCAAAAACCGCGATACGACCTATTTTCGCTGGAACCACTGCACCTTCTACTCGTTGTCGGGTGAGACGCGAATGCACAACTAGAGCCTTCGTCTAACGGCCTCAATAACTGACTTTCGCGCCGCGAAAATATTACGATCGTACGAGCGTTCGCGAAAGTGTCGGGATCTGACAAAATGCAAATGCACTTAGATAGAGTCGAATATGTCTTCCATCGATCGTACGATGCGTTATCGCGAATCGACGAAAGCGGCCGTGCGCTACTTCCGTTTCCAATAAAATCAGCACCATTATCTTTTATAACGCGGAAAGTTTTCGGGGCGAGGGCTTTTATGCCCGCTGCCGTGTATTCCGCTGCAGATTTGCATGTTCGCCTCCCGACGGCATAAACATTCTCCGATCTAATCTCGTAGTCGGTATAAGTCAGTGTCGCGCGGAGTGGAGTAAGTTCAGGTGCACGCATATAAAAGTTTTATGAGCGGGCGCCTATTGTTTTCGAGTGTGCGCGAAATACCGTGCGAACGTATGCATGTATACATATGCGCGGTCTGATGCGATGCGTGCAGCGACGTTTCAGGTCGTCCGAATTTCGCGTCCGATGTGCATGCGTTAAAAATAACGATCGACTAGAGCTAACGTCGAAGACGTGCGACTCTCCGCAGCCGACTATCAAAACTTGTTCGGCGAACGCTGCCAACTGTAGGAGAAAAACAATGGGCCGGCGTGAAAACGCCGCGATGAAAAATCTGTTTTCGGACGTTTCAAAAATAACTCCGTGGCAGGTTACGAGCCCGCGACAATAATAGACATTATGACGATCGCGTCGGGCGTAACAATAGTACGCAGTCATTGAAATTCTAACAGGTCGCCACAATAGAAACAATGACTAGCATAATAATCGCGCGGCGGCCAATAAATCGACGCCCGACGTCGCCCGACACTCGATCCAGCGAAAATGCGCAGCGATAGCGAACTCCCGAAGAGACTTTCGAAAAAGTATCTCGAATTTCGCACGTTCGAAATGTCATCGTTATCGCGCCGAACGGATAAGGACCCGATGAGGCAAGACGCTCGTCGTCGAAAAAAGCGGAAAGTCGCATCATTCCGGCGGGGTACATCGCGTATCGGCACGACAACGCCATCATCGTTCCACATCCAATACGGCGAGCTGCACTCTGTTCGTGTAATTTTTTCTCAGCTCGCAGAGCCTGGGCCGGTCGAAGCGAAGCGTGGAGTGAAGCGTGGAGCGAAATAAAGTAGAATTGGGCACACGCAGTCCGTGCAGGCGGTTAAGGTCTAAGGCAATTGCAGTTTGCCTCGTGGCCGGGTGCAACGTCGGATCATGGGAGAGGAGAGCGAAGAGAGAGGGGCACCAGTGACGGCAGCATAGGGGCAATAGAGGGCAACGCACCCAGGCAGCCTTGGCATGAATTGAGTCTAGCAATGCGAAAGTGAGGTTAGCAGGCGCATTGGCGGCGACCAGCTAGTTCTTCTCGCCCAAAGGGCGCACCTACCGAATATTTCGCTCCGCACCCGCGCTTTTCTTGGCGCTTTTATTCGCGCGACGTGCCGCGGCTGTTTTCCGAAAAATCCCAGCTTTCTCGAGAACGGGAGGCAGCGAAACGCGCGGGTTTTCAGTGTTCTCGAGAACCCGGTGTGTCTGCTTTTGTACGGTCGTACGGAAATTATTTTGGGGGATGCCTATTAGAGAGTTGCTCGCGCGGAATTTCCGAGAGAGCAGATTTTGGTAGACCGTTAATGACCTGGTTGTTTTGTACGCGTATGTTTTGTAGTGAATGTTCACGTACGCGCGGCGATTGCGCGTTTCGATATTTTTTGAATTGCTTACTTGATGGGTTTGGGCTCTTAGACGCGGTTGTTGACGAAAAGTTTATTTTGCAGCTGTCGATGGTACCGCGGTGTCAGAAATAGGCGGTTAAAGATTTCTACAGTCCACGCTCCAGCAATCGCGACGTAAATATATATCATTTTTAGAGTCCGGATGAAATAACCGGCCGACAGGCGCGTCGTTGGCTCGCGAATGCTTTTAAAAGTCGTCGTAATGGCGGACAATCGGGCGCGTAACTCTGAAATCTTGGCAAAGAAGACATCCTTATGTACGGAAAGAACCTTATTGATCCGGCACCGCGAACGAAGTGCTTCCGTTCGACGATTCTCGAAAGGAAATCTCACGAAATTCCAACAACCGCGGATTCGTTCGAGAAACTTGCGCTCCGTGAAACGAAATCGCTCAGATAACTTTAATTACAAAACAAGACGTTCGAACTAAATTCGTGGCCTGGTAGAATCAAACGAACTGGCCCCTTGACCTCGACCGGTGCCGATCTGTGCAACGACGATTAATCGTTATATAATTGTTTGCGATGACAACCGGAGCTATTTGGAGCGGGCAATAAACATATTTCAAGCGATTAGACAGTGCCCTGTGTATTTCGATGTTGCGTATTTGCGTTTCTGTGGTGCAGGCGACGATGGAATCTCGAATTCGCTCAGATGGAAAACACCTACGGCGCATTTGCTAATGAGTTACGCCTTGCAAACACCAAATCGCCTGTACGCGAACGAAAATATTTCCTTCTGATCGAGCATTCCCTTCCCACAGCTTCCTCTATAGTCGGCTTTAATTGCTAATTCCGTGCAACATAGGGCAAAGTGCCGAGTATTCGCCAACTTTGTTGTGTGCCAATCGATCGGTAACTACTCAAATAATCGTTTGCCCCGAATCCATTTCTTACCACCAGACAAAAATATCGTCGGATAATGGTCCTAAAGTCATCGGTCGCGGTTCATACGCCTTGCAGAGACGAAATGTACGTTCTGCGAATAGTGATTCGAATATTTAACGAGCTACTAAGAATAATTTTAGCAGCGTTTAAAATAAAGACCTCATTTAATTTTAGTTTCGTTTAATTTAAATTCCCATTTCAATTTAGCTCCATTCTTAGCTCCCTTTTCGGCCTTATCACTCATGAGACCACATATGATACCACATATGTTACACATACTACCCCGTCGTTTATTTATGTTACGATTATAATAACACCGGCATACATCAGTACCGATTTCTTTTAGAAACGCATTAACACTTTGACTGCCACGGTGCAAAAGCAATTGACATCGGAAAGGTGCTTCAATACTTTGGTTTCTAACAACTACGCGTTACTTTTATTTTGCACGATTTAATCATACTCTGCAGTATTTCATCGCATCGCGGTTTTAACATAGCAAAATACGCGGTGACCGGCGTAAAAGATTTGACTAAAAACGCAAAAAATTTGCAATGAAGTCTATTTGCAATCTTGTAAAAGCAATTACATTGGAACGGTGCTTCAATACTTTGGCTTTTAATAACTCTGCGTTGCCTTTATTTTGCACGATAATTATACCCTGCAGTATTTCATCGCGTCGCGATTCTAACATAGCAAAATATGCGGTGACCGACGCAGAAGATTTTACTAGAAATGAACAGAATTTGCAATGAAGCCGATTTGCAATCTTGTAAAAGCAATTGACATTGTAACGGTGTTTCAATACTTTGGCGTGTAGCAACTCTGCGTTATATTCATTTTGCACGATTTCATCATACTGTGCAGTATTTCATCGCATCGCGGTTCTAATAAGCAAAATATGCGGTGACCGGCGCAAAAGATTTTACTAGAAACGCAAAAAATTCGCAATGAAGCCTATTTGCAATCTTGTGAAAGCAATTGATATCGGAACGGTGCTTCAATACTTTGGCTTCTAATAACTCTACGTTACACACATTTTGCACGATTTAATCATATTCTGCAGTATTTCATCGCATCGTGGTTCTAACACAGTAAAATATGCGGTGATCGACGCAGAAGATTTTACTAGAAATGCAAAAAGTTCACAATGAAGCCTATTTGCAACCTTGTGGTTCAATACTTTGGTTTGTAACAACTCTGCGTTACCTTCATTTTACACGATTTAGTCATACTCTGCAGTATTTCATCGCATCGCGATTCTGCCATAGCAAAGTTCGCTTGGCAGTCAACTTGTTAAACATGGATCGCGAGTACGAACGGGCGTAGAATGATGACGTCGTTTTACAGTCCTTCTCATGCCATGCCTCGCTTCGATTTGAAGCGTCGCGGCGGCTGCATAACCCAGCGCAGCATCTGCCCGGACCATCAAAGATCAGCACATACGTTCGCGCACATATCCAGGTACATCGATGCGCGCGACCCGTCGCCTTGCGAAATATCACGCATGAATCACGCGCCAAGGGGAGGAAGCGGGTGGGCAGCTTGGCCGGGTAGGCTTCGACGGAGAAAGACAGAAATAGGAGAAAGTATCTGTGCATTTAGATAGGCTGCGTTCGCCGGTCGCAGCCACGTAGCGAACATGCGATTCTCTCTCCACAAGAGATTGTGCAGCGCTGCATAGTCCGCTGCGCTATGGTAGGGGCACCCCGGCGTGAGAAAGAGACAGGAACGGACAAGTCAAAAGAGCAAGGGGGAAAAGTGGCGGGTGACGGACAGAGAGGAGACGAGTAGAAACGAATGACGGCCCCGGGTAGGGGCAAATAGAAGGAAGAGCGAGAGGAACCGACAGAAAGAGGAAGAAAAGCGATTGAACGACGGAGAGGACGCGTTACAGGAAGACGGAGAGCTAAAATGCACGCGCAATGGGGAGTGGGAGCGAACGTTGAAGAGAGAGAATTGAGGTGGAAGGAAGATGGACGGAATGACGCTCAACTCGTGTGGCGGAGGAGCTGCTCAATGCGCAGAAACGTTGCAACGTGCGAGTGCGGGAGAGAGAGAATCGAGATGCGGGGGAAAAGTTGGACGAAGAGGGTGGATCGTTCCGCGCAGCGGTTCGGGGTGAAACGGGAAGATTTGTCGGGCTGGTGGGGGCCGCGCGCTCCTTTTGAAAAAACCGCGAAGCTTTAAGAAGGCGCGCCGTGCCCCCCACCACCGAGTACTACGCGGGCAACTAGCGCCTGACATAGACAAGCGCCGCGCTTACTATTAGCGGAAAATAGTTCGAGTGCGGGCCTGCTCTTTGCACGGCGGAAAAGCGCACTTGCGCTCGGTCGGCTAACGAAAAATTGCCTTCGCGCCTCGACTAATTCACCTTCGGCCGCCGCGGTCTACGACTTCGTTGGTGGTTGCTTTTGGCTGCGGCCGAATGTTCGCGCGGGCGTTTTTATCGGAAAGTGCGTTTGATCTGTGCGTTCGGAAAAGAAAGGAAAAAAGCGTGTGCTCCTCGCGAGAATCTACCCCCGATGGTTCATGTTGGCAAATTTGTACACGTGCCCCTGTGATTGTGTACTTTTCCCGGTTCTGTGATGCGAATCGTTAAAATGGTTGGAAAGTTGTGTACGCCGTTTGTAACTGCGGGTGATGCAGTAGTTCGGATTTTTCAATCAGCGGCGGTGAATCGAGTCGATGGATTCCTGGGAAACCTGACGAGGCGCTTTCATCGGAGTTTACTGGATTAAATGAACGAATCAGCAGTTTTGAGGACTGCCAACAATGCCGGATTATGATATGTGAACTTGGCGTTCAACTATTTTTTATGCAATAAAGAAAATTCATGATTAAACCAAAACCGCTTTCTGTAAAGTCTGAAAATGAATCTGCGAACGAAGTATTGATACCGAGAATATCGAGCTATGCATCGGGAGCGAAGGTGCAGTCTAGTATGGGTATCAGAATTAAGCAGAGACGATGAATGTTCCGCAATATTCTGCTGAACAAACTTGAAATTCCTTCCCGAAGGAAACATCGACGCTGCGCATTTTCATCCCCGTTCGTTCCCGTTGGAAATTGAGATATACGGAAAACGTATCGCGGTCTTATTTCGCATTATCTTGGGCAAGAGAACGATTCAAGAACCAGTGCCAAGTCCTTTATAGGTTCATATTGCTTCCGAAACTCGGCTGCCTCAGTCCTTGCTTCATCAGATTATTTATTATCATTCCTCCGCGTCCCGACTTCCCGGTATAACGCGGATGAACGATTGTTCCACTTAGAATCGTCGGCGGGCCGCTGATTAAATTTCTCCTTCTCGGAAAAGTCCGATCGAACGAGCCGCAATGAATCTTCGTCGAAACGGAGACATTATCCGTTTCATCGGCGCATCCCGACGGAAATAACGATACGGCGCTTCTCGGATACTTTCACCAAACAGAACGTGACAAGCCGCAACTCCCGGCGAACATCCTCCGAAGGATCCCCTAACGATCGCTCGTGAAATTCCCAGAGTTCCGAAGCTAGGTCGAACAGAGAAGTTCGATCGGGAAGACTTCGTCTATATACTCTCTCTTATGTAATATTCTTCCACCCGACGGTTGCCGCTGCCGACGGCGAAGATCGGATTTCAGTGGAAATTCAATTATCATCTTCGTCCCAGGCGGAAAGGCATACCATTCGCACTTTGAAAGGCGAGGAAAATCTGCCGTGTTATGACCACTCGCGAAAGGAAATTGAATTCTCAGCTCCTCGCTGCGGTCATTGCCGACGTTCAACGGACTAGAGAGCGTATCTCCTCCGCCCAAATATGCTCGGCTGAAGAAACAAACCGCGTCTTCCCTCTTAGGACTTTCCCCGGAATTCGGTGCGAAAATATTGGCGGTCCGTGAAGCGTTCGACGCGGATGTTATTACGTTCCCGACGAGAAAGTCGGGGAATGTGGCTGGTGTTTGATGAATCGCGAAAATCGTCAATGTCGGTGTTGTGTTGAGACGTTTTCATCTACGCGTTAGACCGGGAAAGACTCTGCGAAGGATGTTTCCGCGCAGCGTTCCTTTGTTTGATCGTCATAAATGCGTTGGTGTCGCTTATCGCAAGCGGTCATTCCCATATTGCCTCCCCAGCCGTTGTAAACCGATGTGCGTTATTTGATCCCACCTGAGTGACGTGCCGTCAATATAAAGTCTTGACATTTCCAAGTCAAACAGCCAGCTTCTTATCGCGCCGCAGCGTCGGCAATGTCGTTTAGTTTCTTGAATCACGTTATCGCCGTTCATCCGACAGTTCAATATGCGCAAGGACTAATCTCGGAACCTTAAAACGCATCGACTCCGCGAAAGGAAGCCCGTCATTCCACAAACACCGCGCGGTTCAACGAAGTGAGATGCGCCGTTAAAAGTGGCCGGCCTGTTTGCATCGAGCAAACTTTAATGAACGGACACGCGAGTCACTACAGGAAAATGTACCCCTGACGATTCGTCAATTTCGTTAGAAGACGCTTCAGGTGTATCGGAAAAATGACGCAGCCTCCAAAATTATCCGTAAAAAACACGAATTCCCCGCATTCAACATAGTATCCTTAACACGTTGACTGCCAAGCGTATTTTGCTATGTTAGAATCGCAATGCGATGAAATAGTGCAGAGTATAATTAAATCGCGCAAAATGAAGGTAACGCAGAGTTGTTAGAAGCTAAAGTATTGAAGCGCCACTACAATATCACTTACTTTTACAAGATTGCAAATAGGTTTCATTGCAAATTCTTTGCTGTTTTAATCAAATCTTTGCACCGGTCACCGGTGACCATCGTGACAATCAATGTGGTAAAGAATACGGTATGGTACATTTGGAAATATAATGCGATGGAATACTGCAGAGTATAATTAAATCATGCAAAATTAAGGTAACGTAGGGTTGCTAGAAGCCAAAGTATTGCAGCGCCACGACAATATCACTTGCTTTTACAAGATTGCAAATCGGGTTCATTGCGAATTTTTTGTATTTCTAGTAAAATGCACCGGTCATCGCGTATTTTGCTATATTAGAATTGCGATGCGATGAAATACTGCAGAGTATAATTTAATCGTGCAAAATGGTAACGCAGAGTTGTTAGAAGCCAAAGTATTGAAGCACCACTACAATATCACTTGCTTTTACAAGATTGCAAATAGGGTTCATTGCGAATTTTTTGCATTTCTAGTAAAATGCACCGGTCATCGCGTATTTTGCTATATTAGAATTGCGATGCGATGAAATACTGCAGAGTATAATTTAATCGTGCAAAATGGTAACGCAGAGTTGTTGGAAGCTACAGTATTGAAGCACCACTACAATATCACTTGCTTTTACAAGATTGCAAATAAGGTTCATTGCGAATTTTTTGCATTTCTAGTAAAATGCACCGGTCATCGCGTATTTTGCTATGTTAGAATTGCGATGCGATGAAATACTGCAGAGTATAATTTAATTGTGCAAAATGGTAACGCAGAGTTGTTAGAAGCCAAAGTATTGAAGCACCACTACAATATCACTTGCTTTTACAAGATTGCAAATAGGCTTCATTGCGAATTTTTTGCATTTCTAGTAAAATGCACCGGTCATCGCGTATTTTGCTATATTAGAATTACGATGCGATGAAATACTGCAGAGTATAATTTAATCGTGCAAAATGGTAACGCAGAGTTGTTGGAAGCCAAAGTATTGAAGCGCCACTACAATATCACTTGCTTTTACAAGATTGCAAATAGGGTTCATTGCGAATTTTTTGCATTTCTAGTAAAATGCACCGGTCATCGCGTATTTTGCTATGTTAGAATTGCGATGCGATGAAATACTGCAAAGTATAATTTAATCGTGCAAAATGGTAACGCAGAGTTGTTAGAAGCCGAAGTATTGAAGCGCCACGACAATATCAATTGATTTTACAAGATTGCAAATAGGGTTCATTGCGAATTTTTTGCATTTCTAGTAAAATGCACCGGTCATCGCGTATTTTGCTATGTTAGAATTGCGATGCGATGAAATACAGCAGAGCATAATTTAATCGTGCAAAATGGTAACGCAGAGTTGTTGGAAGCCAAAGTATTGAAGCGCCACTACAATATCACTTGCTTTTACAAGATTGCAAATAGGGTTCATTGCGAATTTTTTGCATTTCTAGTAAAATGCACCGGACATCGCGTATTTTGCTATGTTAGAATTGCGATGAAATACTGCGATGAAATACGCAGAGTTGTTAGAAGCCAAAGTATTGAAGCGCCACGACAATATCACTTGCTTTTACAAGATTGCAAATAGGGTTCATTGCGAATTTTTTGCATTTCTAGTAAAATGCACCGGTCATCGCGTATTTTGCTATGTTAGAATTGCGATGCGATGAAATACTGCAGAGTATAATTTAATCGTGCAAAATGGTAACGCAGAGTTGTTGGAAGCCAAAGTATTGAAGCGCCACTATAATATCACTTGCTTTTACAAGATTGCAAATAAGGTTCATTGCGAATTTTTTGCATTTCTAGTAAAATGCACCGGTCATCGCGTATTTTGCTATGTTAGAATTGCGATGCGATGAAATACTGCAAAGTATAATTTAATCGTGCAAAATGGTAACGCAGAGTTGTTAGAAGCCAAAGTATTGAAGCACCACTACAATATCACTTGCTTTTACAAGATTGCAAATAGGGTTCATTGCGAATATTTTGCATTTCTACTAAAATGCACCGGTCATCGCGTATTTTGCTATGTTAGAATTGCGATGCGATGAAATACTGCAGAGTATAATTTAATTGTGCAAAATGGTAACGCAGAGTTGTTAGAAGCCGAAGTATTGAAGCGCCACGACAATATCACTTGCTTTTACAAGATTGCAAATAGGTTTCATTGCGAATTTTTTGCATTTCTAGTAAAATGCACCGGTCATCGCGTATTTTGCTATGTTAGAATTGCGATGCGATGAAATACTGCAGAGTATAATTTAATCGTGCAAAATGGTAACGCAGAGTTGTTAGAAGCCAAAGTATTGAAGCACCATTTCAATATCAATTGCTTTTGCAAGACTACAGATGGGCTTTATTGCGATTTTTTGCATTTTTAATCAAATCTTTGCATCGGTCACCGGTGACCATTGTGACAATCAATGTGGTAAAGAATAGGGTATGGTACATTTGGAAATATAATGCGATGAAATACTGCAGAGTATAATTAAATCGTGCAAAATGAAGGTGACGCAGAGTTGTTAGAAGTCAAAGTATTGAAGCACCGTTCCAATATCACTTGCTTTTGCAAGATTGCAAATACTGCAGACTATAATTATTCAAAATAAAGGGCAATTATTTTTGCATTCTTATAATAAAATCAAATTTTCACAATTTTTTTTGCATTTATAATAAAATCTTCCGCCGATCACTGGTCACCACCGTGTCAGTGAACGTGTTAACCGCAAAAATCTACAAGCTTCGCCTTCGGACGATCCGACCGGATATAGCCGTCATTGCGGATGTTAATAACAATACCCCTCGTTCATAATGAAGAAGCGTCAACGTACGGGCATAATCCGCATCTGCTTAGCTCGTTACGCCATAAGTGCGCGCCGGTGAAAATTGAATCGTGCGGGGGAAATGAGCGGAGGGGTGGCCCGCTTACGCATTGTTAACATAATCCACGCACGTGTATCGCGTGTCGGACGGGAAATACACGGTCGCCGATGCTAACATGCTCTTGCCAGCAGTCGCATGCAATTGCACGTGAGACTGGGCATGCACTCGCGAGACTAGACGCCGACCGTCGGCATGTGCACGACGTGTAGCATCGCATCGCCGTCGTGGTCGTCGTCGTCAGTCGTCAGTCGTTGAGATCCTATCTGCAGTTTCGCATGGCGAGGCAAGGTGCCAGCGAGACTGGACTCCTCTCCGGTATTATGCAGATGCGGATGCACTTCGCGCTCTCTAAGCTCTTGGCTATCGCCTTCATCTCGCGCGTAAACTGTCAGCGTTACGTTCAGTGTCACGCGGGTAACGGGGATGGGGATGATAAGAAAGTAGATCCGACGATTGGAAGCTTTTGCTTCGGAACGTTTGGTGGTCCCTTTCGGCGTGAGAGGGTTTTCGTCGTTGACGGTGATGAGGATGTAAGTTGGGTGTTGGCAAATTTTTACTCTGGATAATCCGCTGTTGGGACGATATAGGGAGTTTGTTTTATTCTTGAAGTTAACGTTATTTTGTTATTTAACGTCATTCCCTGCAGATGTTAAGTGATTACGTTTTGTGTGCAGTGTAAAAATTACGTTGGTATCGGTGAATTTGGTAGAGCCGTGTGAGATTAACGTCGAAAATCGCCAGATCCGTGTCTCACGCGGCGTCGTGTACACACCGTAAGTCAAGATGGTATCTGGCGTTTTGTATGGAGAGGCAAGGTGCCGCGGAGAACCGGACTTCCTCGGCCGCTGCATCTCGATGCAGATGCACTTCTTCAAGCAACCTTGGCTCTCTCGTTTGTTAGCTTTTTCATCGAGTATCGACATTGAACGCTCGAACGTCATCGAATTCTATACACACAGTATAATGTGCTGTTTTCTACGAGCTCCTTTCGCTCGATGCCCTTAGGTATTCCATAAATATTGAATGTTAGATAAAAAGTAAATTCTCCTTCGGAAAAATTCTTCCGAACATTTCTCATATTGCAAATAAATTCGATTACATACGCAATATAAGAGTAACAAAAGTGACATATAACAATGTGATATTTATGTGCGGAAACAGAAATAAATCCAGAAACATTAAATGCTATGAGACAAAAATCTGAGAAATCGTAATTTTTACGTTAACGGAGCGCTTTACTGCAAGTCAGAAGCACATTTCGAATAATCTCACTTTATACCGGCCGACGTCAGTGCAATCTCGCGAAATCTAAAACTGTCCATGAAACAATTCCGCAAACTTGTACCCCTCTTTAAATTTCACGGGACTCCGGATCGAAACAAAAGTCGGCCAAATCGCTGTGTGCGCATTTACATTAACGCTCGCATTCCGTGCAATCTCACACCTTACAGCTTGGCATCGGTCTGATGTATTGAATTCCAGAATTGTCTGCGAGAAATTCCAAAAACCTCTACGTCCTTTCACACCTCACGAGACTCTGGCTTGAAACAAAAGCCTGACAAATCGTTACACGCGCGATTGCATTAGCAGTCTAGCTTAACGCTAAATGTATCAGTACTTTACACCTACCTATTCTTACCACGAGGAGTTAATTGACCCCTTATGAAATAAACGTTGATTTTCAGAAAGGGATTCCTAATTTATTAAAGCGAGAAATTGAATAATCAGATGATATAAGAATTTACAGAAAATCAAATGAGCGATAGAAATAACAATGAATGTACGATTTTAAAGTAAATTTTGGAAGGGGTCATTGAACCCCGCTTGGTACGTTTAGTGTTGACTTGTTAAATCAATGTCGCATTCCATACAACTTATCATACAGCCCACCGTCATCGCGATTTATTGAGATTTAGAACTGTTCGCGAAAAAAATTCTAGAACACTCCCTTTTAAGTCGCACGTAGCTCTGGATCAAAATAAGAATCTGACAAATCGCTATGTGCGCATTTACATTAACGGTGCGGCTTAATGTATCAAGTCAATGTCGCATTCCACACAATCTCACGTTTTACCGAGCTGCGTCAGTGCGATGTACGTGGCCCAGCAGCAGCATCGTGTCGTTGTAACGCGAGATTGCATCTCCCATACAAGCGTTCGCGGGGCAAGGTGCCGACGAAAGTATATCTTCCCCCTTAACTCGGACTCTGCAGTGCGGGAACACCGTGCACTTTGCGGCGTATCTTGTGCATCGAACGTGCGGGCAACAGGGCAACGTGCAACCCCCTCGCCGTTTTCCTTAATCACTCGCGCGATCGCGTTAGTGTGGCGAATTTCGGCGGGTTCGACTATCGATCGAACTCTCGCCTATCGGAGACTTCAATCTGCAATTCTCACGCTGTACCCGGAAATTAAGTTACACGAAACTGAGTCCGTCTTTAACGGGTCGGTGTTTGAAATAATGTGCTTGTTGGGAAAATACGTTGATACGCTAGTCGGAAGATTGGCGATATTATTTTAACACGTTGACTGCCAAGCAGATTTTGCTATGTTAGGACCGTGATGCGATTAAACACTGCAGAGTATGATTGAATCTTGCAAAATAAAGGTAACGCAGAGATGTTAGAAGCGAACGTATTGAAGCACCATTTCAATATCACTTGCTGTTACAAGATTGCAAAGAGGCTTCACGGGGAATCTTTTGCATTTATAGTAAAATCTTTTGCACTGGTCACCGATGACCCCCGTGGCAGTCAATGTGTTAAAGAATACGGTGTGGTACATTTGGAAATGTAATGCGATGAAATACTGCAGAGCATAACTAAATCGTGCAAAATAAGGGCAACATAGAGTTGTCAGAAGCCAAAGTACTGAAGCACCGTTCCAATATCAATTGCTTTTACAAGATTGCAAATCGGCTTCGTGGCGAATTTTTTTGCATTTATAGTAAAATCTTTTGCACCGGTCACCGATGACCCCCGTGGCAGTCAATGTGTTAAAGAATACGGTGTGATACATTTGGAAATGTAATGCGATGAAATACTGCAGAGTTTAATTAAATCGTGCAAAATAATGGTAATGCGCAGTGGTCAGAAGTCAAAGTATTGAAGAACCGTTCCAATATCAATTGCTTTTACAAGATTGTAAATAGACTTCATTGCGAATTTTTTGCATTTTTAGTAAAATCTTTTGCACCGGTCACCGGTCACCCCCGTGGCAGTCAATGTGTTAAAGAATACGGTGTGGTACATTTGGAAATGTAATGCGATGAAATACTGCAGAGTATAATTAAATCGTGCAAAATGATGGTAATGCAGAGTTATTAGAAGCCGAAGTATTGAAGCGTCATTCTAATATCAATTGCTTTTACAAGATTGCAAATAGGCTTCATTGCAAATTGTTTGTATTTTCAGTAAAATCTTTTGCATCGGTCACCGGTGACCCCCGTGGCAGCCAATGTGTTAAAGAATATGGTGTGGTACATTTGGAAATGTAATGCGATGAAATACTGCAGAGTATGATTAAATCGTGCAAAATTATGGTAATGCAGAGTTGTCAAAAGTCAAAGTATTGAAGTACCGCTCCAATATCAATTGCTTTTACAAGATTGCAAATCGGCTTCGTGGCGAATTTTTTTGCATTTTTAGTAAAATCTTTTGCACCGGTCACCGGTGACCCCCGTGGCAGTCAATGGGTTAAAGAATACGGTGTGCTACATTTCGAAATGTAATGCGATGAAATACTGCAGAGTTTAATTAAATCGTGCAAAATGATGGTAATGCAGAGTTATTAGAAGCCGAAGTATTCAAGCGTCATTCTAATATCAATTGCTTTTACAAGATTGCAAATAGGCTTTATTGCAAATTTTTTATATTTTCAGTAAAATCTTTTGCACCAGTCACCGGTGACCCCCGTGGCAGTTAATGTGTTAAAGAATATGGTGTGGTACATTTGGAAATGTAATGCGATGAAATACTGCAGAGTATGATTAAATCGTGCAAAATTATGGTAACGCAGAGCTGTCAGAAGCCAAAGTATTGAAGCACCGTTCTAATTTAATTGCTTTTACAGGTTTACAAATAGGCTTCATTACGAATTTTTTGCAATTCATTGCGAATTCGCAAGTTCGACTGCTCTGCAACGGTGGTATTTATGCAATCGTACGTAACGTAGGTAGTTGCAATATAATTATTATTAAAGAAGGCATTAAGGTAACTATTACACCATTTTTATTGTATAATCTTAAAATTTTTAATTATTACTTAAACAGTTTACTTAAAAAACGTAATCCTTAGGATCTTCCGTTATTTTTGAATCGTCTCACGATGATATCGCTCCCACTGTCCAAATGACTATCACTATCGCTATCAGAACTATTTTCCACGTCTTATAATGGATCGGCATATATTTCCTCATTGTATGACATTTCGAAGGATATTTTATAATGTTTAATAAATTTAACGTAAACTTCCGATATGCGAAGGCAGCGAAAGAGAGTGTTAAACTAACCAAACAAGCAGCCGCTTCGATGCGACCGGCAGAGATTTCAATAAAACACAATCTGGTAAATTGGGAGGGCAACACAGTTAAAATCACAGTTCCTCCTTCGTCAAACATTGCTCTGCAACAATATATCTCCCTACACAAACATGGAAATTAAGCATCATCTCTGGAGACAAAAGGTCACGCGTACGTGACAGCGGCGGGAAAAGTGTCAATTCTGTAACGCTGCAAATGGTTTCATATTTTTGCTGCTGATATCGCTGGTCATTACGTAATTACATCGAATTTCTAAGGCATAAACGTACTGTCTGTTTAACGTGGCTGGAATCCGACCAATTCCGCAAATCAGCTGTTCATTTGTAAGTAGCACAAAATTGGATGATTCGCAGAATTAGAACTTTCAATAGAATAATTCCGTGCTCGTTACCAATTGGCCGTAACTATCGTTACATCAATCGGCCGAGGAAGTATGCATGTTTCATATCCGCGGAGTGCACTTAACGGATTACGTTTCGCGGAATTCTCTAATTTATCTACGGCGTGTACGTTGAATTTCATGACGCATCTAAATGCGCCACGCTGTAGAAACGACGTGCACGCGATGCTTTATCGGCCGCCGTTTGGCTCGGCTATCGGACAGGATTCCGAGCTACGGGAGACGCGCTATTCTATGCAAAACGATTGGCCAAGTCGTTCGGCCAAGGGAGAAAGGACCGACGAGGCGGATGGCCAGAAAGGCGTCGCGATAAATAAGCCCAAAGGCTTCCGAGAATTTCTTAGACGAAAGCCCGCTTCTACCGGCGCTCAGCTCCTCTTCGCTACTTCCCGCTATATCTATTATCTCTGTCGCGGAGCCCGTTTCCGCGTCATTCAAGATTAAAGGATCGCCTTTTCCCCCGGCTCGTTCTCGCGCTCTTCCTTCTTGACCATCCCCCAGGCAAGATTTAATCTTCCATTGACGACCGCGTGCGTGGGATCACTTTCCACGATCTGACAATGTCGCGGTTTATGTTCCTAAGTGATTGTACGATTTTCCCCCTCGGGCGGTCGACTTTGCGCACAGAAAAGTGCGACGGATAACGAACACGGCAAACGTTGCTGTTTCTGACTTTGGAAGTGTTCTGGATATAAAGATCGGTAATGCTGGATCTGTTTTATACGGAACTTTATTTACACTCGCTTACACTTTTCACGGATCTTAACCAGTTAGCTGTGGCACTCCCTTCAATCGGTTCAATTTATGGAATGCATATTTATCTTCAATTTAAAAAAAATTCAAATTGATATCTTCAACCATTCTTGAGTTATCGCGGCAAAACTAATGGAAAATATTGTTTTGCGAAAAACGCGATTAAAGTTCGGGAACGGGATTACGGTTACTTGATCGTGGGACGCTCTGGCAACCGTGCATGACGTCACATTTTTGGCATTCCTGAACTCAATTTTGCGAATATCAAAGTTTTTCTTGCGCCAGTATGTTCTTAAAAAATTGTACTAACCGATTATGTAAAGAACCGAAAATCGATTTTTGTGGAATTTTAAACCTTTCTGGTCCCCTTAACCAGTTAACTTTGGCGGCCTCTTTTAAGAGTGCGCACCGTTATGTGTCGCCAGAATCGAGCGATGACGAGTATACTCGTCAATCACACAGTAAGTGCCGCTGTTAAGATATTGAATCAAAAATATGGGTTTATTTGATAAAATTGACACTTTTATTACTAATGTATATTTATTTGGTTAGCTTAAACATATATTACATAGTTATCAGTAGAAAAACGCAAAAAAATTAAATGCATATGATAGCAAGAATTTAAATTCCTGCTGTGGCGTGGTATTCAGCAAAGCAGGGTGTTACACATAATGGAACTTTACAAAGGGAACACCAATAACGGGATACTTTCCTAATCTTGCGTTTATAATAACGTCCACACCTTCGGGTAGGATTTTTTGTGTTCGAAGTTTTGGCTATATGATCCGGAACATTATTTAATTTTACATTGTCTAGACAGTTTGTTCGACCGTGTTATTGGATATGATGCAATAGTGTCCTCAAAAAATTCATTCGCGAAATTCGTTCCATTATTTTTTTTTGTACAATGTCAGCGTTTTGTATAATGTGATGTGTCAAAACTTGTGCCTTTTTTACATAAAAAAACCATAAATGTGTAAGAATGCATGAGTTTATGTCAAATTACTCATATTTTTATTAATTTGTTTTATTCCGGCCTGGTCTAAAAATATTCTAAACATCTTGAAATTGGAGAATATGTTTTGTTTTTCTCAAAAATTACAATTTAAATAATTTTTATTATCATTTTTACAAAATATTTTATGTGAAAAGTCAATCACAACTGATGTAATAATTGTGTTCCGTCGGAGATGCGAGCCCTTAACACTAGAAATACCGATGATTGAATTAATAATCTGCAATGGTGTGATGCGCAAACTTATAATTCTAAAACTTTAAATTTTCATTCAAGGTTACAGTGAATATATGTGAGATTTGTGTTTCACTGTTTCTGATAGACGACTGAGTTGTATATGGCAGCGTTTCTGATGATATCTAAACAAGTCATGCGAATGATCAAGCGCAAACAGTTCAAACCGTGGGAACAACATTTTTTTGGTTGTTGCGATCGAAATATTTTGTTTACTAGATAATTTTAATGAGTGCCCAAGTTCATTCTCGAACGCAACAAAAATATAATCGATTTTACAGGTTAGGACACAAAATAAAGGTTTCTCTGTGTATCTTTCAATTATACGATACAATAGAATAGCATCGAAAACCAATGTTCCGTGGGGGTCAAAATGACTCATCCCGGTATATGTACGTATACTGCATACAAATTTACAACAAAATGGTAAACAAAAAAGTAAACTATTTTGTGTATATCTCGTGCCGAAACAAAATGTACCTGAAATGAGTTATAATTATAAGAAATGTGAAACAAGTCATTTTGACCCCCTTGGTAGTTCTAGTGTTAAATACCTAGCGATAGGCAAAGAATAGGAGGTTCGATGGAAAGGAACGGTGTCCTGTAGAAAATGACCACCGGCAGGCCCAAGACAACCTATGTGAATGATTTGGCCGCAACGTGCGTTTACGCCACATGACCATAGCTGACTCTAAAATTTTTTTGCGGGGGGAGAAGACTAGGTTTGTGCGCAAAGTGATGGCAATTACATTATGAACCATCAGAGGATCGCCATTCACCGTTGTCTCGTAGACAAACTGAAATTACCCTCTAATGACCTCCGTCGCTGGCCATAGAACGGTCTGGTTAGATTAGAATCGAGATTAGCATCAACGTTGGTTGCGCACAGCACAATCGTCATCATAATTAGTCCATTGTCACAACAGTTCCATTCGCCCTGCCAGCCGTCTTAATTAACGCTGTGTCCACTGTGACGTGCCTCACGAGTCAATTTCCATCGGAACCCGGTGTCAAGCAGCAGAAACTTTCCTCCTTCACAGCTATCTTTTTCCAGTTATTCGCCGCCGCCTTCCTTCCAATCTAACTTTTGATAGGAAAATGCCCGGAAGTGGCTCCTCCTTTTTGTCGCCCCGCAACCGCAACGATTGGCATGATTCGATAAAGAGGATCGACGGCGGCGGGCGGGATTTAATGCGACGAAGGAGAGACAGGCGCGGAGGGGGGAAGACGTTCGGCGAGAAAGTGCTTTACATCGTTTCCATGTAAATTGAAAGTTTCGCCGCTCGAACGCCCGGACGTCAGTTGATTCGCGGGAGATTGCATCGACTGTCTCACCCCGGTTCGGACCAATGACTCGAACAATGAGATTCCGACGAACGTAGCGTCCCGTCCCATTGGCTCAGCCTTTGCACTCTGCTCCCTGTCGACTATCCACGTATCGCGAGTAAACTTAGTGGCCCCATTTGGAAGCGCGGCACGTCGGGTATCCGCGAGAATTCTCATGCGCCCACCTCTGGAGGACATCGATTGCGCGACGACGAGTCTTCTTCCGTGAGGCTGATGAATAAAGATCGAGAGCGGGCAGAGTTGACGACGGCGGGGAGAGGGATTTTTAGGAAAGTTCGGGACCGGGTGCGGGCGGTAACAATGAACTTCGTGCCAGACTTGAGAATTGGCTTCTAAGCGCGAAGGGGAGGCAGGCGTTTTTGTGGGAAACCGACAAATTGTCGCGTTGATGTACGTAGTCGTTGTTTAAATAGTTAACTGTAAAAATGTAAAATTTTGTGTTCTGACGAATATATTCGTCATGCGTCTTCAGTAGTGACCATTGGCGATTAATTTTGCAGTTTTAGTTAAAACTAATATGTATTCCTAAACTGCAAGAAGTTCGGAATACTTTGGGACCATGTAAATGGTAATGGAAAAAATGTATAAATAATTATTATAGAAAATAAAACAGTAAATTAATTATTGTAAAAAATATTACAACAAGTAAGGGATGCTGTACATGTGTTCCCAACTACGGGGATTTTTTTAGAAAAGTTCAGGACAGGGTGCGGGCGGTAACAATGAACTTCGTGTCAGACTTGAGAATTGGCAGGGTGTCATGCATTGCCGAGACAACTCGTCCTACTTTAAATATGTTATAACATGCAGGCTTTCGCATTAGCAAATTTTTTGTGGCCACAAACATAAATATACAAATGTAAAAAACTTGAAAAAATACTATAAATAAAATTTCTCACAAAAATTATACTTTGTTTATTATTTAAAGAGAATAATAGTTTACTAAAACGTACTACTATATTTTCAACTAAAACGTATGCAAATATGAAAAAAGATGTCAAGTCCTGTTGCCTTCCCATTGCCAACGACGAGTATACTCGTCTTTGATTTTATGCTCATATATGATTATGTATGATAATATATGTGCTCTTACCAATAAATAACAGAAGTTTGGTAAACAATAACACTCAAAATACAAATGGCAATAGCAATGACTTTATATGATTTCGGCTTGGCAGCGAATAAGTTAATCTAATTCTCTTTTAGTTGCCTTTCACAAAAAGTAGTGGATGCTGTAGATATGTTCCCAACTCCCATGCACACGAATGGACGTGCATAATCATTTTCTGCAAATATCCATAATGATACTACGTAAATCTGAAATATTACTGTGGACGTGTAAGACTGAGTGCAAAGAAACGTTGTAGTAACGCTACTGCTTAGAAAAATGTTAAAAAAGGATTACTCCTAGCCTACTGGTGATGAATGCGGAAGTCTGGCCGGCGACCTTTTTAACATTTCTCCGTCGGCACTGACGTGATCGCGAATTCAATTCCGTCTGTCTGGGTGGGAATTGTCACGGATGAAGTATCCTGAAACACCTCGTCGCGGAGATTCAAAAAGTTATTCCGCGCGACGCTGGAAATCTTGCCTACGCGCGAGTCTGAGGTGGAGCAAAATGGCACGGCAACGTATGAACCCGACAGTCCGGTCTGTCATATTCTGCCCCGCAACGTTTCCGTATTCCGTTCAGGAAGCTAACTATCCTCCGCAGACACACTCCGCGAACGCACTTCCTAAGAATTTAGATTATCTGAAATGCATGGCTTTTCAAATTTTTCAGCCTTGCCTCGCCGTCGTCGCTTCAGATTTCCGCCGTAGATTTCCGTCGGAGATGAGTTACACAAGATTTCTTCGTTATCTAACTTTTACGGAAGTCCCCCAGGAACGATGCAAATCTGCGAGCGACATGGGAAACTGCATACTCTAATGGGACGTAATCATAAAAGGGCATATGGCGCGTAAAAACACATTATTCAAATAATGACGGTTATACCAGCTTGATCAAAAAGTTTTAGGACTTTATTCATAAAATCGAAAATACAGGTATATCCACTATAATCGATATCGTCCCCTTCAGAGTACTCCCTATCGACTGTAATGCACTTATACCAGCGCTTGATCCAATTATTGAAACATCGCTGGTATTCAATTTTTGGTATGTCCATCAGAGCCGTCTTCGATTTTTCCATCAGATCCTACCGACATAGTGTCGAATGCTCGCCTCACCTTCGATTCGCAATGCAAGGGCAAGAGAACAAAGAAACGCACTTATGTCCCTGTGGCTTAATTCCAACAGTATTATTAACCCCTTAACCTACAATTTACCTTCGAGAATTTTGGGCCGAAAACGTAAACAAGCTTGCGCAACCTTCGAGCCATTCGTACGACTTGTTTAACCCTTAGCGCTCCGTAGGCTCCGCTGCGGAGCCGAATGTTTTTAACATGATTGCGCTTAAAATGCTGCGGTATCGTCGGCGTTGGCAATTGATAATGTGTTAAAAATACTGCACTGCTACGATTAAACCATTTTTTGACCTTTTTTATAGTTAGCAACACGGAGAAAAATAATTATTATGATGAGAATTTAGAGTTGAGTGGTAGTGAAGACGTGATTGATTTTCAAGTGTTAAATGGTATTGCGAAAGACAATGTTGATTATAATTCTGACACTTCAAATAGTAGTTCCGAAATTTATACTACATAAAAGAGGAACTGTGTTGCGTCTTCTACAAGGAAACAAAAGGATGGCAGACGTCAAACAAGTGATTACTGTGACACTTGCCCAAGTAAACCCAGGATGCACATGGGAGATTTCCAAAGATATCACACCAAGGTGAATTACAAAATTTAAAATTTATGTTTCATTTGCAAGAAGAAACTGCATATGTATAAAATAAACGTAATTAAAAACATTCACAAGCACGTGTAATTCTTCTCACTTAAAATAAAACTCCGTTTCACTCGTTCCGCTGCGAAAATGTGCCGGAGCGCTAAGGGTTAATACGATGATCAGGCCAATCGTAAATACTACGGGCATCGCTCGTAAATACAACGGTTGTTTCGAATTGTATCACACCATTGCAGATCATTAATTTTGTAGTATGTTTTGTAGTACTTGCATCTACCACAATTATTACATCAGGTTGTAATTACTTATCACATATTCCACAAATATTTATAACTTTAGGAGGGCGCCGCCGCTAATATTTATATTTGGCCCGATCATCGTATGACGGGCATCTTTTGGCCCGATCATCTACTACGGGCTATGCCCGTAATATTTACGTTTGGTCCGGTCATCTATTACGGGCTATGCCCGTAGTTATAGGTTAAGGGGTTAATGACAGATGTGGCAACCTAACAAAAAAAACAATTTTAACCCTCTATGGACCGATTTTTTTTTTGGTGGCTGTACAAAATGTATGTAACGTGAAATCAACAAATATCAACCTTGAAATACATATTAACAATGAATTCAGCAGTTTCAACAATTTTATTGTAACGAATACATTTTGTAACTTTGAAGTAACAACGGCTTACAACGTTTGCACTTGTATGTATAAGAGCTTAAGTATGGAATTCCATAAAACAGTTAGCGTTTGGCATTAAACATAGATCTACGTTGCATTTCCTTATCTGATGATTTTTTACTACTAAATTCATCGTCGCTATCAATAATATTTATACGTCGTCGGGCAAATATTATTGGATGTTCTTCGTTAGAATCAGAATCTGATAAAGAATCTTCGCATTTATTACTGCTAATGCTTCTTATTCGTATTTCTCTTTTATTTTTATATGATTTTGTATCCATATTTTGAGTGTCTGGTATATAAACCGAAAAAGCAAAGAAAACACAAACGTTATCCCAAATACACCGAACCCTGCCATTATAGCCCATTGTATCTTGAAAGACACAAAGCTATATCACATGAAAATAGTAATAAAATGATTGTTTAATTGTAAACGAATAAGACATTATTGATATACAAACTAAAAGCTATTACGTATGCTTTTTTTGTTTAACAAACACATATAGAAGAAGAAATAATGACAATTGCACAAGACGGTTCCTTTGGCTTGTATTTTCAGACAACTTGTAAAAGCATTTACTTTGACATTTCAGGCATCAAGCATGTTATTGGTTACTAAGGAGACATTATATAACAAGATGTATACGCTATCTAGTAAAAGAAAAATTAAAGTATTTAATAAAATATCTATTTATCGATATGTGACTTCAAAGTCATGCGGGCCCATAGAGGGTTAATCGAGAGCGTCATAATCGAGAGGCGGCCGGTCCTAAAACTTTTTGATCAACGTGGTATTCCTGCAGCGGAATACTGATTGAATTGGCAAGATTTATTCTAGGTTCGGCAAATTGCCTATCGGTTAAGTCGCTCGGGCACTTTAACTTCAATCAGTAAATTAAATCGGTCGCGTTGCACGAATACGTGGAAGCGCAATGATTGCAGCGTATTGAAGGCGACGCGGATAAAGAAAATTCACTCAGTTCTCTTCTTGCGAATCTGCTCGCGGCTGCCACCGGGGAAGGAAAAATATAACAGAGCGGCATGCGTTATCACTTCGCCGCGCCATGAAATCCTGCATTACATTTACATATCTCGCGAGCACGCATTGTAGATTCTCTTCTCATAAGCTCCAGCTTTTTCCTTTCCCCTATGCCATATGCATGCGTTACGGGGGAAACGTGTGTTGAAAGCTTGCCGACTTTCCAAATTCACTTTGCACTTGTTCGTATATTATTGTCGGGCAGCCCGAATGTGGGTAAAGGCACACGACGCGCAGTTTGTTTGCAGTTAAAACTCGACAAATCGCATTCGCCCGATAGCCGTAATCTAATATCACACTTCCTGAATATTAAACTCGCTTGTCATTTCGCCGGGAATTGTGCGCGTCAAGAACAACGTTTTCGTGCGACAAATTTCACGATCGCGCTCTGCTGGTTCTCCTAACGCAGAGCGGTACGGCATCTGAACTCTCGCTCAACTGGCCCGCGAATTTGCTCCGGCACATAATGAAGCTCCGACAACGGGAAGCACCTCGCAGTCCGCGTTTGATCGTTTTCCTGATTGTTGTACGGCAGCGACTAGACCAACGCGAAAATCGAGCAGTGCAGGAAATTAAATACGTTCGCCGTAATATAACTTTATGAAGTGAGGATTATTAAATTTCTCCGTGTACCGATCGTACGACGGCAAACGAGAAATAAATACGAAGCGGCGCAGAATATAATTTGTCAACTTCAGCGACTGCGAACTTTCGTTGCTCATTTTTCGTCAGTACGCGTACTATGACGATAACTGCACACTTTGTTAATAACTAAGGTAAACAGAGTTCCTCCCTAAGCTGTTAGACGCAGTTACCTGGTCGCTTAATTTCTTCTTTTTCGACCAACGGTGCCATGTTTAATTTCTCGTTCAATTGTAGCGCCCCCTTAATCTTGTCATAACGAGCCGCACTCTCGGCTTGCAATTAGAGCCGAGTACATGCGCTGAGTGTCTTCCTGCCACACTGGAAGCTACGCGCACCTAATTTCAGAAAATGAGGCGAAATAAAAGAACACGGTCCCCCGCGCGCGAGGCGTGACCGTGCGTCAACGAGTCTCGGAAATTGTACAATTAACGTGTATTAAGTGACCAGGTGACAGATTCACAGTATGCGATTCTGAAACACGCCTTTCGATGAAAAATGTGCCCATAATTATGAAAGTGGTCTAAGTCAAAATTTAAAAAAAAATGAGTTTATCAGTTATTTCATACCACATTATGTTTAACTAAATTTATTCAATGTAATTTTTACGAAATTGTCAAAAATGAACCATTAGATAGTGGTTGTAATTTCAACATTATGCATCAGAAGATGGAATTCATTTAGTTTTAATTATGAAAGTGGTCTAAGTCAAAAATTTAAATAAATTATATAAACAACTTGATTAAATGGCACGTGGCCTTCTTTGACGCGTTTCTGAACTACATAATAAAATAAATGACAATAAATTTATATATAATAACGACAACGAAGAATCAATAACAAGAAGAGTAAAAATACCGCGGGTGAATCTGTCTCTTGGCTACAAATTCAATGAATGAGATTCTTGAAAAATGAACCTTATAAAGTGTTCTATAAAACATCTTTAGATGATTCTAAATTTCACGTTTTGGATCTTTCACCTAAAAAAGGAAGACCAAAAATATACGGAAATATTAAATTACTTCCATTATACACCACCATTAGACCAGTATCGGAAGAAAAACATAAAGATATTATGAGTTTACTTCGTACATTTTCAGTTTTTAGGAACATTTTAAGAATCTTAAATACTTGAAATAATGATAAAAATGGATTACTGTTTAAAAATAATTAATAAATGTAATAAATGTTCACGAATTATTTCAATCAAATTATTGTTTCAAATAAAACTCAAATTCTTTATTGCTTTAAGTCATTTATAGGACATTCAGTTAATTTTGAAAATGGTCTAAGTCAATTCAATCTTTAAAAATAATATTATCGTATAAAATTCACACAAAATTTCATATTCATAGTAAATTTCCATTAATTAAGACTAATAAAATTATAAATTAAAATGTCGCATAATGTAAAAATATTTTTTAATTTATTCAAATGCAATTCATTAAATATCTCGAAACAAGAAATATATGACTTAGATCACTTTCATAATTATGGGCACAAATATGAAAAAGGAACTGTCACGTCAATACGCCGCGGCAATGTATCATTTCACGATCTAATAAGCACGGTCATATAAATTCAAACTCAACGCCCGGACAATTTATAATGTTAGTATCTGTCAATCGCCACAATAATATCAAACGTACTATGCATCAGAAGAGATTCAGTTAATCCCTTGATACGGTAACTCTCGTATTAATACTTTACATATAATAATTATTATATACATATACTTTTATTTATTTATAATAATATATAATACTATACATATATATATATACACAATATACGTATACATACAATATTATATATATATATATATGTATATTTAATAATTATTATAACTTCTAATTAACCCCTTGCCGTACTTTAACGCGTTTGACTCGTAATGAGAATTTTGGACCATACGTGAATATCACGAGTCAGTCTCGTAGTCGTAATTTCATGTCAAACATGAATACCACGATACTAAGTCGTGATGAAAATGTTGATTTCTTGACTTATTTTGATACATTGTATCTATTTTGTCTATTTAGTATTTAATCAATATTCAATCAATACAATAATATTTTATATTTAATAAGTGTTTACATCAATATTCAATGCATTAAACTCGTTGCCTTCATGTGTTTTTCGTATTTTCAATTTTTAGTAAAAAAAAGTTATGATAATTATTAACACTTTAACTGTCGTGATGGTCACCGGTGACCGGCACAAGAAATTTTACTGAAGATCCAAAATATTCGTAATAGGTAGCAATAATTATTTTATAAACGCAGTTACTGTTAGAATAGTGATGCATTCCTTTGGTCCCCAATACCTGCATATTATTTACATTTTCCATAACTCAGTCAAACGCTGTAGTATTGCATAGCATCGCCGTTCTAATACAGCAAAATACGCACGGCAGTCAACGTGTTAAAAATGTTTCTTTCAGATTCATTTGAATTTCGCGAGAGCACAATTGCATATAGAATGTAAGTGCATGGCTACTTGATAGGCAGTCGCAAGTTATAATTTATTTCTAGTTCCGACAATACGTTCACTTTCGTGAACATTTTTGCCCCTTGGTTAGGCCCGATGATAATTATTCCGACTTAAATGGCACGCCAAGGGGTTCACATGCACCCGAAACTATTGCACAAAGTCCCAACAGCCGCAAGTCCTTGCACATCTTATCCTCACAGACCACCGTACATACCAGTGGCAAAATGTTATCATATTTTCCAGTTAGCCGTGTCCCTGCCTCTGTAGTATCGCACTCCTGCGTACATAATCGAATAAATTCGCAGCCGCCTCCACTCCGCCCGCCTCGTTCCACTTAACAAACATCTACTCAGCCGCATCCGGATTTTCTCGAAACCCTTTCGGCGTCCCGAGACTTTCCCGTGCAAACACTCGCTAGTTCCTCGCCCGCGGGATGCGTCCTTTTCCCTGGCAGCCTGGCCGGAGTACTTACTTTCGCGGGACGCAGAGACGTACTCCCATTCGCCTGCACTCAGTATTTACCTGTCGCGCGAGGTAAACACAGAAGGCAATACGGCGCCGTGCATGAGTCTCCTCCACCCACGCAACTACGGAGGTCGCGTCGTTAAGGTCCGTACGTCCGCGTTCGATCAGTTTCTGGCATGTGAGAGGAATCCCACAGTCGGCGCACGTTTCACACACGTGCAGCGGGCAACACGTGCGCAGACTCACGTTTCGCAGCCGAGCTACGGACGGATAAAGTGCGGGCGGAAAAACCGCGGGCCGGATTTTGATACTAAAAAGCGTGCGGTCTGACGATTTTGCGCCGACGGACGTGAATGGAATCGGGGACGATCGATTCAATGGGATCTCTTGAGCGGGAGTGACGGCGAACGTTATGAGGGGAGTTCGTTAGCGTATTTGCTTTTTCTTTGACAAGGGCTTTTTGATGGCGAGAGACAGGTGGGGCGGAGTTGATACCTTTTGTGCGGCGATGTAAGGAGGGCGAAATAGGTAAGCGGTGCAGGTGGGATGTGGGAAATTGACTTCGGGTAATTGAAATTACTCGTCTCGCGCATGCTTCGGTGTGTCTCCGTAAATGGCAAACGTGACCTATATTGGGTTATTCGCCGGGCGAGACAGCCTGCGACGAAAGCAGTTCAGGGATACTGGAAACCTGGATGCAATGTATCACGTATGACGCTTGTCGTTTTATTTCGTTGTAACGCTGCGAGATGTAAAGTGCTAGATAGCGATTTAATGGTGACGGAATTAACATTTATATGGGGTACTATTTACGATGGTGCGGAGGAACGCGTCGGAATATTATTCGCGCGTGTTACGTATGCGATGGCGTATGTCGAAGATATCGTTTGTTAATGCGAAACGTCTATATGTATCAAAGGTGCACGTACGCTCCGTACGTTACATTGTATATTGCTGTACGTGCATGTTCTCATCTTGCTGCAAGATTGGCATACGACGCGCCGGTGTCTCTTGATACGACGTCGATGAAATTTATCGCAAGCCAGGTGCGTCGGCCGTGCTTTTAACAAACCGACCTAATTGGCCTGCGTGCGAGTAATTTCGTAGTAAGCTAATTTGGATAACAAACATAACGACAATGACGCGCTTGACGCGATCCCCTTCGAAGAGTACATTTTGGGATAATAGACACTGAGGAGAAGGCTATATAAAGAAATTTTTATTAACCCTTTTACTGCCAGGCCCATCTATGCGGCTCACGCGAAGATTGCCAGGGCCGATTTGATATTCACGCTTTTATGAATTGCTTTATATAGAATAAAATGCCAATTTTCTGGAGGAAAGTTTCAGAATTTATTATTTTCAAACTTAGAAGCTATTGAATACAATTTTAGTGAAACGAAATATTTAATAATAAATAATGTAAATTTTTATATTTACATTATATAAGATATGCATTGAAAATTATTTTCACAAAAATGTATTATAGATAACGACCAAGCACGAGTGAAGACAAACTTGACACTCAGAGGAGCGATAATATCAATATAGACGCACAAAGCCGACTTTATAAAGAACAAAATGCCGATTTTCTGGAGGAAAGTTTTAAAATTTATTCTTTTCAAGCTTAGAAGATATTGAATACAATTTTAGTGAAATTAAATATTTCATAACGATTAATATTCATTTTTATATTTAGATTATATAAAATATACGTGGAAAATTATTTTCACAAAAGTGTATTAAAGATAACGACCAACCATGAGTGAAAACAAACTTGACATTTAGAGGAGAAATAATATAAATGTAAACGCATACAGCCGACTTTATAAAGAATAAAATGCCGATTTTCCGGAGGAAAATTTCAAAATGTATTCTTTTCAAGCTTAGAAGATGTTGAATACAATTTTAGTGAAATTAAATAATTTGATAATAAATAATGTCAATTTTTATGTTTAGATTATATAAAATATACGTAGAAAATTATTTTCACTGTAATATCTCTTACTTTAGTTACACATATATTGTAATATATGTTTGGTCGTATTTTAAATACGACCAAACATGAGTGGAAACAAACTTGACACTCAGAGGAGCGATAATATGTTATAATAATATTTTATATTTTTTTTATATTTTATATAATATAATATAATAACATTTTTTATTATATTAATATTTTCTCATAGGAACCGAACTCTGACAGTCAAAGGGTTAAGAGAACATTATACCTTATGAAGAAATATGGTCATATGACGATAGTCATTTCTGTAAATGTCCGGCATTTTAATTTCTGCATACATAGAAAGCAGTATGGGATTACTCGTACGAGTTCTTGATCTATCAGCATGAACCTACTCCGTAGCTAGTAGATTAGGTCGAGTTAAAGTCACAACGCGAGGTTGGCCGATGCGCCATTAAAGTGCGAAGTGTTCGCTCTAATGGCGGTCATTCGTTAGCCACGCTATTCTTGGCTTTCGCCATCTTTCTGTATCTGGTTCTGAAAAGATCCATTGTCCCCGAACATAACTGAGCTTTTTTCTTGTTTGTCGTCCTCCGCAAGTGAAAGGAAGTAATGCGCGGCGAAATTCTGGACCGTCGAAAGCGATTAATTCTATCTGTTCCTTTCGCCGTGCCCGCATTTAACTATGGCTATTTTCGTCTCCCTCTCTCTACCATTACGATTCCTGGCAAAATTAGGAATTCGCATGTTGTCGCTTTCACTCAGCAACCCCGGCACGTGATAACTGTGATAACAATATTTTCGTTAGCGGATGATTTCTACGACTTAAGAATAATCAGCGTCCGCTCAGCGCACTTTCGGATGCCCCGACCGGTTTCATCACCTTTCAAAATACACCTTCGCTGATTTTTTCCTTGCCATTCACTTCTGCACAAGGCACCACTCGCATATTCATACTTACGCCGCTTAATGGAGGTAATGCAGAGTTGTCAGAAGCCAAAGTAGAGAAGCGCCGTTCCAATATCAATTCCTTTTACAAGATTGCATGCAGGCTTCTTTGCAATTTTTTTCATTTTAAGTAAAATCTTTTGCGCCGGTGACCACTGTGGCAGGCAACGTGTTAACACTTTTGCCGGCCGCTTATTTCTCCCATCGTGTTTATGCTGCCGCCGGCGAATTTCGCGCGGCTTCTGTTGCTATCGACGGTGATATTTACGCTATCCGTCGTATATAGGGTATGGTTATTATTAAAAATGCCACTAAAATTAGTATTACATAAATTTTAATGCATATTTTTATATCCTTAACCCTGTCGTTACTATGGGCGACTATAGTCACCCTCCACGATACGCTACTTATATACGATGAGCGACTATAGTTGCCTGACCACAGTCCATTTTGGTACATTTACGGTGGGCCTCTTGTTCCGTATATTGTTTTTATTGTTAGAGAGCATAGCATTGCTGCATGTGCCTATTCCCAAGCGACTCGTGTGCTGTTATAATCATGTCCGGTACGATAGAGTACCCGAAAAACAGCCTTCATGTTGTTTGGTTCAGAGTCATTCGTTGTATCACAGTTTCGATGCAGGATTACTGAGAACTTCGAATTTCGGCATTTATCATTATTTTTACGTTACACTAACACTTTCGTTTTTAGCCCTTTCGTTACTATAGTCGTCCTCCACGATACGCCACTTATATACGACCAGCGACTATAGTCGCCTGACCACAGTCCATTTTGGCACATTTACCGTGGGTCTCTTGTTCCGTATATTGTTTTTATTGTTAGAAAGCATAGCATTGCTGCATGTGCCTATTCCCAAGCAGCCGTCACTATCGTCAGAAATGATCTTTCCCTAAAAAAATCATAATCGAGACATTTTCAAGCGTAAGCATAAAGCCAAATTGTGGACAAGACCGCCGTAGCGAAAGGGTTAAAATAGAAGCATAGTAGGAACATTTGGCGAGCAAATGATAGAAACAGTTGGCGAGCAAAAGTCACGCCAGCGTGATAGCGGCCGGCAAAGTGTTAACCAAAAGTTACGAACTCCACCAACCCTTTCCGCAAGCTACACAATTCTTCTCTCCGCATCTCGCTGACCAAATTCTAGAATCCTCTACTTTACGAGTGTCATATCTACCGTCAATAAGATCCGTCCCATCGTGACGTGCGAACGCGAAAAATACGAACGACCGACCGTAATCGATCTCCGACAAGATTAGCATCCGGCGCGTGGATATTTCCGGGATGTAAATCAAATGCGAGGCAGAGATGCATACGTGACCCCGACGAGGAGAGTGACGCGCAGTCCCACGTGCGGGGAACTCGGTCGACAGGCACATTCGGGAAATCAGCATGCTGCAGACGGCAAATTCGACCGTCTATTTAGCATACCCAGCCGCACCGATAACTATTCATAGCCCCAGGTTATCCGTGGTAATCGCAATTATTACGCAATGAGCGTTTCCAGGTCCATGTGCCGAGCCGTGCATCGTCACAGCGTCGTGTGCGAACGTGCGAGACAGGAAGAATGGAGCCGGAAAGACAGAGACGACGTGCGTCGAGATCCGTACTTAACGAGCATTTACGGGCATGGAAACCGCTATGCAATCTACCGTGGTGCATAGTGCGTGGATAATTGTGCGGTACGCCATGCACCTCTGGACGAAACCCAAGAAGGAAGGAGTAGACGAATTAGTGTTGTGCAATTCGATGGCGTCGGGGCAGGTCACAGGCGCCGGACGATATTAACGCGGAACTCGACTCTGTCATAAGGCGGCGGTATTGCGTGTGGTTTGGTTGAGGAAGAAGAGATGTGTAGGCTGGGGATGGGAGAGGGTGGGAAAGATTGTTTGAAGGGAATTAGGGTATACGCGATGATCGTTGCTGCAAGTGTTTACATTTAAAACGTAGATCGGAAGTAAGTGTGGAAATGCCAAGAGACGTCAGGGACCGTCAACGAAAAATTTGTAGATTAGTTGGAACAATCGATCAATGAACATATATATTGCAAATAATGCAAAGTATAACATTAAAACTGGCGTATAAATGACAAGGTAAATTAACGGAAAATTTCAATAACCGCGTATGTTATCTTATGACGATCAATGAAGATATATTGTATATTGCAAATAATGCAAAGTGCAAGATTGAAACTGACGCATAAATGTCAAGGCAAATCAAGGGAAAGTTTCAATAATGGCTTATTATATCCATTTTATGGGTTTTTGTGCAACTTTGTGCAACCCAATGAAAAATTTCAATAACCAAATAATAAGTTTCATCTTATGATGTCTATCTTATGGGTTTTTGTGCAATTTTGTGCTTTTAACGAAAGATTATTTGAAGGGAAGTAGGGAAAAGTACGCGATGATCGTTGCTTCAAGTATTTACATTTGAAACGTAAATCCGAAGTAAGTGTTGAAATGCCAAGAGGCATCAGGGACCGTCGACGAAAAATTTGTAGATTATTTGAAAGAACCGATCAATGAATATGTATGGCAAATAATGTACAGCACAACATTGAAACTGGCGCATCAGTGTTAAGGTAAATCAACGGAAAGTTTCAGTAACCGCGTATTTCATCTTATGGGAGTTTTTGTGCAATTTTGTGCTTTTAACGGAAGATTATTTGGAGGGAAGTAAGGTAAAGTATGCGGTGATCGTTACTTTAGTAGTAAAGTAGGAAGCTTCAAGCGTTTACCTCTAAAACGTAAATACGAAGTAAGTGTTGAAATGCGAAGAGGCATCAGGTACCGCCAACGAAAAATTTGTAGATTGTTTGAAACAAACGATCAATGAAAATATATATTGCAAATAATGCAAAATACAACATTAAAACTGGCGCATAAATGTCAAGTAAATCAACGGAAAATTTCAATAACCGCGTATGTTATCTTATGACGATCAATGAAAATATATATTGCAAATAATGTAAAGTGTAACATTGAAACTGGCGCATAAATGTCAAGGTAAATCAACAGAAGGTTTTAATAACGGCGTAATTCATCTTATGATGTCTATTTTATGAGTTTTTGTGTAATTTTGCGCTTTTACCAAAAGATTGTTTGAAGTAGGGTAAAGTACGCGATAATCGTTGCTTCAGACGTTTACCTTCAAAACGTAGATCGAAGTGTTGAAATGCAAAGTGTCATTAGTGATCGTTAACGAAAAATTTGTAGATTATCTGAAACAACCATTGACATTGCAAATAATGCAGAGTACAACATTGAAACTGACGTATAAATGTCACGGTAAATCAATTAAAAGTTTCAATAACCAAATAATAAGATTCATCTTATGATGTCTATCTTATGGGTTTTTGGGCAATTTTGTGCTTTTAACGATAAATTATTTGAAGGGAAGCAGGGTAAAATACGCGGTGATCATTACTTTAGTAGTAAAGTAGGAAACTTCAAGCGTTTACCTCTAAAACGTAAATACGAAGTAAGTGTTGAAATGCCAAGAGGCATCAGTGATCGTCAACGAAAATTTGTAGATTATTTGAAACAACTGATCAATGAATATACACACACACATATATATATATATATATTGCAAATAATGCAAAGTACAACATTGAAACTGGCGCATAAATGTCACGGTAAATCAACGCAAAGTTTCAATAACCGCGTATTTCACCTTATGACGTCTATCTTATGGGATTTTTGTGCAATTTTGCGCTTTCAACGAACGGCGGACGCCTTTTTTTATTTCCCTCCGTTATTGGCCGCGCGAGAATGCAGTTCGTTACCGATTACGCTCGAAATATGACATGAAAACGAGAGCGAACAGGCGCAGTGTTGACTTTTGCCCGATGAGTGTCAGATTTTAACGAGCACGGTACCGTCGAAGGTCCGACGTTCGTACAATGGCGATTAATGGAGATTGCGATGCACTGGCGTCACGTCGCGAGCGCGTCATTCGGAAACGCAACGAATTTGATGAAGTAGCGCAATTTCTGCGTGGACGCCTTTTCCCTCCTCTCTTGCTGCCCGTGCAAGGGCAAGTTGTTATAGCAAAGTTAACACCCTGGTATGATGGTACGATCGTTTAAATTATCGTAGTTACCTAAGATTGCGCAGTTTCTGAAAACACATGCCGCAGTGTATGCGGAAAGATTAATT
This sequence comes from Cryptocheilus praepositus, assembly GCA_033815515.1. Lineage (NCBI taxonomy): Eukaryota > Metazoa > Arthropoda > Insecta > Hymenoptera > Pompilidae > Cryptocheilus > Cryptocheilus praepositus. Next base: position 6,461,454 of record JAWWQZ010000285.1, read on the forward strand.
TTGACTTGCTGCAAACCAAGACATTGTGAATTTAGATATTTTTGTCCGTCTCCTATAATACGTTCATTCACCACCTGAGACCCATTTTCGGATCCGACTGACAACGAAATACGGACATTTACGATTAACTTTTTGTCTTCCGTGAACAAAAGCGTCTATGACCTTCTCCACAATAATATATAATACACAATAATGTATGACTAACTGGCTCCCAACTACGAACAGGTCTATGTAAGACTTAAAACACAACTGTAGCAAGAAGTCAAAAATCAACTTTTATATTTCAAACAACTAATCAATTTTCTTAACAAATTATTGTTAGAGAGACTTGTAACAAATAACTGTCTCCATTCCGAAAGAAACGTTCATTTACCTCTTGAACATTTGGTAAATGGTCCATCAACATTTAGTAAATCGACCGTCGGTTTTTCAGTGGAAAATCTTTTATTACCTTCTTCACAATAATATGGCCAACTGTCTTCCAACTAGGAACAGGTCTATGTAAGACTTGAAACGCAACTGTAGCAAGAAGTCAAAAATCAATTTTTATAGTTTTCAAAGCAATTTGGACCTCGTAATACATAAATATTTCTTGTCAGCTTAGTTAACCTGCTTAACAAATTATTATTTCAGAGACTGTGCGACTAACAAATAACTGCCTCCATTCTGAAAGAAACTTTCATTGACCACCTGAACATTTGATAAACCTTCAGTAAACATTTGATAAATTGTCTGTTGATTTTTCAATGGGAAAGCGTTTATGACCTTCTCTATAATAATGTACGCCAACCTGCCTCCCAACTAGAAACAGGTCTATGTAAGACTTAAAAAATACAACTGTAGTAAGAATTCAAAAATCAACTTTCATACTTTTCACAACAATTTAGACCTCGTAATACACAAGTATTTTTTGTCAGCTTAGTTAAGCTGCTTAACACATTATTGTTACAGAAGCTGAACGACTAACACTACTACCTCCATTCCGAAAGAAACTTTCATTCACCACTTGAACGTTTGGTAAATCTTCCGTGAACATTTGATAAATCGTCCGTTAGTTTTTCAATGGGAAAGCGTCTATGACCTTTTTCACAATAATATGACCAATTGCCTCCCAACTAGGAACAGGTCTACATAAGACTTAAAACACAACTGTAGCAAGAAGTTAAAAATCAACTTTCATATTTTCCGACCTCGTAATACACAAGTATTTCTTGTCAGCTCAGTTAACCTGCTTAATGAATTATTGTTACAAAGACTGAACGACTAACAAATAACTTCCGAAAGAACGAACTGCTAAATTCCCTTAAAAACCGATTCTAGTCGCATCACCAGATTCGCCGTGTATCAGCGATACGAAACCTAATGATGCAAAGCGAAGCGTCGGGAAAAAGCGGGTAGCCTCGAAACTGTATCATTTTAACGCGTCCGCAAGCAGCGTTGGGAAGCAATTTCCGGGCAACAATGCATCTCAACGCGTTCGATTTACGTTTCAATCCGCCAATCGGCTGGCGGCCCCTCGCTTAATTGTCCCGCCGCCCAGACGAAATTAATCCAGCGAAATTTTACCGTCTGTTGCGGGCAGCGTCGCGACGCAAATCCGCGGCGTCGGCGAAATCACGCTCAATAACGATTCGGCACGTCCGCGAAACAATCGGCAGCGGAAGCCGGGCGCGAGAACTGTCGTGTCCTCAGAGAGGGATCAATAACAGAATCGGCCGCGTGTCATTCGCGTGATTCTCGCGGCTCGTTTTCCAACCCCCTCTTCGCTTTATCGTCCTGGCTTATCATCACGGGTATATGCGGAGAGCACGGCACGATTCGATAATTCTGTCCTTAACCCTTCCGCTACTACGGGTGACTATAGCCGGAAAACAACACCCATACGCGACGGGTTACTACAGTCACTGGCTACAAAATGATTGCTCAGCATTATGTTATAATTATATATCTTGTTCTGTAATGTAAAAATATCAATTGTATTGTTGATACATATCTTGACAGTTTTGATTTGATGTGCAGTCTTGAGGCATTTAATCCTTTTGCTACCACGGGTGACTATAGCCACCGGCTGCGAAATGATTGCTCAGTATTATGTTATAATTATATATTTTCTTGTGTAATGTAAAAATATAAATTGTATTGTTGATACAAATCTTGACAGTTTTGTTTTGATCTGCAGTTTCGAGGCATTTGACCCTTTCGCTACTACGGGTGACGATAGTCACCGGCTGCAAAATGATTGCTCAGCATTATGTTATAATTATATATTTTCTTGTGTAATGAATAAATATCAATGGTATTGTTAATACATATCTTAACAGTTTTGTTTTGAACTGCAGTTTCGAGGCATTTGACCCTTTCGCTACTACGGGTGACTATAGTCACTTGCCACAAGGTGCCACCTATAGACGACGGGTGACTATAGTCACCGGATACAAAATGATTGCTCAGTGTTATGTTATAATTATATATTTTCTTGTGTAATGTACAAATATCAATTGTGTTATTGATACAAATCTTGACAGTTTTGTTTTGATCTGCAGTCTCGAGGCATTTGACCCTTTCGCTACTACGGGTGATTATAGTCACCGACTGCAAAATGATTGCTCAGTATTATGTTATAATTATATATTTTGTTGTGTAATGTGAAAATATCAATTGTATGGTACATATGTATAAAATATTTATAAATAAATATTTATTTTATAAACATAAATATTTATAAAATATTTTATTAAATAATAAACAGAAAAAAACTATCTGCCGTATTTACACTAGGGACGTGCTTACCCAATCCGAATTACACAAATACATTGAAACTAGAACTTTTTAAACTTAATAATCAATACCTAATAAATATTAAGCTCAATTATGAATACCTATATATATATATATGTGTGGGGGGGGGGGGGGGGGAATTAGTGACTATAATTAGACGTTTATTAAATATGGAATGAACAAGAATTTGACACAATATAAAATTTCCAGTGAACTTCTGCTTTCGCGTGTGTCGAACTTTTTTCCCCGTGTTCTTTCCCCTTGATGGTCTCCTTGGGACTGACTCTCAAACTAAACTCTCGCTCTTTTTCTTGTGATAAACAAATGAAATGCGGATTACATTATCGATCGCTCATCTTATTTACATCCCTAGCAACCAACTTATTCCAGAATTTTCCAAATGCGTCTCTAATGTAAATTCTCATTAACAAACGCCTGTTGAGTTGATTATTGATGGCACATGCATGCACATACACTCGATCGCATGTTGCCAATCTATATCGCGATACTACATATATATACATATATATGTAATGTACTTTTTACTTTCGGACGTGTTCTATATTACATTCTGTTAAAAAGTAAAAAAAGAGTTACTGTAAATTTTGGTTAAAAGAAAGGTCGCGTGCAAAGGAATAACGCGCACCGATACGGAATTTGTGTCAGCGTGTGTCATTTTTAATAATTGTACAATAGATCTTAGTTTTGTTTTATGTTAGTCTCTTAATTCGCGTCACTACGACGTATGTATATATATGTCATATATAATATTAATATTATATAATATATTTATATATATATATATTATATATACAATGTGAAATATATATATATATATATCTTATTTTTCGTATATATATATATTAGAAGATGATATATATATGCACACACATGCTACAACACGTTGTTGCTAATAGTAAGAAAAAGTGCGTTGTAAAGAAACGACTCATGTCAAGAAAGTTGATTATATTCTTGTAGTGATATTATTTCTGAGGTTATTACATTTTATTTTATAATGAGAATTATAATTTCGACCATTTGAGAGCTTTGGCGAAACTGTATTACTTTTTGTTGAAGCGTTGGTGGGAGCGTATCTGGTACATAAATAAGACAATTCATACATTTTAGTAGCATCAATAATGTTATTCTGTTTAACGTACACAGGGGTACGCAATACTTGTATGTTTCAATAATACATTTATTTCGATATGCCGAGATAACCACGCGATTGGAAGTATTGGTTAATGAAGCAACATTATTTGTTATCCGTCGGTGTGCTGTTATTGTTAAAAATAACAACATTGGTTGCGTGACACGAATAGATTTACCTGCATAGCAAATAAGCAAGGATCTTAAAGAAACTCACGTCGGTCTTTAATTTATCAGTTTCAGTTGAGAACATTAAAAATGCCGGAACCAGGAGGCCCCAAAAATCTGATCTGCGAATTCTCGCAGTCACGCGCTGGCGGCCTCGACTTCGCGACGGGTGCACGGTAATTAACGAAAATCTGATGCAGATACGCGAGTGCTCATTAAAGAGGGAAAAAAAAGAAGGGGAGTCGCGGTGTAACAAACGAAAGGGCATTGACCCTGGCCGAATTCTCCAGCGAGTTTATTCCGCAGTCCTTTTCCCTCCTTTGCCCATTTTACTACGTCTCTTTCTCGTGCTTTCAACCGCCGTTTTCTCGAAAAACAAAAACTGGCGTGTTAACATATTGACTGCCGTGCGTTTTTAACTGTATTAACACGTTGACTTCCAAACGTATTTTGCTATATGTGCCCATAATTATGAAAGTGGTCTAAGTCAAAATTAAAAAAAAATGAGTTTATCAGTTATTTCATACCACATTATTTTTAACTAAATTTATTCAATATAATTTTTACGAAATTGTCAAAAATGAACCATTAGATAGTGGTTGTAATTTCAACATTATATGGAATTCATTTAGTTTTAATTATGAAAGTGGTCTAAGTCAAAAATTTAAATAAATTATATAAACAACTTGAAAATGGCACGTGGCCTTCTATGACGCGTTTCTGAACTACATAATAACCTTATAAAATGTTCTATAAAACATCTTTAGATGATTCTAAATTTCACGTTTTGGATCTTTCACCTTAAAAAGGAAGACCAAAAATATACGGAAATATTAAATTACTTCCATTATACACCACCATTAGACCAGTATCGGAAGAAAAACATAAAGATATTATGAGTTTACTACCGTACATCCCTCCAGTTTTTCAGGAACATTTTAAGAATCTTAAATACTCGAAATAATGATAAAAATGGATTACTGTTTAAAAATAATTAATAAATGTAATAAATGTTCACGAATTATTTCAATCCAATTATTGTTTCAAATAAAACTCAAAGTTCTTTATTGCTTTAAGTCATTTATAGGACATTCAGTTAATTTTGAAAATGGTCTAAGTCAATTCAATCTTTAAAAATAATATTATCGTAGAAAATTCACACAAAATTTCATATTCATAGTAAATTTCCATTAATTAAGACTAATAAAATTATAAATTAAAATGTCGTATAATGTAAAAATATTTTTTAAATTATTCAAATGCAATTCATTAAATATCTCGAAACAAGAAATATATGACTTAGACCACTTTCATAATTATGGGCACATATTCGAACCGCGATACGATGATATACTGAAGAGTATGGTAAATCGTGCAAAATGAAGGTAACGCAGAATTGTAGGAAGTCAAAGTATTGAAGCAGTGTTCTAATGTCAATTGCTTTTACCAGATTGCAAATAGGCTTCATTGTGAATTTGTTGCATTTTTGGCAGGCAACGTGTTAAAACCGCAACGTGCTGAAGTACTACAGAATATGATTGAACTGTACAAAATGAAAATAATGCGAAGGTATCGGAATCCAAATAATTGAATCACTGTTTACCACCTTAAGAACCACTAAGAAATCTGTAAGAAACACTCCTTGGACTGCACATTTTTGGGAAATTTGTATATTACAAAAGATCATTACTTATGAAGAAACTTTTTGTGAAACTTTCAGAAATTGTATAAATGAAAGTATTGTAGGTATTATTAAACAATTATGTTTTTTAATAATTATCATAACTGTTTTTACTAAAAAATGAAAACACGAAAAGACATGAAGGCAATCGAGTTTAATGCATTGAATATTGATGTACATACTTAAATAGACAAAATAGATACAAAGCATCAAAGTAATTGACATCTAAAGACAGCGTGTAAAAAACCCCGAAAAACTCGTGAGCGGTCCTTAAAGTGTTAATATTAATTGCATTTACAAAATTATAATATATAAATGCTACCGATTGGGTATTTCTTTAATTTTTCGTGATTACGGACGCATATATGCGTTTCCCAATCGTTCGGATTTCTTACCTATTGCAACCACAATTATCAATTTGAGAGATGAATACAGATGCGTTCTTTATCAAATATTATATCAAGTTATCAAGTATTATATATATATTTATATATAATATAATATTATATAAATATTATATATAATATAATATACAGTATCTCTTGCATCATGTAATTTGGCATAAATGAAGAATTACCATTATAACTTAGTCACGCCTTACGTAATCAATCAACAGAATTCACAGTAGTGAAGTTTCGGCCGGAAGTACTCAGCACCCAAAGGGTTAAGGACCGCCAAGAAATCTGTAAGAAATACGCCTTGGACCGCACGTGTTTGGGAAATTTGTACGTTACAAAAAACCATAACTTTGTTACTTATGAACCAATATTTTTGAAACTTTCAGAAATTGCATAATTGGAAGTATTTTAGGTGTTGTCATAAAAAATTATGTTTTTTAATAATTATCATAACTTTTTACTTGATAAATTAAAAATAAATTTGTATGAAATGTATAGATATTTTGAAATAGAATACATTTTAGGTATTATTTACAAAAAAAATGGTTTCAATTTTCTAGTAGTCTTTTGAAGTATGATATTGCGGTAAATAAGCGAAACAAAACATGAATGCAATCGAGTTCAATGCATTGAATATTGATGTAAATACTTAAATAGACAAAATAGATACAATGTATCAAAATAGGTGACAACATCTAAAGACAGCGTGTAGAAAACCCGATAAAACTCGTAAGCGGTCCGTAACAGTTGCGACACGAAACACGAGAAAACTCGCGAACGTTCTTCAAAGTGTTAACAGCAATTCCCACTAGAACAATTTGCAAACAAGCAGTCTCGCAGATCGTTCGACTACAATAATGTCATTCCGGCTAAGACGTACACATTTCCCGACCGGAAAGCGTGATCCGTTATCGTGTCTAACACGTCCAATAGCATCGCGCGTCGTGGAGTCAGAATTAATCGCGCACTCAGCGGTACAGACGTCCCAAAACGTTGCATCAAATTACGCACCGTAACTAATTGCTTCTCAGTAATGTATGCGTTCTTCCGCGCGCATCCCCGAATCGTTTGACGTTTCGAAATTTTCGCCGGAGCACGAGACATGCGCCCGCTAATGACGCAATTTCGATTTACACTTAGCGTCGTTATTAGCCCACAAATTACGTGTGTGTACGGTACCCGGGAAAATGGCGAATGTACGCGGGAATCTCATTATTAAGTAATTATAGTCAATGTGACGCGCGCTGCATGACAATGCGTGATGTAATAGCTCATATACAGTGTACATGTTAAAAGGTTGCGAACGGGAAAATGGACAGCGCGTTTCGCGATGCGACGATCACGCGCGCGTCGGATGATTTTAATCTGATTAACGAGCGCGTTTGCCCATCGTTAGGTTCGCGTATGAGCATCACAAGAGTAGACCTGGAGTTATGGCGAAAGGCGGTCGAACTGGTTACGAAGGCTACGTGATCTGATTCAGAACGGACTACTAATGACAGAGCCAACAGTGTGGCATTGATCGAAATGAGCATGATCGGGGATTAGCAGGATTACGCAGTTTTCGGAGTTGACGCTGAGCATTGTCAGGCGGAAATGGTATGATGTGCAGCTTATAGATGATATCCATCTGACTAGAAGGCCACCTACTCGTTTACATTGGATATCTACACTTCGTCTAAGCGTCAGCGTTGTTTCAGATTAAGCAGACGTAGTTCAGGTTGCAATTGATGTACTATTTCTTTTTAACACTTTGAACGCCATGGCAATGTTTGGTTAGTTTGACACTGTCTTTCGCTGCTTTCACATATTGGAAGGTTACGTTAAATTTATTAAACATTATAAAATATCCTGCGAAATGTCATACAATGAGGAAATATATGCTGTTATAAGACGTGGAGAATAGTTCTGATAGCGATAGTGATAGTCATTTAGACAGTGGGAGCGATATCATTGTGAGACGATTAAAATATAATGGAAGATCCTGAGGATTATATTTTTTAAGTAAAATTTCTCCAGCGGTGATGCTTAACACGTTGAACGCTACGGCGGTCATATGTGACCGCAACTTGTTTCTCCTGCAGCACCATGGTGGTCATCAGTGACCGGAGTGCATCGAATACTTATAATTGTAAAAGTTGAATGAAAATTCGCTAATTAAAGAATGCTTTGAAATAAAATCTGCAGTATTGAAAAAGTAAAAGTTTTTATTAAATCAAAATTCAAAAATTAATTTTTATCAAGTCTTTTATTTAGCGGTGTATTGTATTAAAGCATTTTAAACATAAGTGTGGCTCGTCAATGCAATCTTGGAAGTATTTAGTGGCAGTATTTATAGGTAATACTGTTTGCAGAATTTGTGTACCAAATATATTAGCCCTTCCTTCTTTTGCAATTCGTGCCGTATTCTTACAAATAACGAGATTAATTATTGTTTTGCCATTACATGCACAGAATAGTAAAAATATTTTCGTGGTTTTCTGAGCGAAACATGTGATTTCGGCGTGTTAACTATTAACTGTTAACGTGTTAACTGTTTGACTACTATAGACGCATATATGCGTTCGCCGAAATTTATCAGTATCGATTATGAGCGCATATATGCGCTTCGAAATTTTTTCGATTTCTTACCTACTGCAGCCACATTTATCAATATATGAGATAAATACAGATGCGTTCTTTACCAAATAATATTCTTGCATTATTTAATTTAGCATAAATGAAGAATTACCATTAGAAATTCGTTGTGCTTTGTATTATCAATTAATAGAGTTTAAACTATCGAAAAGTATCTCGTCCACAGCGAGCGCTTCGGCCGACAGTAGTCAGCAGTTAAAGGGTTACGACTTTAACACTAGATTTACCGGCTATTTAAGTATACCTATTTCTACCAAGACCAGTCATTCTGACTGGTCTTTAGAAAAAATGCTTAGTGATGTTTCCAGTCTTTATTTACTTTTAAAAAATGAGGAAAAAAGTTGAATAATATTAATTATAATACAAAAATAGATTTATGAACATTATCTAATTTTTATATATGTAGATTTTCCTCAGTGTACACTTTCCGCATACACTTTTTTTTTGCGTATATTGCCTTCGTTGGAAAGAATTGCTCATCTACCGTAACATAAGTTCCTGGTTTGAAGCAATTTTGGCTATTTTCAATCAATTTGTTCCAAACTGTTGAAACTAAAGCGAATTTGTCTCTTTGTAAACGTTGACTCCTCTGATTTTTTTGTCGAAACGAATGTAACGTAGAATCTCGGTAAAATCACATCTACTCATAGTTGTGGAAGAAAATGTTGGTCCCCATTTGTTATTCCATAAACATTCAAGTCTCGAAGTGTTTCCTTCATACGCCTCACGTGCATACAATGTTGCAATAAACGCCTTCAATTTTGCTTGCGTAAGTGTCCATTTTTCCCCAAAACTCAGGAGACTTCTAATAGTGTACAAGTTCTAAAATATGGTGGTCAATTAGTAATAAAAATGCGCTACTTAGCTCCCCTTTCATAATATTTCTTGATGCATGTGCTCCTCCTTCAATTTTTGGGAATCAGATATTCTGAATATCATATATTTTGAAATCATATTTTAGCATCATATATTCTGTCCCGAAAAAACATTGCAGTACTTATTAATTGATGTAATTACCCCAAGGTCATTTCATCACATGGAAACATGCACCAGTTATTTTGACTGGTACTGGTATAAGTCTCAGTAACAAAAAATATATTTGTTACGAATACATACAAAATAACATAAAGTTCATAAAACTGATTCTTTAGTTATGGCTACAAAAGTCATGATATCATTTCGGAAAGGAAATGTTACATGCGGTAGGAATTTTGAATTGAAATTGCAAGACCAGTCATTTTGACTGGTCTGGTAAATCTAGTGTTAAGGACCACTGAGAAATCTGTAAGAAGTACGCCTGGGACCGCGTTTCTGGGAAACTTGTATGTTACAAAAAATCATAACTTTGTTACTTCCGAAGCAATTTTTGTGAAACTTTTAGAAATTGTATAGTTGGAAGTATTTTAGGTATTATGAAAAAATTATGTTTTTTAACACTCTGACTGCCGATCGTATTTTGCTGTATTAGAACGGCGATGCTATGAAATACTAAGGAATCGATGAAAGGATCGCATCACTATTCTGATAATAACTGAATTTGTAAAATAATTATTACTACCCATTGCGAATATTTTGGATCTTCAGTAGAATCTCTTGCGCCAGTCAGCGGTGACCATCACGGCAGTCAAAGTGTTAACAATTATCATAACTGTTCTACTAAAAAATGTAAATACGGCATATGAAGGCAATAGAGTTTAATGCATTGAATATTGAGGTAAATACTTAAATGGACAAAATAGATACAATGTATCAAAATAAGTGACATCTAAATACAGCGCGTAGAAAACACGAGAAAACTCGTAAGCGGTCCTTAAAGCGTTAATCAATATAAAATCTCATACACCGATTTGGCATCTAGGACTTCCTATGTCATGATTTAGTTCCAGCGGTACAGTAATCGGTAAGGGATTGGCTAGAAGAGTAGAAAAGGGTAGCTGCAGGGAATCCTATCGTCGAGGACAGACAAGTTAAACGCCGCCAATTTGGATGAGCTCAAAAAATGCGCAGCAGCTGGCACATTAGAGCAATACTTTGTCCAAGAGATCGGCGACTCGTTAAAGGCTAAGCCATTTTCGAATTTCGCCCATAAGCATTGTGGTCTAAACTGCGTCACCATGCCACGTATATCATTATATCCGTAAATTAGTTGCAAATCGTTACGTGCTCATTACGTCTTGCGGTCGGCTAGCTGACACGCTGCTTTTAGCTTTTAGTCAAAGTTGACTCGGCCCGTTCAATAGAGTCACGTATGCCTCCACATTATGCCGTCCGTACAATTGACATAATGAATCGATAATAAGAAGGCCCCGAATGTAAATAAGCCGCGCAAGAATCGAGAACAGCTGTTGGATTAGTATCTCTCATCTCATAGCTCGACTCTTATTTTTAGAGCTTCTTTGTACCCGCAGTCATGGGTCTGCGGTCTTAATAACGTCGATTTTCAGAAGTCCGATCGGTTTATATAACGCGGCCAATAATGAGGACTTTAGTCGATCGTGATTCATTTTCAGGCCTCGCCTCGATGCCATTTGGCTCGCGCGAGATATTACCACAGTGCCGACTTTAATTCTTATTGAATTATGGACACACTCGCCTGTTTACAATCGATTCGGTTTGCGCGCACACGATCATACACACAAACGCACGCAAATGTGTGCATACCCTGCGGTGCGCTATTTTATTCGCAACGGATCGCTTCAACAATTATTTGCGGCGTGTGATTGTTTGTTGTGCGGTGTCGGCGATTGCGAAACACTACTACGGCGTGATGGGCGGGCATATAAATAGTTTAACGCGGGAAAGATACGCGAGTTACGCTCGAAAATGGTATTCCGTAAAATGGCGTATAACGAGTCGGCGTTCTCACTTGAAAAAAGCTAACAATCGCGGCGCGGTGTACAGGTATGAAATATGACGGAATGCACAGGCGCGGCAAATTGTTTTCGGCACTCTCTGACGGTCGGCGCACTCGACAAAATAGAGTTTCAATCGGGAAACGTCTGATTTTGGAATAAACATGTAGCGGTAGTTGAAAAATAGCGGGCGCAAATTGGTAACAAAGCAACAGGCCATGACGCCGACGGCTGTAACCTTTATTCATAGATACACTTTCTGCGTTCAGTTGACCAATAACTATCTTTAAATAGTTAAGCGCGTTTGACGTGTATTCAGGTCGGACCAGATTTCAATTGCGGTGCGTATGACATGTATAGTCGTCGTGTAAAATAAAAAATTACCATTAACTATCAAAACTCGAAATTTCAATAGAATACAGTAAGAATATTATTTGCGGTGCATATGACGTATATACTCGTCGTGGAAAATAAACAATTGTTTTCCATATTATTAAATCGATATATTGTTATATATAATCCATATTATTAAATTATTATTAAATTGACTATCAAAACTCAAAATTTCAATAAAATACCATAAGAATATTATTTGCGGTGCGTATGACGTGTATACTCGTCGTGGAAAATAAAGACTATTTTCCATATTATTAAATTATTATTAAATTAACTATAAAAACTCGAAATTTCAATAAAACACCATAAGAATATTATTTGCGGTGCATATGACGTATATACTTGTCGTGGAATATAAAAAATTATCTTCCATATTATTAAATTGATATATTACTATATATAATCCATAGTATTATATTATTATTAAAATGACTATCAAAACGCAAAATTTCAATAAAATACGATAAGAATATTATTTGCGGTGCATATGACGTATATACTCGTCGTGGAAAATAAACAATTATTTTCCATATTATTAAATCGATATATTATTATATATAATCCACACGATTAAATTATTATTAAATTGACTATCAAAACTCGAAATTTCAATAAAATACCATGAGAATATTATTTGCGTTGCGTATGACGTATATACTCGTCGTGGAAAATAAAGACTATTTTCCATATTATTAAATTATTATTAAATTAACTATCAAAACTCGAAATTTCAATAAAACACCATAAGAATATTATTTGCGGTGCATATGACGTATATACTCGTCGTGGAAGATAAACAATTATTTTTCATATTATTAAATTGATATATTATCGTATATAATCCATATTATTAAATTATTATTAAATTGACTATCAAAACTCGAAATTTCAATAAAACACCATAAGAATATTATTTGCGGTGCGTATGCCCTGTGTACTCGTCGTGGAATATAAAAAATTATCTTCCATATTATAATATTAAATTTATATATTACTATATATAATCCATAGTATTATATTATTATTAAAATGACTATCAAAACGCGAAATTTCAATAAAATACAATAAGAATATTGTTTGCGGTGCGTATGACGTGTGTACTCGTCGTGTAAAATAAGAAATTATTTTCCTTATTATTAAATTGATATATTATTATATATAATCCATATTATTAAATTATTATTCAATTGACTATCAAAACTCGAAATTTCAATAAAATACAATAAGAATATTATGTGGTGATACGTTTCCTTTATATTACCAATAGAACTGCTAAGTATTTTATATTGGAAAACCAATTACATACGTAAGCCGCGACTTGGACGGCGGGCGTCGATTTGCGGAGGAATTGCGTAAACAATTGACAAGGCCAATACTGACCCTTTGCTCTACGAGGCAGAGTCCTGGACATTCTTGAATTGATTACAAGAATCCCAAGCATTCGATCCAAAATCTGTCTCTTCCTCGCTTTTCAAGCATCTGAGGTAAACCTGCGTATTTCCACAGTTATTGTCAAAATAAAGCGTAAGGTATGAAACATAGCTAAATATATACAATGTATTAATAACGTTGATACAACAAATTGCTAATTTTTTTCTTCAGACGGGGGATTCAGACAGTAGTAGAACCGAAATTTATAATACGATCATTTATCCTGCGTTCGACATGTATATGTTACCGTGAATGACCGAAATTGGAGAATGTCGACTTTCACCGGTGAATGTCAACGGATACCAAATACGTCGGTAAAAGATCGAATATTTCATTACATTGTTGTACATTCGGACCCTCTGCGGTGTGTGTCGACCATTAATGCATGGTGAATGTCAACATTTACCGGTGTAAGTCAGAAATAAGGGTATTCAGCAAATATTTCGGATATACACCAAGCGACTATGTGAATGTTAACATTCACTGGTGAAAGTCGACATTCTCCAGATTTCGGTGTTTTACTGTAACATATACACGCCATTGCTTGATTTTAATTCCGCACCCTGTGAGGAATTTCAAAAATTAAATTCCGCGCTTAACTGTTTAAGACTGCTTTGGCCAAAGTTCACTTATCATACGTCTCATATAATCACAGATAATCACAATTATCACGAAATGCTCACGAATTTCTATTCGCTCCCATAAGAGCCCCGTAAGACTCCCCTGAAACTCCGAAAAACACAATCCTTTCCTACCGGCAGAAGTTCTCGAAACCACAAGCGCCTCGCGTGTTTCTCGCCGCGCACCGCAATTTTTTTGGCGGAGATTCGATAGTCCTACGCCGCATTTACGGCTTACAATGTGCGAACAATGTCGTTCACGGAATGCGAACAAACGAGACAAAGATGAGTTGGCCGATGCTCTGCCGCCGCTGCGGTCCCGCCGCTTCTGATGTCTAACTGAAAGATGTCTAACTGAAAATGCGCCGCCACTATTGAGAGCAGTGTCACGCACGCTCTTAGTCATCTTTTCGCCCGAAACTCCGAGTGGCCACACGGAACGGAACGCGACAAAGTTTTCCTTTTGGGGAACGCCAACGTTATAGAGTTGCCTAACCACCGTCACCTTACGGTAGCTCCCGGCTGAAAGGTCTACTCCCGGCGTTATTCTGAGGTTAAAGACGCCCACTTTGCGGCTGCGCAACTATGCCCGTACCCCCTTCCTGGATGGCGAACGATCTCGATAACTTCCACGGCCCGGCAGACACGCGATTCGATTTTGCTCAGACGCTCCCGATAAGATTCTGATTAAAACCGAATTAAGGCCGGCGTCGGGCTTGTTCTCGGCTCAACCCCCGCCGCCCCTTTGACGAACCGTCGCAAAGGGTTTGTTTTAATCGCTGGATATATCGCGCTGGGGCGAGTCAGGTTCTTCGGGCGGTAATGACGCCGGCGGGAGAAGGTAAATGTTTAATTTAACCCCGGCAAATTGAGTTAACGCGGGGGTAATTTTGCCGATGAAGTTGAAATCCGATTGAGCAGCGACGCATGGCGGTTTTTAGCGAACGATTCTGCGTCTTGGGGGAAATTGGTGGGGTGAGATCTCGAAGCGGGAGAGTTTCTTACGGGATTTCGCGTTGATAAAGTGGTGGGTGGTCGCGGATTTGGTGCGGGACTTGTAGTTGCGAATTATTAACACTAAACGTACCAAGCGGGGTCAAATGACTCCTTTGAAAATTTGCTTTAAAATCGTACATTCATTGTTGTTTCTTTCGTTCATTTGACTTTCTGTAAATTCTTATATCATCTGGTTATTCAATTTCTCGCTTTAATTATAATAATTATAAATTAATTAGATAAATTAAAATATTGTCAATTTTTAAACGACAATTTTGTATTTTAGTGAACGGTATTTTCATATCTTTAGGCATTGTCGATTATCAAGCCGCAATTTTAACACTAAACGTACCAAGCGCGGTTAAATCAGCCCTTTCAAAATTTATTTTAAAATCATACATTCATTGTTGTTTCTTTCGTTCATTTGACTTTCTGTAAATTCTTATATCATCTGGTTATTCAATTTCTCGCTTTAATCAATTAGAAATTAATTAAATAAATTCAAACATTGTAAATTTTTAAACAAAAATATTATATTTTTGTAAGTGTATTTCCATACCTTCAGACATTGTCGATTATCAATCCGGAAGTTTAACACTAAATGTACCAAGCGGGATCAAATGACCCCTTTTAAAATTTACTTTAAAATCATACATTCATTGATATTTCTGTTGCTCATTTGACGTTCTGAAAATTCTTGTATCATTCGATCATTCAATTTGTTGCTTTAATAAATTAGGAATTTCTTCCTGAAAATCAACGTTTATTTCATAAGGGGTAAAATGACATGGTAAAAACAGTTAGGTGTAAAGTACCGGTACTTTCGGTGTTAAATGATCTTCACTTAAATATTGCTAATTTTCAAGCAGAACGATTAGATCCGGCAAATTTAAATATTGTCAGTTTTTAAACAAAAGTTTATTATGACGGATCTCTGTCATGGTGAGAATAGGTAGGTAAAGTAGCGGTACGTTTAGCGTTAAGATGCAGGTAGTTAGAATGCTTTGGAATGAACTATTCGTTCGACGAGAGTTTGCATAGGTTATCGCTGGTAATTTCTGGAGCGTTTGATCGATCTAGACCAAATTCTGCGTAGTTACTCTCCGCGAAGTCTGGACATTCCAGCCCTCACCCAGATTTCATTGCCTTAACGCTCTGTGATTAAGTTGGGCGCATTATGCAACATAAGGAAGGATTGTGTAATCGATAATGAAGACGCCGGACCGTTTAAGAATATCATTAACTTGAACTACGAGCTAATAAGCCCGTGCAGCGTCGACGAACTTAGACTAGTTGGATACAATTAAGATCGTAATAGTCCCTTTTGAAACTTCGGAATTTCTTTGAACGTTTTGGGATGTCGACGCCTATGCCCCGGGAGCTCTTCTGCCCCGAGGGTTTCGTTTGGGCGGGCGAACGGTGGCAAAATGGGCGGACAAAATGCTTGACTACCGCACGAATCCTTCTCTCGTTTCAACATTGTGTAGCCGGCATCGACAAAAGGAATATTCGGTTGACGCTTCCCTCAAATTTTCGTCCCGACTTCGAACTCCGACGGCTCGCCGATGGACCTTCATCGACTCCCAAATGAAGATACCCCAGCTGAATATCCGAAATTCTCTGCCGCGTTTGTCAGAGGCTGGCGCGAATTTCCGTGCGAACGTCAAACGCCCACGTCGCTCGTAAATTTCTCATTTATTCGCAAATCTAACGGCGCGTTGGCAGGAGCTGGTTTATTGACGCAATCACGTACAACGGCGTCGCACGGCCGCCAGGATTAATGGGAAACGAAAATTCCTTGCCGTTCTTTTAGTGTTGTTACAATTTTGCTTAGATGGCTCGCCTTAAAACGGGCTACAAAGGACCCGCTATAAATTCACACGGGCATAAACTCGGGCGTTATGAGTCGAAGAGGCGTTCAAAATTAGTTACCGGACTGCGCCTAAACTAGGACAAAATGTAACCTTTCGATCAACTATTTTTTAAGAAATAGAGATATAAAACTAAAAAAAAAAAGTCGTTACCGATCGATGAAAAGAGATGAGAGATACTATTTGGCTTTTACCATGCAGAGCGAATGTCTCCCGATTGACTTCCAATTCCGGAAATGGAACGAGCCTCAAAGCGTCGGCCCATCGCGGATCGACAAGAGGATATACTATAACGTATCAGTTGTAACACGTTGACTGCCAACCGTATTTTTCTATGTTAGAACTGCGATGCGATGAAATACTGCAGAGTATAATTAAATCGTGCACAATAAAAGCCAAAGTATTGAAGCAACGTTCTAATATCAATTGCTTTTACAAGATTGCAAATAGGCTTCATTGCGAATTTTTTGCATTTCTAGTAAAATTTTCTGCGTCAATCACCGCGTATTTTGCTATGTTAGAATTGCGATGCGATGAAATACTACAGGGTATAATTAAATCGGGAAAAATAAAGGTAACGCTGAGTTATTAGAAGCCAAAGTATTGAAGCATCGTTCCAATATCAATTGCTTTGACAAATTTGCAAATAGACTCCATGTCGAATTTTTTGTATTTGTAGTAGAAACTTTTGCGTCGGCCACCGCGTATTTTGCTATGTTAGAATCGCGATGCGATGAAATACTGCAGGGTATAATTAAATAGTGCAAAATAAAGGTAATGCAGATTTGTTAGAAGCCAAAGTATTGAAGCACCGTTCCAATATCAATTGCTTTTACAAGATTGCAAATAGGCTTCATTGCGAATTTTTTGCATTTCTAGTAAAATCTTCTGCGTCGGCCACCGCATATTTTGCTATTGTAGAACCGCGATGCGATGAAATACTGCAGAGTATAATTAAATCGTGCCAAATAAAGATAATGCTGAGTCATTAGAAGCCAAAGTATTGAAGCACCGTTCCAATATCAATTGCTTTGACAAGATTGCAAATAGGATTCACTGCGAATTTTTTGCATTTGTAGTAGAATCTTCTGCGCCGGTCACCGCGTATTTTGCTATATTAGAATCGCGATGCGATGAAATACTGCAGAGTACAATTAAATCGCGCAAAATAAAGATAACGCAGAGTTATTAGAAGCCAAAGTATTGAAGCACCGTTCCAATATCAATTGCTTTTACGAGATTGCAAATAGGCTTCATTGCGAATTTTTTGCATTTTGAGTAAAATCTTTTGCACCGGTCACCGGTGACCACTGTGGTAATCAATGTGTTAAATAAGACTTTCGAAAAAACGGCATATCTATGAACTTTTTGCCATTGTCATGCATTTTCATGATCCACACACATGTAACGCTTCCGTCAATCCAATCCTACCTTCTTCTGCTTTGCAACATATTCAAGGCATTCAAGCCAATTTTCAACCAATTTCCAGACATCTCCAAAGCGTATAATTTAGCGAAAATTAAATATGACCATTACAACTTAATTGCGCTTTGCATAATCAATCAATAGAGTTTACACTAGCGAAAAGTGTTTCTACCTTCTTCTGCTTTGCAACATATTCAACACGTTTGAGCCAATTTTCAGCTAATTCCCAGACATCTCCAAAAGTGTTCATTTGCTCGTACGTTTTCAATAAAAAATGTCGTTCAACATAGTTAGCGACTTTTTGCGTTGAGGGAACTAAAGAGGTCCCGATACGGCTTGGCTGCCGTCACTAGTTGTAGGCCGTGGTTAGCGTTAAGTAAGAAAGAGGCTTTCACGTTCGTCCCTGCAGACCGAAAGGAATCGTCTCTGCCCCGCGGGCAGAGTGGCTCCGCCCTGCTCGAAAGATCGTTATCCGTTGTCTGAAGCACCTCGTTGCCCTTATCAGCGGAACGTGCCGTTCAGAAGTGCCGTGCTTTCCATCCACGACGGCAGACCGGATCCCCATGACTTTCCCATGGATGGGTACAGTGTTTCCGAAAGATGGAGATGTATCGGCGTGGAAATTAGCCAGATAAGATACCGTGACGGGAAGTCGCTCCGGATAGATCGTGAAATATGCACCCGGTCAGGGTGACTGCCCATTTATGACGTATACGGCTTTCGCCCATTGCGCGGGCGAGCATAAATGCGCAACCTTGAGGAATAATGCGTCGGGGAAAATGAATGTCATTTCCGATTATTGTCGGTAGGGCACGTAAAGCGGGCCGAAGAACATGGAGGTAGGTTACTATGTAATTAAAATGAGGACGGCTAAAACAGAAATGTACGAATAAGAGACATGTTCATCCGGTAACGTAAATATGTCGGCTTATTATCTGTCTGCGGACGAACGCCGCCAAATACATGTTAACGTGCGCCAACTTGTTGGTCGAATGCCACTGCTGCGGCAGTAAATGTTTTCATTAGTCCTATCGTCGCATATATTTTTCCATTTCTCAACGGAGTGCCGTTTACACGGTTATAGCGGAGTTCACATTTTTATCTCGGCTAAATATCTACGACGTGAACGTAACTAGCGTTACACAGGTCTCACTGACATCGGCGCGTGAAATGAAGTTATGACATGGAAATAATAGACAAAGCTTTCTCCAGGAATAAAGCGCTTATCTGCGGCGTTCGAAAAGACAGCCGATGACAACCGAGTGGTGAATGGCGCGAACGGCGTGCCCGAAGAAAGTGGACGAGTTTCCTTCACGGTCTCCTGGTGCGTCGTTTCAGCTGAAGGATTATTATCTACCGACTGGCGGAGCTTCTTGCTTTATCGGCGAATCGCTGGCGCGCACGAAGACCTTGTCTTTCACGGGCGCAACACGAATTCTCGTCTCGCGGGAGAACAACGTCCGCGCTGACGGTATTTCGCGTAATTCGCGCAATTATAATCAAGTCTCTTCAAACACTGTCGTCCCTATTAGACGCGATAATCCGCGGCAAACGTAAAATCCGTTTTATTGCTGAACGTGACGCGCGCGCGTCGCCGGAATTTCTCGGGGATCGCGCGAGGATTTCATTCGGAGAAAAAGATCGCCGTTACGGCGAAGGAACGCTAGTCTCGAAGATTCATCGGCCCAAGCAATGAAACGATAAAGTTGCGCCACGATCGCGCCGCAATCTTCGGCGAACGGTTCTCATCCTTCGCCAATCCTCGTTCTGCCCTCTGGCCAATCGTAAACGGCCGATCGTGAAAAAGTGCATCCTCACGAATTGGGTCGCGCGACTGGCGCTATTTTAACACGTTCACTGCCACGGTGGTCACCGGTGACAGGTGCAAAAGATTTTACTAAAAATGCAAACAATTCGCAATAAAGCCTATCTGCAATCTTATAAAAGCAATTGATATTGAAACGGTGCTTCAATACTTTTCTTCTAACAACTCTGCGTTACCTTTATTTTGTACGATTTAATTATACGGTGTAGTATTTCATCACGTTACATTTCCAAAAGTACCACACCGTATTCTTTAACACATTGACTGCCACGGTGGTCACCGGTGACCGGTGCAAAATATTTGACTAAAAATGCAAAAAATTTACAATGGAGCGTATTTGCAATCTTGTAAAAGCAATTGATATTGGAACGATGCTTCAATACTTTGGCTTCTAATAACTCTGCGTTGCCTTTATTTTGCATGATTTAATTATATTCTGCACTATGTCATTGCATCGCGATTTTAACATAGCAAAATACGCGGTGACCGGTGCAAACGATTGGACTACACATGCAAAAAATTTGTAATGGAGCGTATTTGCAATCTTGTAAAAGCAATTGATATTCGAACGGTGCTTCAGTATTTGGCTTCTAACAACTTTGCGTTACTTTTAGTTTGCACGATTTAATTATGCTCTGCAGTATTTCATCGCATTGCGATTTTAACGTAGCACGTTATTAACACGTTGACTGCCAAGCATCTTTTACTATGTTAGAACCGCGATGCGATGAAATACTGCAGAGTATGATTAAAATCGTGAAAATGAAGGTAATGCAAATTTGTTAGAGGACATAGTATTGTAGCACCGTTCCAATATCAATTGCTTTTACAGGATTGCAAATAGACTTCATTGTAAGTTTTTGCATTTTTAGTAAAATCTTGACACTTTGACTGCTCAATACTTCCGGCCGAAGCGCTGGTTGAGGACAAAACACTTTTCACTAGTGTGAACTCCATTGACCGATTATGTAAGGCACAATTAAGTTCTAATGATAATTTTTCATTTGCGCCAAATTAAATAATGCAAGAAAATGATTTGATAAAGAACGTATCTGTATCCATCTCGGGCATTAATAATTGTGGCTGCAATAGGTAAGAAATCGAAACATATTTCGGCGGACGCATATATGCATCCGTAGCAGTTAAGGGGTTAATATGGAATAATAACTTGGAATCCATCAAGTCAAACAGTTTCAGTCTCAAGACTGACGCAACCTAACGGATACATCCGCGTCTGACATTTGTTTGAGACTGCGAGCAAGTGTCTTCAGGTTCCATCACTACCTACAACGGCACGAAACTTATGGGACGAAAGAGGTCGAACGAAATGGGGGCTGCCGAAGGGGAGCCCTCGTGGACGCCGGACGTAAAGCAAGCCATTAGTTTCTTGTTTTCCCCGCTAAAATTCCTAAGGAGTCGTAAAACGGCATGCTCTTTGACACCCGTTGCTCGTAAAAATTTCAAAAGAGGACCGGGAGCAACAGGGCGACCCCCTCCGGCATCAGAGCCAGAAGCTTAGTCTCGGCTCTTGTGTTTCGTCTGAGCACGTTGCCACGTAGGTACGTGTGTGTGGAGGGTGCGGCGTGAATTGCGCCACTACTGCAAGCGAAGAGGTTCTACTTAAGGAAATATCCCGAAAAAAGCGAACGAAATTTTCGTCCCATGCTTAGGAAGACGTTATTTTTCAACGTACCCGCTTAACACTTAGCCGACCGCGCGCGCCCAAACGAACTGTACGGTTTCCACCACGCATTTTTCGCAAGTAACGCGGACTGATATTCACTATTCGAAATTACAGAAGTCTGAAAATTATTTAAGCGGTCAATTATATCTTGCGGTAACATTTTCGTTTAACGATTTTAAATATTGTTTGTACAAAACATGAAATTAAAAGTTTATTCAATTATTTTTTGCAGGTTGTTCAAAAAGTACAGGTAATCAAGTTTGGAAATTAAGAACATTAAAAATGTTCGTGTTGTAAAAAATAAAAGTGTTATATCGTTCACAGCATGCCAATTTATATAGTGAATTGTGCATTTTTTTAATATTTACTTGTCACACCTCATGCCGCTATAACTTTATTTAGTACCTTCCGATTGTGTAACTTTTTAACACGTTGACTGCCAAGGTGGTTATCGATGACCGGCACAAAAGGTCTCACGAGAAATTCAAAAAATACCCAATCGGTAGCATTCATAATTTTGTAAATGTAATTAATATTAAATAGTGATTCAGTTCTTTGGTCCCCGATACCTTCGCATTATTTTCATAATCAGATATTTTGCCGTATTAGAACGGCGATGCTACGAAATACTACAGTGGTTGGACTGAATTATGCAAAATGTAAATAATGTGCAGGTATTGAAGACCAAAGTATCGCATCACTATTCTATCAATAATTGCACTTATAAAATAATTATTGCTACCCGTTGCGAATATTTTGGATCTTTAATAAAATCTTTGGCGGTGGTCACCAGTGACCAACACAGCAGTCAAAGTATTAATATTAAATAGTGATTCAATTCTTTGCTCCCCGATACCTTCGCATTATTTTCATTTTGCACACTTCAATCATATTCTGTAGTACTTTACTGTATTAGAACGGCGATGCGATGAAATACTATAGCGTTGGACTGAATTATGCAAAATGTAATTAATGTGCAGGTATTGGAGACCAAAACATCGCATCACTATTCTAACAATAACTGCATTTATAAAACAGTTATTGCTACTCATTGCAAATAATTTGGATCTTCAGTAAAATCTTTGGCGGTGGTCACCGGTGACCATCACGGCAGTTAAAGTATTAAAATTAAATAGTGATTCAATTCTTTGTTCCCGAAACGCATTATCATTTTGCATCAATCATATTCTAACAATAACTGTATTTATAAAATAATTATTGCTACCTATTGCGAATATTTTGAATCTTTAGTAAAATCTTTTGTGCCAGTCAGCGGTGACCATCACAGCAGTCAAAGTGTTAAACGAAATACATCGGGCAACTTTCGTAGGTTTTATCTACAACTTTCACTGCTCGTCGTATTATCCCTGTTTTCCGACGTTCTCCTAGAAAGGATTTATTTATACACCTAGACTGACTCTGCATTCAGTAGTATCGCGATTTTTATCCGGCGCCGTAAAGGTGTGTATAAAGTGCAGTGACATGAACGCAGCGTAGAGGAATATGTATCGGTGCACTTTGGTGCATTGTGCTCCGAGGCGTCGTATTTCATCCAGTTGGTACACAAAGCCGACGGGAGGCACGGTTCCTCACGATCGCTTCATATCGTTCTATTTATCGCGTAGCTTTCGATACGGACGAGACTCTCGAGAGCCAGACACTGCTTCTCGATTGCAACGTAGAAAATGCAGCGCGGGTAAATCCCGCCTCGTACGCACGTCGGCGTCCCACGAAACACGTTGAAAAGCGATCTTTCGCGAATCGAAGCGAACGCCCGCAACCGAGCGTACGAAATTGACGAAGCCGACGCGCCATAAAACCTCGTCAGTTCGGAACCTCGGACTCACAAAGATCCATCGGTTAGCAGACGGGCGAAATTTTTGAACTTCCGCCCGTCGGCAAAATTCCCGGATCTCGTTACATAACTCCATCCCAGAACTTTCGAGCGAGTCGCGGAAGTTTGTCAACGGCTTCCCCGTCGGCCGTTACGTTCGCTCGACGAAGTCCCGGCATGATCGAGAAGTCGACGGTCATCAGGCGGAATGTGACGTTTCCAGGTCGGCGCAAAACGAGGAACAGGAGTTCCCTCTCGCATGAGAAAAATCGCCGAGACGGCAGGTCTAACGAAATAATTACTGCGAAGTACGTCCATTAAAGCAAAGAAACGCTGGCCGACTCGAGGCCGGGGGTGGAGAAGGAAAAAGCGGAGTCCGGACGTTTTTCCGACCGACGCGGCCGCCCGTGGAAACGAGGAAATGCAATGAAAGTAATCAATTAATTCCCGGACCGTGCGAAACGGGCACCGGGCCGGTTGGTTTCTTTCTTCTCCTTTAATCCTTCTTTTTTATCTCGTATATCCAATTTTCGTCGGATCGTGAAATGCACGGCGACCGGGAGGGGGTGGGATGTGCACGTCGTTGCAATCGGAAAGCTATCTCTGGGAAAATTTATTGGTTCTGCCTCGTCGTCGAACAACCTGGAGATGAAAGGTACATAAATTTGCGATTGGGAGTGTGTCGCACGAAATGTGTCTTAACCCCTTGCTGTACTTTGACGAGCCTGACTCGTGATGAGAATTTTGGGCCGAACGTGAATATCACGAGTCGGACTCGTGATGAACATTTCGGACCAAACATGAATATCACGAGTCTGACTCGTGATCAGAATTTATATATTGTATCAGAAATATAGACATGAAAAAAATTAAAGTACCGTATTAGCCTGAATATAACAGCATTTGAAACCTTTAACTATCGTTTCAATCTCTGTAGGAAAATGTCCTTGTTTATACTACATTCTATTACTTAAACCCTGAATTTAGCGCGAGTCGATTTTTTAACGAAAAGTATCGCGTTATATTCGGGCTAATACGATACTTTTCAAAGTTTTCAATTCATATCATCGCATGAAATGAATAAGCAGACGACTACTTCAGAGGCAATCGTAAGATATAATTGGTTTCAAGTTCCGACAATGCGTCTCAGCCGCTTTCGGTCCTTTCGTGAACATTTCTGCGCATAATTCGGGCTCAAATTCTTCTGAGTTAAATGGTATGGCAAGGGGTTAACGAATGATTTTTGGTGATATTAAATTCGAAGGTAAGTAAGTGTTTCATAAGTGAGTCAAGGAGTGGGGTGTTAACCCTTTGCACTCCGAATTTTATTTCAATTTCGTTACCAGCAGCTGCCAACGCTTTTAAGTGTTTTATTTGAAGTTTACTTTAACTAAAACATAAGGCAATTTAAATAAATAAAGGAAGAAACAAGTTTACTTAAATACCAGTTTTGCCGACATTGCCTCAGAATATTCCAAACTTCTTGCAGTTTAGGAATATATTTTAGCTTTAACTGAAATTGCAAAATTAACCACCACTGGTCACTACTGAAGACGTATGACGAATATATTCGTCAGAACACAAAATTTTACAATTTTCTCATGACGAACATGTTCGTCATAAACAGTTAACTGGTTAATACAGCCACGTAATCCTAATTGGACCGAGCGTCGTAAAATTATGCGCGCAATAAGGATAAAGCGAGTATCATCCGGATGAAATAATACCTCCCTGTAACAAAGCCCGAGCTGTTTTATAACGTATTAACGACGCGTTAAGAAATTATCGCGCGAACGGTAACAAATAGGCAACGCGTGAAAACAGTCGTCGTCGAGCGAAAGATTCTTTATCGGTCCTTAACGGCATAAATAAACGTAACACATTACTCGCGACAAACTATACAAGACGCGCCGATCCCATTATCTGGCACTCATGCGCGAACGGTTTGTGCCCGTTCTATGTCCGACCGTATCTACTGCAAGTGCGAGTCGTAAATTCGCCGATTCACGCGCGACAAATACTGCACTATCAATTTGTGTATATTACAAGGCGGGGGACACGCCGGGATCAAAGTAAACAATTTCCTATTAGCACAGGTCCGTTATCGTCGCACTTCCGAGATAGGTCTCGTATTTTTATTGCCGACGATCCAATTAGGACGCGCATCATTTCTGTTTTATCGGGGTTTATTTTTCGCGACGACGTGACATGCTTTCTCTAGGCCGTCGGAATAATTGCATCGGCCTGATAAAGACGAGATCTGTGCAACAGTCGACGGTGTCACTCACACCGACTCTTCGTTCAACAACTGCTCACCGGCTACTCGGCGAATTTAATAAAATTCGTGATCGCAGGTGTTCGACTCGGACGTGCGACGAATCTCAAGGACACGCGAATGCTTTTAATCGAGCAGCCGTTTCTTTGACTACCCCGGCATGCATTCTTGCACCGTGTTACGTGCGTACGCTCGGCGAGTGAATGCATGCACGCCGAGCGGCGGAGAATAAAAGCATCGAGGCCGAAGCAAAACTTGTACAAGCCCATAAATATTGCAGAAATGCGGGAACGTGCCGCTCCACTCCTCCTCCTTTTGTGATACCCAGTTTTCTCTGCGGTAAATCGACCTGTTCCCCCCTTGTTCTTCGGACTACGTTGTCCGCGGCTCGTGTCATCAATAACACGTGACGCGTCCCTTTAGAAACTTCGTTCCTTCCTGCTCATCCACTCGACGCCATACCAATGCGATGCTTGTCAATTGTACCGATACATCGTCGTAAGATGTCGGCTCAACCATGATTTTAGAACAGACATATGCAAAATATTCCCCCTTTCCGAAATTTGCAACATTTTACTATTCCGGCTTTGATCGTTTACATTCGAGCATCCCGTAAATTTCTTCGAAGGCGTCCCAACTGAGCGAATCGAAACTACATTTTTAAGCGCGTCAATTATGGATATTCACTCGTATCTCAAATTACGAACGGATCGGATCACGAATAATTAGCTTTACGAACAAATTTTACGAACACAATGCGTCTTGGTTGGAGTACTATTTCTCGAGGGTGGGATACGCAGTTTCGTCTTGTCTTTCTCCAAAAATCTTCAAAGAAGGCTGAAGGAAGGGAGGATATCTCTATTTGTTTGATCCGTGAAATTTGTGCAAAAAGGTTGAGTTTCAAAGTATTGTGGAGTGACGTGACCCAAATAAACCAGGCGTACGTCACGGCATAAATATTTGCAGTAATAATGCCATGTGACCGAACAGTAGTATTTCACTTATTTATTACTTTCCCGATCCGCAGTGAACTCTTGTTCGTACAGATACGGTAAAACTAAAGAACTTTCCGTCAATACTTGATCTCCTTCGTATTATGTTTAGTATATTGTTTCTTTGGTTTCGTGTGAAGGACTTCTGGACAAAACACTGTTATGAAAGTTTACGTAACCAAGTACCTGCGGTTTAGGAACGGATTAAACTATTTTATATTGACATATTATATGATCGCATATTATTTCCTGTAGGCTTATTCTAAGACCGGCGTATTTCTCGTTTAGAAATGAAACCAAATATGTATATGTAGATAAAATAAAATGTTTACTCCTAAATTGTCTTCAAAAACTTGTAAATTTATGGTTCTGTCTTTCATTATCTAAACATCTTCGTTTTCCAATTATTTGCACTGACTTGAACTTATATATAGTCGCATAGTTTTACGTTTGCGCACAACAATCTCATCATCAATATCACTATTTCTGACACATCTTTCAAAATATTCTAAATAGTCACTATCACACATTGTATTTAGAATCCGTAATAGAATCACGCAGAAATACGTAATTCTATTACGGATTCTGAAGATAATGTGTGTGATGGTAACTATTTATAATAATAATTTCAAATTTTACTGCTGAATAAGAATCGCAAAGAAAAACTCCAGCAACCTCAAAACTAATTGTTGTAACAAGTACTAAATCCTGCAACATGTGAATTCATTAGAATATTCTGTAATACCTACCCACTACTGTTAGAACAGGTAATTTTCAGAGCAAACAGGTAAAAACCAGAAATCTCATGGCCGACCTCACATCTCAGCATTGAAACACGTAATCTCTCGAGAGTCGTTTAAATGTTAATTCCCACAGGCGAAATAGTTTCGATTCCCAAACATTTCGGTGTACGAACAATCTTCAATACGCATTAACTTCGGTACCCGTGATTCGCCTCTACGTTATTCATCCCCCGATCTTGCACTCTCTCCCCGCAAGTTTCAATTCCTCGACAAAGCGCGGTTAGTTCGGCGCGAAACTTTAACCGACGATCGCGGGGCGCGCCGGTTAATTTATTTGAGGCACATATTAATGGGCATTACACAGGGGCGACGTAGGTAGGAACAATGACGATAATAACGGTAACGTTAATGACGCCATTAACGCCGCCGGATTGTAACGTAAAATGCGAACGGGGGTCGGCACGGAATAGCTAATCCAGCCACGCTGCGGGGAATTATACAATCAGTCCCGTATTGTTTTATACGAGCGCTATGCACAGGCGAGCCTCTTGTGCGCCCCGTCATTTCAGCCGGAGATAGAGTACCCGGTATATGACATGAAAATTTCACCGGCGTCTGTCTACGTCGGGCCTCCTCGAAGCTCCAGACGAGGCATTCTCCTACATTTTGGTTAATCCCGTCGGAATTCCGGCCGTTCGCTAATGTGCGCACCGTACATTTGTGCACAGACTGTTTCGCAACGTGCAGTTAGACGATCATTGTTAGTTATGAAGTCAATGATATGTAGATTGAAGTAGGCGGTGATCGTTAGGGACGTGGTGATTTTCAGTGGTTTCGTGTACAACGAAGGTTTCAGTATAAATGTTCGATCGTTTGGTATTTTTAGTGGGGACTTCGATCGCTTCGTGGAATAGGGGTATTTTATATTTATATTATATTTTTATTTTTATTATATTTATATATATTATACATATATATGGGATCTCAAATACAGGGTCCTCTAGTTGGTGAAAAAGGTCATCTGTGATCCTCAATTATTATATTGATGTATCATAGGTGATGAGTTTGTTGAATTATGTTGTTTGGTTGCTTAGGAGGCAGTTGATGATAAGACGTGAAAACGATAAGAGGTATAGACGAAAAGGCGAAACGACGAAGTTTTTTCCGGTGTCGTTGTTAAATGATGACTGGATGAAAAAATACCCCACTCATTGCGAAAAGTACGGAGTTTCCATTTTTCCCGCTGTTGAATGGGGCGACACGTGACTGCCGCACGTTTTTACCCCATGAAAAATCGGGTACTAGTACTTGACAGAAGATTTAAGAATAAAAGCAATACTGAAGCAATAACGATGTTAGGAATGTGTTCAAAAGTGGTCGTTGAGGATTAGGGAACAGAATGGTGAAGCCATTATAAATGTATTGAACGCTATTTTCGGAGAGTCTCGGAAGTGCAGGTATGAATGCATTGTTTTTATGGGATGCGACAGAACTCTGGGTGAAACGACTCGTTGGAAAAAACCAGTGTGGTTCGTAACATACGCGTGATCTCTTTATGACTAAGAGAATAATTATTTAACAAATTAACCCTTTGCGCTCCGGCACATTTTCGCAGCGGAACGAGTGAAACGGAGTTTTAATTCAAGTGAGAATCGTAACAATGCAGAGACTGATCACGTTTTAACTACAGTTATCAATTGCCAACGCCGACGATACCGCAGCATTTTAAGCGCAATCATGTTAAAAACATTCGGCTCCGCAGCGGAGCCTGCGGAGCGCTAAGGATTAATGAATAAGAGTAAATAAATTGATGAGGGTAAGTGTCTCTATAATTTGCGTCGACTAAATTGCTGAACTAAACTGCCGATCATCTCCTCGTTCGTTTATTCTGTTGTCATCTCCATTCTAGAATGTTCTCATTACCACATACGTATTCTTAATTTATTGGTTAGTACACGTATTTTGTTATTTGGTGCATTTGAGGGGTTTCGCTTAAGACGAGGCATATTACGAGCGTCCTACTTTCAGTACCCTTTAGGTTAAGGGGTGAAACTGTTCAGACCGCTTTGCCTGATACCGTGCGCGGGACTTGTCCACGAGCATTATAAACTTCTTGATCCCGTGCCCGCCTTCGTGCAGGATCATCCGGTCTGGCTATAACAGGATTTCCTACTTCACACGGTCAATCGACTGTGGTGCGGTAAAGCTCTACCCAAGTTTCTTCTCTCTCGCTCTCCCCCGACTGAACGTCATCCCTTGTAAAAGTGCGGCCGGAAATATATCTGCACGGAGCGGTGGGAGGGGAAAAGGGCCGGAAGAAAGACGCACGATCCGTTTAAAGTAAAAATGATCGGGCCGCTTTCGGAACGATCGTACACGATTGCGACTGCAAGTTTCTTCATCGGGTCGCTCCGCTTGTCGAGCGGAGAACTTTGAGGTATCTCTCGCGAACGTGACGCAAAACTTGCCTCGATAAGGAAAGTTCGATACTTTCCTCTCACTGCAGTCAATCACGATCGCACCTTTGCAAAACTGAATTCCTTTCGAATTCGAAGTTTAAGGTATACCGAGATGGAGGGCGGAATTTCCTCCGTTGATCGATGGGATGTGGTCGGTGAGCGAATGGTTTCGGAACTGGGGCGGAGAAATACGTCGTTTCTGAGGAATACAATAGCGGGATACGATGGATTCATTGCTTCTACGAAATTCCGTGTTAGACACGATAATATGTAAGACGTTACGTTGAGAAATGCGTGGGAATTTATCTGGGAAAAATGCGAATCATGCCATGATGGTAGAAAATGGAATGTGTCGAAATAACCAATGCGAAGACACGTAAATGTTTTGCATCTCTTGCATCCGGTTATCGTGAAATTACACAAGTATATTATGGCACATCTGTTCTACAAACGATCAACTCTTTGTTAAGTACTTTAGAGATCGTTTGGTCACAGAACTCAGTTTGGTAGTGGTCAAGTATTGAGCTAGATCTATTTCGACGGGTGTCGATAGGATTTAGTTCGACGATAAAGTGTATTGAAGAAGTAGCAGTTTAGAAAAGGCGTGTTACGGGAAGGAAGTAGTAAACAATTCGCTCTAAGTATTATCCCGCGGAAATGTCGCTAGATATAAAGTAACGAAAGGTGTCACTACATTTCCAAGTTTGAAAGGGTGACAAGGATATATTCTAAAAGTGATTACTGAACATTTTTTTAAAATTCACTTAATTTTTATTCATTAGAGGATTGTACCATTAATGCATTTACAATTATTTAAAATACGTAATTAATACTTGTTTTATGTTGCCTACATTAAAGGAAAATGTATTTTTAATTTCTAAAATTATTGCACTAATCTGCCAAGACAAATGTTATACTTTTATTAATTTGTTTATTTTTAATTTTAAAATAAAATATTTATTTATAATTAACAAAATAAAAAATAATTTTTATATGTTTCTTGTCAAAAAGGTTAATGAACTTTATTGAAACACGGTAAACATAAAAACCGTTGTCCTTTGCATGTATCACAAAATGTGGCGACATGTTTAGTTACTCGTATTTTTCTGTACCAGATTTTGCCGCATTTCAAAAATATATGTATTACGTTGTTATAACCTAAATAACCCAAATAAGCTAAATAAGTCTTCTACTACGATAAGAAACAATGGCCCTAATATATTTGTCCTAAGACCCCTTTGAGATTCGCAAATTTTTTTTCTACTAACACCCGTGTTAGAATCAGGAGAAGAGATAAGTTGCGAAATCTTTATTTTACAATAACCAGTCCCAACTCTTTACAAGTCTCCGGTGGAATGCCGAGGTCCAAGGAATGTGATAATCTACCACCCCTTCATTCCCCTTCCCTTTTCAAACAAAAATTTGTAGCGAAGATCTCTCGCAACAGGTGCGCATCACAGGTATTTCGATTATGATCCATCGCATTCCGTACAACAATGTTTACTTCAGTGCCCGACATCACCTAAGACCCCTTTGAGATGCGCCGCAAATTTATTTTCTGCTAATACGCGTGTTAGAATCAAGAGAAGAGATAACTTGCGAAATCTTTATTTTACAATAACCAGTCCGAACTCTTTACAAGTCTCCGGTGGAATACCGAGGTGCCAAGGAATGCGACATTCTACCACCCCTTCATTCCCCTTCCCTTTTCAAACAAAAATTCGTAGCGAAGGAGGCCTCTGGTGACAGATGCACATCACAGGTATTTCGATTATGATTCATCGCATTCCGTACAACAATGTTTACTTCAGTGCCGGACATCACCTAAGACCCCTTTGATATTTGCCACAAATTTATTTTCTGCTAACACGCGTGTTAGAATCAAGAGAAGAGATAAATTGCGAAATCTTTATTTTACAATAACCAGTCCGAACTCTTTACAATTCTTCGGTGGAATGCCGAGGTGCCAAGGAATGCGATAATCTACTACCCCTTCATTTCCCTTCCCTTTTCCAAATAAAAATTCGTAGCGAAGGAGGCCTCTCGCGACAGGTGCGCATCACAGGTATTTCGATTATGACTCATCGTATTCCGTACAACAATGTTTACTTCAGTGCCGGACATCACCTAAGACCCCTTTGAGATTCGCCGCAAATTTATTTTCCGCTAACAAACGCATCCCCGTAACACCCGCGTTTTCTCGCTTTTTCTCAATCCCTGCCGATCGCCTCGCCGCATCGCAAATCTCCCCGAAAATCCGACCTCCGGGCCCCGCAGATCGTCGGCGCGAAACTCGGCGATAAATCGGTCGGCGCACGTGCGCTGAGAAAAAACGTGATCACCCTCGACGAGCGCTCTCGCAATCAAGCACTTCTTGAATCATACCCGTCGGACGAAAAATAACGGTCGTCGGGCTTCGCTCGTACATCTTTCCCTCTGTCCTCTTTAACGCGTCGCGCAGTTCGCTCGCGCGCAATTCATTTCGCGCGGAAGGCAGTAACCGTCCTCGCGGCCCGAGTTAGAGTTGGCCCCTGATGAATTTATCGGACCGATGGACTGAAATGGCCCGGCCTGCCATCGTCGGCCCTGGGCGACGGCAATTTCGAAAACGGCGTGTCGCGGCTGATTAACGATCGCGGAATAAACCGTTGCCGGTTGTCTAGGCACGGGAGAAGGGCGAGATGGAAGTGAGTGCTCGCCGCTGAAAGGGAGCGGCGATAAAAATCGCGGAAAATCGATGAGTCCCTCCGGTTTCGTCGTCGTTGCGTCGCTCGTTAAGCGGATTTGTTCGTGAAAGGGGGACAATGCGGATTGGCGCATTCACGTGGCGTTTCACCACGGTGTCAGCGGGCAATTAAGACCCTCGAGGGGATCAGATAAGAACACCTGAAACGCCCCGTTTGCACTTGTATCGAGTGCGCGCAGTCCGGAGAAGGCGGAAAGAACTCGAGGAGAGAGGAAGGAGAGTCGTCGATGCGGAAATTACAAACCGTTCGTAGTGGTAAGTGGGTTCTTGATAATGTCGGCGCGAGAAGACGCGTTTCGATGACGACGTCGACCGCGATTGATTTTAAGGAGGCAGGTGTCGAGAATCCGCGGAGTCATGCTGCTGCAATTATTTCAGCCGAAGCACTTGTGTGGCTGAGCAGAGATGGTTCTAGGGAACAGATGGATCGGTTTGTAATGTGGCGAATTTTCGGATGTGTTTGAGTAGGTATTTGAGTTACGCGATGATGGCGATTGATAGAAAGTTGAATAGATAGTGTGTTTGTAAGATGTGCATATCGTAACACGATGATATTTCTGTGATAAATGGCAGTGGGATGCGAAATGTTGACATTTTGTCTACTTAGTCAAATTGATGCATTTAACACGTTGACGTCTCATGAAAAATTCAAAAAATACTCAATCAATAGCATTTATATTTTTGCAAACGCGATTTATATTAAATAGTGATTCAGTTCTTTGGTATCCGGTACCTTCGTATTATTTTCATTTTTCACAATTCAATCATATTGTAATATAGTAAATTGCAAATTGCAAATTGCAAATTGCAAATTGTAAATTGTAAATTATAAATTGTAAATTGTGAATTAACTGTAAGTTGATTCGATATAGTAAAATACGCACGGCAGTAAACGTGTTAACCTCATAACATGACGTGCTCTTCACGCTTTCATACGGTTAGTCGATATTCAGCGTCGTTCATGCCAGATATCTAAAGCTGTAAGCTGTAAGGGTAATGAATAAAATCTTTGAAGCTAATGCGACGACTCGTAGATTCCCTGATGTAAAATCCACGATGTCCTTTTCCTTTGACTCGCGAATCCTTTGATACTAAGGCTCTCGATTGCGTCATTTCGGAGGGCGATTAAACGTTTGCCGGTATCCATTCGCTTTGACGACGTGAAATCGGTTAAGAGCTCGCGATCCGTAGTTGACGTTACGGCGCGCGCAATAAAACTGCACTTATGTCGAGAGGTCTTGGGGCAAGAGCACGGAATCCTCCGGTCAGGAAATATCCCAATATACTCGTCGTAAAGAATTCACAAGTATACTTCTCTCAAATATGGAGCGTACGTTTCTGCGCGCACCGACGTTTCGAGCGGCATAATTAAGCTAATTTATTTATTACGCCCGCGGCCGATGTTTGTAATTCGAAGGGTCGAGGGTGTCGGATAAACAGCGATAGACGCCGGAATAATGGATGCCTCTGCCTTTTCCGTATGATATATCAAGCGTCAGTTTGCCACCATGGGCGGAATAAATGTTGCATCGGGTAATATTCGATAATCTCGTTTTCGTTGGGAATCAGAGAGAACGCTCGCTATCGACAGATTCATCCGGCTGCCGCGCGGATTCAGACTGGCACGAGGGATCAATGGGACGACAAATGTGGACGAAGTTTGACGAGAGCGATCCGCGATAAACAAAGCCGATTTTTATTCGAACAGCCGTTTTCTGGGTAAAAAGGATATTGTGCGAAAAATCCCGCGCGGGGTTCACATTTTCGGATGTCTCACTCTGCGGCGGCTGAATTTCCGGTCCAACGCGTGTACTGTCGGTAACGCGTGTTTTCGCTGTATATGACTTTTCGCGACTTTTTAAACGTTGCGGCGCGTTCGCTGTATCAGCTTTGCAATGTCATCGGGCGAAAGATAACAGAAGTACCGACGGCATCGCATCTGTCATTCAGGATAGTTATCTGCAGGCGCCGTTATGTTGTAATTGGCATGCCATTATAATTTGCCACAATGTTACTGATTCCCGAGCGCACGGTTCCCAGGTCCGTCATCGACTGTTAATTACCCAGGTGCTTCCGCGTTTTATTAATCGCCCGTTAAGCAGCTGCGTCGAGGGCACGTTAAAGACACTTCCTCATTATCGAGTGTGCAAATCGTTATGATTTCTGGCCCGCACATGCTACCCTCCCGACGATCCCCAAAGTGCCACTAAGTATCGATGCCAGATTCGAGAACCGGTTCGTCTCCGACGGCAACGTCAAACGCGTCCATTATCACCAAGGGAGACGTATCGATCTACCTCTCCCGACTCGTTCTTCTTCGCAGATGGCAGCGGATAACTTTTCATGAAGTGCAGCTAATGTGGAGCGCAAAGAAACGCGAAGGTATCGATCTTCCTTTCAGCGGACCGTTTCAATGGCCGAACGGTGGATACTTCTTCGCCGATTGACAATATGAAATCTATCAAATCGGTGAAATGGACCTTTAGCGAGAAAACGTACGATCGCAGGAAGCGTCCTCAATAGATTGATTGAGACACAAAGGGAATATTACGAGAACGCGTTGTGTGAAGAAAAATCGCGGAATATGATTGATATCCCGCACGGGCGAAGAAATCGTTCGGCGGCTACAGGGTCGGTGGAATTTCGCCGCGATGTTAATTGGGAATGTGATATAGGTGCGATCGAAGTGTGTTCGACTGAAATTCGTGCGCGCGATAAATCATCGCCCGAGCATTATTAAGCCGAGCGTGTGCATGGCGCCGCGTTATCCGGACGGTGAGCGACGTAAAGCTGGGGGTGCGGAAATTTTACGAGAGCGCGATAAGGTAATTCGCCGGGAAACGAGAGAATTAACGTGACATTTGTCAGGGCAGCGCTGAGCCGCGTTAAACGAGGAAAGCGACGGTGGCATGGATTATTAAGGAAGTTTCTTTTGCGTTGCCGCCGCAGCGGGAAAATCATTCCAGCGGCGCAGTCCCTACTGACAACGGTGTTTTTAATACTTTGACTGCCATGATAGTCACCGCTGACCGGCGCAAGAAATTTTACTGAAGATCCAAGATATTTGCAGTGGGTAGCAACAATTATTTTATAAATGCGGTTATTATTAGAATAGTGATGCGATCCTTCGGTCTCCAATACTTGCATATTATTTACATTTCGCATAATTCAGTTAAACGCTGTAGTATTTCATAGCATGGCCGTTTTAATGCAGCAAAATACGCTCGCCAGTCAACGTGTTAAGGGGACCAGAAAGGTTTGAAATTTCGAAAAAATCTATTTTTGGTTCTTTACATAATCGGTTAATACAATGTTTTAAGAACATACTGGCGCAAGAAAAACTACGATATTCGCAAAATTGAGTTCAGGAATGCCAAAAATGTAACGTCATGCACGGTTGCCGGACCGTCCCGCGATCAAGTAGCCGTAATTCTGTTCCCAAACTTTAATCGCGTTTTTCTCAAAACAGTATTTTCCATTATTTTTGCCGCGATAACCCAAGAATGGTTGAAGATATCGATTTGATTTTTTTTAAATTGAAGATAAATATGTATTTCATAAACTGAACCGATGTCTGCATATAAAAATAAATTGCTTAATATCGTTTAAATAACTTAAATTTGTCAACTTTTTGGATTTTTGATCGGTATTGCGTCAATTGTGACGTTTTGTCACAGAATTTAGGTTCAGTCTACAGAGAGAAATCTCACTAACCAAATGGCGCTAAGAAAATCGGAAAACTCCAACTCCTTTAATTATTAATATTTTTAAAGTTTTTGAAGCTTAATTTGTTTGTTAAGAATGCACAAAGAACCTGCAAAAAAGAAAATTTGTGTATGTTTATTCGTTCGTCCACAATCGTTATTCCAATTTCACCTAGTTTTCGGTCGTTGAAAGCTTTTTGGTACCCTTAAAAAAGCGTACCGTACTCCCGCTTATTACATTAAACAGATACTGCGTTTTTTCTTGCCACGCCCTAATTGCGCCGAAAGGACTCATCGCTGTCAGGGGTGGAAGAACTGAAAAGGGATTTGCAATTTGCGGTACATGACGTTTTAATGAAATGAGCGATAGAGCGCATTCTCTCTGGTATCGAGGCATTTTTGCGGACGCCGAAATCAATTTCACGCGGCGCGAGTCACATCGAACCAATTTTTCACAAAGTGCGATGTACTCCCAATTCCCGCGTCGGTTCACCACGCATGTCGTTTGTCTCGTCTGACATTGACGTTGCAGCGTGAAACAATGCCGTGGGTGTTAAGGACCCCGTTACTATGGATTCGGCAATGGGAATTCGGCTAATCCTGTTGCATCTGCGTCGCAGCCGATTAAATTAGGTACATAACTGGCTTACACCGTCGTACGTTTGTCCGCCAGTAGAGTGTTCTCCATTGATCAAATAACAATTACTAGGAGCAGTATTATTGAGGTGATTGAAAGTCAGCGGTGCAGTGCTACAGCAAAGTTGCCGTATCCCGATTAGCAGCATCGCTGCGCTAAACTAAATATTTACCCTCCACCGAGTTCTATAGCATCCCTCCAAAAAAAGGAGACCACCATGCAATTTAATTATCGCCACAGTAACATTTCTCTATCGCCCGTGACATCGTTGGCTGCACTAGATCAAATGTCTGCCGTTTCTGGAAATGCTATACTACCCATCAATAAAAACGGGAGACCACAACGCAATTTTTCGACTGTCAAAACACATCACATTATTGAGGTGATTGAAAGTCACCGGTGCAGTGCTACAGCAAAGTTTCCGTATCCCGATTAGCAGCATCGCTGCGCTAAACTAAATATTTACCCTCCACCGAGTTCTATAGCATCCGTCCAAAAAAAGGAGACCACCATGCAATTTAATTATCGCCCCAGTAACATTTCTCTATCGCCCGTGACATCGTTCGCTGCACTAGATCAAATGCCTGTCGTTTCTGGAAATGCTATACTATCCATCAATAAAAAACGAGAGACCACAACGCAATTTTTCGACCGTCAAAACACGTGCGTTGTTTTTGCAAAACAGTGGTCTATCGGGCCACAATACAATTGCCCTGTCCGCGGCACGCCTGGTTGATCAAGCGACTGAAAGGGTCCTTTCGGGACGTCGGTGCGGAGTCAATTCCATGCAGGAAGTACGAGGCAGCGTATTACGAAGCGATAAACCGCGAGCCGACGAAGAGGGCTAAAGAGCAGCAACGCCCGGCAAACGCTAACGAGTACGGGCAACCAGTTTAACGTCGCGGACGGCAAGTAAGTACTTAGTGCATTCCGGTATTCCGGTTTTTGCCAGCGCGGCGATCGCCAGCGTGTTTCCCGCGGGAGCTGGCATAGTGGTCGTGCTATCCAGGCCCACGATTGGCCGATCGCCCTTAAATCTAGACATAAATCTCATCCCCTTTTAATTCGGCGCCTAGAAAAAACAAGGCTCGAGAGGAGTCTCCTACCTCCCTGGCGTATAATTTATCTCTGAAACACAGAGGGTACCTCGCCGCCGCTCGTTTTCTTCCTCCTATCTCTCCTGTTCTCGGTCCGCGTACGCTTCTGCGTACTGTTCACTTTTGCTCTGAGTATCCCGTCATCATCGCTTTAACAGCCCCCTCTCGCCTGTCCTCGTCGTCAATGTATCGCTTCTGCGTCCAACACTGTAGGACTTCGACGCCTTCTCTCTTCTGCTTTCTTCCGTCATCGACCTCCGTGTCTCCTCATGTTCTCCGCTCCGCGAGACAGATCGTTTTCTTGTTGCACTTTCTCCTCCGTCCTCCTCGCCTGTTCCCTTTCTATTCCACGCGTAGGACTCGTCTTTTTCCCCGTCAACATTCCTCTTCCTCCTTCTGCCCTTTCACTCGCCTCTGTCCCGCGAGCTTGAATACCCTCCGCACACTATCTGCGGTCTGCCTTTCCTTTCTACGGGAAGGCAGCTTCGTCTAATGGAGTCACGAAGGGACTGAGAGCGCGGTGCAGCCGATTCTTTTGACGAATACGGTGCCACGTCCTTCACGGAAAGGAACGGGGTCTGAGGAAGTGGCGCGTAGGATCCATTACCCTCGCATCCTCCGCAGACCCTGGACATCGCGGTATAAATCGCTGCTAAGTACCAAAACAGCGCGGCAGTAAAGTTTGCGCGACGAGCTGGACGCTGGATGCAAAGAGGAAAGAAAGAGACGACTAGACGCAATTTAGCGACGGAGCCTTTTCGTGGGATGCGCTGAGTTCACTTGGAAAGACTGGAGTATTGTTTGGCGGGAGCGTTGCTCCTTGGCGAATGCCGAGGTCCGTCTCGAGGAAGAAGGCAAAAACCGCGTGACATTGGCCGAACTTCCAGTCATCAGGGATATATAATGCGAGTGTCATTGACGGCTTGCAAGAGCTTCGCCGAGCACTCCAGCCGTGGACAATTGCACTCGACTGTCCATCGGTATTTAGAGGGAGTTGAGTGAAAACCCGGTTATCAGGCGCTTGTCGACGGCGAGTCTGCCATCCGCTCGCATTTCTTCATTCCTGCGTGTGATCTCACGTATTTTGACATCCTTCACTTACGTTTGCCGATACACGTGTTTCGGTAACCATTTGAATGCCAAGGAGCGATTTTACGCTTCTTCAGTTTCGCTCGAAAAGTGCCAATGCTCTAGGCTGCGAAGATTTGCGGCACACGCCCGGTTTCTGTCGAGGTGGTCCGTCTCGAGGAAGATGGCAAAAAACGCGTGACATTGGCCGAACTTCCAGTCATCAGGGATATATAATGCGAGTGTCATTGACGGCTTGCAAGAGCTTCGGCGAGCACTCCAGCCGTGGACAATTGCACTCGACTGTCCATCGGTATTCAGAGGGAATTGAGTGAAAACCCGGTTATCAGGCGCTTGTCGACGGCGAGTCTGCCATCCACTCGCATCTCTTCGTTCCTGCGTGTTGATCTCACGTATTTTGACATCGTTCAATTACGTTTACTGATACATGTGTTTCGTTAAGCGTTTGAGTGCCAAGGAGCGATTTTGCGCTTCTTCAGTTTCGCTTGAAAAGTACCAGGGCTCTAGGCTGCGAAGATTTGCGGCACACGCTCGGTTTCTGCGATGCGGATTTTACGGGTACTGTTCCATTTTACGTAAAAATAAAATAAGGAGACAACTGATAAAAGAACGAGTTTTAATTGCAATCTAACATTCGGATGGAAATGTTACTTAACACGTTTACTGGCACGGTGGTCACCGGTAACCAGCGCAAAGAATTTGACTAAACATTCAAAAAATTCGCCATGAAGCCTATTTGCAATCTTGTGAAAGCAATTGATATTGGAACGGTACTTCAATACTTTGGCTTCTAACAACTCTACATTACCTAAGGTAAAGAAAATAGTGCAAGGGGATAATGCCGGTAGGTTCCCTCCAGAATATAGCATCGCCTCTTAGCGTTCTATAGCGCGTAGAAATGTACTGTTCAGCAAATTATCCGCCGTACGAGCCATTGCATACGAGCGTCCAACGACGAAAGGCCTTGCCGAACGGTAGGTCGATAATGATGGACACATGAGCGGCTCAAAATGGAGCTGGACTAGCGAGTTTTGATGGGTCCACAGCAGGTGCAGCCGTTCGGCCCCGAGAGAGTAGAGAGCGAAAGAAAGAGAAGCAAGAAGAGGGAACTCAAGGAAGACTCGAGGAAAGGACCCTCACACCTGCTTCCAGGACACGGTCTCGAGTCCCACGGTTCTGCGGCGAGCCGAAAAGCAACCCACGGCTGCGGTGCTCAATGGCATTGCCTATTAACCGTAACAGGATCGTCCTCCTGATACCGCCTTTAGCGGCCTAAGTACACTCACAATCAGTTACATTGTAGAGGATCCCTACTTCCTTCTTCGCCTAATCGTTTCCAAGAGCCTCCACTTCCCTGGAGGTAATGAAAGCTACTGGTATCGATTCACAGAAATTCTCTCATAGATTGCACAGTGACGGACTGATTGTTTGTAGACCGATGGAGTCGTATCCTGATTCTTACTGGTTTGTACACATATCTTTTTCTCTACCGTGTACCGAGTGAAATACAAACGTGTAAATGCGACTTGTTCATGACGTTGATCGAATAATTACAAAAGCGTGGAATATGTAGTGACATCACATATCGATGTTTCATTACTTAACAAAGTATGCAAACATAACTGTTAACACTTTGACTGCCGCTGACCGGCGCAAGAGATTTTACTGAAGATCCAAAATATTCGCAATGCGTAGCAATACTTATTTTATAAATGTAGTTATTAATGCAGAATAGTGATGCGATTCTTTGGTATCCAATACCTGCAGATTATTTAAGTTTTGCATAATTCTGACAAACGCTGTAGTATTTTATAGCATCGCCGTTCTAATACGGTAAAATACTACAGAATATGATTGAATTTTGCAAAATGAAAATAATGCGAAGTGATGGTCACAGCTGACCGACGCAAGAGATTTTACTGAAGATTCAAAATATTCGCAATGGGTAGCAATAATTATGTTATAAATAGAGTTACTGTTACAATAATGATGCGATTCTTTGGTATCCATTGAATTGTGCAAAATGAAAATAATGCAAAGATATCGGGGACCAAAGAATTGAATCACTATTTAATATTAATACTTTAACTGCCATCATGGTCACCGGTGACCACCACCAAAGATTTTACTGAAGATCCAAAATATTCGCAATGGCTAGCAATAGTTATTTTATAAATGCAGTTATTGTTACAATAGTGATGCGATTCTTTGGTATCCAATACCTGCACATTATTTATATTTTGCATAATTTTGTCAAACGCTGTAGTATTTCATAGCATCAGCATTCTAATACAGCAAAATACGCACGGCAGTCAACGTGTTAACCCTTTGACTGCTATGGACGCATATATGCGTCCGCCGAAATCTATCGGTATAGACTATGGGCGCATATCTGCGTTTCCCAATCATTTCGATTTCTTACCTATTGCCGCCACAACTATCAATGCACGAGATGAATACAGATGAAAATTGTTTATCAAATAATTTTCTTCCATTATTTAATTTGGCGTAAATGAAAAATTACCAGTAGAATTTAGTTGCATCTTACATAACCAATCAATAGGGTTAACGCTGTTTTGGGAGGTTATTTCTGCAGATGCGGAATAAGATGAGAAAATGCCATCCTTCGACTGATTGCGAGCGTTAAAATACGTGTGCTTGGCGAAGATACATGTATGAACGTGTGCTTCGAAGTTGGGTCACGGAATAGGGGAATCATTCGTCAGCAAGAGGCCGGACAGGCATTTCGGCGAAGGGAAGCTTTTTCTGAGCCAGAGTGGGAAGAACTCTTTCGGAAAAGACAATTTCCATAATCCCCCTCGGTTCGTGTTCTCATCGCAAGTCGCAACAAAATCTTTCTCTCCCAGCTTCCGTCCTCGTCCTCTTCCCTCTTTGATCTTACATTTCTTCTCAATTTCTTCTTGCTTTTTCTTTCTCCTTCTCCTCCCGTCCGTCCAATTCCTCACGACCCTCTCAATCTTTTTCTCTCGTTACTCTCGCGTGATCACGCTGTATTTGCGGCCTCGCGTTGCTTCTTTTTCCGTCTTCTCGAGTCTCTTCTTCTGCGTCTTCTCGGTCCTCTTCGCTCCTTCTGGCCGCCGTAAACTTTTTCTCCCGGCCTGTCCGAGAGACACGGCCAAATGACGAGGGGAAAAAGGGCGTACAAGTCTGCGGATACGTACAGGGTACATCGGCCACTTGCCGGTGCAAGGAGTCCGCGATCTCATCAAGGGAGAATGTCTTTTACTTTGTATGAGCTCGCCGGATAAGCGTGTCGCGTAAAAATCTTCATTTCGCCGCTCTGCCCTTAAGCCCACCTAATAGACTTCGAATTTTAATAGTAAAATGTACTGCGCCACGCAGAAAAGGAGTGTTTTACGGCTACTGTATAACAAGCTGTTATGTTGATAAATTATGATATAGGATGTAAAGCGAAAATTGTGCATTTAGTTCATACATCAATATATGAGCCGTTTATTTTGAAAGTGGCCTAACTCCATTTATCTTCAAATCGAGATAAATAACATTTACTGATAAATAACATGAATTTGTACATGTAACCATGGTAACCGGAAAATATTGAAAAACGGAATTAGACCACTTTCAAAATAAACGGCTCATATAGCGGGTTATATCAATGTGTAGATTTTCGCCGGGAAATTATAGCATTTCAAAACACGTTGTGTATATAGTGAAAGTTTGACAATAATAAATCTCTGAAGCACAAAAACGGCGTTATTTCTTAGTGATTATAATGTATTACATAAGGTACTAAATAAACTGTGTCAATTTGGGGGCTCAGTGATGAGCAAAGATCAAGATAATAACGTCAGGTAAGAAGTAATTTATTCCGATGTTACAGTTAGCATTTAAGGCTCGGACTTCCTGAGAAACTTTTGTTAAACTGGCGCACCCGGTGCCAGGTTTGAAATGCGGAAGATAATTATTTTAATCGAACGACGAGGCACGCATGTAAATAATTCATCGTACGCGCAGGAGTACCTGTTACATTTATATTCAAATTTAAGGCTTTTGATTATGGCAGGTGCGCTCGCGCGTTCTGCAAATGTGTGCGGCCGAATAATAATTTGGGAATTATACCGAAGGCCGTCGCGACGAATTGTCATTCCATCGCTTCGTCTATAACTAATAGATGGGATGCTTCTAAACACACACTGGTTTTTATTTTGACTAAAGCAACCCTTTGCGTACAAATTTTTCTAAGTTCATTGCTTAAAATACGGTACCATGTTTGATAAATCTTTAACCCTTGTAGCACTTTACTATTCGCATTGCGAGAGAACTCTATCCCAAAATAAATTTATAATACGTTATAAATGGTCTAATTTCATTAGGAGAGAGTTACAAAAAAGTTTTTCGG
The DNA here is from genome assembly GCA_033815515.1 of Cryptocheilus praepositus. Taxonomy (NCBI): domain Eukaryota; kingdom Metazoa; phylum Arthropoda; class Insecta; order Hymenoptera; family Pompilidae; genus Cryptocheilus; species Cryptocheilus praepositus. Next base: position 6,505,322 of record JAWWQZ010000285.1, read on the forward strand.
TTTAATTTAAATTATGTATAACAATTACTTGTTTTGGATGAGATAATTCGTTCGGCACTTACCATGTACTTTGGAGTTATTCTTTATTTTTGTTATACAATTTCACTTATTTTGTTACAAAATATTGTGGAAATGCAAAGTATATACTTTCTAATAAATGGTCTATATAAAGTTATGATAAAAAGATGACTTCTCGTATGTGTAAATATGTTTTATAAGAGAGAATTCAATTTTCATTTTCTTTATGATCATTTTTTACCTTTGTTATTTACATAATTTTCAATAAATATAGAAAAACTAGTATCATTGTTTTATTCTCTATTTCGTCCTTAACACTTTGACTGCCATGACGGCCATCGGTTATCAAGAGATTTTACTGAGGATCCAAAATATTTGCAATGGATAGCAATCATTATTTTAAAATGCAGTTATTGGTACAATAGTGATGCGATCCTTTGGTCTCCAATACCTGCACATCATTTACATTTAGCATAATTCAGTCAAACACTGTAGTATTTTATAGCATCGCCGTTCTAATACAGCAACATATGCTTGCCAGTCAACGTGTTAATATACTGCTTTTAGAATTATATAAATATTATTTTTTGTTCGGTTTTTATGAACCTTTTTCCAAAACCCTAGTAAAATCGTGAAATTCGGCCGGTTTACTTCGCATAGGCACCTCTTTTTCGTCCGGCACTAAAAGGGTTAAGAACATCTTCCGACTGTTTGGATTCGAAATCGCCGGGAGGACGAGAATATCATATCCGGGCCGCAGTACAACAGCCTCAGTATGCACTTCAAATGAATTTATACGACACTGACGAGACCCTTTACGTAACCCGGCGTGTCAACGAAAATTATGATAGACGCTTTTAGACTTATGCAAATATTGTTTTTTGTTCGGTTTTTATGAACCTTTTTCCAAACCCTAGTAAAATCATGAAATTCGGCCGGTTATCTTCGCATAAGCACTTTTTCGCCCGGCACTAAAAGGGTTAAGAACATCTTCCGCCTGTTTGGATTCGAAATCGCCGGCAGGACGAGAATATCATATCCGGGCCGCAGTCCAACAGCCTCAGTATGCACTTCAAATGAATTTATACGACACTGACGAGACCCTTTACGTAACCCGGCGTGTCAACGAAAATTATGATAGACGCTTTTAGAATTATGTAAATATTGTTTTTTGTTTGGTTTTTATGAACCTTTTTCCAAACCCTAGTAAAATCATGAAATTCGGCCGGTTATCTTCGCATAAGCACTTTTTCGCCCGGCCTTAAAAGGGTTAAGAACATCTTCCGACTGTTTGGATTCGAAATCGCCGGGAGGACGAGAATATCATATCCGGGCCGCAGTCCAACAGCCTCAGTATGCACTTCAAATGAATTTATACGACACTGACGAGACCCTTTACGTAACCCGGCGTGTCGACGAAAATTATGATAGACGCAAATTCGTCTTACTCCGCGTTACGTCAGTCGGGAACTCGAGGCGCGATTTGGGTCGACAGGTATGTCCCTAACTTTCTCCCGAAGTTACAATGGCGTTGCCCTCGGGGTGCGGCAAAAAGATGTCGTTTTTCCAGTAACCGATAGTTTCGGGGGGGAGTGGAAAAGTTTCGAAACTCAATCCGACTTGGTGTAACTTTTTGACGCTTGCGCACTCGCGTGTCAAACTTTCGGCCCAGAATAATTCCTGTTACGCGCTGTAACACCCGCGTACGAGGAAAGTTACGTTCCGCAGTTTTATTACGCCGTTAATAATTAAATAGACCCTATGAACTATTCAGGAAGACGATATCCGGTTTATTGTTAGAGGTCGCAGGTATATGAAGTTTGACGAAGATACCGTGCTATCGCAAGCGCTCTGTTCATCTGCCGAGCGATCTTTCGAAACGAATCATTACGAGTCGCAAGGCTGCTTTATGGTATTTGTTCAAGGAGGTATCGACTTTAACGTGATATGTTTATGAAAGCGTGCACGTAAAGTGCATCGTAGGGGAGGTCAGAGTACTAAATCAAATTCCAGGTGGGCGAGTGCACTTTCCTTGACCTCTTCGCCGGAGTCTCTAACTATAAACATCGGTGACCGTGCGCCGGGTCGGATCATCGGCAATCGGGAAAAGGGGGCAAAAACAATGAAAAGCGAAATATAAAGGCGGCCGTTTATGTGGCTCGCCTAAGCGCAGTGACCGCTATTCGGACGGACGATATTATAATCAGGTCACTGCTGCCGGCGAAACAGACGTCCGGTATTTTTACTGCGCTGACATACGTGTGAATGTGCGCGTGACCAGTGTAAGTTGCACATGTACGTCGTGCGATTCGAATGCTGTCATTCAGCATACGAGGGCAGTCCGAGAAGTACTTAGCCTACAAAAGAAAAACGAACATTTTGGAAAATTGACGATTTATTTTTCAACATAGTCTCCTTTTAACTCGATACACCTGATCCAGCGATGAAATCTGGGCATATCCTGCATGAAATATTGGGCATGAGAAAGCTTTCTGCTCGATGGGTGCCGCGTTTGCTCACTCCGGATAACAAGCGCATCCGTGAGACCACTTCAGAGCAGTGTTTGACACTGTTTAAGCGCAATCCGAAAAAGTTTCTACGTCGTTTTGTGACTGTCGACAAAACGTGGATCCACTGGTACACACCAGAGACCAAGGAACAGTCGAAACAGTGGACTGCGCCCGGCGAATGTGCTCCGAAGAAGGCGAAGACTGTCCTATCGGCCGAAAAGGTGATGGCCACCGTTTTCTGGGATTCACAAGGTGTCAACTACATAGACTACCTGGAGAAGTGCAAAACAGTCACGGGGCTGTACTATGCCGAATTATTGAGCCGATTCGACGCCGAATTAAGGAAAAAACGGCCCCATTTGGCGAAGAAAAAAGTGCTCTTTCACCACGATAACGCATCGGCTCACACCTCTGCCCAAGCTACAGCCAAATTCGTTGAATTAGGCTACGAACAGCGGCCCCATCCACCGTATTCTCCAGATTTGGCCCCGTATGACTTCTTTTTCTTCCCAAACTTGAAAAAGTTACTCGCTGGGCAGAAATTTGAGTCGAATAAGGAGGTTATCACCGCCACGGAGGCCTACTTTGCAGATCTCCAGAAAACGTATTTTTCAAGACAGATTGAAGAAGTTGGAGTATCGCTGGATCAAGTGTATCGAGTTAAAAGGAGATTATGTTGAAAAATAAATCGTCGATTTTCCAAAATTTTCGTTTTTCTTTTGTAGGCTAAGTACTTATCGGACTGCCCTCGTAAATAGATCTCCGAGTCTCTACTAACAGGTATCTTAAATACCATTGTACACAAACTTATGACACACATCGACGCTTTGACAGCTTCGCCGTCCGACAGAAATGTACATAATGATCTCTATTCGTAATATTATTACTTCTGTAGATGTAATTCATTCTTGAACAGTACCTAATTTAAATCTGTATTTTTATTTCGCTTGCACTTAACACTAGAAAGACTGAAATTTAGTATATACCTACATTGCCCAAAAGCAGTCAAAATGACTGCATTGTGAAAGAATAACTCATGTATTAAGAAATTTATTTAAAATTAATTTTTAATACTTTTTTATATTATTTACAGTTATATAACAGGTTATTAGTATATATTAACTGTACATATTGACTGTTTTCAATGAACTTATCCCTTATTTCCGAAACCAAGGCAAATTTATTTGTTTGTAGGTGCTTATTTCCTTGAACTTTTCTCTGGCCATAGTTTTTCTAAAAATGTTGGGACCCCACTTTGCTGACCATAAATAATTCAATTTTAAATTTTTTGCCTCATAAGCTTCACGAGTATATAAAATTTCAATAAATGCACGTATTTCCGGTAATGATATTGTCCAATCGTTCCTCAAAATTTGGCGACATTCTTCTTCTATGCACTTTCTTATATGTTTGATAATATGGCTATCTATTATCAACGAGAATGCACTGATAAGATTATCTGCCATAATGTTCCTTCTTGCGTAGCCTGTTGGCCCTTTCACACCCTTGAAAATACAAGTAGATGGTAACCTTCCAGGAATAGCACCTTCGTCAAATTTTGACCACACATCGGCAGCTGTTTCGGTCTCCTGAAGGGTGTTTTCAGTTTCTTCATCAGAGTCTGAACTACTTAGCACCCTACACTTTTTCCTGGGCATATTGATGACACTTTCATTTTCATCATTGGTGATCGACTCTTCATCGCTATCTTCAGTTTCAGATGTTTCATTTTGAATATGAACCGTTTCATCTTCAGATTATAGTTCGGAATTTATCGCATCTGATTCTATATCGGAGCACTCTTCACTTATGTTCGTTAGCTTTTTCAATAACTCACTTCTATTCGACATTTCTTTCATGAATTTAGGGCGCAAATGGTATAAAATAAACAATTTGTTAGAACCAGTATCACTGCATAAAGATACGAATAACAAGTACTGCTTTAGTTTATTGACCAACGGACCTATTTACACGATGAAGTTTTTGATCACGAAAAAAGTAGGAGGGATAGGGCAGGGAGGTACGCGGAAAGAGACAAAGCTGTGATGCTAGCATCAAAATAACTTCCACATAACCTACGGAATCAAGAAGCACATGTACTTGTATGTCATCATGTAACGGTAATCGAAAAAAATTATAAATGTTATTTCTATACAGAGCCGAACTGGTCATATAAGAAATTTACTCAATTCAATAATATGAGTCATTCGCCGTCCGACGGAAATGAATTTTTATTTCGCTTGTATTTAACACACTGTTGACCGGTGACGAGTTAATTATTTTAAATTTCCTAAGCAGTCAAAATGACTGCTTTTGGGCAATATAGGTATAACACGTATGTATACCGGTAATGAAGGAGGGGGGAGGTACCTACAACTATTAATAAACGCATTTATATGTTGTACAAAAAGTCACAAAATTCCTTCAAAATCAAAATTCACTTCTCTTGGTACGGAGGCTTTTATTACAATTCTAGTATTAGAAAGTGTCAAGAACGACGGAACGTGACGGTGAAGCATTTTTCAATCAATTATATGTGAATGCTTTATATAGTTGCCCGAGTGATTTTTAAATAAGTTGTAGTCATTTGAAAAATGATTATTGGTAACGAAATAACAAGGGCATAATCTAGCTCTTTAAAAGGAAAGTGCAACGAAACAAGATACATGTGTAAAACCTCTTGTCCACATCTACGCGTAAATGACTGCTGTACAGTTAATCATACGAATAAATATTAAAAGGTACATAAAATTTATGCCCGAAGTTCAATTTCAATACATTATGCACGAACAAATTTTATTGAAAGTTATTTACATCGTTTACACAAATATTAGACGGTGACTTGAGACAGTTTTTACCGAAAATTGCTGATCAACAATGTGTTAAAAAGAGCTGTGACCTGGTGGTTTATTGGTATGGCTGAAGAGCCCGAAGAGAAAGAGTACATGCAACACTGAGCGTTTACCTTACGTCATTACTTCGAAGCAGTGGCAGAATATAGCCGTTGCCAAAATCGAAAAGAGGAAAACTGAAAACGAAGCAAAGGAAGAGAGGAAGACGCTTAGAGAGGAGAAGAGACGGCAAAAGGAGGAGAAAAAAAATAAGAAAATTGCTGAGAGGAGATATAGACCAATTAGGGGACCCAAAGTGTAACATATTAACATTTAAAGGTAATACAGTAAAACTAACCGCTTAAACATTTCTCATTTCTCACAACTTTACAAGGTGGTCAATAACTGTAAATAACACGATCAATGACTGTGATTTCTGCGGCCAATCACTACTAATTGGCAATATTAAATTCATCGTTGTGTTATTAATAAATAACATTTTTGTTCTCTTTCGTCGCAGGCTACGTTCTGCCAACATTTTTCTGTACTACCATGCTAAAAAATAAAGAATGCATCATTACACCTTTAAGTTATATGCCTTTCATTCAATCACTATTTTTAAGCGGTCCATCACTGTATACTTTACCCTACTAGGTCAATATTAAAAGTTACATCAAATTTATGTCTAAAGTGCAATTTGAATTTATTATGCACGAACAAATTTAATGAAGGTTATTTACGTCGTTTCATTTCCATGTTCAATTACGAACTAATAGCCGGTGACTTGAGACAGCTTTTGCCGAAAATTGCCGGTCTACAATGTGTTAATTACTCACCGCGGTCCGCATAGTTTAGTGCCAATGATAGATTTAATACTCTATCATCGATTTTCCGATAAGCGGGGTTTTACGTAAAATTATGCAGGTCATTTATTTTTGGACCGCGCGTTACACCGCAGTCCGGTGGGAAAAGTAAGTGTCGCGCATATTCGAATGACGCGACGTTCAACGTGTTAAACGACTCGCTGCCACCGAGAGCGTCCATTGTTCGCGAGCACACAGTCGGTTACCCCTTTCGTACTTCCGAAGCGGTAACACATCGGGCCCATCGACCCGTTCGATAAAATTAATGGATTCCCGTACGTCACCGCAGCGAACGTGTTGGGTCGACCTGCGAGCCTTTGAATTCGCTGCATTTAATGCGCCGAAAATACACGATACCCGAGAGAAAAAGAAGCGGCGTCGACAAATTTTCGTTAAAATCCCGTAATGACCTGCGCGGTGGTCCATTAGTCGCGGCAGAGCTAGATATTACGGAAACTGTTTCGCAAAATATTTATGCAAGATGAATATTCCGCGGGAATTCTTGTTATTGGAATATTGTACGCGGACGATGATTGATCGTCGTTTGCATAAATTCATTTATGTGGTTAACGGAATAAAAATGGAAACGCTCGGCTCTGTTGTGCGGTAAGTGCCGAGTGCTCAAGACAATCCTCTTGCGGGTATATATCGATTTCCGATACAAAACGCCGATACGAATACTTCGAAGAATATCGTAGCCAACACTAGATCCGGTATTTATAACCGCGTTTCGTTACACTTCGCAGTGACCCAATTATCCGCGCGCACGCGATTAAGACGGTGTTATTCATGCGACCGTTTGACGTTTGATATGCAATTAATCGGTTCCATTGCCGGGCCGATCGTGCTTTTCTCTCGAGACTCGGCAATTTCAGTCTTGCTCTCATCGTTGTCGCAATGATCGCAATTGACTGCCTGACTTACGGAATTCAATTAGTCGCGAGCTTACGTCGTTTGCCTTTACGTTTGCGTCTCTTGGCGACGCCCAACGAGACGGAAAGTCTCAACTGGGAAACGTCACTCTCTCCGGCGCGTGAGAGAATGCACATAGAGAAACTTAACGTCCGCCTTGGCGAGGAACGAGGTCAATCTCAATGGACCACCTCTAATGGATTTCTCTGCAGCAGGATCGACCGACAAGAAAGGCCCAGTATACGGAACCCCGAGTAGGTGAAAACACATAGAATGACATTACAAAAACAAACATCGGGCACTTACGAGTGCAGTCCGATAAGTACTTAGCCTACAAAAGAAAAACGAAAATTTTGGAAAATTGACGATTTATTTTTCAACATAGTCTCCTTTTAACTCTATACACTTGGTCCGGCGATGCTCCAACTTCTTCAACCCGTCTGAAAAATACGTTTTCTGGAGATCTGCAAAGTAGTGGCGGCGATAACCTTCTCATTCGACTCAAATTTCTGCCCAGCGAGTGACCTTTTCAAGTTTGAGAACAAAAAAAAGTGACACGGGGCCAAATCTGGAGAATACGGTGGATTGGGCAGCTGTTCATAGCCTAATTCAACGAATTTGGCTGCAGCGGCGGCAGAGGTGTGAGCCGATGCGTTATCGTGGTGAAAGAGCACTTTTCTCTTCGCCAAATGGGGCCGTTTTTTCCTTAATTCGGCGTCGAATCGGCTCAATAATTCGGCATAGTACAGCCCTGTGACTGTTTTGCCCTTCTCCAGGTAATCTATGTAGATCACACCTTGTGAATCCCAGAAAACGGTGGCCATCACCTTTCCGGCCGATAGGACAATCTTCGCCTTCTTCGGAGCACATTCGCCGGGCGCAGTCCACTGTTTCGACTGTTCCTTGGTCTCTGGTGTGTACCAGTGGATCCACGTTTCGTCGACAGTCACAAAACGACGTAGAAACTCTTTCGGATTGCGCTTAAACAGTGTCAAACACTGCTCTGAAGTGGTCTCACGGATGCGCTTGTTATCCGAAGTGAGCAAACGCGGCACCCATCGAGCAGAAAGCTTTCTCATGCCCAATATTTCATGCGGGATATGCCCAGATTTCATCGCTGGATCAAGTGTATCGAGTTAAAAGGAGACTATGTTGAAAAATAAATCGTCAATTTTCCAAAATTTTCGTTTTTCTTTTGTTGGCTAAGTACTTATCGGACTGCCCTCGTAAATGCCGCGGGAATTGAAAAATAATCGCGTACATTATTCTTCTGCGAACGTCATCAACCCCTGCGACAATAATTACCGTGCGATCGCTCAGATAATTTAATGGCGACAATAAAACGTTAGACGCGACACTTCTGCTTTCAAAACATCAAATCAGATCTCGTCTCACGCGTAAACCCGACATTTAATCCGCGCGATGTTTCATCCCGACGGGAAATTCATTTTGCAACAGTCCGGCGTGATGTTAACGAGGAGCGAATTGCATTCGTCACGCGACGGCGTTTAATTAGTAACAAAAATATTCCGGCGCAGTTGTTAACGAATTCGCGTATATTTCCTTCCGACACAGCCGTACAACTCCTGCGGATGCGGAGGATTAAATCTGCGCGACGCCTAGGAGAACTTTTCGCATAAAAAGAGTTTCATTCGGATATGCAAAAAGGAATGCCGGCGGGACGAGCAATACGACACACATCGCCGGAAGTTGGACACTTCGCGGTGCACTTGTTTAACGCATCCGAGTGCATTAATAGATAACGAGCTCTGTAACGTAATTCCGGTAGGACCGTTAAATACATTTATTCAGTCCCTGTCGCGTTTAATCATTAGAATTATCGGCCGGTCCATTAGGCTTCGACATTAGCGAGCCTCCCGCGATCAAATGAAGCGGGTTTAATGATCTCAAACTGAATTTCAACGCACATTACAGACACTGGCGTAAAAAAGTTTCGCCCTTTTAATGCCTCGTGTAAAGTTAAAGTGTTATTAGTTGATATAAAAAAGTTGAAGTGCCCCGATACGACGCTGTACGAAGTCAGACGCTTTATGGGCGTTATATGAACTTTTTTCACCCACTTCCTCCTCTCAGTTTCCTGCAAATTGGGCGGCGCGCTTCGCGGACACCTCTCAAACGCGCTAGATAAAACAACAGCGAGAACTCTGCCGCCTCTGCGATACTAAGAAATCTCATTCATCCAAGTAGACAAAATATACGAAAATTCGCATCTGATAGACCCTCAGCTTAACCTTGTAAATATATTTAAATTAAATCTACCATATTACTTGTAACATATTATTAAATGTAACATATTATAATGTACTCTACTATAATTTCGCGTTCTCTTGCATAAGAAAAACTGTATTCTTTACACAACACTAAAGGCTGTATTGATCCGCGTTCAGATGAATTGCGTTTTGTATTACTCAAGCTGAACGATGATGAAAAGATTTTACTAGAAATACAAAAAATTCTCAGTGATATTTGCAATTTTGTAAAACCAATATTTGCAATCTTGTAAAAGCAATTGATATTGGAACGGTGCTTGAATACTTTGGCTTCCAACAACTCTGCAGTATTCCATCGGATTACATTTCCAAATGTACCACACCGTATTCTTTAACACATTGACTGCCAAGTGGTCACCGGTCACAGGCGCAAAATATTTGATTAAAACTGCGAAAAATTTGTCATGAAGCCTATTTGCAGTTTTGTAAAAGCAATTGATATTGGAACAGTGTTTCGATACTTTGGCTTCTAACAACTCTGCAGTATTTCCTCGTATTATATTTCCAAATGTACCACACCGAATTCTTTAACACATTGACTGCCACAGTGGTCACCGGTCACCGGTGCAAAAGGTTTCATTAAAAATGCATTTCCAATCTTGTAAAACGAATACCTTGGCTTCCAACAACTCTGCAGTAATTCATCGGATTACATTTCCAAACGTACCACACCGTATTCTTTAACACATTGACTGCCAAGTGGTCACCGGTCACAGGCGCAAAATATTTGATTAAAACTGCGAAAAATTTGTCATGAAGCCTATTTGCAGTTTTGTAAAAGCAATTGATATTGGAACAGTGTTTCGATATTTTGGCTTCTAACAACTCTGCAGTATTTCCTCGTATTATATTTCCAAATGTACCACACCGAATTCTTTAACACATTGACTGGCACAGTGGTCACCGGTCACCGGCGCAAAAGGTTTCATTAAAAATGCGAAAAATTCGCCATGAAGCCTATTTGCAGTTTTGTAAAAGCAATTGATATTGGAACAGTGTTTCGATACTTTGGCTTCTAACAACTCTGCAGTATCGTATTATATTTCCAAATGTACCACACCGAATTCTTTAACACATTCAAAAGTGGTCAATTGATATTGCGAAAAATTCGCCATGAAGCCTGTTTGCAATCTTGTAAAAGCAATTGATATTGGAATGGTGCTTCAATACTTTGGCTTCTAACAACTCTGCAATATTTCATCGCATTACATTTCCAAATGTACCACACCGTATTCTTTAACACATTGACTGCCACAGTGGTCACCGGTGACCGACGCAAGAGATTTTACTAAAGATCCAAAACATTCGCAATGGGTAGCAATTATTATTTTATAAATGCAGTTGTTATTAGAATAGTGATGCGATCCTTTGGTCTCAAATACCTGCACATTATTTACATTTTGCATAATTCAGTCGAACGCTGTAGTATTTCATAGCATCGCTGTTCTAATATAGTGAAATACGCTTGGCAGTCAACGTGTTAATTGTAACATATTATTAAATGCAACATATTATAATTTACTCTACTATAATTCCACGTTCTCTTGCATAAGAAAGCCTATATTCTTCACATAACACCAAAGGCTATATTCATCGGCGCTCAAACAAACTGCGTTTCGTTTTACTCAAGCTGATCGGTGGTGAAACGTTAACGCGTTGACTACCACGGTGGTCATCGGTGACCGGTGCAAAAGATTTGACTAAAAATACAAAAAATTCGCTATGATATTTGCAATCTTGTAAAAGCAATGTTTGCAATCTTGTCAAAGCAATTGATACTGAAACGGTGCTTCAATACTTTGGCTTCTAACAACTCTGCGTTACCTTTATTTTGCACGATTTAATTATACTCAGCAGTATGTCATCGTATTACATTTCAAATGTACTACACCGTATTCTTTAACCTATTGACTGCCACGGTGGTCACTAATGACCGGTGCAAAAGATGTTAAAAAATTCGGAATGAAGCCTATTTGCAATCTTGTAAAAGCAGTTGAGATTGGAACGGTACTTCAATACTTTGACTTCTGACAACTCTGCGTGACCTTCATTTTGCACGATTTAATCATACTCTGCAGTATTTCTTCGCATCACAGTTCTAACATAGCAAAATACGCTTGGCAATCAACGTGTTAAATATATCAGCTCCGCAGCGCGTTCAATTATCGACATTATCTCATTTCAATTAAAACGCACCGATTCCCCGGCGATTTGCTAAACAAAAAGCGGGCGCGTATTTTGTTCGGTCCAGGCGGTTAACGAGCGGCCGGGAATCGCTATCTCATCGCGGTTGCGGCGGGAACTTTCGCTGTTGGCTTGACAAAACTCGTCGAACCGGAAAGGAGAGTGACTGTGGCACGCTTTGCAATTAAACTTTCGTACGGAGCCGTCCTACTGGCACGAGTCCGAGCCGGGCTACGGGCCGACGATAAAGGAATCCGCGGGCTTTTGTCGCGGAAAAAAATAATTCTCGGGAAACAATGCCCGGGTAAAGGGATGGGTGCTGGTAAGCGGGAAAAATGGCACGGAGGACGCGGCCACGGCGCCGTAAAAATTTCGCCCGCCTGTGAATACGTATGTCCCTGTGTACGTGGGTTTGACATACACGCTCCGATGTCGGAGTCGTTTGACCTACATTGTTCGGTTTAAAAGCGTTGCAGCCGGCAAACGCGATTGGTCAGGAGACGAGCATCTACGTGGATCAGGAGGCGCTTGTACGAGAATGTAAAATGTCCGGTTCGGACGGCGTCAGTTCCATTACGCACGACCGCCTCCGCTGAAATTGCCTCTCTGCGTGTGCATGCGGATATTGCGCGTGGCGAAGGTGCGCAAACGAAAATATAGGCGAATTGAAAAAACACCGAGCAACCGTCGGATGGGACGGAATCAAAGGATGTCGGCTCCGCGTTGTTGGGGCAAACGCCACTCGTGTGCTGTTATAATCATGTCCGGTACGATACAGTACCCGAAAAACAGCCGTCGTGTTATTTGGTTCGGAGTCATTCGTTGTGTCACAGTTTCGATGCGGGATTACTCAGAACTTCGAATTTCGGCACTTATTATTTTTACGTTACACTAACACTTTCGTTTTTGACCACAGTCCATTTTGGCACATTTACCGTGGGCCTCTTGTTCCTTTGTTGCTTTTTATTGTTAGAGAGCATAGTATTGTTGCATGTGCCTATTCCCAAACGACACGTATGCTGTTATAATCATGTCCGGTACGATAGAGTACCCGAAAAACAGCCTTCGTATTGTTTGCTTCAGAGTCATTCGTTATGTCACAGTTTTAATGCAGGATTATTCAGAACTTTGAATTTCGGCACTTATTATTTTTACGTTACACTAACACTTTCGTTTTTGACGAGAGTCCATTTTGGCACATTAGCGTGGGCCTCTGGTCCTTTCTTGCTTTTTATAGTTAGAGAGCATAGTATTGTTGCATGTGCCTATTCCCAAGCGACTCGTGTGCTGTTATAATCATGTCCGGTGCGATAGAGTACTCGAAAAACAGCCTTCGTGTTGTTTGGTTCAGAGTCATTCGTTATGTCACAGTTTCAATGCAGGATTATGCAGAACTTTGAATTTCGGCACTTATTATTTTTACGTTACACTAACGCTTTCGTTTTTAACCCTTTCGTTACTATCTACGATACGCTACTTATATACGACGTGTGACTATAGTCGCCTGACAACAGTCCATTTTGGCACATTTAGCGTGGGCTTCTTGTTCTTTGTTGCTTTTTATTGTTAGAGAGCATATCATTTTTGCATGTGCGTATTCCCAAGCAGCCGTACCTTTCGTCAGAAATGTTCTTTTCCTAAAAAATTCGGCATCGAGACATTTTTACGCGTAAACATAAAGCGTATGTTGCTTTTTATTGTAAGAGAGCATAGCATTGTTGCATGTGCCTTTTCCAAAGCAGCAGTACCTTTTGTCAGAAATATTCTTTTCCTAAAAAATTCGTAATTGAGTCATTTTTAAGCGTAAACATAAAGCCAAATTGTGGACAAGACCGCCGTAGCGACAGAGTTAGATTGCATATTCTGTAATTCGAGAGTTTGGTCCCCTCGCACGTTTCTAGCAGTAACTACTCTCACGAGTTTTGCTTCAGTGGCGATTGCTATATATTTGACCTAACATTCATCTGCGTGCACGCTACTTTCACACGAATCAAACGCGGTGGATCGTAAAGAAGGAAACGGTTAAGCGGCTGACAGAAAGCGTTCGCAAAAGAGCTGACACCAGTCGACCGCCGGACGCTGGATGAGTTTCGGTTCCGAGAGTCGCTTCGCGGTTTTGCATATTCGATCGATGTCCGATAGGCGGTCAGCCTGATTCGGGAGCAAACCGCGCAGTCCGTGTCAGCTGCAATCGACAGATCATACGCGTACCCTGTCTTTCTGCGTGTTGCCCGTGCTCGTCGAATTGCGGAAGGTTTTAGTCTCCCACTTTTGCCCGCGAACATCACCTCTCCGCAACTTTTCGCTTTGTGCCCGTGCGAGCGTCAAAAGTCGAAGTCTCTTTACGGTCGACTGACATTCACCTATTGACTAACCGATCGACACGCTGTTCGTTTGTACTGGCGCGAGTCAGCTGAATATTTAACAGTGTGCAACTGGGTCCGCTGTTTAATTTGTTCGCGCGCATAATAATGTATAAACGAACCCCAATTGGATATTGTTAGAGATTAACGAGACGGATTAATTTGCCACTGTATACGGGCCGCGTGGAAAATCCGTATTCCAGGGTTCCGCGGGACGCTTTGTCGCCGATGGTTAATCATTAGCATTTATTGCTCTGCGTTTGTGCGACAATATTGCGGCCGGTCGCGTTATTACATTATATCGACACTGCGCTCTAATATGCTTTTGTTTCCACACCGCATTATATGTGTACGTTAATCAATATTTATCGCGCGGCATCATTTTTCTCGGCAGATTTCTCCACGGGCGGGCATTGACGAAACACGCTCCGCCGTCAGCCAACCGTTTCATCCCCGAATTCGACAGCATTCATCAGCATATCCGTCCCGCCCGCGCCGCATTTCACGCTACCCCCATCCGCTTAATCCGATCAACACCATAACCGAGAATACAGAAGCTCAAATGCATAATTGAGTGTCTACAGTCAACCCCACGTTCCCGTGTCATTTCACACACTTCCACTTTTCCACTCAATCCACAAACGATTCACACCCTCCGTTGTTTCTTTCGCTTGAAGAATGAGAGCGAATTGTAGAGCTTCTGAAGAATGAATTGTAGAGCTTCTTCTCGGTTTTTGCTTGTGGTGTCTACCGATTGCAAGGAAGAATTTAGAAGGATTTGTCCTGGACCCTGGACCCTGGATCCTGTTCTGGTTTTGTACTAGATGTTGGCGCAACCGAATGGACGAAGTACTGTGGACCGTGGGCACATATACGAAGCGTACCACAATCGGCCACTGGCGACAAAGTTGTAACTCGCTCTAAGGTCTAGCAGCAGATATATTATACATAGGTCGCTACACATTCAAGGATCACCGCGTACCCGTACATCGCCCCCACGAGAAAATTTGCAACATTGTTTCTTCCGCTTGAAGAAGCGACGAATTGTAGATCTTCTTCTCGGTTCTTGCTTGTGGTGTCTACCGATTGCAAGAAAGAATTTAGAACGTTCTGTGCTGGACCTTGGATCCTGCCCTAGTCTTATCCTATTCGTTGGCGCAACCGAATGGACGAAGTACTGTGGACCATGAGCATATACACGAAGCGTCCCATAATCGGTCACTCGCGAGAAAGTTGTAATTCGCTTCACCGTCTTGCACCAGATATACATAAATCGAAAGAATATCGGAAACCCGTACATTGCCCTCACCAGAAAATTCACAATGTTGCTTCTTTCGCTTGAAGAAGCGACGAATTGCAGATCTTTCTCTCGGTTCTTGCTTGTGGTGTCTACCGATTGCAAGGAAGTATATTTAGAGCGTTCTATCCTAGACACTGGATCCTGGATCCTGCCATGGTCTTGCCCTAGACGTTGCGCAACCGGATGGTAAAAGTACTGTGGTCCGTGGGCATATACCCGAAGCGTCCCATAATCGGCCACTCGTGAGAAAGTTGTAATTCGCTTCAACGTCTTGCACCAGATATACATAAATAGAAAGAGTATCGCGTACCCGTACATCGCCCTCACCAGAAAATTCGCAACATTGTTTCTTCCGCTTAAAGAAGCGACGAATTGTAGATCTTCTCGCTTCTTGCTTATAGTGTCTACCGATTGCATGGAAAAATTTAGAACGTTCTGTCCTGGACTCTGGATCTTGCCTTAGTTTTGCCCTAGACTTTGGCGCAACCGGATGGTAGAAGTACTGTGGACCATGAGCATATATACGAAGCGTCGCATAATGGGTCACTCACGAGAAAATTATAATTCGCTTCAACGTCTTGCGCCAGATACGCATAAATCGAAAGAGTATCGCGTACCCGTACATCGCCCCCACGAGAAAATTTGCAACGTTGTTTCTTTCGCTTGATAAAGTGACGAATTGTAGACCTTCCTCTTGGTTCTTGCTTCTCGTGTCTACCGATTGCAAGGAAGAATTCAGAACGTTCTGTCCTGGAACCTGGACCCTGCCCTGGTCCTACCCTAGACGTTGTGCAACCGGATGGTAGAAGTACTGTGGACCATGAGCGAAACGTACTGCAATCGGCCACTTGCGAGAAAGTTGTAACACACTTCAGCATCTAGCAGCAGATATACATAGATCGCTACACGTTCAAAGACCACCACATACCCATACAATTTTCGCACCGGAAAATTTGTAACGTTGCTTCTTTTGCTTGAAGAAGCGACAAATTGTAGAGCTTTTCATCTAGGTTCTTGCTTGTATGTGTAGTGTCTCCTGATAGCGAGGAAGAATTTAGAGCATTCTGTCCTGGACCCTGGATCTTGTTCTATTCATTGGCGCAACCGAATGGGCGAAGTACTGTGGAACGTGGGCATAAACTCGAAACGTACCACAATCGGTCCCTCGCAAGAAAGTTGTAATTCGCTCTAGCACTAGATATACATAGAATTCGCAATATTGTTTCTTTCGCTTGAAGAAGTGACGAATTATAGAGCTTCCTCTCGGTTCTTGCGTTTGGTGTCTACCGATTGCAAGGAAGTATTTAGAGCATTCTATCATGGACCCTGGATCTTTTCCTAGACGTTGGCGCAACCGGATAATAAAAATACTGTGAACCGTGGGCATAAACTCCAATCCACAATCGGCCACTCGCAAGAAAGTTGTAATTCGCTTGAACACTAGATATACATAGAATTCGCAATATTGTTTCTTTCGCTCGAAGAAGTAACGATTGCAAGGAAGTATTTAGTGCATTCTATCATGGGCCCTAGATCTTTCCCTAGACGTTGGTGCAACCGAATGGTAAAAATATGTGGACCATGAGCATATACTCGAAACGTACCGCAATCGGTCACTCGCGACAAAATTGTAACTCGCCCCAACATCTAGCAGCAGATATACATAGATCGCTACAGACTCAAAGACCACCACATACCCGTACATCGCTCCCATCAGAAATTTCGCAACCCATCTAGTTCTGCGTAAACAATTGTATCGATTCACCCGGTAATCGTCCGTGCCAATTAAATCGCTCATCACTTGGCCCGCGACCCCCGGCCAATAATCTGATTAGACGGCTGGCAGGACTTCAAGCCCAAACGAGTCCGCAGTTTTAGCCGATGGGAGCGCTGAGGGTCGTTGATCGAGGACGGCCAGCGGGGCTGATGTGTTGGCGCAAAACATGGCCCGTTAGCGCGGAAAAGGTCGAGAGCGAAGGACCTCAGGACCTCCCAGGCGTCACGGAGGTCGTCCGCCGGTAGTGCGGAATGCTGTACGGGAAGGAGAGTCGCGAGACTGCGTTGTGTAGTAACTTGACTTCTTGCCGTGCGGGGAGCCCCTGGCATTCGACGCAAAAACGGAGAAACTACAATACGAACGCCACAAGACTCGGCCGCCACGGGTGAATAAATAAAATGCCGCCTTTGGCCGCCACGCAGCGAATCTGATGAACTACGGGGCGTCGGCAAGTGCGGCTGCTTTTTTTGGCTAGTGGGTGGCATGCTTGGAAGTGCGTTGGGAATTAGATGGGAGTTAGGTGGGAAGTTAGATGTGGGTTTTGGGACGAAGCGGATGAAAGAGTTTACGTAAAGCAAATTGCGCTGAAGATTGACTGGTTTAGTGTTGAGCTGTCAATTGTTGAGATATGGTGAAGAAGAGGGGTGGCGATGAGAAGTATTTTGATCAAGATTAGAACGGCGATGCTATGAAATACTACAGCGTTTGACTGAATTATGCAAAATGGAAATAATGTGCAAGTATTGGGGACCGTAAGATCGCATCACTATTCTAACAACAACTGCATTTATAAAATAATAAAATCTTTTGCGACGGTCAGCGGTGACCATCACGGCAGTCAAAGTGTTAATATTACATAGTGATTCAATTCTTTCGTCTCCGATACCTTCGCATTATTTTCATGTTGCACAATTCAATCATATTCTGTAGTATCTTGCTGTATTAGAACGGCGATGCTATGAAATACTACAGCGTTTGACTGAATTATGCAAAATGGAAATAATGTGCAGGTATTGGGGACCGTAAGATCGCATCACTATTCTAACAACAACTGCATTTATGAAATAATAAAATCTTTTGCGATGGTCACCGGTGACCATCACGGCAATTAAAGTGTTAATAATTATCATAACTTTTTTTTACTAAAAAATGTAAATACGGCTTATGATGGCAATATGAAGGCAATCGAGTTTAATGCATTGAATATTGATGTAAATACTTAAATAGACAAAATAGATACAATGTACCAAAATAAGTAACATCTAAAGACAGTGTGTAGCATACACGAGAAAACTCGTAAGCGGTCCTTAAAGTGTTAACCCCTTGCCTTGTCAATCACGGCAATCAAAGTATTAAGCTATTGATATATGGAAAAGTGGTGCGGTGGGACTTGGAAAAACGAATGTCAGGGTAATTTGGGGAATGCAACCAAAGATAAAGGTAAACATATGAAGAGCTTGTGGAAACTGTACATAATCTGTGAAACAAACCATCTCCGTCACTCATTTTCGGCCACCGCAACGCTAAACATTAAACTTAATACCCGTAATTAAACTCTCTATAATAAACCTACGCGCAGGGTAACATCGTTTCCAGATTTGCACCGAAATTATTTCTCCGCTTCCTGCGCGCCGGAATGATGGAGCGGCCGTCTACACTTTCGCTTTTTTGCTCAACAAACTCGGCGCCTACCGTTATAATTTCCATGGAAATACTCCCGGGGAACATTTTCCAACTACGCGACGTGTCTAGTCGTTAGCAGTGTCCCCGGAATTCCGCGCCGCAGGATGAACGACCGCTGCAATAATTCGCACATGCCAATCGTGTCAAAGGTTTTCCGCATAACAAACTGCAGCATCCAAAACCTCGTCAACGAGCGCCTTTATTCACTCCGCGCGATTGCAATCTTCCCTGCACCCGACCCTGCCTGCAAACAAAGGGTCCTTCGAATAGTACTAAGACACTGTGAAATGTCGTCTTTCTATTTCGCCAAGATTGCTCGACGTCTTGAGAGGGCGTGACGGAGGACAAAGTTTGGGAGCGATTTACTTGGATTTCAACCTCCTCCGACCCCCCCGAAATTTCGTGCACCGAATTCGTCGGCCCCGTTCCTATTCCTCTGCTAATGTACGCTGACTTTTTAATAGCTCTTCACGACGATGCGCTAAAACTTTGAGCGCCCGCTCTAACGGCGCAATAAGGATAATTAGCTTCATAGTTCTCGCCGGTGAATTCCCGAAGAAGGAGCCGCCTGCCCGTCGCGGTTAGCGTCAGATTGCGTCGCTCGGTAAAACGTTACACTTCGGGGAGCAGTGCGCCCGTCAAGGGGGAACCGTTTCTTTGAACGGGCCAACTTAGACAAACTTCGGAATCTTCCGGGGAATTACGCGTCGTCGGATCGGGCTTTATATTTTATGAACGCCCTGAGTAGCATTTATGACGACGAGCTTTTAAAATGGATGGCCCCTACACGCCGCTACGGTACTTCTACCTCTTCTTCCTCAGGTTCTACCAGCGCCGCGGTACTGAGGTATAAGTGAAATGCATATTACTCATCAAACAATCTGTAATGATAATTGGAGAATGTACTATTTTAGCGGAAGAGGATAAATTGCGTGACACAAGTGTTTCTTTGAAAATGTCACGAAATTAGACGTATGAACGACATTAATAGAGTGTCATACAATTACACTATCAAAAACATTAACATTTTTCGTAACACACGATTAAATTGTAGTATTCTATGTAACTGTAATCCATCCCCGCAAAGCGACAGTAATAGAGTGTCTTATACAATTACACTATCAAAATTAATGGAAATTTTCATACCGCACGATTCAATTGTAGTATTCTATATAACCGCAAAGCGACAATAATAGAGTGTTTTAAACAATTACATTATCAAATTTAATGAAAATTTTCATACCACACGATTCAATTCTAGTATTCCATGTAATTGCAAAGTGACTATATTACAGTGTCTTAGACAATTACACTATCGAAATCATTGAAAATGTTCATACCACACGATTTAATTGTAGTAATCTATGTAATCGCAAAGTGACAGTAATAGAGTGTCTTACAGAATTACACTATCAAAATCATTGAAAATGTTCATACCGCACGATTCAACTTTAGTATTCTATTTAACCGCAAAGCGATAATAATAGAGGGTCTTACACAATACAATATCAGAATTAATGAAAATTTTCATACCGCACGATTCAATTGTAGTATTCTATATACCCGCAAAGTGACAATAATAGAGTGTCTTGCATAATATGCTATCAAAATTAATGAAAATGTTTAGACCACACGATTCAATTGTACTATTCTATGTAACCGCAAAGCGACAATAATAGGGTGTCTTACAGAATACACTATCAAAATTAAGGAAAATTTTCAGACCACACGATTCAATTCTAGTATTCTATATAATCGCAAAGCGGCAATAATAGAGGGTCTTACACAATACACTATCAAAACCATTGAAAATTTTGATACCACATGATTCAATTTTAGTATTCTATGTAACTGCAAAGCGACAATAATAGAATGTCTTACACAATACACTATGAAAATCATTGGAAATGTTCATACCACGCGATTCAATTGTAGTATTCTATGTAACCGCAAAGTGACAATAATAGAGGATCTTACACAATTACACTATCAAAATCATTGAAAATGTTAATACCACACGATTCCATTCTAGTATTCTATGTAATCGCAAAGTGATAATAATGGAGTGGCTTACACAATACACAATGAAAATCATTGAAAATGTTCATACCACACGATTCAATTGTAATATTCTATGTAACCGCAAAGTGACAATAATAGAGTGTCTGACACATTACACTATCAAAATCATTGAAAATGTTCACACCGCACGATTCAATTGTACCATTCTATGTAACCGTAACCCATCCCCGCAAAGCGACGATAAAAGAGAACGCAAACTCGCAGACGAACTGCGAAAGTGGAAATTAATTTTTTCCGCCTACCTGTTTCGCAACGGTAAAACGCGCGGCGCCGCGCGCGTAAAGAAGCGGATAGGACGCAGGTAGATGAAATTGTGGCATAGGAAGTTATAGCGCTTCGCGCACATCCGCCTTTTTAATTCCCTCGAAGAGAGTTTGCGAGACATCGCAGAGTGCTCGTGAGGAATAAGGCGTGTGCGAAACTGCCTCCCCTACGGTCATGCGCTCATGTGTTCATACCTCTAACTCATGCGCGGCGTGTACGTGCGCGTGCATAAGATCGTGTTTGCTCGTAGCCACGTCTCGCCGGGCTGCGTGATATGTGAACACGGTCCTCCGTAAAACTTGCGACCGCGCGGGGCACCATTGGTCACGCAAAGTTTCGCTCTGCACAGCGAGGAGAACGTTGGCAAGACGGACAATGAGGCCGTGCGTGAATTGTTGGAGACTGTTCATGCAACGGAGGGGGCGACGATTATCAAAACTGTGTCGTAATGAGTGTGCCAGCACAGTTTGGTAAGTAGAAACTGGAAATTAATTGTTAAATGTAGACCGTATTAATATCTGTAAGATATTAGTTGTCTCGAAAAATTGCGTACTTATTTGTACAAAATACTGAAACAGTTGATTCAACGGAAAATGATGGGGCCGCTGTTATTAAAACTGTGTTGTAATGAGTACGCCAGTGCAGTTTGGTAAGTAAACTGAGAAATTAATTGTTAAATGCACAGCGTATTAATATCAGCAAGATATTAGTTGCATTAAAAATGCGGATTTATTTGTATAACGCACTGAAACTGTTGATGCAACGGAGGGGGCGACGATTATCAAAACTGTATCGAAATGAGTATGCCAGCACAGTTTGGAAACTGGAAACTGGAAATTAATTGTTAAATGTACAGCGTACTAATATCTGCAAGATATTAGTTGTCTCGAAAAAATGCGTACTTATTTGTACAAAATACTGAAACTGTTAATTCAACGGAGAATGATGGGGCCGCTATTATCAAAACTGTGTCGTAATGAGTACGTCAGTGCAGTTTGGAAACTAGAAATTAATTGTTAAATACACAGCGTATTAATATCAGCAAGGTACTAGTTGCATTAAAAATGCGGATTTATTTGTATAACGCACTGAAACTGTTCATGCAACGGAGGGGGCGACGATTATCAAAACTGTGTCGTAATGAGTGTGCCAGCACAGTTTGGTAAGTGGAAACTGGAAATTAATTGTTAAATGTAGAGCGTATTAATATCTGTAAGATATTAGTTGTCTCGAAAAATTGCGTACTTATTTGTACAAAGCACTGAAACAGTTGATTCACCGGAAAATGATGGGGCCGCTGTTATCAAAACTGTGTTGTAATGAGTACGCCAGTGCAGTTTGGAAACTAGAAATTAATTGTTAAATGCACAGCGTATTAATATCAGCAAGGTATTAGTTGCATTAAAAATGCGGATTTATTTGTATAACGCACTGAAACTGTTGATGCAACGGAGGGGGCGACGATTATCAAAACTGTGTCGTAATGAGTGTGCCAGCACAGTTTGGTAAGTGGAAACTGGAAATTAATTGTTAAATGTAGAGCGTATTAATATCTGTAAGATATTAGTTGTCTCGAAAAATTGCGTGCTTATTTGTACAAAGCACTGAAACAGTTGATTCAACTGAAAATGATGGAGCCGCTGTTATCAAAACTGTGTCGTAATGAGTACGCCAGTGCAGTTTGGAAACTAGAAATTAATTGTTAAATGCACAGCGTATTAATATCTGCAAGGTATTAGTTGTATCGAAGAAATGCGTATTTATTTGTACAACGGACTGAAAGTGTTGATACAACGGAGGGGGCAGCGATTATCAAAACCGTGTCGTAATGAGTGTGCCAGCACAGTTTGGGAAGTAGAAACTGGAAATTCATTGTTACATGTAGAGCGTATTAATATCTGTAAGATATTAGTTGTCTCGAAAAATTGCGTACTTATTTGTACAAAGCACTGAAACAGTTGATTCAACTGAAAATGATGGGGCCGCTGCTATGAAAACTGTGTTGTAATGAGTACGCCAGTGCAGTTTGGAAACTAGAAATTAATTGTTAAATGCACAGCGTATTAATATCAGCAAGGTATTAGTTGCATTAAAAATGCGGATTTATTTGTATAACGCACTGAAACTGTTCATGCAACGAAGGGGGCGACGATTATCAAAACTGTGTCGTAATGAGTGTGCCAGCACAGTTTGGTAAGTGGAAACTGGAAATTAATTGTTAAATGTAGAGCGTATTAATATCTGCAGGATATTAGTTGTCTCGAAAAAATGCGTACTTATTTGTACAAAATACTGAAACTGTTGATTCAACGGAGAATGATGGGGCCGCTATTATCAAAACTGTGTCGTAATGAGTACGCTAGCACAGTTTGGTAAGTAGAAGCTGGAAATTAATTGTTAAATGCGCAGCGTATTAATATCTGCAAGGTATTAGTTGTCTCCAAGAAATGCGTATTTATTTGTACAACGGACTGAAACTGTTCATGCAACGGAGGGGGCGACGATTATCAAAACTGTGTCGTAATGAGTGTGCCAGCACAGTTTGGTAAGTGGAAACTGGAAATTAATTGTTAAATGTAGAGCGTATTAATATCTGCAGGATATTAGTTGTCTCGAAAAAATGCGTACTTATTTGTACAAAATACTGAAACTGTTGATTCAACGGAGAATTATGGGGCCGCTATTATCAAAACTGTGTCGTAATGAGTACGCTAGCACAGTTTGGTAAGTGGAAACTGGAAATTAATTGTTAAATGCGCAGCGTATTAATATCTGCAAGGTATTAGTTGTATCGAAGAAATGCGTATTTATTTGTACAACGGACTGAAACTGTTGATACAACGGAGGGGGCAGCGATTATCAAAACTGTGTCGTAATGAGTGTGCCAGCACAGTTTGGTAAGTGGAAACTGGAAATTAATTGTTAAATGTAGAGCGTATTAATATCTGCAGGATATTAGTTGTCTCGAAAAAATGCGTACTTATTTGTACAAAATACTGAAACTGTTGATTCAACGGAGAATGATGGGGCCGCTGTTATCAAAACTGTGTCGTAATGAGTACGCTAGCACAGTTTGGTAAGTGGAAACTGGAAATTAATTGTTAAATGCGCAGCGTATTAATATCTGCAAGGTATTAGTTGCATCGAAGAAATGCGTATTTATTTGTACAACGGACTGAAACTGTTGATACAACGGAGGGGGCAGCGATTATCAAAACTGTGTCGTAATGAGTATGCCAGTACAGTTTGGAAACTGGAAATTAAGTGTTAAATGCACAGCGTATTGATAGCTGTAAGATATTAGTTGTCTCGAAGAAATGTGGATTTATTTGTATAACGCACTGAAACTGTTGGTGTAACGAAGGATAAGAGGGTGACAATTATCAAAATTGTGTCGTAATGAATACGCCACTGCAGTTTGGAAACTGGAAACGGAAAATTAATTATTAAATGTAGAGTGTATTGATATCTGCAAGATATTAGTTGTCTCGAAGAAATACGGATTTATTTCTATAACACACTGAAACTGTCGAAGCAAGGGATAATGAGAAGGCGACGATTATCAAAACTGTGTCGTAATGAGTGTGTCAGCTCAGTTTGGTAAGTGGAAACTGGAAATTAATTGTTAAATGTGCAGCGTATTGATATCTGCAAGATATTAGTAAGATCTTGAAGTAATGCGTATTTATTTGTATAATGCACTGAAACTGTTGATGCAACGAAGGATGAGGGTGTGACGATTATCAAAAATGTGTCGTAATGAGTACGCCAGCACAGCTTGGAAAGTGGAAACTGGAAATTAATTGTTAAATGTACAGCGTATTGATATTTGCAAGATATTAGTTGTTTAAAAAAAATGCGTTTCTATTTGCATTGTACAACGCACTGAAACTATGGACGCAAGGGAGATGAGGAGGTGGCGATGATCAAAACTGTGTCGTAATGAGTACGCACGTGCATTCTGAAAACTAGAAACTGGAAAATAACTGTTAAATGTAGATATCTGCAAGATATTAGTTAGATCTCGAAGAAATACGTACTTATTTGTAAAACACACTGTCTTTCTATCGCATACAATGCCACAGAAAAAGACATCGGTACGTAATATGCATAAACATCTAGAAATAATTTAAAATTCCGTTTTCCGTTGTTTAGACCGACATTCATGTAATCCATTTCCCACACTTCGCAACTTTATCCGCAGGCACGCGCGTGCCTGCTTTGTTCAGAGAGACCGAACACTAATTCTGCCCTTGGACAGCCTCCACCCCGTTGCGCCGACTCTTTGGTCCGCAAGAAAGGCGTCGGGATTTTCAAAACGAAAGCAGCGCGTCCCGGCGCACACCGCATCGTTGCGCATAAATTTCACGTTAGCGTGGAAACTGCCAGAAATATATTTCTCGAGGGGTGAGTGGGTAAACGGTCCGCAATGAACAAACAGGTAAGGGAGACTACGAGGAAGTTAAGGCACAGGCGAGCGAGAGAGACAAATACAACGGAAGTAATATTGCAAAATTGAATTACCCCCCCAATTCCTCCGGCTCGGGCGTATGAAGAGTGATGATACGATGTCGTGCATGACTATGGACGAGCTCTTACACGGGGTTCACGTGAAATTCCACACGGCTGTTCGCATGTTGTAAGTGCATGCGTGCACGCGCATAAATCCGGGCTTACCGGTGTGGATGTGCAGAGTCTATGTGATACGCGAACAGGTTCGGCCCTGACTCCTTGCGACCGCACAGGACGCCGTTGGACACTGATGTACGTCGTCCGCACAAAATTCTACGCTTTACTCGCGTCGTCCAGCCAGCGACGCCAACGTCAGCGATAAAGAAAGGCATGCGGCTGTACGCGGATCGTTAAACGTTAGAGCTTCGGGCAACGAGAAAACTGATCTCGGAGCTGAGTGCTGAATACGAGATGATTTGGCGAGTTGTAGAACACAGTCATTCGACGCTAGAGAAATTAGGAATAAACAATGCAGCCCCTTTTACTTTAACAACTGTAGTAAAATAAACACAAATATTTAATCATAAACTCCATTTTTGCAGAATATCACCGAATTGTACAACTTCACACCTGATCATCTGTTGACAGCAATTTTCCGTATACCGCGTCAGTCGAAACATGACGCTAGAGAAACTAGAAATAAATAATGCAACCCCTTTTACTTTGATAACTATAGTAAAATAAACACAAATATTTAATCACAAGCTACATTCCTGCGGACGTCTCTAAATTTTGCAACTTCACACCTGATCATCCGTTTACAGCAATTTTCCGTATACCGCGTCAGTCGTAACTTGACGCCAGAGAAACTAGAAATAAACAATGCAACCCCTTTTACTTTAACAACTGTAGTAAAATAAACGCAAATATTTAATCACAAGCTAAATTTTTGTGGACGTCACCAAAATTTGCAATTTTACGCCTGATCATCCGTTGACAGCAATTTTTCGTATACCACATCAGTCGTAATACGACAGTAGAGAAACTAGAAATATATAATGCAATCCCTTTTACTTTAATAACTATAGGAAAATAAACACAAATATTTAATCACAAGCTACATTTTTGCGGACGTCACCAAATTTTGCAACTTCACACCTGATCATCCGTTAATAACATTTTTCCGTATACAGTGCCAGTCGTAATTCGTCGTAATTCGACGCTAGAGAAACTAGAAATAAACAATGCAACCCCTTTTACTTTAATAAATATAGTGAAATAAACACAAATATTTAATTATAAGCTACATTTTTGCGGACGTCACCAAATTTTGCAACTTCACACCTGATCATCCGTTGACAGCAATTTTCCGTATATCGCGTCAGTCATTATTTGTCGTAATTTGACGCTAGAGAAACTAGAAATAAACGATGCAACCCCCTTTACTTTAATGACTATAGTAAAATAAACACAAATATTTAATCATAAACTACGTTTTTGTGGACGTCACCAAATTTTGCAACTTCACACCTGATCATCCGTTGACAGCAATTTTCCGTATAGCGAGCCACTCGTAGTTCGTCGTAATTCGACGCCAGAGAAATTAGGAATAAACAATGCAGCCCCTTTTACTTTAACAACTGTAGTAAAATAAACACAAATATTTACATTTTTGCGGGCGTCTCCAAAATTTGCAACTTTACACCTGATCATCCGTTGACAGCAATTTTCCGTATATCGCGTCAGTCATTATTTGTCGTAATTTGACGCTAGAGAAACTAGAAATAAACGATGCAACCCCCCTTACTTTAATGACTATAGTAAAATAAACACAAATATTTAATCATAAACTACGTTTTTGTGGACGTCACCAAATTTTGCAACTTCACACCTGATCATCCGTTGACAGCAATTTTCCGTATAGCGAGCCACTCGTAGTTCGTCGTAATTCGACGGCAGAGAAATTAGGAATAAAGAATGCAACACCTTTTACTTTAACAATTGTAGTAAAATAAACACAAATATTTAATCACAAGCTACATTTTTGCGGACGTCACCAAATTTTGCAAGTTTACACCTGATTATCCGTTGACAGCAACTTCCCGTATACCGCGTCAGTCGTAATTTGACGCTAGAGAAACTAGAAATAAACAGTGCAACCCCTTTTATTTTAATAACTATAGTAAAATAGACACAAATATTTAATCACAAGCTACATTTTTGCGGACGTTACCAAATTTTGCAGCTTCACACATGATCATCCGTTGACAGCAATTTTCCGTATAGCGAGCCACTCGTAGTTCGTCGTAATTCGACGCCAGAGAAATTAGGAATAAACAATGCAACACCTTTTACTTTAGCAATTGTAGTAAAATAAACACAAATATTTAATCACAAGCTACATTTTTGCGGACGTCACCAAATTTTGCAAGTTTACACCTAATTATCCGTTGACAGCAACTTCCCGTATACCGCGTCAGTCGTAATTTGACGCTAGAGAAACTAGAAATAAACAATGCAACCCCTTTTACTTTAATAACTATGGTAAAATAGACACAAATATTTAATCACAAGCTACATTTTTGCGGACGTTACCAAATTTTGCAGCTTCACACCTGATCATCCATTGACAGCAGTTTTCCGTACACAGTGTCAGTTGTAATTCGTCATAATTTGACGCTAGAGAAACTAGAAATAAACAATGAAACCGCTTTTACTTTAATAACTGTAGTAAAATAAACACAAATATTTAATCACAAGCTACATTTTTGCGGACGTCATCAAATTTTGCAATTTGACACCTGATCATCCGTTGATAGAAATTTCCCCGATACCGCGTCAGTCGTAATTCATCGTAATTCATCGTAATTTGACGCTACAGAAACTAGAAATAAACAATGCAACCCCTTCTACTTTAATAACTATAGTAAAATAAATACAAACATTTAATCATAAGTTATATTTTTGCGGACGCCATCAAATTTTGCAGCTTTACACCTGATCATCTGTTGACAACAATTTTCAATTTTCAATGCTAACATAGCAAAATACGCTTGGTAGTCAACGTGTTAATAAATACTTGGGATTCTTTGGCATCTACATATTGTAACAATATAATCGACGGATTCGTTACGTAGCAGAATTTTAATTAGGTATTTGCTGCACCAGTAAATTTCCATTAATGTACTTAATTTAGTCCATGGAAATTGTAAAGCAAAATTATAAAGTTGATTATCGATGATTAAATTACAAAGATGATTATTGATAGCAGTTGACTATGATATTTTGACCGTTGATCGAATTTGCCCGTTTTCCATCCTCAGTGTGGTCCACTCCTGAGGAACTTTTTTCATCATTCCGAAAATCTCATCGCGTCAATCGTCGGTATCACGTGAACCGAAGAGTTCGCTAACGAACGTCGTTCAGACGGGATTCTACGTTTTATTTTCTGATCCTTGCGGTCCCGCAGGTAGGCGGACAGCGGGATAAAAGGACAACAAGAAGTCATGGAAGAAGTCGCTTTCCTAGAAAATTGAACTTCGGGAAGAAGTTTGTGCTTCCCCGAAGATCTGACTATGATGCGAATTCTTGCCCTTCCTGTTTCCCGAGGCGTCACGTAACGTGAAGTTAAGAAGTAGCTTCCATTCTACACCCCTATTTCCAAATTTCACGTATCACTAACAATCCACTCAAGCACCGCATTATCGGCTTCGTGTCTACAGACCGATGATTTCCGAGACTTGTCACGTCAATCTATCTGCCATTTCAACTTTCCGCTAGGGGAACGTCTTGTCATTTGCCGGAAACGTTCCAATTTGGTAGAATGTCAATTCGTGGAATAGGTCAGCGTATCCTAACTGTTCAAAATGTCTTACACCCAAAGCCCAAGAACTCACGAGAGGGCCACCGTCCAATTTCCTATGGTTTATCTGTTGCGTCGTACTTTGCCGCTGACAGAGGTAACGAAAATTATAAAAGAAGGCGGGCGCTGAGCCGGGAGAACAAGAAGCTTTTCTAGAAAATTGCCCGCCTCCCATTGAAAAGTTCGCGCCGGCGTGGAAATAAATTCCCGATAATTGAATCGTCGACGAGCCCCTCCCCCCTCGCCGCCCGCCATTTTACCCGACGAAAGTAATACGCGAAAATGTAGTTATCGTAATTCAATTATACGCGCCCGGCTGGAAGAAGGCTGGCGAGCTATTTTTTCTATTACACAACGACCGCAACACGGCGCTACCTTGAATTTTATACGGACCAGTTATGTTTTTGCACGCCTCGCCGGGAATGCGGACGTTATCATGCGACTTTCACGAAATTCCTTGCAATTCAGAAGAATCCCGATAGAAAGTCGACTTCTTACCCTGGGCACTTATGGCCACAACAACATCATACCCAGTTGTAATGAAGACATTTCCGCAGGAACGAAAATGATAACTGCTCAAATGCTTCCGAATACTAATATAGGTGTCAAATATTACAATTTTTTACAAAATTTAATATTACAAATATTACAAACCCTTTGACCGCTGAATACTACCGGCCGAAGCGCTCGCTGGGACTTCAGATTTTTGTCAAACTTCAGAAATTGTATAACTGGAAGTATTTTAGGTGTTATTTAAAAAAAATGGTTTAAAAAATTATTTAAAGAAAGTATCATAAAATTAGAGTTTCTAGTAGTTTTTTAAATGATGATATAGCTTGAAGCATTTTTCTCTATGAAGAGGAACTATACAAAATTTACATATGTGTTCACTTCACTTTCCATTGAATACTGATGTAAATGCCTGAATAGACAAAATAGATACAATGTATCAAAGTAAGTGACATCTAAAGACAAAGTGTAGAAAACAGGAGAAAACTCGTGAGTGGTCCGTAACAGTTGCGACACAGTTCAAGTGTTAAGTGCTACTGGTGATTCTTCATTTACGTGAAATTAAATAATGCAAGAAAATTATTTGATGAAGAATGTATTCGTATTTATCTATACGTTTATAATTATGGCCGCAGTAGGTGAGAAATCGAGACGATTGGGAAACACATGTATGCGTTCATAGTTGACACCGATAGATTTCGGCGGACGCATATAAGCATCCATAGCAGTCAAAGGGTTAATCTGATTAATTGGTTACATTTATTAATTGAAAGAAACCAATCGTTAGCTCCGATTAGTAATATTTTTCAACATCAACCATCAAACCATTCGAGCTCTAAGTGGCTTGACAGGATGCAACCTGAACACTGACGCATACTTCGTGCCGAGAACGTGCCGCAATCAAAGGGTTAGTAATATTTTTCAACATTAACCATCAAACCATTCGAGCTGTAAGTGATTTTGCAGGATGCAACCTGAATTTTGTAAAGTAGCACGCAAAAGACCAAATCCACCGCCGCATACTTTTTGCCGAGAACGCGCCGCAATCAAAGGGTTCGTAATATTTTTCAACATCAACCATCAAACCATGCGAGCTGTAAGTGACTTCGCAGGATGCAACCTGAACTTTCTAGAATAGCGCGCAAAAGACCAAAACCACTAACGCACAAATCGTGCCGAGAACGCGCCGCAATCAAAGAGTTAGTAATATTTTTCAACATTAATCATCAAACCATTCTAGCTGTAAGTGACTTTGCAGGATGTAACCTGAATTTTCTAGAGTAGCGCGCAAAAACCAAATCCACCGACGCATACTTCGTTCTGAGAACGCGCCGCAATCAAAGGGTTCGTAATATTTTTCAACATCAACCATGAAACCATGCGAGCTGTAAGTGACTTCGCAGGATGCAATCTGAATTTTCTAGAATATCACGCAAAATCCAAATCCACCAACATATACTTCGTGTCGAGAGCACGCTGCAATCAAAGAGTTACTAATATTTTTCAACATCAACCATCAAACCATTTGACCGTAAGTGACTTCGCAGGATGCAACCTGAACTTTCTAGAATATCACGCAAAATACCAAATCCACCGACGTATACTCCGACTTTCTGACATCCGCGCATCGATGATTAGATTAATTTCGCCAAGTACCCCCCCAGTTACCCATGCGGACGACCGCAGCACCAAGAATCTTCCCCTCCGATCATTTTACCTCCGCATCTTGTCATCCGCAACCGATCTGAGCCCCACCGCCAGAGACGCAAGCTCGCACAACACGCAAAGCAGCGCAACCAAACGGTAAGGGTCTCAAAATCGCATTTGGCTCTCGTGCTCAGGTTTCCCGAAGGTCGGCCTGCGCACGTTGGTCTTGTCCACGCTCGCAAAACTTACCTACTCACGCGTGCGTGTACGTTCCTCGCAAGTTCGCTTCTATCGTGTGCGTCAGAGATAACACAGGATGACTTTACGGTGGTGTGCATTTCACGTACGTCGGCGAAAGCCTTGGAGAACAGATGCTGGAGATCCTTGTAAGTGTATGTGTTTGTAAGGATGTGTATGTTCATGCGCGAGAGAGGCCCAACGGCACTGCTGCATTCGGCTGCGCATTTCAGTGGTTCTCAACCTGATAGAACGTCGCATCGCGAAGCCGCGTTCCCTCGTGACATAAGCCTGGCTACGCGGTTGCATGCAAATTATTATATCGCGCCGCGGAGTCTGTTGCGTTCGTTTAACCGAGCTCATTGGGCTCGGGTTAAACGGTTTTGAGACCCGTTCGTTGCAGCGGCGGAGCGAGAGGAAAGCTCCTTGAATACGTTGAGTGATTTAATTATCCTGCGTGCGGCGCGTGATACGCGATACTTCTGGAATTGCGAGGAACGCGGCTAATTCTGCCATACGTGCGAGGCTGGGAGACTTTTAAATGAAATTGCTTCACAAATTCGTGAAGTTTTGAAATTCGTAGGATAATGTTGTTGGCAGGTAGACATATTGTGGCATGCTAGTGTAATTTCTGCGTCGAAGGTGTATTTTCTTTACGTAGTGAAGCTACCCGCATAAATATATACTTTAACACTTCGACTGCTATTCTTTGGTCTCCAATACCTGCACATTATTTACATTTCGCATAATTCAGTAAAACGCTGTAGTATTTCATAGCATTACCGATCCGATACAGCAAAATACGCTCGGTAGTCAACGTGTTAATATTTCCGGGTAATTACTGCAAAAGCTTCATTCAGCGTCAAAATGAGACATGTTCCTATGTCAATAGAAGCTTCACACGGATGGTACTCGTTCACACGCATGTACTGACATCCAACGCTATATATTTGACACTAAAAATGAAAAAAATTCGCAACGAAGCCTATTTACAGTGTAAAAGCAATTGATACTGGAACGGTGCTTCAATACTTTGGCTTCTAACAACTCTGCTTTACTTTTATTTTGCACGATTTAATTATACTCTGCAGTATTTCATCGCATCGCGGTTTTAACATAGCAAAATACGCACGGCAGTCAACGTATTAATTTCTGCATCGAAGGTGTATCTTCTGTACGTAATGAAGCTACCCGCATAAATAGCGGCGAATATACCTAATATTTCCGGGTAATTATCCAAAAAGCCTTATCCAGCGTCAAAATGAGACATGTTGTTATATCAAATAGAAGCTTCACACGGATGGTACTCGTTCACACACATCTACTGACATCCAACACTATATACTTGACAAGATCGTCTCAGACTTTAGTTTCTGCATCGAAGGTGTATCTTTTCTACATAACGAAGCTACCCACATAAATAGCGGCGACTGTACTTAATATTTCCGGGTAACTACCGAAAAAGCCTTATTCAGCGTCAAAATCAGACATTTTCTTATATCAAATAGAAGCATAAATATCGGCGACTATACTTAATATTTCCAGGTAATTACCGAAAAAGCCTTATCCAGCGTCAAAATGAGACATGTTGTTATATCAAATAGAAGCTTCACACGGATGGTACTCATTCACACGCATGTACTGACATCCAACACTATATACTTGACAAGATCGTCTCAGACTTTAGTTTCTGCATCGAAGGTGTATCTTTTCTACATAACGAAGCTACCCACATAAATAGCGGCAACTTTACTTAATATTTCGGGGTAACTACCGAAAAAGCCTTATTCAGCGTTAAAATCAGACATGTTCTTATATCAAATAGAAGCATAAATATCGGCGACTATACTTAATATTTCCAGGTAATTACCGAAAAAGCCTTATTCAACGTCAAAATGAGACATGTTGTTATATCAAATAGAAGCTTCACACGAATGTTACTCATTCACACGCATGTACTAATATCCAACGCTATATATTTGACAAGATCGTCTGAGACTTTCGACATCGACGTTCGCCGGTTGAAAACCAGGGAAGACAAATAGAATTTTAGGTACAGCCACGGGCGAACGACAGAGATTACACGGGCGGCAGTCAGTTAGGTGGAATAATAAACGGACTATTATTTCCGGCAGGGATAACAAAGACCACCCCCGCACGTCGGCCGGTGTATGGAAGTCCACTCGACGGATACAGGTGCAGAGGGCGGGTCGATAGGAAGCACAAAAGCTCGTTTTTGCTTTCACCCCCTCGACAATTCCGACGCGGCACACACGAGTCGCGCGAGATAGAATCGGTGCCGCGGCATGCCGATCGATTTAAAGAAGAGGCACACGCGGATTGAATGCAGGTCCTCCATATTCATCGGCCGCTCGGCTGTCGGAGTCATCGAGATGCCGCGCAGTGCGAATTGCCATCCAATTTTCGCCTATTAAATCGCGGACTTGCGATTCGCGGGCGAATTAGACGACGAATTTTTGTTGTCAACGCGATCCGGGCCGGTCAAATGAGCCGCCGTCTCGACCGACGGCACTGCTATTGGACTATGGGATAGAGGACGAATGCAAAAATGTTAAAGAACAGTATGAAGACGTAGAGAAATTTAACCCTTTGCGGTCGTCACAATTTTGCTCTTAGCATTTTAAGGACCACTGAGAAATGTGTAAGAAATACGCCTTGGACCGCACGTGTTTGGGAAATTTGTACGTTACAAAAAATCATAACTTTGCTATTTATGAAGCAATTTTTGTGAAACTCTAAAAAATGGTATAATTGGAAGTATTTTAGGTATTATTAAAAAATTATGTTTTTTAATAGTTATCACAACTTTTTTATTAAAAAATGAAAATACGAAAAAAGCATGACAGCAATCGAGTTTAATGCATTGAATATTGATCTAAATACTTCAATATATAAAATAGTTACAATGTATCAAAATAAGTGACATCTAAAGACAGCATGTAGAAAACACGAGAAAACTCGTGAGCGTTCCGTAACAGTTGGGACACGAAATACGAGAAAACTCGTGAACGGTCCTTAAAGTGTTAACAGTACCAGCAGGGCGAATGAAATCTAGCATTTCGTACTCGTGAAATCTAGCATTTCATTTCCGTATAAAATTTAAAGTCAATATATGGATATTAAAACACACAGAATTTGTTGAAACTGATTTGTTGTGTTTATTACTACTCGTAATACGTAAAACTACAAATTTTTCATCTCCGTAATGTTCTAAAGTATAATATTTCGCGAAATAGTCACCGATACGAAGTCCTGGCTTTCGTGTACAAGTATCCCAGTACATGTGCGTTTATCGTCTTTTCTCGTAATTTTCCTGTCAGAACATACTGCACAGTCTTTATTTCCTCCTGAACGAATTATATGAAATTGATTATTTAATCTAATATTTACGAACAAGGCTAAAAGTTGCAGTATAGATAGTGTTTGGTTTCGAAAATTTCCTACTAACCGATCGACTAAGCATTTCACAAAATTTAAGTGTATTAGTGGTTTTTCGTTGTTCTGTTGTTTTGTTATCTTATACAGTATGTATGAGTTGATGACGCACATCTCCATGGCGTAAAAAATCATTGCATTTTTGGAGGTTCCTGCTGCGGAAATATCGACTTCTACGATAATTTAAAAATGTCCCCATTACGGCGTCCCCGACTTTTACGAGGGATGAGAAATGTCCCCAATATGGGGACCCCGATCGCCAAGGGTTAATTGTTTACTATATGTGACTTTTGCGAATTGTGTAGACGGTCTCGGAAGAGGCGCAACGCCTTAATTTACGAAGATTGAGAAATGTCCCCGCTATGGGGATCCCGATCGCAAAGGGTTAATTGTTTACTATATGTGACTTTTGCGAATTGTGTAGACGGTCTCGGAAGAGGTTCAGCGCGTTAATTTATGAAAACTGAGAAATGTTCCCGCTATGGGTACCCCGATCGCAAAGGATTAATTGTTTACTATATGTGACTTTTGCGAATTGTGTAGACGGTCTCGGAAGAGGCGCAACGCCTTAATTTACGAAGATTGAGAAATGTCCCCGCTATGGGGATCCCGATCGCAAAGGGTTAATTGTTTACTATATGTGACTTTTACGAATTGTGTAGACGGTCTCGGAAGAGGTTCAGCGCGTTAATTTATGAAAACTGAGAAATGTCCCCAATATGGGGACCCCCATCGCAAAGGGTTAATTGTTTACTATATGTGACTTTTGCGAATTGTGTAGACGGTCTCGGAAGAGGCGCAACGCCTTAATTTACGAAGATTGAGAAATGTCCCCGCTATGGGGATCCCGATCGCAAAGGGTTAATTGTTTACTATATGTGACTTTTGCGAATTGTGTAGACGGTCTCGGAAGAGGTTCAGCGCGTTAATTTATGAAAACTGAGAAATGTTCCCGCTATGGGTACCCCGATCGCAAAGGGTTAATTGTTTACTATATGTGACTTTTGCGAATTGTGTAGACGGTCTCGGAAGAGGCGCAACGCCTTAATTTACGAAGATTGAGAAATGTCCCCGCTATGGGGATCCCGATCGCAAAGGGTTAATTGTTTACTATATGTGACTTTTGCGAATTGTGTAGACGGTCTCGGAAGAGGTTCACCGCGTTAATTTATGAAAACTGAGAAATGTTCCCGCTATGGGTATCCCGATCGCAAAGGATTAATTGTTTACTATATGTGACTTTTGCGAATTGTGTAGACGGTCTCGGAAGAGGCGCAACGCCTTAATTTACGAAGATTGAGAAATGTCCCCTCGCTATGGGGATCCCGATCGCAAAGGGTTAATTGTTTACTATATGTGACTTTTGCGAATTGTGTAGACGGTCTCGGAAGAGGTTCAGCGCGTTAATTTATGAAAACTGAGAAATGTTCCCGCTATGGGTATCCCGATCGCAAAGGATTAATTGTTTACTATATGTAACTTCTGCGAAGTGTATAGATGATCTCGAAAAAGACTCAACGCGTTAAATTTACGAATTAATGTAGAAATGTCTTTGCTATGGGGATCCGCGATTTTCATGACATCGAAAAAACGCGCGTTAATTGTTTACTATATGTGACTTTTGCGAGATTGTGTACACGGTCTTTCGGAAGAGTTTTTCAGCGCGTTAATTTATGAGGCTAACTTCTCCCCGAAAAGTTATCCCGGTGCCCGTGAATATCTTTCCAGGCAATCGTAACGCACTTTACTCTTTCGCGAAAGTCTCGAAATTTATTCAAAAGTTTTTGTCCCCGCAGAGGCACACGCCGCTGTAAGTGCACAGGGTGTCCAGGTCTTTGGGACTGAGTATTCGTCTTTTATCAATCTCCCCGCCGCAAACTGCTCATCATCGCAGAGAATTAATGTTTGAGTTCGTATATCCACCTGCATTATTCATGATACTCATCCGACTACTCGCTGTAATCACCGGATCGTTGTAACTGAACGAACGATACTATGCAAACGAAGAAACGAGAGTTATCTTAGTTTAAGCGAAAAATATCGTCTTACACGGCGTTCGTTCCGTCGATGACTGACGGGCTCTGTAGTTTGGTTAATTTTATCGCCCGTCACGTTAGTAATTCGCATCCATGCGCCGTCGCGCAAAGTAGTGGCTCTGTTGTTAAACTTAGATAGCTTCGTGAGGTTTCTTTGAGCCTGAAAGGAAACTGGATACTACTTGGACTTTGCAACGCAGCTTTGATTCGCCTCGCAAGCCCGGCAGTTGGCTGCTTTAACAAGCCCTGTACGGGTATTCATTAGAGAGCCTGAAAGGCAAG
The DNA here is from genome assembly GCA_033815515.1 of Cryptocheilus praepositus. Lineage (NCBI taxonomy): Eukaryota > Metazoa > Arthropoda > Insecta > Hymenoptera > Pompilidae > Cryptocheilus > Cryptocheilus praepositus. The sequence goes on from JAWWQZ010000285.1 coordinate 6,542,882, forward strand.
CCGTCATCGCTTAAAGTTTTATTTCGCGTCCCGTTAAATTGTCATTCTCGACTTTCGTTTTAATTACAGCATTGGCGCACCGCTCTTTAATTAATATTCTGCGACGCACTAACGCGAATCCGTCCTACGTTAGCGTCCCGAAGCTTTTGTCACTCCCGTGCTTCTCACTTCCCGTCCGATCAAAACGTTACGGCTGCACTGACGTAATCGTCGCATTAATCGCATTACCGTCGACGTATACATTCCATTGTCGAGCGCGACGTATTCGCACGTGTCCCTTTAATTAATGCGCGTCTTTGTTACGGAATAATCCGATTGGAAGAAAACCCGCTTGCTATTTTCACGCAACGTTCTTCACAAACGCTGCAGCAGTCTGATTAATTTGAAGAAGAATGAGTGCTCTGCAAACGGGAATACGGAATGCGAAAACACGAATACTGGCTTAACCCTTTTGCTACGACGGTCTTTTCCACAATATGACTTTATGCTCACTCTTAACACGTTGAGTGGTTGACAGTGGAAGATACTATATGAAACTAAAAAATTTACATTCTTTTCAGTGATTACTGAAAACTTGTTTAAAATGAACTTAGTTTTTATTTATTAGAGGATTGTACCATTAATGCATTTATGTTTCTTATCAAAAGCTTAATGGACTTCATAGAAACACGGTAAACATAAAAACGGTTTTCCTTCGCATGTATCATAAAATGTGGCGATATGTTTAGTCACTCGTATTTCTCTGACCATTGCTCCACCAGATTTTGTCGCATTATTCATGTATTACGTTATCCGACTACTCGCTGTAATCACCGATGATCTCTAATGAGCCAACGATAAACAAGACAAAAGAGACTTGGCGCATAATGTCCCGAATGAATGCCCATAAACATTTCATTCTAAACGTAAACATCTTCTACTATGATAAGAAACAAGTAATATAAGTATATAAGTATATAACAATATACGGCGTTCGTTCCGTCGCTCATAGTAACGAAAGGGTTAAAAACGAAAGTGTTAGTGTAACGTAAAAATTTTATCGCCCGTCAAGTTCTAGTAATCCCGCATTGAAACTGTCGCGCAAAGTAATGGCTCTGTTGTTAAACAAGATAGCTGTTTTTGAGGTTTCTTTATCGCACCGGACGTGATTATAACAGCACACGAGTCGATTAGGAATAGGCAGATGCAACAATACTATGATCTCTAACAATGAAAAGCAACATAGGGAACGAGAGGTCCATGATAAATGTGCCCAAATGGATTGTGGTTAGGCAACTATAGTCGCTCGTCGTATATAAATAACGTATCGTCGAAGGCGACTATAGTCGCCCTAGTAACGAAAGGGCCAAAAACTGTGTTAGCGTAACGTAAAAATAATAATAATTGTCATTCTCGACTTTGCATTTTAATTACAGCATTGGCGAACCGCGACATGAAGGTTGTCTTTCGGGTACTCTATCGCACCGGACATGATAATATAACATGACATATAACAGCATACAAGTCGCTTGGGAATAGACACACGCAACAATGCCATGCTCTCTAACAAAAAAAAAAAACATATACGGCTGCACTGACGGAAAATGTGCCAAAATGGACGTCGCGATTATATTCGTCGTTGTATATACCGTCGACGTATACAGTTCCATTGTAACGAAAGGGCTAAAAATGAATGTGTTAATGTAACGTAAAAATAATAATAAGTGCGCGTCTTTGAAACTGTGACACAACGAATTGGGAAGAAAAACATGCTTGCTATTTTCACGCAACATTCTATCACAAACGCGTGATTATAACAGCACACGAGTCATTAATAGACACATGCAACAATGCTATGCTTTCTAACAAAAAAAAAAAAGTAATATACGGAACAAGAGGTCCATGATGAATGTGCCAAAATGGACTGTGCTTAAGCGACTATATTTGCTCGTCGTACATAAGTAGTGTATCGTACTATAGTCGCTCATAGTAACGAAAGGGCTAAAAACGAAAGTGTTAGTGTAACGTAAAAATAATAATAAGTGCCGAAATTGTTTTCAGTAATGATTGAAACTGTGACAACGAATTATTGAACCAAACAACATGAAGGCTGTTTTTGGGTACTCTATCGCACCGGACGTGATTATAACAGCACACGAGTCGATTAGGAATAGGCAGATGCAACAATACTATGCTCTCTAACAATGAAAAGCAACATAAAACGGAGGTCCATGATAAATGTGCCCAAAATGTGGCGACAACTATAGTCGCTCGTCGTATATAAATAGCGTATCGTGGAAGGCGACTATAGTCGCCCTAGTAACGAAAGGGCCAAAAACTGTGTTAGCGTAACGTAAAAATAATAATAATAAGTGCCGAAATTCGAAGGTCTCGATTTCGCATGAAACTGTGCCACAACGATGACTGAACAAAAACAAAGGTTGTCTTGGTACTCTATCGCAATGACATGATAATATAACATTTCATATAACAGCATACAACATCTTCTAATAGACACATGCAACAATGCCATGCTCTCTAACAAAAAAAGCAACATATGGACCGAGAGGCCTGCGGAAAATGTGCCAAAATGGACAGTGGTCAGGCGATTATATTCGGTCGTCGTATATAAGTAGCGCATCGTACTATAGTCGCCCGTAGTAACGAAAGGGCTAAAAATGAATGTGTTAATGTAACGTAAAAATAATAATAAGTTCCGAAATTCGAAGTTTGAAACTGTGACACAACGAATGACTGGGAACGAAACAACATGAAGGTTGTTTTTCGGGCACTCTATCCCACCGGACATGATTATAACAGTATACGAGTCACTTGGGAATAGACACATGCAACAATGCTATGCTTTCTAACAAAAAAAAAAGTAATATACGGAACAAGAGGTCCATGATGAATGTGCCAAAATGGACTGTGCTTAAGCGACTATATTTGCTCGTCGTACATAAGTAGTGTATCGTACTATAGTCGCCCATAGTATCGAGAAGGCTAAAAACGAAAGTGTTAGTGTAACGTAAAAACAATGATAATTACTAAAATTTGAAGTTCTCAGTAATCCAACATTGAAACTGTGATACAACGAATGACTGGGAACCAAACAACATGAAGGTTGTTTTTGGGTATTCTATCCCACCGGACATGATTATAACAGTATACGAGTCACTTGGGAATAGCCACATGCAACAATGCTATGCTTTCTAACAAAAAAAAGTAATATACGGAACAAGAGGTCCATGACGAATGTGCCAAAATGGACTGTGCTTAAGCGACTATATTTGCTCGTCGTACATAAGTAGCGCATGGTACTATAGTCGCCCGTAGTAGCGAAAGGGCTAAAAATGAATGTGTCAATGTAACGTAAAAACAATGATAATTACTAAAATTCGAAGTTCTCAGTAACCCAGCATTGAAACTGTGATACAACGAATAACTTTGACCCAAACAACATGAAGGTTGTTTTTGGGTATTCTATCGCACCGGACATAATTATAATAGCACACGGGTCGCGTTTGACCCAACAACGCGCAGTCGACATCCTTCGATTCCGTGCCATCCGATGTTCTGGTTACTCGGTGTTTTTTTAATTCGCCTATATTATATCGCCCCAAATAAGACGAACGTAAACTTTTGTCTCGTCCCGCGGAATCGGCTGCGATAAAAATGTGAGCTGGATCACGTCGGCTAACGATACTAATGCAAAGCCTTTGAACGAAGTGCATCGACCCTCGAGCCAGAATCGGATGGCGCCTGGGTAACGACAACCGGATGTACGTTGTTCTGAGCTGCAGCATCTGCGTTCTGGCGTTAGCGCTTAAGATTAGCCAACGGAGGTCGGCCTGCGAAATTTTCTTCCCTAAGAAGGATTTGCCGCGTGGCACAGCGGTGGGTGCTTAGTCGACACGTGGGCATGTTCTTCGAGATACCGAGCCACCGCTATATAAACCGAGAGTAAGCGCGGCGCCGAATTAAGCTGGCTTTGGACAAACTTTCTCTGCATAATCAATATAGTCACTCGGCGTTTTGCCGACGGACGTTTACTCGGACGATTTGAATAAAGTAACGAATATTTTCCCGTCGCCGGAGGGACACGGGCGACTTTTGCTCGGTAATTGTATAAATTACTCTTATTGCGTCGGGGACAGGCTGCCAGTTAAAATAAATCCTCCCGTCTGACCGGCGCGGTGCCTTCTTAACGGCGGATTATCAAAGTTCCGCATCTCGTACTAATTGCGTGACTAGGTCTGCAAATTTCATTTTCAACTTCGGCGCACCGTGCCGGCAGAAGCTGTGAAATAATTGGACCCGTAATGCCATTCACCGGCGACTATATCGACTGTAACACTGGCCTAAGAACTCCCGGAAGACAATTGTTTGTTGAGCAACGCGAAACGCCGGTAATTATTATATTTGCAACGGGAGACGTTGCGTTTAATAACGGACGGCAGCAAATAATGGACTTAAACTGTTTCAAATGTTCGCTTCAATTGATGCACCTTGTTAGCGTTAATGGCATCCGAGAATGTCCTTTTCTCAAGAAAAACTTTCCGACAACTTAGGATAAAAAATTAAAAGTAAATTCTATCGTTTATTAACCCTTGGAGTGCTATGGACACATATATGCGTCCTCTGAAATTTATTGATGTCGACTATGGACGCATATATGCGTCCACAATCGTTTCGATTTCTTACATATTCCAACCACAATTATCAATGTACGAACTGAATACAGATGCATTCTTCATCAATTAATTATCTTGCATTAATAAATTTGGCGTAAATGAAGAATTATCATTAGAACTTAGTTGCGCCTTCCATAATCGATCAATGGAGTTCACACTAGTGAAAAGTGTTTTGTCCTCAGCGACCGCTTTGGCCGGAAGTATTCAGCAGTCAAAGGGTTAACTCGATTCTTATGTTCCGCAACTGTTTCAAATGTTCGTTCTTCTACTGATGCACATTGTTAGCATTAATGACATCCCAATATATCCATTTTTCAAGAAAAACCTTCCGTCTACTTACGATCAAAAATTAAAAGTAAATTTTATCACTTATTAATGCGATTTCTATGTTCTGCAACTGTTTCAAATTTTCGCCCTTCTATTAATGCACATTCATCGGATTAAAGACATCTCAGGCTGTCCTTTTCTTAAGAAAAACCTTCCGAAAATTTACGATAAAAAATTAAAAGTAAATTCCATCGCTTATTAATGCGATTCCTATGTTCTGCAACTGTTTCAAATGTTCGCCCTTCTATTAATGCACATTTTTACCGTTAAAGACATCCCAGGCTGTCCTTTTTTCAAGAAAAACCTTCCGACAATTTACGATCAAAAATGAAAAGTAATTTCTACCACTTGTTAATGCGATTCCTATGTTCTGCAACTGTTTCAAATATTCTCTCTTCTATTAACGCACATGTTAGTGTTGAAGACATCCCAGGCTGTCCTTTTCTCAAGAAAACCCTTCCGACAACTTACGATCAAAAATTAAAAGTAAATTCTACCACTTATTAATGCGATTCCTATGTTCTACAACTGTTTCAAATGTTCGTTCTTCTATTAATGCACATTTTTAGCGTTAAAGACATCCCGGAACGTCCTTTTTTCAAGAAAAACCTTCCGACTACTTACGATCAAAAATTAAAAGTAAATTTTATCACTTATTAATGCGATTTCTATGTTCTGCAACTGTTTCAAATGTTCGCCCTTTTATTAATGCACATTTTAAGCGTTAACAGGCTGTCCTTTTTTCAAGAAAAACCTTCCGACAATTTACGATCAAAAATGAAAAGTAATTTCTACCACTTGTTAACACCTATGTTCTATTCTTACTTCTATTGATCATTTGACCCCTTTTCTAAGAAAAATAAACGATGATTTTCATCACATAAAGATTCTATGTTCTGCAATTTTATTCAAATGCGGAAATTTTTTGAATAGTCAGATGCCCCAGATAATACAAGAAAAAACTTTACAACTTATAATCAAAAATGATGGTAAAAAAAACAATGAATGTTCTACAACTGTTTCAAATGTTCGTTCTTCTATTAATGCACATTTTTAGCGTTAAAGATATCACTAAATGTCCTTTTCTCAAGAAAAACCCTCCGACAACTTACGATCAAAAATTAAAAGTAAATTCTATCGCTTATTAATGCGATTCCTATGCTCTAGTACGAGTGCATTGCGCATTCCTACGTTCACCTAATTAATTAATTCACTTAACGCCCTCAGTCGCAAGCCTCACAGAGTTCCGCACTATCAGATCCGAAAGTCCGGGCTGCAAAAAAACATCGATGAAAAATATCCACAATCACCGACAGTCCAGAGTTCTTTCCCGAAAGCGGGAGGTTGACTGAGAGTCGCTCGGCGTCCGTAATTCCACATAATGGAAAAACAGTGTAGCCGATGCCGCACCCTCAGCCCCACCGACCAGACAACCGATTCGACGGACTCTCCCCACGTTTTTCTCTCTTTTTCATTGCTCAACCCACTATCTAACTCTATCCCCCTCACCTTCTCTCTCTCTCTCTCTCTCTCTCTCTCTCTTCCATCCACTCCGTCGCCCAACTTCCACCATTCAAGCACTGTTTTTTTTCGCGCGTCGGCTTCTCGTTATTTCGCTGAAACACTGTTTGGAATACTGCCGAGTAAACTTGCCACTTCGGCGACACATGTCGGTGTAAAAATATACGGGAAGGGTGCAGGAAGCGGTCGAGGGGTGTGCGGGATTTTGATTCGTGCCATCCGACCGGATTCGGGATTACGTATGGGCTAATGCGATCGCGGGGAGCTTGCTGACAACGGACGAAGGCGTAAGTGAGTTTCAACTCCAGACGAGTAAGAGGATTTCCACGGGTTCCTTCATCTTCGTCCCGCTACTTTCGCGCGATGCGTTTACGAATTTGTGACTGCCGAAGCGGGCGGGTGGGGGTGGAATTTTTCAGTCGCGAGGGATAGTGCAGCTGGATTCAAACACAATTGGCGATACTTTTGGTTTATGTATAAGAGAGGTAGATGACTGATTGAGACGCAGAAGGGATGGTGGAAGTCATGACTGCGGGGGAGGATATGAATTGTTGGCTAATGTGGGCTACCGTACTATACAGGGTGGATATTTACATTAGTTTGATTTATATAGTTTATTACATGTAGTCTCTTTATGACTAAGAGACTAATTATTTAACGAATTAAAAAATAGGGATAAATGAATTGATGAGAGTAAGTGTCTCTGTAATTTGCGTCGTACTTCTTCTCGCGTTGAACCTCAACTGCACTAAACTGCCGATCATCTCCTCGTTCGTTTATTCTGTTTTCTTCTCTATGACAACGGATTCATTATAGAATGTGCTCATTACTACATACATTTATGTTACTTTGATGTATATAGTTTATTATATTTATATTCGTTTGATTTATATAGTTTATTACGTTTATATTAGTTTCATTTATATAATTTATTACATTTATATTAGTTTGATTTATATAGTTTATTACGTTTATATTACTTTGATTTATATAGTATATTACAGTTATATTAGTTTGATTTATATAGTTTATTACATTTATATTAATTTCAACAAAATTATGTAACAGCGCAGAGCATAACATTGTACTCATGGTTACGATAGCAAATTTACTTACACTGACGATTTTCTATTTTTATCCCGTGAACTTCGATCTGACGAACATCCTCGTATATAACAACCTCTTGTTGAATTGAATCTTGAATTTAATGTCTATAATTTATAATATTTGTAGTTAATTATGTTTATAGTTTATAATGTTAGTTTATTACATTTATATTAGTTTGATTTATATAGTTTATTACATTTATATCAGTTTAATTTATATAATTCATTACATTTATATAGTTTGATCTATATTTAATTTGAACAAAACATTGCACTCATAGTTTCGTTAGCAAATCCACTTGCACTGCCGATTTTCTATTTCTATCCCGTCAACTTTGATCTGACGAACCTACTCATACATAACAACCTCTGTGGTTTGTTCTCACTTCCCACTACTTTGAAAGTAAATCCGCGGCGTTGTACCCGCGCCGAGACAAACGCTCGCGCGGAATTTTATGTAATCGCGTAAACCCACGCGTGAGAGCTCTCGTACAACAGTCGACGAGGGTCTTGACGAAACAAGGTAGGCCAGGACAAGAACGTCAGCGCCCTTAGAGTTAAGGCCACGATGCTCGTCGCAATCCTATCAACTACCCCGGCCCTCCATCCGCAACCGCGTTCCCTCGCAAAAGGGATTGAAACTCGCCCGCCACCAGACTTCGCCGGCGGCGAAAGTTGCCGCGCAAAGGCTCGCAACACGCCTATCGGAAATTTCCGCGTAGCAAAATTCCCCGGCTTTTCACGCAGCCCTCTGTCGCTCGCGATATTTTCACAACGAAGCCGCGCTTCGCTGCGAATGCAATTAGGGGTCGCGTCCACATTTGCGCACGCCTTCTTGGCCCCAAAACCGCGACCTACATAAAGCCACTGCGGCTTATTACGCGTACTCATCCACTAGTGTGGTAATGTGGGTATGCTGATAATACGAGGGCAGTCCGATAAGTACTTAGCCTACAAAAGAAAAACGAAAATTTTGGAAAATCGACGATTTATTTTTCAACATAATCTCCTTTTAACTCGATACACTTGATCCAGCGATGGTCCAACTTCTTCAATCCGTCTGAAAAATAAGTTTTCTGGAGATCTGCAAAGTAGGCCTCCGTGGCGGTGATAACCTCCTCATTCGACTCAAATTTCTGCCCAGCGAGTGACTTTTTCAAGTTTGGGAAGAAAAAGAAGTCATACGGGGCCAAATCTGGAGAATACGGTGGATGGAGCCGCTGTTCGTAGCCTAATTCAACGAATTTGGCTGTAGCGACGGCAGAGGTGTGAGCCGGTACGTTATTGTGGTGAAAGAGCACTTTTTTCTTCGCCAAATGGGGCCGTTTTTTTCCTTAATTCGGCGTCGAATCGGCTCAATAATTCGGCATAGTACAGCCCCGTGACTGTTCTGCACTTCTCCAGGTAGTCTATGTAGTTGACACCTTGTGAATCCCAGAAAACGGTGGCCATCACCTTTTCGGCCGATAGGGCCGGGGGCGCAGTCCACTGTTTCGACTGTTCCTTGGTCTCTGGTGTGTACCAGTGGATCCACGTTTTGTCGACAGTCACAAAACGACGTAGAAACTTTTTCGGATTGCGCTTAAACAGTGTCAAACACTGCTCTGAAGTGGTCTCACGGATGCGCTTGTTATCCGGAGTGAGCAAACGCGGCACCCATCGAGCAGAAAGCTTTCTCATGCCCAATATTTCATGCAGGATATGCCCAGATTTCATCGCTGGATCAGGTGTATCGAGTTAAAAGGAGACTATGTTGAAAAATAAATCGTCAATTTTCCAAAATTTTCGTTTTTCTTTTGTAGGCTAAGTACTTCTCGGACTGCCCTCGTAGATGTGCAAAACGCTCAAAGAATGTATCGTTTCGCAGATTCCAAATCGCACGATGTCGAGGTTTTAGCCCTCAGAAGTGACAAAATCGCATGTTTACGATGAGTCGAATGAACGGTGTTTCAGTACCAGAACTGCACGAATGGGCACGTCTATCGTGCCTATGATGCCAATGGACGCATAAGACGGTCAGAGAATAAATTGTTTTTCAGATCGCAAATCGCACGATGTCGCGTTTCCGGCCCTCAGAAGTGACGAAATCCCATGTTTCCGATGAGCCGAATGAACAGTGTTTCAGTACCAGTACTGCACAAATGAGCTATTCTATTTTGTCTACGGTGCAAATGGACGTGCAAAACGCAGAGAGAACGAATCGTTTTCCGTATCGCGAATTGCACGATGTCGCGAATTCAGCATTCAGAAGTGACGAAATCGCATGTTCTTGATGAGCCGAATGAACGGTGTTTCAGTACTAGCACTGCACGACTGGGCACTTCTATCGTGTCTATGGTGCCAATGGACGTATAAAATGTTCAGAGAATAAATCATTTCTCAGATCGCAAATCGCACGATGTCGCGGTTTCAGTCCTCAAAAATGACGAAATCGAATGTTTACGATGAACCGAATGAACGGTGTTTCAGTACCAGAACTGCACGAATGAACTATTCTATCGTGTCTACGGTGCAAATCGACGTGTAAAACGCACAGAGAACGAATCGTTTCTCAGATCGCAAATCGCACGATGTCGCGTTTTGAGCCCTCAGAAGTGACGAAATCGCATATTTTCGATGAGTCGAATGAACGGTCCTTAAGTACCAGAAATGCACGAATGACCTGTTCCATCGCGTCTACGGTGCAAATCGACGTGCAAGACGCACAGAGAACGAATCGTTTCTCAGATCGCAAATTGTACAATGTCGCGGTTTCAGCCCTCAGAAGTGACGAAATCGCATGTTGTTGATGAGCCGAATAAACGGTGTTTCAGCAGCAGTACTGCACGAATGGGTACTTCTGCCGTATATACCATAGTATGTTATAGTACACCGGAAGCGCTTTAAAATGAGCCCTCGCGGAGCTCTCTAGCTTGTCTAGTATCGGAGATATCGCACTTTTAAGATTTTGGCGAAAAACGCGAAAGTTGTCAATACCCCCCCACGTCCAACTTTTCGGCCCAAATCGGCAAAAAAAAAATTTTCGATAATCGCACCGGACTTTTTGCCAGTGCTAGTAGACTCAAAACCATCACGAACGCAACTTCCCGGACCGTTCTAAGTCGTTTAGTTCGCGAGGAAAGTGGATTCAAAGTTCGAAGCGAAATCGCGAAAAATGGCCAAATTTCCGGCCTTCGCCAGCGGCGTAATTTTCGAGTTGGACAATCGCCCTTATAGTATGTTATAGTACACCGGAAGCGCTTTAAAATGAGCCCTCGCGGACCTCTCTAGCTTGTCCAGTATCGGAGATATCGCACTTTTAAAATTTTGGCGAAAAACGCGAAAATTGTCAATACCCCCCCACGTCCAACTTTTCGGCCCAAATCGGCAAAAGAAAAATTTTCGACCATCGCACCGGACTTTTTGCCAGTGCTAGTAGACTCGAAACCATCACGAACGCAACTTCCCGGACCGTTCTAAGTCGTTTAGTTCGCGAGGAAAGTGGATTCAAAGTTCGAAGCGAAATCGCGAAAAATGGCCAAATTTCCGGCCTTCGCCAGCGGCGTAATTTTCGAGTTGGACAATCGCCCTTATAGTATGTTATAGTACACCGGAAGCGCTTTAAAATGAGCCCTCGCGGACCTCTCTAGCTTGTCTAGTATCGGAGATATCGCACTTTTAAGATTTTGGCGAAAAACGCGAAAGTTGTCAATACCCACCCACGTCCAACTTTTCGGCCCAAATCGGCAAAAAAAAAATTTTCGATAATCGCACCGGACTTTTTGCCAGTGCTAGTAGACTCGAAACCATCACGAACGCAACTTCCCGGACCGTTCTAAGTCGTTTAGTTCGCGAGGAAAGTGAGTTCAAAGTTTGAAGAGAAATCGCGAGAAATCGCCAAATTTCCGGCCTTCGCCAGCGGCGTAATTTTCGAGTTAGACAATCGCCCTTATATGGTATGATGCCAATGGACGTGTAAAACGCTCAGAAAATAAATTGTTTTTCAGATCGCAATCGTACGATGTCGCGGTTTCAGCCCCCAGAAGTGAATACATCGCATCTTCACGATGATCAGAATTAAACACCGTGTTTCAGTACCAACACTGCACGAATGAGCACTTTTGTCGTCTCTAGGGTGCCAATGGGCGTGTAAAACGCTCAAAGAATGAATCCTACGTCAGATCGCAATCGTACTGTTATGCCCTGTCATAATGTATTAGTCATAGGTCTACTAGTCATAGGTAAACACAGATCCAAATGCGTCACGGTCCAGTCCTACCCCAAAACCCTCGATCCTTAGTCATACTTGTTGTTCCCAAAATGTATGTTTCCACCATCTGAACCTTACCCCGTACTCATCCCTTCCACTTTTCCTCAAGCCTATATCAAGGGCCGCTTGAGACTTTCCGAGTTAGTTAAATTTAGTAAAGGCTAGAGTTAGTTAATAAAACAGTTCTTTCAAGCCTATCTTTAATTGAACTACACTTAGTCCGGAGCCAGGGGACTAAGAAGTCAGGCCGTTCTTGAAATAGTTGAGATTTCTCGATCAGGCATAACAGTATAGAAGCCATCGCGAGTTATGAGCAGCCGGGAAAAGTCAAACGTTATCTGCCCTCGTCCACTCGCGGCGCACGTAACGTACGCGGACGTGCGCGATATTGAATTGAGCGAAATTCGGCCGCACAATGCCGAGTGTCGCGATGGCGGCTGAAAACGCGAGTGCTTTCAGGAAGCGCCGAAACGTAAAGGCAGTTCTCGCGATCCGGCCCGTTTCGCTTATTCATGTCCACACTCGAGATTAGAGTCACGCGCGGCCGGATCGCCGAGAAAATCGAGGTCCGCGAGACGAAAGGAGGCTGATGTTGAAGCGCGTCATATATAGTAGGTCGGGAACCGTGGACGCTGTCTAAACTACTCTTTCGTTTAACGGGGCTGCGGGTTCAAACGCGGTCACGGAGCAAGTGAAAAATCGATTCGCGCGATCCAACGTGGGCATGATGAGTGCAGAGGGCACAATGCATTTTGTCGGTCAAAGAGAACGAAGGTGTACATAGTATGTCGGAAAAATGACGGAACTTTTTAAATTTAGGGAAAATTACTAACGGCATAACTTAAAGGGTAACATCTAGCTTAACGCCTAAAAACATAGGGTAAATTTAGGATTTTTTTTTTAATTACATGATATAACATATCGAAATTTGATTTAAAGGCGTTTAATGTGCATACTTTAATGTATAAAAAAAAAATCTTATGTTTTTGCTTCAAAAGGCGGCACTGGAGCTCTCGAAGTAGAAGTGCATAAAATTAGAATTTTTTTTTGATTACATGATATAACATATCGAAATTTGGTTTAAAGGTGATGTGTGTGCTTTTTTCAAAAATATCGCCCCTGCGGCTTGCAGCAGAAGTGCCATACACTTTCATTAAGCACAGAAAGCAAACTTTTGTCGTAATCTACATTCAATTTGCCAGAGAAGTACACACGTATATGGTAAAATATTGATTTTTGTAAAAATGGCGAGCATGTGGAGAAAAGTTCTAATTTCCATCAAAGAATTCATTGAAAGAATATTTATAATAACGAAAGTTTTCAACCGATTTTAAAAATCATGTGTACTTCTCTGGAGAATGTAGTTTAATAGCTACAGTAAAAATTTCAAGTGAATCGGAGAAAATTTGTTTAAGTTATGCTGTAAACTAATTTGAAAAACGTAGTTTCGAGGAAAACGCATTTAAAGTTTTGAGTAACATTATTTCATATTATTTTACTAGTTTTGCCATATATACGATTATTCTGCAATGCCTGCACCATATAGGTGTCCTTCTACATTAATATTTTCTTCTTCTTTCCCTTTCCTGGAAAACTTGATGCGGTGTGCGTCAGCTTCGACGCAGAAATTGTAACAATTACGACCCATAGTCAATTGAAACACCTGCATCATTGCCATTATGCTTTCAAATCGATCGTTAAAAATAGAAGACGCAATATTTATGCCGATGCCGGGCAATTCTCGTGTTGCGGCACTTCATCCGTCGAAAGTTTATGGTAAAGAGTTGCCAAAATTTCGTTTTGCATTTTTTCGATGAAATCTGGATTTCGGTTGGTATTATGTCCCTTCAGAACCTTTAGAATCGGTACCATGTACTTTGAACCGCTCCGAAGCATCACGACTTGCTTTATAAATTAAGCTCTAAAACCACTTTAACAAATGTTTTTTCCTATAGAACAAATTGCACCTTATTTTTAAGGCTCTAAAGTATCATGTAAAACAAAAAAATTTTTTCGATTTTTTGAAAATTTAAAGTAGATGTTATCTCTTAACACGTTGAACGCCACGGTGATCATATGTGCCCATAATTATGAAAGTGGTCTAAGTCATATATTTCTTGTTTCGAGATATTTAATGAATTGCATTTGAATAAATTAAAAAATATTTTTACATTATGCGACATTTTAATTTATAATTTTATTAGTCTTAATTAATGGAAATTTACTATGAATATGAAATTTTGTGTGAATTTTATACGATAATATTATTTTTAAAGATTGAATTGACTTAGACCATTTTCAAAATTAACTGAATGTCCTATAAATGACTTAAAGCAATAAAGAACGTTGAGTTTTATTTGAAACAATAATTTGATTGAAATAATTCGTGAACATTTATTACATTTATTAATTATTTTTAAACAGTAATCCATTTTTATCATTATTTCGAGTATTTAAGATTCTTAAAATGTTCCTGAAAAACTGGAGGGATGTACGGTAGTAAACTCATAATATCTTTATGTTTTTCTTCCGATACTGGTCTAATGGTGGTGTATAATGGAAGTAATTTAATATTTCCGTATATTTTTGGTCTTCCTTTTTTAGGTGAAAGATCCAAAACGTGAAATTTAGAATCATCTAAAGATGTTTTATAGAACATTTTATAAGGTTCATTTTTCAAGAATCTCATCCATTGAATTTGTAGCCAAGAGACAGATTCACCCGCGGTATTTTTTACTCTTCTTGTTATTGATTCTTCTAGTAATGAAGTTGTCGTTATTATTAAAATTTGATTGTCATTTATTTTATTATGTAGTTCAGAAACGCGTCAAAGAAGGCCACGTGCCATTTTCAAGTTGTTTATATAATTTATTTAAATTTTTGACTTAGACCACTTTCATAATTAAAACTAAATGAATTCCATATAATGTTGAAATTACAACCACTATCTAATGGTTCATTTTTGACAATTTCGTAAAAATTACATTGAATAAATTTAGTTAAAAATAATGTGGTATGAAATAACTGATAAACTCATTTTTTTTAAATTTTGACTTAGACCACTTTCATAATTATGGGCACGTATGTGACCGCAACTTGTTTCTCCTGCGGTGCTATGATGGTCATCAGTGACCGGAATGAATCAAATACTTATAATTGTAAAACTTGAATGTAAATTCGGTAATTAGAGAATGTTTTGAAACAAAATCTGCAGTATTGAAAAAATCCGTATAAAAACGAGCACATCATGCACACCATTACTCATCTATAAGACAGTACACGAAACACGATTGACGACACACACCATAAACCTACATTTTCACCTAGTTTAGCTTCACACTGTATACATATGTTGAAATAGATTCTTTATTTTCTGCACATACATCTTTTTCGTTTCTTGAAATAGTCAACGTAGAAGAGACGCTACGTTGACAGTTGGAGAAGAATTATTGTTCGTATCCAACAATGTGCGCGGAAGGAAGTCGCTGAAATACACTGTCGGCCGGAAGTTTAGCCATCTCGGTAGAGGAGCGTAACAAACGATTACGCGGAAATTTGTTTAAGGAAGCACGGAAGCTTAAGCCGGTTCTACCGTCGTAGAGCGATAAATACAATATTTGCCTGGGAGAATTAAGTTCGTCTGACAACAAATTTCATTTTACTGCTTCATAAACTATGAAAGTGGATTAAGTCCGAAAGTTGTGCCGGCGATGTGTCTGCGCGTTGTACTCGTCGATATGGACGAATAATACGACGGCGCAGTGCCAGTGAGAATTGCACAATAATTGTGCGAGCGTAACTTGTAGTACCTCGTGTAATTTGCACCCTGCGTATGCTGAAATATTAGATCGAGTCATGACTAACTTCCGTTTTTTTATCAGACATTTATTTTGCTTTCATTGAATAACAACATTATATTAATTTATTATGTATGACCGTCCTTCTTCTTAACTTGCTGACTTTCCCTAATTTCTCCAGGTGGCGGTTAACAGTTGATTGTGAGGTATTCGTCGGTTCGTCTTTTAAGGTCGTATCTCCAGAACGGAATTTTACAAACCATTTTCTAACTGCCCGATCAGTTATTAGTGTTTTACTGTATACGCTGCATATTTTTTCAGCTGTCGCCTTAACGCTACTGCCTTGTTTACATTACCAAAGCATTACATATCGAATATGCACTTTTTGACTCTCCATTTCAGAGGTTTAAAAAAACAGTTGAATATAACATGCACCACATAAAACAGGTGACAGAAGACAAACTGAATCCTCTATAAGAATCTATATAGTAAAAACAAAAACTCATTTGTTTCGATGACTTATAGTGGATCAATACGAACAATAGATTCTACCTAGCTGCATCGGAAGTTACTTACAACTCGACCTTACAGAACCTATTCACTGTTAACACATTGTTGACCGGCAGTTTTCAGCAAAAGCTGCCCCAAATTATGCATTTTGCATAATTCAGTCAAACGCTGTAATATATCGTAGTATTCCCATTCTAATACGGCAAAATACTACACAATATGATTGAATTGTGCAAAATGAAAATAATGCGAAGATATCGGGGACTGAAGAATTTAATCACTATTTGATATTAACACTTTGACTGCCGTGATGGTCACAGCTGACCGGCGTAAGAGATTTTACTGAAGATCCAAAATGTTCACAATGGGTAACAATAATTATTTTATAAATGCAGTTATTGTTAGAATAGTGATGCGATCCTTTGGTATCCAATACCTGCTCATTAATTACATTTTGCACAATTCAGTCAAATTCTGTAGTATTTCATAGTACCGCCGTTCTAATACGGCAAAATACTACAGAATATGATTGAATTGTGCAAAATGAAAATAATGCGAACGTATCGGGGACCAAAGAATTTAATCACTATTTAATATTAACACTTTGACTGCCGTGATGGTCACAGCTGACCGGCGCAAAAGATTTTATTGAAGATCCAAAATATTCGCAATGGATAGCAATAATTATTTTATAAATGCATTTATCGTTAAAATAGTGATGCGATCCTTTGGTATCCAATACCTGCACATTATTTACATTTTGCACAATTTAGTCAAATTCTGTAGTATTTCATAGTACCGCCGTTCTAATACGGCAAAATACTACAGAATATGATTGAATTGTGCAAAATGAAAATAATGCGAAGGTATCGGGGAATAAAGAATTTATTCACTATTTAATATTAACACTTTGACTGCCGTGATGGTCACAGCTGACCGGCGCAAGAGATTTGATTGAAGATCCAAAATATTCGCAATGGGTAACAATAATTATTTTATAAATGCAGTTATTGTTAGAATAGTGATGCGATCCTTTGGTATCCAATACCTGCACATTATTTACATTTTGCATAATTCAGTCAAACGCTGTAGTATTTCATAGCATTGCCGTTCTTATACGACAAAATACTACAGAATATGATTGAATTATGCAAAATGAAAATAATGCGAAGGTATCGGGGAATAAAGAATTTATTCACTATTTAATATTAACACTTTGGCTGCCGTGATGGTCACCGGTGACTGGCGCCAGAGATTTATTGAAGATCCGAAATATTTGCAATAGGTAGCAATAATTATTTTATAAATGCATTTATTGTTAGAATAGTGATGCGATCCTTTGGTATCCAATACCTGCTCATTAATTACATTTTGCACAATTCAGTCAAACGCTGTAGTATTTCATAGCATCGGCGTTCTTATACGGCAAAATACTACAGAATATGATTGAATTATGCAAAATGAAAATAATGCGAAGGTATCGGGGAATAAAGAATTTATTCACTATTTAATATTAACACTTTGACTGCCGTGATGGTCACCGGTGACCGGCGCCAGAGATTTATTGAAGATCCGAAATATTTGCAATAGGTAGCAATAATTATTTTATAAATGCAGTTATCATTAAAATAGTGATGCGATCCTTTGGTATCCAATACCTGCATATTATTTGCGTTTTGCATAATTCTGTGAAATGCTGTAGTATTTCATAGCATCGGCGTTCTAATACGGCAAAATACTACAGAATATGATTGAATTATGCAAAATGAAAAGAATGCGAACGTATCGGGGACCAAAGAATTTAATCACTATTTAATATTAACACTTTGACTGCCGTGATGGTCACAGCTGATCGGCGCAAGAGATTTTACTGAAGATCCAAAATATTCGCAATGGATAGCAATAATTATTTTATAAATGCATTTATTGTTAGAATAGTGATGCGATCCTTTGGTATCCAATACCTGCTCATTAATTACATTTTGCACAATTCAGTCAAACGCTGTAGTATTTTATACCATCGCCGTTTTAATACGACAAAATACTACAGAATATGATTGAATTATGCAAAATGAAAATAATGCGAAGGTATCGGGGACTGAAGAATTTAATCACTATTTGATATTAACACTTTGACTGCCGTGATGGTCACAGCTGACCGGCGCAAAAGATTTTATTGAAGATCCAAAATATTCGCAATGGATAGCAATAATTATTTTGTAAATGCATTTATTGTTAAAATAGTGATGCGATCCTTTGGTATCCAATACCTGCGCATCATTTACATTTTGCACAATTCAGTCCAATTCTGTAGTATTTCATAGCATCGCTGTTCTAATACGGCAAAATACTACAGAATATGATTGAATTGTGCAAAATGAAAATAATGCGAAGGTATCGGGGAATAAAGAATTTATTCACTATTTAATATTAACACTTTGACTGCCGTGATGGTCACAGCTGACCGGCGTAAGAGATTTTACTGAAGATCCAAAATGTTCACAATGGATAGCAATAATTATTTTATAAATGCATTTATTGTTAGAATAGTGATGCGATCCTTTGGTATCCAATACCTGCTCATTAATTACATTTTGCACAATTCAGTCAAACGCTGTAGTATTTCATAGCATCGGCGTTCTTATACGGCAAAATACTACAGAATATGATTGAATTATGCAAAATGAAAATAATGCGAAGGTATCGGGGAATAAAGAATTTATTCACTATTTAATATTAACACTTTGACTGCCGTGATGGTCACAGCTGACCGGCGCAAGAGATTTTATTGAAGATCCAAAATATTCGCAATGGATAGCAATAATTATTTTATAAATGCATTTATTGTTAGAATAGTGATGCGATCCTTTGGTATCCAATACCTGCTCATTAATTACATTTTGCACAATTCAGTCAAACGCTGTAGTATTTCATAGCATCGCCGTTCTTATACGGCAAAATACTACAGAATATGATTGAATTATGCAAAATGAAAATAATGCGAAGGTATCGGGGAATAAAGAATTTATTCACTATTTAATATTAATACTTTGACTGCCGTGATGGTCACCGGTAAGCACCCCCAAAGATTTTACTGACGATCCAAAATATTCGCAATAGGCAGCAATAATTATTGTATAAATGCAGTTGTTGTTAGAATAGTGATACGATTCTTTTGTATCCAATACCTGCACATTATTTACATTTTGCACAATTCAGTCAAATTCTGTAGTATTTCATAGCATCGCCGTTCTTATACGGCAAAATACTACAGAATATGATTGTATTATATCATATATATATATATATATATATATATATGTATGATATAATATATATATATATATATATATATATATATATGTAGGAATTTAATACGTGAAACTAGATAGTATAATATTTATAAACAATAGCAACATAATGAAGACAGTTTCACCTTTTTCTCTTTACGCCGTTTCGTATTTACGTCGTATCTTCTTCACGTCTTCTCGTCAACTGCTGCTAAGCAACCAAAATCACACAATTCAACAAAATCGTCACCTATGATATATCAATATAACAATCGAGGATCGTAGGTGACCTTTCCTCGCCAACTAGAGGACCTTGAGATCCCATGTAGATATGGTCAATAATGTGTTAAATTGCAAGAAACAGCTCGCCGGCTGAAACATTTTGCCACGAAAACACGAGTTAACTCGTGATCGGTCAACAATGTGTTAACACACGTCGAAGAATCCAGAGTCTGATGAAGCTCATTTTTCTTAAAAGACGCGGTACCATGTTTGATAATAGACATCGTATAATTGTATAAAAAAACTCACATCTTGGGCGGAAAGGATTCTCGTTGCTGGCTGTATAGTAATACTTCCAGAATGGGGACGGTGATGTAAAGAGTCCGCCGTGTTGTCTCGAGAACAGACAGTCCTGTACCACGGCAAACCATTTGCGCTGTCCCTCCTGCTCCGATATTTTCTCCACACGTGTCTGCAACATACCAGACACAACACGTCCCAATGAACCATTATTCAGTAAGCTATTTGCGCTTAGTGAAAGCATGCTTAACTACCAAATATTTCTCCGACGCATTAAACGCGCGGCCGAGCATAAATAAAAGCTACTCTACTGTCACTGAATTTAGCGTCGCGGTCAGCCTGATAATCACCACTAAAATTTTCGCACCCCTCGCGACGCGGTCTGGCTTTATAAAAATGCTCTCTTCTCTCACGCCCCGTCCCATTGTTCGCGTAATTTCTGCAGCACACGAAAAACTACACTCTAATGGAGCACTTTGAGAAACGGGATGCCTTACGTCATGCTTATTACTGATCGCTAAGAGCTTTTCAGCCCTGGCAACGCTAAAACGCTCGTTATAATGAACGTGCCGGACATCCGTAACCATTTGGCGAAAGAAATTTCCCCCGATTTAAGCTCCCGGGCGACTCTAAAAACGGCCGCCCGCCGTCTTCCATTCAGTATTCCCTCTCGCTGATTGTTCCGGCGTGAAAAAGTTTTATTGCGTCGCTGAGAGGTCGTTAATGAATTTTTCCCGCTAAGTTGAAGCGCGAAAATGGAAGGCACACGTGGACGCGACAGAGGGCAATTTAAAATTGGTTCGGCCGCGGCTTATGGCGAGTCGAAGTTAAATGAATTATGCGCCCGCGAAGTCGCACCGACGCAAACGGGACGGGAATTGAAATTGCAAACATTCTAAGTCCACCCAATTACGCTGTAATTGTTTGACACGGGAAATCCCACGTAAGCCCGATAACAATCGCCACGGTAATTCCGCGAGGATTTAGCGCGAACCTGCGAACACTACGTGTTGTCTTACCTTTGCTTACGTGGTTCGTAAGAAGTAATACTCCCTTTTCATTGAGCGAACCGAGAAAATCCGAAATTCGAAAGTACGAGCACGCTAAACAAAATTGCGTCACATCGGTAAAAATAAATTTCTTTTAGGCGACGTTGTCCGCGCAATCTACAATTAACCACCGAACAAATGGTTATGGAAGTTATCAATAAATCTCGAATTTTCCACTTGACTTTTCTGTCACACGTGGGATTATGTCGAGATTAGACATGGTTCGTAAGAAGTAATACTCCCTTTTCATTCAACACCCCGAGAAAATTCGTATTTCGAAGGTATATGTTAATTTGCTCAACAAAATTGCGTCACATCGGTAAAAATAAATTTCTTTCAAGCGACGTTCTCTGCGCAATCTACAATTAACCACCGAACAAATGGTTATGGAAGTTATCAATAAATCTCGAATTTTCCACTTGACTTTTCTGTCACACGTGGGATTATGTCGAGATTAGACATGGTTCGTAAGAAGTAATACTCCCTTTTCATTCAACACCCCGAGAAAATTCGTATTTCGAAGGTACATGTCAATTTGCTCAACAAAATTGCATCACATCGGTAAAAACGAATTTCTTTCAAGCGACATTCTCTGCGCAATCTATAATTAGCCACCGAACAAATGGTGCCTTGCAAACTTGTAGTATCAACGATAACTTGCGACAGGTATATCTTTATCTGAAAAATTCGTGTTTCAGTTCTCAACGGAAGTTATCACGAAATCCCAAATTTCCCACTTGACTTTTCCATCACACGTGGGATTATGTCGGGATTAGACATACTTCGTAAGAAGTAATACTCCCTTTTCATTGAGCAAACCGAGATAATCCGAAATTCGAAAGTACGAGTCTGGTCAACAAAATTGCGACACATCGGTAAAAACGAATTTCTTTCAAGCGTCGTTCTTTGCACAACCTACAATTAGCCACCGAAGAAATGGTGCCTTGCAGATTCGTTATATCAAAAGTAACTTCCGACAAGAGGTTGTATCTTGATCCGAAAAATTCGTACTTCAACTCCCAACGGAAATGATCACAAAATCCCCAACTTCCACTTGACTTTTCTGTCACACGCGGGATTATTTCGGGATTAGACGTGGTTCGTAAGAAATAATACCCTCTTTTCATTCAGCAAACTGAAAAAATCCTAAATTCGAAAGTACGCGTCCGCTCAACAAAATTGCGACACATCCGTGAAAACGAATTTGTAATATCAACGATAATTTGTATATCAACGATTATTAAGGTATATCTTTATCCGAAAAATTCGTGTTTCAGTTCTCAACGGAAGTAATCACGAAATCCCGAACTTTCCACTTGACTTTTCCGTTATACGTGGGATCATGTCGGGATCAGACATAGTTCGTAGAAATAATACTCTCTTTTCATTCAGCAACCGAAAAAATATATATATATCAACAAAATAGCGAGAAGAGGTTATATCTTCATCCGAAAAATTCGAACCCCAGCTTTCAACGGAAGTTATCACGATCTCCCGAACTTTCCACTTGATTTTTCCGTCGTACGTGGGATTATGTCTGTATTAGACGTAGTTCGTGAGAAATAATACCCTCTTTTCATTCAGCAAATCGAGAAAATCCGAAATTCAAAAGTACGTGTCTATTGGCTCAGCAAAATTGCGACAAAAGGTTATATCTTGATCCGAAAATGATGCATTCATTGAAAAATTGCGACAAGAGGTTATATACTTAATCCGAAAATCCCGTTCATTGACTCAATAAAATGACGACAAGAGATTATATCTTGATCCGCAAACCGAAAGTGTGCATTCATTGACTCAACAAAATTACGACAAGAGGTTATATCTTAATCCGAAATTCAAAAGTACGTGTCTATTGACTCAGCAAAATTGCGACAAAAGGTTATATCTTGATCCGAAAATCGAAAGTGTGCATTCATTGACCCAATAAAATTGCGACAAGAGGTTATATACTTAATCCGAAAATCGGAAGTATGCGTTCATTGACTCAATAAAATGACGACAAGAGATTATATCTTGATCCGCAAACCGAAAGTGTGCATTCATTGACTCAACAAAATTACGACAAGAGGTTATATCTTAATCCGAAAAAAAAGTACGTGTCTATTGACTCAGCAAAATTGGGACAAAAGGTTATATCTTGATCCGAAAATCGAAAGTGTGCATTCATTGACCCAATAAAATTGCGACAAGAGGTTATATACTTAATCCGAAAATCGGAAATGCGTTCATTGACTCAATAAAATGACGACAAGAGATTATATCTTGATCCGCAAACCGAAAGTGTGCATTCATTGACTCAACAAAATTACGACAAGAGGTTATATCTTAATCCGAAAAATTCGGAAGTTATCACGATCTCCCGAACTTTCCACTTGACTTTTCCGTCACACGTGGGATTATGTCTGGATTAGACGTAGTTCGTGAGAAATAATACCCTCTTTTCATTCAGCAAATCGAGAAAATCCGAAATTCAAAAGTACGTGTCTATTGACTCAGCAAAATTGCGACAAAAGGTTATATCTTGATCCGAAAATCGAAAGTGTGCATTCATTGACTCAATAAAATTGCGACAAGAGGTTATATACTTAATCCGAAAATCGGAAGTATGCGTTCATTGACTCAATAAAATGACGACAAGAGATTATATCTTGATCCGCAAACCGAAAGTGTGCATTCATTGACTCAACAAAATTACGACAAGAGGTTATATCTTAATCCGAAATTCAAAAGTACGTGTCTATTGACTCAGCAAAATTGCGACAAAAGGTTATATCTTGATCCGAAAATCGAAAGTGTGCATTCATTGACTCAATAAAATTGCGACAAGAGGTTATATACTTAATCCGAAAATCGGAAGTATGCGTTCATTGACTCAATAAAATTACGACAAGAGATTATATCTTGATCCGCAAACCGAAAGTGTGCATTCATTGACTCAACAAAATTACGACAAGAGGTTATATCTTAATCCGAAAAATTCGTACCTCAGCTCTCAACGGAAGTTATCACGATCTCCCGAACTTCCCACTTGACTTTTCCGTGACAGGTAGGATTATGTCGGGATTAGACGTAGTTCGTGAGACATAATACCCTCTTTTCATTCAGCAAATCGAGAAAATCCGAAATTCAAAAGTACGTGTCTATTGACTCAGCAAAATTGGGACAAAAGGTTATATCTTGATCCGAAAATCGAAAGTGTGCATTCATTGACCCAATAAAATTGCGACAAGAGGTTATATACTTAACCCGAAAATCGGAAGTATGCGTTCATTGACTCAATAAAATGACGACAAGAGATTATATCTTGATCCGCAAACCGAAAGTGTGCATTCATTGACTCAACAAAATTACGACAAGAGGTTATATCTTAATCCGAAAAATTCAAAAGCTCTCAACGTGTCTATTGACTGACTTTTCCGTCACACATGGGATTATGTCGGGATTAGACGCGATTCGTAAGAAATAATACCATTTTTTCATTGAGCAAATCGAGAAAATCCGAAATTCAAAAGTACGTGTCTATTGACTCATCAAAATTGCGACAAGAGGTTATATACTTAATCCGAAAATCGGAAGTATGCGTTCATTGACTCAATAAAATTACGACAAGAGATTATATCTTGATCCGCAAACCGAAAGTGTGCATTCATGGACTCAACAAAATTACGACAAGAGGTTATATCTTAATCCGCAAACCGAAAGTGTGCATTCATTGACTCAACGAAATTACGACAAGAGGTTATATCTTAATCCGAAAAATTCGTACCTCAGCTCTCAACGGAAGTTATCACGATCTCCCGAACTTCCCACTTGACTTTTCCGTCACAGGTAGGATTATGTCGGGATTAGACGTAGTTCGTAAGAAATAATACTCTCTTTTCATTGAGCAAACCGAGAAAATCCGAAATTTGAAAGTACGCATTCATTGACTCAATAAAATTACGAAAAGAGGTTATATCTTAATCCGAAAAATTCGTACCTCAGCTCTCAACGGAGTTACTTCGAACTTCCCACTTGACTTTTCCGTCACAGGTAGGATTATGTCGGAATTAGACGTAGTTCGTAAGAAATAATACTCTCTTTTCATTGAGCAAACCAAGAAAATCCGAAATTTGAAAGTATGCATTAATTGACTCAACAAAATTGCCACAAGAGGTTATATCTTAATCCGAAAAATTCGTACCTCAGCTCTCAACGGAAGTTATCACGATCTCCCGAACTTCCCACTTGACTTTTCCGTCACAGGTAGGATTATGTCGGGATTAGAGGATGAAAGCCGCACGTAGCAACGCCGCCATTTCATCTCGCCGGGTGGTGAACTAGTCGAAAAATCAGCGGCGCGACTAGAGTGGCGTAGCGTGGGTGTGACGATCAATCAGTCCGCGAATTTATGGATGCCGATAGAGGTGTTACACCGGTGCGCGAGCGGAAACTATGGGGCGACGGTGATCGAGGACACGAGGTGACCCAGGGACGCGGCAGAGAGTTTGGCATTGAATTGCTCCATTAATCAACGTCGATCCTCGTGCGGCACTCGCGTCAACCGAATTCTCGTCTCTTCGGAGCTTACAATTCCGTGGCGCGATCCTCGAAATTGCGAGCGGTGTACGTGAGCAAGCGGGGCGAAGGAGAAATTTGTCGAATTCTGACACCCCGGCGTGAATGAATCACGCGCCATCAAAAGAAGCACTTTGTTCGCGTACCGTACCGCGTCACGGATTGTTTACCGACGTGCCTTTGCCTCGGAACGAATAAAAATCTATCCTGTATCACTCCTGCGAAAGTCCTATTCGAGCATAAGAACGGAATCTGCGAACTGTTTACGAGTATTTTCGCCCTGTTCATTCGTATTATTATATACACTCGTTCATGCAAACATCCTGTTGCATCGCAAGCAAACAAAATGCAATGTCTCTGGAAAGTGGCCGACGACACACGGTCATCGTCTGGCATTTAAAGAGTTTCCTTAGACACTGCAGTAAACCTCGAAACTATCCATGTGGCTAGGAATCAGTACCTGGGTTATTTGTGACGGTGTCTCGATTTATATCGCCTTATCTGCAAGCAAGGGCAAGGAGGACCCCGTACATACTAGCCTGGGATGTGTTCATGTGAGAGGACCCAATATGGGAGGCCCCAATATAGGAAGCTCCAATAAGGGAGGCTTCAATAAGGGAAGGAAGGACACTACTGATTCTACCACCAAACTTTGAAACACTTTGTTTTGAACCACAAGACAAGTCACTTCTTGTTCAACCACCACACAAGACACATCACTTTTGACGCTTAGACAGTTTACACCCATCACCACAGTTCAGCAAAGTGAATCATACACACTAAACGAGGCACCATGCCGCAAAGTGTGCATATTGCACTGCATTCTCCGGATCGTACTCTTTTTTAAGTGTTACATAACGACAAATTTGGAGATTTTGCAATTGTTATGAATAAAAATACAATTTAGGATAATTAATATGTCAAATTAAAATTCTGAATAATTCCATTCAGAGTGATACATTTTAAAACAAGGATCGACACACGAACCGACACTTCAGTTTCTACATTCATAATTAGATTCGCGACTTTAGGCGTTTGCACTAAAACAAATCAAAGACGAACCGAAGAATGACAGGTGCCATCGATGTGCAAGATGCATACAAACAAAAGAAACAAGAATATCGCCGGGCCGGTGGTCAAGGGATGTCATTCGTTTCATCGCGTGGATGCCGTCTATAGTCGGCGCTCGTATACACAGGTCATCGAACGGATGCCGTCTAGATCCGGCGCTCGTAACAAAAGGGTTAAACATCCTAAGTATTCGAAAGGGACTTAGGAATATTTCGCATCGTGCAATCCGCATCCTGGCAATTTTTGATCGAAGATTTACAACCTTCGCGGTCAATCATTGGATCCGTCGTATCGAACGCGAAACAACGAGAGAAATACGCCCGTTGCCGGGCTTCAAATTCTAATATCTTCCATATCGAAGCTTCGGCTTGGGACACGTCCGAAGAATAAAGACGCAAAAAAGGAATTGCGACGGACGTTAATCCGACGTAGGGTCAGAAGGAGATTACGATCGACTTCACCTACCGGCCGATCCTACGCGTAGGACACCCGAAGGCAGAAGTTACGAGCGCCGGGTTGGGTACGTTCGACTTTTGCATACACAGCAGCTTCTGTGCCCGGATATATCCCGTCAGCCGGTCGGGAATTTGCCCCCATAAAAAGTGCGCGTTTTTCTACCTCGTTAGGAATATTTATGTTACCTCGGCCGTTCCTACGTACTCTCGCGAATTTGCTAACTTTTTTAGTGGTGCGAATAAACGTAGAACGGCAGAAATGTGCTTGTCCTTCGGACCGGACCGACGTGGAGCCAGAGTTGCGGACTACGTAATTAGGTTACCGTGAATTCTCTTCGTTAACTCTCCCGTCGATGCTGTCGAATCGGAAATTCACATTTCTATCGGTATAATCCGGCGCCGCTTTAATAAATTCGAGTCAATACCGAATAATCGCCGGCGATTATCTTACGAGCGGCATACTTCTGTAGGATGTGTGATTTTGTACGAACGAACAATGAGAAAGTGTGCGTATGAGAGAGAGAAAGCGAGAGTGAGAGAGTGAGAAAGAATGCATGTATCTATATTTGTTATTAGGAATGTTCTAGAAACCAAGCAATATAAAACTGTTGAGCGCGATATTGAAATAAGTGAGTCTTTGCGAAACCTTCAAGCGTAACAGTGTGTGCATCTTAGCGAATATTTAGAGATTATCAACGAATGCGTTTAGTGAGTTTTGAGTGAACCTTTATTAGCGTTTAACCCTTTCGCGCCGAGCGCCGCATACTCGTATATGCGGCATCGAAATAATCTGTACAAGTGCCATTTATAGTCGATGGCAACATTTTTCGTTATCGGCAGAGCATTTTCCGTTGATTTTATTGCTTATATTATAACTGCTCTTTGTTGAAACCACATCCAAACGTATTACGCAATAAACTACAAACATCAGAGCGATCGTTTACTGTTTTATACCGAATATTCTATCAATTAAATTATAAATAATATATAATTATAAATTCTTCATATAATAATATAAATTATAAATTCTATCAATTATATTCTATCAATATAAAAAATCCATTCGGCAGTAAACAATTTTGCATATTTGGTTTTTACAAGAATTAGGAATAGATCGGCTTAATGTATAATTTTTAACTCTTAAAAATTAGACTTTTCAGGTTAGGGTTTTGTATTTTGCATTTTTAAAATTTTGGAAGTGTTTTCATAGTAAAAATGTAAATATACTTATTACATTAGAGCAATGATTGTTTTATTCAGCACAGTTCCTATTTAGCACTTAAAACAACACATATGCAGAAACCACGCGCACTGTGCATATTTCCGGCGCGAGTTTCCGTTCAGTGACGGTACTTCGGCGGACAGGGCTCCCGTAGCGAAAGGGTTAATACAGAGTGCAGCGCGAGAAACATTACAACCATTACTTTTGTGTTTAAAACTAATCAAATCAAAAAATCCTACACTTCTATGCGCGAAATTATGTTCAATCGGAAATTGAGTCTTTATGCCGAGGGCACGGTTAGAGTTTGTATGTTTTTTTTAAGCGAAACGTAGTTCTTACGGAGATAAGGAGACGCGAGACTTTCCAGTAAAAAGAATGTTTGGCACACGTGGCCGTGCGCAAATATTGCTTTGTCATTCGCGTAAAGCAGACTAAAGCGTCGCTACGAGGAAAAGGTGACGCGTGCTGACGCATCTGAAGTTCTTTTTTCCCCGCATAGTAAAAAAAATCCGTTTGAATTCATTACCTGTCGCTGCACATACCGCGAATGCACCTCAATATTGATGCAAATGACTGTCGAATCAGGCAAGCTCGTAGTTTTGAAACAATTAATTGGAGCAACGTACCGTTGTTTGTACAGTTGCGCATAATAGTTGGTTCGTCTGCAGGTGTCGACTCATCCGCGATTCACAACTCGCACTGACTGAGTTCTACTCATTTGCATAAATATCACCGACGAACGTATATTTATTCCGTGTATTATTCGACGCGTTGCCACGGAAAATTCGCAACTCTTATTAAATGTTATGCTAGAATTATTTCGCGCGCAGCATTTACGCTAATCTACGGAATTCATTTCTGTTACTTTAGTTCTGGCTGTAGAATGGCATTTTAAACAATCTCCCGACGGAAAATTGTAGGCAAACATAACTGTTTCGCGTATTCTTGTTTCAGGTCTGAAGTTTCAATAGGCGTTAAAAAATTCTCTTACACGAAGCAAACGTGTTCCATCTGAAAGAAAGCGAGCGAGTCAAAATGGGGTCTTTAATAATCCGGAAATGAATTTTACAAGAAATTCTTTACATGCAGCGAAAAAGCGAAGAGGAGAATGACTTGGCACACAACGTTCTTTCACATTCAACTTTGTATGGACGTCAGAGAGGTCCTTTCCTAATAAAAGGCAGCAAAGTCATGGACCTTTGACACTGTGAACCGATGTCGTCTATCCTTCGTCGGAACCCCTTGACGTTCGCCAGATCAACTCTGTGTCCTTCAAACGGCAAGGTCTTACTAACATGTAAAAAGACGCACTGCAGAAATCGACAAACTTTCAACGCCCATGAATTTCACCGAACGTCAGTCCTTTCAGCTGAACAAACGACCGCTGCCTGAGTTTTCACAGTTTTCTACTTACACTTCCATTACGCGGACGTCCGACGTGTTCTTTGATCATGTATTTTCTAACAACGCAGGTCACACTACGTTAAAGTTGGCAGGAATATCGTATTTAACTCGGTAAGACCTTGTGCATTTCTGAGCATCATTCGCAACAGAGAATTTAACACTGAACGTACCGGGACTTTACACCTAACTTTTCTTATCATGTAATTTGACCCCTTATGAAATAAACGTTGATTTTCAGGAAGAAATTCCTAATCTATTGAAGCGAAAAATGATATAAGATCATATGATATAAGAATTTGCAAAAAGTCAAATGAGCAAATGAAATAACAATAAATGTACGATTTTAAAGCAAATTTTGAAAGGAGTCCTTTGACTCCGCTTGGTACTACGTTTGATGTTAAAATTGCGGCTTGATAATCAACAATGTCTAAAGGTATGTAAATACTTTCATAAAAATATAAAATTTTCGTTTAAAAATTGACAACATTTAAATTTATCGGATTTAATCGTACTGCTTGAAAATGAGCAATATTTAAGTGAAGATCATTTAACATTGAACGTATCGGTACTTTACAGCTTCCTATTCTTACCATGTCATTTGGCCTCCACTTGGTACGCTTAGTGTTAAAATTGCGGCGTGATAATCGACAATGTTTAAACGTATGGAAATACATTCACAAAAATATAAAATTTTCGTCTAAAAATTGACAATATTTAAATTTGTCGGATTTAATCGTACTGCTTGAAAATGAGCAATATTTAAGTGAAGATCATTTAACATTGAACGTATCGGTACTTTACAGCTTCCTATTCTTACCATGCCATTTGGCCTCCGCTTGGTACGCTTAGTGTTAAAATTGCGGCGTGATAATCGACAATGTTTAAACGTATGGAAATACATTCACAAAAATATAAAATTTTCGTTTAAAAA
This sequence comes from Cryptocheilus praepositus, assembly GCA_033815515.1. Lineage (NCBI taxonomy): Eukaryota > Metazoa > Arthropoda > Insecta > Hymenoptera > Pompilidae > Cryptocheilus > Cryptocheilus praepositus. The sequence continues at coordinate 6,573,569 of JAWWQZ010000285.1, forward strand.
TTGACAATATTTAAATTTGTCGGATTTAATCGTACTGCTTGAAAATTAGCAATATTTAAGTGAGGATCATTTAATACTGAACGTACCGGTACTTTACACCTTCCTATTCTTACCATGCAACTGACTCCGCTTGGTACGCTTAGTGTTAAAACTGCGGCGCGATAATCGGCAATGCCTAAAGGTACGAAAATACATTCACAACAATACAAAATCCTCGTTTAAAAATGGACAATATTTAAATGTATCGGATTTAATCGCACTGCTTGGAAATTAAAAATATTTGGGCGAAGATAATTTAACACTGAACGTACCGGTATTTTACAGCTACCTATTATTACCATGTCATTTGACCCCTTATGAATTAAACATTGATTTTCAGAAAGAAATTTCTAATTTGTTAAAGCAAGAAATTGAATAATGAGATAATATGCGAATTTACAGAAAGTCAAATGAGCGAAAGAAACAACAATGAATGTACGATTTTAAAGCAAATTTTGAAAGAGGTTTTAGTGTTAAAATTGCGGCTTGATAATCGACAATGTCTAAAGGTATGGAAGTACATTTACAAAAATATAACATTTTTATTTAAAAATTGACAATATTTAAATTTGTCAAATTTAATCGTACTGCTTGAATATTAGCAAATTTTGAAAGGAGTCATTTGACTCCGCTTGGTACATTTAATGTTAACACGTTGATTGCCACGGTGGTCACCGGTGTCCGGTGAAAAATATTTTACTAAAAATGCAAAAAATTCGCAATGAAGTCCATTTGCAATCTTGTAAAAGCAATTGACATTGGAACACTGCTCCCATACTTTGGCTTCTAACAACTCTGCGTTTCCTTTATGTTGCACGCTTTAATTATACTCTGCAGTATTTCACCGCACCCCGGTTCAAACACACTAAAATACGCTTGCCAGTCAACGTGTTAACGTACACAATCGTCGCTGTAAGTACATATCACTTCACTAAGCCATCTCGCGTAAAGCGCAAATATGATTCGACGCTAATCCCATAAAGACCATACCTCGCCGGAGCCCACCGGACAACATACCCCCTCATACCGGAAGCCACGTTTCGAGCGAGTTGGTGCGCTTTAGTTATTCACAGCAAAAGGATTCGCCGGAGTCAAAGAGATCACTGCGGAAGGACCAGCGTAATGCAGGGACCGTGCGAGTGCCGTTTGGGCAGATTCAAGGATTCAAAGAGGACACACTGTACAACCGGCGACTCGCATTCTCGGTCATCCAACTGTCCGTAATTACCGGAATGCCTGCGAGCATCTGTAATTCGCACGGCATCAGCGCAATCTGCCCCAGCCCCCGACCCCCGCCAGCTTTGTGCATAACGTAACAGAAGAGCAGCGCGTCCAATCTGTTGATTTAGAATTCTTCTGCGCCCACGGGGCCAGCATTCTCTGCTGGACGCTTTAGCGTTTGACTCGGAGCGATCGAGGCGAGTGGACGGGCGGAAGGAAAAAGGTGGAGGAAGCCAGCGTCGGTAAAGGGACATTCAGAAGGCCGTCGGGAGCCGGGAGAGAAGATCGAATGGAGATACTTTTGAAGAGCGGCGATCGACCCCGACGAAAGCGCGGCCATTTCTGCACAAAGCCTGGGGATTATCAAAGGCACTGAGGCCCGCGTCAACGCGGTCGAGTGTCGTCTCTGTTCGTTAATTCACTCGTCTTCGTTAACCAGTTAACGCTTTAACCCTTTGCGGACGAGTGTCGGATATATCCGCCTAAGCCTTTTTACCGTTACGGACGACGCATATGTGCGTTCAAAAAGCGAAAATTATTTTTTAAGATATTTATACATCAAGATGATAATATAAAAAAGGCAATTTATACTTATGATCAATTTCGGCGAGAAAACACTTCTGGATAAAGCCGATTAACATAAATATGCGTTCGAGAAAAATGGAAGGAGAAGTCGAATAGAGCCTTGAGGCGGGCATATATGAACTATATGAATATAAAACGTTTTGTAAACACAATTCAATTTGTTTGTTTATGTGTTAAACGAGATTTAGTTTTTATAACGCAAACGCGCAACGTGAATATTTTTTTACTGCGCGCTGAATATCTGTCGTCAGCGACGCTCGTCTGAAGCGCTCCGTCCGCAAAGGGTTAAGGACCGCTATGAAATCTGTAAGAATTACGCCTGGGACCGCACGTTTTTGGGAAACTTGTACGTTACAAAAAATCATAATTTTGTTATTTATCCCTTTGACTGCTGAATACTCCCGGCCGTAGCGCTCGCTGAGGACGAGATACTTTTCGATAGTTAGAACTCGGTTGATTGATTATGTAAGGCGAAACGAAGTTCTAATGGTAATTGTTCATTTGCGCCAAATTAAATAATGCAAAAAAATTATTTGATAAAGAACGCGTGTGTATTTATCTCGTACATCGTACTTGATAATTGTGGCTGCAATAGGTAAGAAACCGAATTTATTGAGGGCGCATATATGCGTCCATAGCACTCAAAGGGTTATGAAGCAATTTTTGTGAAACTTTCAAAAATTGTATAATTGGAAGTATTACAGGTATTGTAGTGTCCCGTGGCTTAACGGGTTGGGGCTCGAGGGAATAAGTAACACATGTGAATTGACCGGGTAATTTATTGAAATATAGAAAACACACTCACTGGCGCGTGCCGTCCGATCCGTATTTCTCACACGTGTCGTCTGATTTGTACCTCTTGCGCGAGTCTTTCGATCTGTTCTTGCAGGCACGCGTCTTTTGTTTACTTCTCGAACGCGCGCGTCTTTTGTTTACTCCCCACTTTCGCCTACCTATGCGACATAGTGTCGAATGCTCGCCTGATCTTTGACTCGCGACGCGAGGCCAAGCCATCAAACAAACGCGATTATGTGTCTGTAGCTTAACCCTTTGCGGTCGTATTAAATTTAGACATGGGTGTCCTACTGGTCGGAATTAATCCCATCCCCAAAACAAAGCCTTTATATGCACTTATGAAGGATAAACAAAATTATTCTTTTGTGGTCTTTGGATATATGTTTACACAATAATGTGTTTCAATGTAATGTTTTTATGTGTACCTTCCAATTATATTCTACAATTCTCCATCGCTGTGGTACCTTTCAAAGTAGTATCCAACATGAAGTTCTGCGTTTTGATTACATGTATCGCAAAAATAATTAGTTTGGCGTCCTCCGCCCTGAATTTTTCTGTTTGAACATATAGAATAATCTTTACTCTTTACGTTTTGACAGTGCAGCAATATAGAGTTTACCATTAACTAACGATATGTAGTTTTAACAACATCTTCACGAAAATCATCTACAAGTTGTTCCACCAATTTCCGGACAGACATTAAATATGTACACTGGCGTCTTGTTTTCTCTTTTTGCTGACACCTTACAAAATGAGCTATTGACAGTGCAAACCTCTGATTCATAAAAAAAATGTTCTCCACCACAAATCTTCTCGTAAAACAATATGAATTTGCTACGTTGCACAGTCTTATATCGACACCGAACATTACATATAATTATTTATAATAACATTTCGTTTGCTAATGTTGACGTTGCCACCTTATTTCGTTATATATTTTTATAGGTTTTATGCCCGACGTATCTTTGTTACCTGCTTAGTAAAATGACTATTTTCTTGTCTTTCCACGCTAATAATAGAATGTCACCTGCTGGATAGGTAGCAACAATATTATTTTTTGTTACAACTAATTTTTTAATCACAGCTGGTATATATTTCTCTTTGTTGTAAGAGTACCAGTGGAATAGCAGCTAAGTTTTAAAAGCTTAGTTTTTGAATACAATGTAAGATTATTATGGTTCTTTGCTGTATTGAGAGCAGACGTTACGACCGGAACGGTAAAAAAGCTTTGGTGGCTGAGAGTAAACATACGACCGCAAAGGGTTAATTCCTACAGTATTATTAAAAAAATTATTTTTTTTTAACACTTTATCGAACGCTATTGACTGAAGATGCCACTCACTAACGACCGACTCAGTTGGGTCCGGGTTTGTCACCAGCACCTATGTGGCAGTACATATGTGCCTATTTGTAAAGCTCTATAACTCACAAATACTCATTGTATCGTTAAGAATCCTTTGGTTTCTGTTCGAATACGACAAAAATCAATATCTTTCCTTTGAACTGTTTATGCTACGCCTCAGTCTTTATATCGAGATGACAATTCGATTCCTTCTTTTAAAACAAACGCATATCGAATGTATGCGTGCGAGAATGTGATGCGTGGCATGAGCTGCGACGCATATAACAAAAGTTGGACAAACATGTTGGTTTTCATATCAGTCAGTCGAAGCCCTACGATCAAAGAAGAAAGACCTACTCTCTTAAAAGATTAAAGTATAAGTTACAATAAACGTAGAAGAGTATTTCACACACCTCCAAATCCCAACAGTTTCAAAGCAGTCTAATTTTATTGTCATGTAGAATTGTCATAATTTTTTATAATATTTATTTATTAAATAATTTCATATTTATTTTATCTAATATAACTGTTGATCACTGAAAAGCCGATTAATCGGCTACCGATCGATAAGGTGTTAATAATTATCATAACTTTTTTACTAAGAAATGAAAATACGAAAAAAACATGAAGGCACTCGTGTTTAATGCATTGAATATTGATGTAAATACTTAAATAGACAAAATAGATAGAATGTATCAAAGTAAATGACACCTAAAGACAGCGTGTAGAAAACATGAGAAAACTCGTGAGCGGTCCGTAACAGTTGCGGCACGAAACACGAGAAAACTCGTGAGCGGTCCTTAAAGTGTTAACCAGTTAAGCGCGGAATTTAATTTTAGGAATCCTCCACAGAGTACGGAATTAAAATCAAGCAATGATGTGTATACAGTCGAACACAGGACAAATGGTCCCATTATAAATTTTCGCTTATTTTGTATGGTTCCCCTTCACCGAGAAAAATGCTTTACGCAATATCATACTTTAAAAAACTACTAGAAACTCTGATGAAATTGACTTTTCAATAAAATATTGATATTATGATAATTTCTTTAAATAATTTATTAAACAATTTCTTTTAAATAATACCTAAAATGCATCCTATTTTACAGTTTCTATATATTTCTTACAAATTTATTTTTTAAGTAAAAATGTTATGATGATTATTAAAAAATATAATTTTTTTAATAATACCTAAAATACTTCCAATTATACAATTTCTAAAACAGAAATTGCTTCATAAATAACAAAGTTATGATTTTTTGTAATGTATAAGTTTCCCAAAAACGTGCACTCTCAGGCGTATTTCTTACAGATTTTTTAGCGGTCTTTAACCCTTTGACTCCTATGGACGCATATATGTATGCGTCCGCTGAAATCGATCTGTGTCGACTATAAGCGCACATATGCATCCCCCGTCATTTGAATTTCTTACCTATTGCAGCCACAATTATCAATCTGCGAAATAAATACAGATGCGTTCTTCATCAAATAATTTTCTTGCATTACTTCATTTGGCGTAAAGAAAGAATTATCATTAAAATTTAGTTGCGCGTTAAATAATCAATCAATAGATTCACATTAGCAAAAAGTGTTTCGTCCTCAGCGAGCACGTCGGCCGGAAGTATTCAGCAGTCAAAGGGTTAACCCTTTGCGGACGGAGCCGCTCGACAGACGAGCGTCGCTGTGGACGACAGATATTGGAGCGCGCAGTAAAGAAAATATTCACGTCGCGCGTTTGCGTTATAAAAACTAAATCTTAATTCAAATAAGTTTTTCATAAAATCTAACAAAATCATAAACAAACAAATTGAATTGTGTTTACATATGAGACGTTTTATATTCTCCCTTTGTATGGTATAGTTCAAAACAATCACCTATGTGCAAGGTCGGTTTAGCCGAACAAGTAGCACAATAGTACATCGACTCTCTCCTTCCATGTTTTACCTTCCGATTCGAGCATACGACACAATCTTTACTACTTCCTGTTTCATTTCGCTGAATAATATGTAGAAGACCGTTGAGCCTTTCTGCTGTTCCAGAAGTCGAAGGAGGCTTGGGATCACCATCTCGAAAATTTCCAATCAATTGATCAGTCAAGCGACGTATAAATTGCAAATGATTTAACTTTTTTATATTATCTTTCCTGTGATGTTCTTGATGTACCTAATAGATAGGAATTTATTACTGAAATCCCCCAAAAAATAATTTTCGCCACCATTTTTGAGACAAACGTACGCCAGCCGCAGCGCTAGAGTTGGGCGGATATATCCGACACTCGTCCGCAACGGTAAAAAGGCTTAGGCGGATATATCCGCCACTCGTCCGCAAAGGGTTAAAGTGTTAACCGGTTAAAAGACACCATTTTCGACCAGCCGACGCCGCGGCCGCGTTGGTTTCTACTACTGCGTTCGCTTTGTCCGAATTTCGGCCGACAGTGCCTGGATGTAACTAACGTAAACCACGTGAATGGGGCCCGTTGTACTGCGAAGCCGGTTGATTGTTGCTACGGTGGATCATTTCAGGATGATGCACCGTGATAATGGTCTGATGATTAATAAACCGTTTTACGTTTGTCGGATGTTATTTGAGGTATATAGTCTGGCAGCCGCAACTAAGCGTTTATTCGGTTTCGGGCGACCTCACAGGTATCGTTTGTAGCGATCCCAGGTCATAGACGAATGGGATAGATAATTGGACGAGCTTACTCTGGCGACCAATTAACCCAGATGCATAGCAAACATTAACTCAATTCCGAAAACCGCTTGATTGCAATACGAGGACGGTGCCACTCGGTGCTGGACGCGACTTTAGGAGGTAATCCTTTACGGAGTGGTGCATGGCTGAGTGCAGGTTGTTAGACTCGATACAATAGCAAGACCGAATGAATGATAGGTTACTCACCTCACGCCGAATGCGATTCCCAGGGCGACGATTAAGGGCAGCAACGTGGAAATGCACGCCAGGAAGACCGTCTGAATGTCTGAGAACGCGGCGAGTATACCTGGAAAGAGAAGGTACCGGTTAGTGCAAAAACTCGAAACCGTGCAAAGTGCTTTCAATTTGAAAACTCCTGTAGAGGGTACGCGAGGGGAGTTTCACGAATGTTTGTGTTAGAGTCGCGTCGCTCTAGACATTCTGCACTAGATTTGATTGAGTTTAGTTTTCAGCGACTCTGGTTTGAATTATTTCGGTTTGATTTCTGCGAGAATGTTGGTCATGTCGGACGATCGATATCAAATATTGCAGTTTATCAATAACGGATGATTGGACCGTTAGATTAAGTGAATATATAGATGCGAGGCTGGATATTCGCGAAATCAACGCATTTCTGCAGGAATGTTAGTCATACCGAATGGTTGATACCAAATATTGCAGTTTATTAATAACGAATGCTTGGACCGTTAGATTAAGTGAATCTGTATTGTGAATATATACGTGCGTGGCTGGATATTCACTAAACCAACGCATTTCTGCAAGAATGTTAATCATACCGACCGATTCAACCCTAATATTATGATTTACTGATAAGTGGTGCTTGGACCGTTAGATTAAGTGAATCTGTATTATGCGTGTATACATGCTTATATTCACGAAATCAACGCATTTCTGCAAGAATGTTAATTACACCGAACGATCGAAACCAAATTTCGCAGTTTATCAATAACGGACGCTTGGTACCGTTAGATTAAGTGAATCTATACTGTGTATATATACATGCATGGCTGCATATTCACGAAATCAACGCATTTCTGCAAGAATGTTAATCACACCGAACGATCTAAACCAAATATTACAATTTCCCAATAATTGGCACTTGGACCATTAGATTGAATGAATCTGTATTATGCATATATACATGTACAGCTGGGTATTCACGAATTCAACGCATTTCTGCAAGAATGTTAATCACACCGAATGATCGAAAGCAAATATCGCAGTTTATCAATAACGGACGGTTTGGTATCGTTAGATTACGAGGACCTGTATTACGCATACATACATGCGTGACTGGATATTCACGAAATCAACGCATTTCTGCAAGAACGTTAATCACACCGAACGATCGAAACCAAATATTACAATTTATCAATAACGGATGCTTGCACCGTTAGATTACGTGGTCCTGTATTACGCATATATACATGCGTGAATGGATATTTAAGAAATTAACGCAGTTCTGCAAGAATGTTAATTACACTGAACGATCTAAACCAAACGTTACAATTTATCAATAACGGACGGTTTGGTACCATTAGATTACGTGGACCTGTATTACGCAAATATGCATGATTGGATATTTACTAAACCAACGCATTTCTGCAAGAATGTTAATCACACCGAACGATCGAAACCAAATATTACAATTTATCAATAACGGATGCTTGTACCGTTAGATTACGTGGTCCTGTATTACGCATATATACATGCGTGGCTGGATATTTACGAAATCAACGCAGTTCTGAAAGAATGTTAATCACACCGAACGATCTAAACCAAATATTACAATTTCCCAATCATTGGCGCTTGAACCGTTAGAATAAATGAATCTGTATTACGCATACGCAGTTCTGCAAGAATGTTAATTACATACGTAACGGACGGTTTGGCTGAGCATATATCACTAAATATTTACGAAATCAACGCATTTCTGCACAAAATCAACGTGTTGCGATAAGAATGTTACTCACACCGATTGATCGATACCAAATATTGCAATTTATCAATAAGATTGAATGAATTTGAACATATATACTTGGTATTACCATCTAGATTACGATGGCAAATATCACAATTTATCAATAACGAACGCTTGGTACCATTAGATTACGTGGACCTGTATTACGCATACATCCATGCGTGTCTGGATATTCACGAAATCAACGCATTTCTGCAAGAATGTTAATCACACCGAACGATCGAAACCAAATATCGCAGTTTATCAATAACGGACGCTTGGACCATTAGATAATGTAGATATGTATTATCCATATATACATGCGTGTCTGAATATTTACGAAATCAATGCATTTCTGCAAGAATGTTAATTACACCGAACGGTCGAAACAAAATATTGCAGTTTATCAATAACGGACGCTTGGACCATTAGATGAAGTGAATTTGTATTACACATTCATACATGCGTGGCTGAGTATTCACGAAATGAACGCATTGCGATAAAAATTTTTGTCACACCAAACGATCGAAACCAAATATTACAATTCATCAATAATGGATGCTTGGACCGTTAGATTAAGTCAATCTGTATTATGCATATATACATACGTATATTCACGAAATCAACGCATTTCTGCAAGAATGTTACTCACACCAAAATATCGATACTAAATATTGCAGTTTATCAATAACGGACGCTTGAACCATTACATTAAATAAATCTGTATTACGCATATATACATACGTATATTCACGAAATCCAGGCATTTCTGCAAGAATCAATTTATCAATAACACACCGAACGATCGCATACAACATGACTGGATAATATTGCAAGAATTCGAAACCAAATATTCCAATTTATCAACTAAGGACGCTTGGACTGTTAGGTTACGTGGACCTATATTACGCATACATATACGTGTGGCTGAGTATTTACGAAATCAACGTTTTGCGATAAGAATGTTACTCATACCGAACGATCGGAATTAAATATTAGCATTTATCAATAACGGCCGCTTGGACCATTAGATTAAGTGAATCTGTATTACGCATATATACATATGTATATTCACGAAATCCAGGCATTTCTGCAAGAATGTTAATCACAACAAACGATCGAAACCAAATATTGCAATTTATCAATAACGGACGCTTGGACCATTAGATTAAGTGAATCTGTATTACGCATATATACATGCGTATGTTCATGAAATCAACACGTTTCCGCAAGAATGTTAATCACACCGAACGGTCGATATTAAATATTGGTGTTTATCAATAACGGATCTTTGGACCGTTATATTAAGTAAATCTGTAATACGCATACATACATGACTGGATAGTCACTAAACCAACGCATTTCTGCAAGAATGTTAATCACATCAATCTAAACCAAATATTACAATTTATCAATAACGGACGTTTGGACCATTAGATTAAGTGCACATACGTGTGGCTGTATATTCACGAAACCATAAAAAATGTTCATAAGCGCGGAGGTCAGCCAGCACAAAGATGTTTTACAGGAGGAAAATGTGCGTTCGCATCCATCACCGAGGCTTAAGGCAGATTGCGAAATCTCGTCGCGAGGAACGCGGCGCATAAAATCGCTCGATAACGGGCGCCGGCAGCGAAGAAACCAGAATCCCAAAACATCTTTGAAATTTGTGCCGCCGTGAAAGGGAGCCGCTCCATAAGCGACAGCCCCGAGGTTACAACGGAGACGGTAGTCTGAGTCGAACAAAGTCGGGTGCCTCGCGCATGCATATATAGAAGGCGCAAGGAAACAAAAATGCATCTCACTTCTTCCGCGAAGCTTAAGTTGGGATATATGCGCAGCGACCCATGAAATCTTAGCTTACACAGCGAAACTCTAGCCCTCGTCTTTACTCCAGGGCAATATCCTGTTTCCAGGCTACAGCTTGTAAGCTTTCTTACTGCGGAACGAAGCTGCTTGCATGCGCCGAACTTTAAGTTTTTGCAGGCGAAGTCGTCTAATAACGGAAAAGTTGGCGGAATCGACTTCGACTGGGAGGCAGATAATGAAATGTAGTTAATTTCGGTAGTTTCATACTTCCTGATGGCGTAGGTTGAATTTGCACGTTTTCGTAGCTGGCGATATCGTGGTTGGCTAGTTTTACTTTCGAAGCAATCAAATATGGAATTTGGTCAGAGATGGGAGCTGGTGATCGCAAAGAGCTAATTAATGACACAGACGTTCGGTTTGCATTCGGCAAAATGCCACTATGCGTCGCAATTTGCGGACGCTCCTTGTTAATCTTCGGGCACGTCCTAATAATTGACAATAACTGATGATAATTGCAGACGCCCGGCGAAAAGCCAATAACCCGACAATAATGGTATTAATAGGAAACAATATGCGTGCCATTTATCATAGAGTCACAGCCTGTGTTTTGGTCAGCCGCAAGTTTTAACCTTTTACATACGACGTGCCACTATAGTGGTTTTCGCGGATGTCATCTTTCACGTTAGCTGCAGCAAATATATCGTTGATTAGCCATTGAGACTAACCACAAAACATTTTCAATCGTATTGTAAATCCAAAAAATCTAAAATAACGTTACGAAATTGTATCGTATGTTCAAAAAACGATACAAGACGGAGATCAAGCAATGTGTGTTAAGATTTTGGCGTGGATCTATCTGTCGTACTATGTTTTAAAATATACAATACCCAATTGTATTATTAATTATTAAAAGCGATTGTTAAAATTAGAGTACGTGCAATATATTTTTAAGAAAAAAATAATTTAACCCATTCGCATCATTTGACGGAATAATCCGCAAACAAAAACTGACCATTATTACCGGGAGCGGATAAATCAGCACACAATAATTTTTGTTTTCAGCTTATTTGCAATCGTTAAAGAGTCTGTACGATAAACAAACAATAAAGAATTTTGTGTAAAATATTATTTTTCTTACTTTTCTGATTGTAAGTTCAAAATAATAAAATAATAAAAAAAATACGAGATAATAAAATTTAACAAAATTAGGTTACCATAATGAATTACAGTTCGGATTCGAATTCAAGCATAGAAATGCAAATGTCCCATACGCGTAAACGTGCCATAGCTCTAATAGATAGTGGTGAAGATGACCAGCTCGATAATATTGAAACTGGAGATTTCTTATGGGAAAAACGAATTTGTATGCCAACATTATATGATTTTACTGTCGTAAGTGGTTTAACCATCAACGTCAATGGAATGTCCAGGCGCGATGTTTTCGAATTATTTTTAATAATTGGAAACAAACAAATTTGGATCTAAGGACAGAAATTTACGCATACTGGTATCGGCAACGTTTAGCTGCACGTGTCGGATTTTTGAGTAAGATTGCGGATTTAGAGCGATGATGCAAATGGGTTAATCATCTAATACTTCTTTCCAGTGTACTTGTGTATAGAACGGCATTGTCCATCAGACATTGCATTGCTGTATTGTTTAAAGAAAACAAATTTTTTTTAAGCATTTTGCGTTAAACTCAGCCATCCAGGGAAATAGCCACACGCAGAATTCAGCCGTACCTAAAAGGTTAAGGTTGTCACTCGTTCAAATTTTACTTCCGCACTTTCGACGTTCAATCGATTTCCGCCCAACTTTTCCACTATTCGCTTAGCCATCTTATTACGCGTGGAACCGGGGCGAATTCTCATTTCGCGAAGAGTCAAGCCCAATCTCCTTCGGTCTCTTGCTGTTCTGTCGAAATATCTCTCTGTAACGAAGTTCATCTCGATAAAGGACAGAAAGCGTCTCTTTAGCGACGCTTCGGACACTCGGCCGCGGTAAACTGTGTGGCGAAGAGCTATCAAGCAGAGAGTAGGTACGTCCCGCCGACTGCAATTGCGAACAGCAACTGTGTCGCACAAAAGGACCTGAAGTATGGCCCGACGAAGCTCGTCAACGTCCGCGATGGAGCTTTCACTCGAGTCAGCTATGTGCATTATTTAACGAGGGCCCGTTCCGTGCACGCGGTGCCATCGTGTGAGCATTCCTGCGACAGTCATAAACGCAACGCCTAAAACCGCGTCTCAGACATTACGCGAAAGTCGCGCACGGACTCGACTTTCCTTGCGAGAAATGTCGGAGGCAACTACAAAGTGAAGAAACGAGAGCGGTGTGTTCTATTTTGTTAATCTTTTTGATGCGTATCTGCACTGGTGCCCATGAGTTTTTAGTATTCAAAGTATTAGGTCTACCGAAAAGTTCTGTCCCACAACGTCACTTTTTCGCCTCTAAAGACAAGGCATTTCCCAAAAAGTTCGGTGGAAAAGATGCAACTACAAAGTGAAGAAACGGGAGTATGAGTTCTATTTTGTTAATCTTTACGAAACGTACCTGCGCCTATGAGTTTTTAGTGTTCACAGTGTAAATTTCGGAAATGCCGGATCTGTTTGTAGTAACTTTATTTACACTACTTACACTATTGACAAGAATGACATGAATCTGAGTATCATAGGTTAACGCTTGCGCTCCAGAAAAATACTGTGTGTCTTGTCCGTTGGGATGAGGCCTTAAATATCCTAGCGATGGGTAAAAAGGGAAAGTTTGGTGGAAAGGAGGCAATTACAAAGTGAAGAAACCAGGGCGGTGTGTTCTATTTTGTTAATCTTTTTGATGCGTATCTGCACCGGCGTCTATGAGTTTTTAGTATTCAAAGTATTAAGTCTACTGAACATTTCTTTCTCATAATGTCCCTTTTCCGCCTCTAAAAACAAGGCATTTCCCAAAAATCGTATTCACAAATTACCATCACGCCGGCAAGGGGTATCAACGACGGAAATTAAATTGTACAATAAATATTATTAAATGTTCTATTTTGTTTTCTTTTGCCGAGTAAACGGGACAGAAGTTTTTAGTGTTGATATAAATCTCGATAATGCCGGATCTGTTTGTAGTAACTTTATTTACATGGTTTACACTATTGGGAAGAATGACACGAATCTGACTACCATAGGTTAATACTTGCGCTCCGAAAAAATATTTTGTTAACCTTTTCGACGAGTACCGGCGCCTATGAGTTTTTAGTGTTCAAAGTATAAGTATCGATAATGCCGGATCTGTTGGTAGTAACTTTACTTACACTACTTATACTATTGATAAGAATGACATGAATCTGAGTATCATAAGTTAAAGCTTGCGCTGCGGAAAAATACTGTGTGTCTTGCGATGGCGCTGCAAAAAATTCGTTTGTGTACGATTTTTTTATTGGGACATAAAACGATAATGGAATTACGAAAAATTACGATTGACGCGCTGTATGGAAAATTGTTGTCAACGAATGATCAGATATGAAGTTGCAAAATTTGATGACGTCCGCAAAAATGTAGCTTATGATTAAATATTTCTGTTTATTTTATTATAATTATTAAAGTAAAAAGGGTTGCACTATTCATTTCTAGTTTCTCTAGTTTATTTTCTATGAATTTCACGCGGAAAATTATTGTCAACATTTGGTTGCAAAATTTGGTGACGTCCGCAAAAATGTAGCTTATAATTAAATATTTGTGTTTATTTCACTATAGTTATTAAAGTAAAAGGGGTTGCATTTTCTATTTCTAGTTTCTGCAGCGTCGAATTACGACGAATTGAAAAATCGTATACGAAAAATGTTATTAACGAATGATCGGTCGTGAACTGAATTATAAAAGCTGCGAGTGTGTCGATAAATGGACATCCAACAGGCAAAAATGCAACGGCTTATAATTAAACATTTGTGTTTTTCCTATATTTATTAAAGTGCACATGGGGATTATTGTCGATTTCTGTCTCCAGCGTCGATTATGGCACAAATAACAAACGAATTACGACTGCATGCGGGGAAAATTGTTATTAATGGATTATGTGACGATAAGAACGCCGAATGCGTGCTTCGATAATCCGTGTTACCCTTTCAACTGCATTCATTTCTCCTTTTTTTGCCAAACAATACAGCTTCAATGCTTCAATGAAATGGCGAGATTATTGTTTTCGATGACCTCCCGCCGATTGAAGAACTAATTGACGTCCCGAACTGTGAAAATTCAGAGATCACGAATAATCATTTCTAGCCAGCAATATTTTTAGTTGGCATCTGTCATCCGGTTATTAACTATCGGGCACTGAATGGAAGCATCAAATTTTAAGTGATAAAAGATATCATTATTTACGAGCGAGTTTACAGCGTTAAATACGACGAATTAACGTCTTAACAAACTATAATTTATCGAAAATGTTATTAACGAATGATCAGGTGTGAAATGGCAAAATTTGGTGACGTCCTCAAAAATGTCAACATTAATTAAATATTTGTGTTTAGATCACTAGATACTTATTAAAGTAAAATGATGGTTATTGTTTTTCGATTTCTCCAGCGTCGATTGAAGAACGAATTGACGACTGAACTGTGAAAATGGATAATGGATAATCATGTGAAGTTGCAAATTTTTGGTGACGTCCGGTTATTAACTATGCACTGAATTAAATATTCAAATTTATGATAAACTATATTTATTAAAGTAAACGAGCGCGAATGCATTGTTATTTCGAAATTATTAACGTCTTAATTACGATGAATTATCGACGAATTACGACAGATTCCAAGGATTATTTTTAATGGATTATCATTTGTGAAGTTGCAACGTTTTAACTATCCATTAACTCCAAAGAACTAAATAGAGATATATAATTAAATATTTGTGTTTATTTCACTATATTTATTAAAGTAAAACGTCTCAATTGTGAAAATTCAGAGATTTCTCAAATAATCATTTTACGACGATATTGCATTGTCATCCGGTATATTAAAAATGGTTATTAATGGATTATCAAATTTTGAAGTTGATAAAAGATATCATTATTTACGAGCGAGAATATCGTTAAATCGAAATTATTAACGTTAAAACTATGTGTTTATTCAGGAGATTTTTAAGGCTTACAGATTTCAGAGGATTAGTTTTAACCGCAAATATTGGTAATTTGTAAACGTCAACGTTTTAACTATCCATCAACTACAGAGGATCAAATAGAAATATTAGATTAAATTGTGGTCATTGTTTTTCGATGACCTCCCGCCGATTGAAGAACTAATTGACGTCCCGAACTGTGAAAATTCAGAGATCTCGAATAATCATTTCTAGCCGGCAATATTTTTAGTTGGCATCTGTCAACCGCTTATTAACAATCGGGTACTGAATGGAAGCATCAAATTTTAAGTGATAAAAGATATTATTTACGAGCGAGAATACCGTTGAATCGAAATTATTAACGTCTTAACGAACTATAATTTATCGAGGAGGTTTTTAAGGTTTCAGATAATCAGAGGATTATTTTTAACCGCAAATATTCAATTCGCAATCGTCAACATTTTAACTATCCAATGCTTCAGATGAGTAGATGGCGTATTAGATTTTAAATTATGGTTATTGTTTTCGACGACCTCGCACCGATTGAAGAAGTTATTAACGTCTCAAGCTGTGAAAATTCAGAGATCTCAAATAATCATTTCTAGCCAGCAATATTTTTAGTTGGCATCTGTCATCCGGTTATTAACTATCGGGCACTGAATGGAAGCATCAAATTTTAAGTGATAAAAGATATCATTATTTACGAGCGAGAATACCGTTAAATCGAAATTATTAACGTCTTAACGAACTATAATTTATCGAGGAGGTTTTTAAGGTTTACAGATTTCAGAGGATTATTTTTAACCGCAAATATTGGCAATTCGCAATCGTCAACATTTTAACTATCCAGCAGCTTCAGATGAGTAGATGGGAGTATTAGGTTTAAAATGATGGTTATTGTTTTTCGACGACCTCGCACCGATTGAAGAAGTCATTGACGTCTCAAACTGTGAAAATTCAGAGATCTCGAATAATCATTTCTAGCCGGCAATATTTTTAGTTGGCATCTGTCAATCGCTTATTAACAATCGGGCACTGAATGGAAGCATCAAATTTTAAGTGATAAAAGATATCATTATTTACGAACGCGAATTCCTTCAATTTAAAATGGTTACGGTCTTAATGAACAGTATTTTATTGAGAAGTAAATTGACGGGCTTTTAAAGCTTATAGATTCCAGATGATTATTTTTAACCGCAAACATTGACAATTCGCAATCATTAATGTTTTAACTAACCATGAGCTCCAGAGGAATAAATAGGTATATTAGATTTTCAATTATGGTTATTGTTTTTCGATGACCTCCTACCGATTGAAGAAGTCATTGACGTCTCGAATTGTGAAAATTCAGTGATTTCGGATAACCATTTCTAACCGTCAATATTTTCAATTGGCATCTGTTACCCTCTTATCACTTATTGGGGACTGAATCGAAGTATCTGATTTTCAAAGATAGTAGATATCGGAAGATTATTTACGAGCGCGAACACGGTTAATTAACTATGTTGCACCGCAAACATTCTCCATTCACAATCGTTAAAATTTTAACTATCCCTCCAGAAGACTAAATAGTAGTATTACATCTTCAATGATGATATCGGAAAATTATTTACAACCACGAACAGAGTAAACTCGTAATTGTTAACCCATTATCGTACCGTAATTTGTCAAGCACTAAGGCGATGGAAGCCCACAGATTCCAGAGGATTACTTTTAACCGCGGACATGGGCAATTCACAACTGTCAAGCGTGGCCAATTTCAGCCTATAGTTCGCGCCGATTTCTGTCAAACGGAAAATGTAATTTCACGTATCGTTAGAGGGGCGTCCGCGGCGTATATCATCGAATATGTTACCAAGGTGTAATGGAATACAGCATGCTGCGAGGAACAGCAGCCTCGGCGAGCGAAGTATTTTGCCAGCTCGCGTTGCTCTATTCTCGGTTCGATAACCTCTGGGACAGGAACAATCCATATTACAATGACCTGGAGGCGAGATACGAGTCATACAATCAAATTCTCAATGTGAGTACCGCGATTTCGACAAGGTATTTGCCACGAAGAATTTACAGCCGATGTTACGCGTAATTTGTACACGGTAGATAGATGCAAAGCCAAGTGCAAAGCGAAATTCGTACGTTTACAGAGAGGTTACAAGATTACGTATATATCGCTAAACATTTGAATATATAAATATATAATAATAATGTATACAAATATCGCGATAAATATACACAAATATATAATAGTAATATATACAAATATCGCGATGGTTAATGTTTTTATGACCCTGCGTGCAATTTACTTAACCCTTTCGAGACTGTTGGGACACATATATCCCAATGAAGTTTAACCCATTTGCATCATCGTTCTAAATCCGTAATCTTACTAACAAATTCAACATGCGCACCTAAACGTTGCCGGTACCAGCATGCGCAAGGAAGAATTTTAGTGTTTATTCTCATTAGAAATAGTGTTATAGGGTCATTCGAATTATTGTATATTCCTCGTATTTTAAGAAAAATATATTCATTTCAACAATTGTACAGTTTGTGGACTAGTTCCACGTTGAAAAATAATTCGAAAACATTGCGCCTGGACATTCCATTGACGTTGATGGTTACACCACTTACGACAGTAATATCATGTAATGTTGGCATACAATTTCGTTTTTCCCATAAGAAATCTCCAGTTTCAATAATCTGGTCATTTTCACTATTTCAAACTATGGCACGTTTACACTTATGTGATATTTGCATTTCTATGCTTGAATCCAAATCCGAACTGTAATTCATTGTGGTAACCTAATTTTGTTAATCTTTATTATCTATTATTTTTTTTTTTATTATTTTGAACTTACAACTAGAAAAGTAAGAAAAATAATATTTTACACAACATTCTTTACTGTTTGTTTATCGTACAGACTCTTTAATGATTGTTGATAAGCTGAAAACAAAAAATTATATAATGGTGATAATATATATTCCGTCAAATGATGCAAATTGGTTAATGTTTTTATGACCATGCGTGCAATTTACTTAACCCTTTCCAGACTGTTGGAACACACATGTCCCAGTCAAGTTTAATCGTAGATTCTAACTATCAATCTACTAAAATTTCTAGCACATTGCTTTATTTTGAATGAACCTCTATTATTACATTCCTTAACATCTAGTAAATTGTTTGCTGTCAAAAAGTCCGTTAAGTGTAACATATCAACGAGGTAACACCATGGGTAGGTAGTTTTCAAAAAGTGATTACGGTATACAGATAAAATAAGCTGGTAAGTTTTTTGGTTTGTATTTTATTAGCTCTCTTTTGAATATTTTTATGTAACCAATTTAAATTATTTGGTACTTTATGTAGAAAAAGCGGTGGGACATATATATCTCACCCGTCTTTCAAATGGGGATAAAGATATCCCAGCAGTCTTATAGGTTCCAAAGCTGTTTTTATATTACTTTTTTTGCTATTACATATAATATACTGCATGTGTATCAATTCAGAATAAATGTTGTCATGATCTCTATAAAACTAATGGGACATATATGCTCTAAGCTTTAACTTTGTATTGATGTAAAAAAAAAAATCTTTTTTATTCTTGTACCCTATTATAGTAAAGTAAGTTTTTCATCTCAACTGTTAGAAATATAACCTGCCTCTTTTGTTTTCTTTAAAAAAATCCGTCTCGAAAGGGTTAAAGAGCATTTTCTGCCTTCTCTGAACATTTCTCTCTGTATAATTACTCTAACTGACTGAAATGTTGGTTACGCATCAGAATTTCGATGCGTTGTCATTTTAGTATAAGCCCGGAAATAAATGACCAAAACGAATTTCGTATCGTCCGCACACTCCATAACCGCTAGGTACAATATACAATTATTGAAATTAGCAGAGTAGCAACGGCACATAGAGCTGCCAGCAAATTCGATTAATTCCCATAATCTCTGTATTTGTTCGGAGACAATCAATTGTTTGTCGCAATTTTATCTCGTTAAAACGCGTTACCCATCGGCACCGATTTTACCGCATCGAAGACATTCAGCCGTCCGCGTTACAGTTTATCGAACGTTTAATCGTGACTCCAATACACTACGTGCATCTCGCTGATTGGGAAGTAAAACCGGAGGAAAAATAAGAGCGACACGAAGCGTTCTACCGATACGCGATGAAAATGTGCACAGAGGGGGTATAAAAGCATGGATTCGGTAAGCTTCACGGTTTCGAGCTCCAATTTCAAGAGCGACTCATCTACCGCTTATTCCGAATCGAAGAGTTTGAAGTTTATGCCCGATTACCATCGGCAATCGATCGCTTCGAGTTGCCTCCGACGTGTCCACCGGAATTCTCCGTGCGCGAATATAGAAAAGCGCGTCCGAGATCCGTACTGCACCAGTCCGCGAACAAATCGCAACGAAGGCTGTAAGCTGCACACGGCTCACTGCGAGTGTGCGATATGTAACGACGACTTAACGTTCTCGAGATAATATTTGAACGGAAATCCTTAATCGGATACGACCGTTTTTTGCCCGCCTGCAAATGTCGTAGGTGTATAAGCTATTGCTATTCATCGAAGTAGATGGATAATTGATTGTTCATACGACGTAAAAATAAATACGAAAAAGGTCGATTTTTTTTTATTGCAGCTGCGGTCGTATCTGCAGAACTATTCTCAATTTTTCGAGTATTTATTAGAGTATTTATTTCGAGCATTTGTAATTTAATTCGGGAATTTTGGTTATGCTTCTTAGGACCACATGACATTTTTCGATCACATCCGATTGCAAAATATCTAAGCTATTGCTATTCATCGAAGTAGATGAATAATTGATTGTCCGTAAGACGTAAAACTATAACGAAAAAAGTGAATTTTTTTATTGCAACTCCGGTCGTATCTCCAGAACTATTGTGAATTTTTCGAGTATTTATTTCGAGTATATATTTCGAGTATTCGTAATTTAATTCGAGCATTTCGGTTATGCTTCTTGCGACCACATGACATTTTTCGATCACATCTAATTGCAAAATATCCGCACACGGCTCACTGCGAGTGTGTGATATGTAAAGTTCTCGAGATAATATTTGAACGGAAATCCTTAATCGGATACGACCGTTTTTTGCCCGCCTGCAAATGTCGTAGGTGTATAAGCTATTGCTATTCATCGAAGTAGATGGATAATTGATTGTCCGTAGGATGTAAAACTAAATACGAAAAAAGTCGATTTTTTTATTACAGCTGCGGTCGTATCTGCAGAACTATTATGTATTTTTCGAGTATTTATTTCAAGCATTTGTAATTTAATTCCAGCATTTCGGTTATGCTTCTTACGACCACATGACATTTTAATTACATCCGATTGCAAAATATCTAAGCTATTGCTATTCATCGAACTAGATGAATACTTGATTGTCCGTAGGACGTAAAACTAAATACGAAAAAAGGTCGATTTTTTTTTATTGCGACTGCGGTCGTATCTGCAGAACTATTGTGAATTTTTTGAGTATTTATTTCGAGTATATATTTCGAGTATTCGTAATTTAATTCGAGCATTTCGGTTATGCTTCTTGCGACCACATAACATTTTTCGACATTTTTCGATCACAGCTGATTGCAAAACGTTCTCGAGATAATATTTGAACGGAAATCCTTAATCGGATACGACCGTTTTTTCTAATGCTATTGCTATTCATCGAAGTAGACGGATAATTGATTGTCCGTAGGACGTAAAACTAAATACGAAAAAAGGTCGATTTTTTTTTATTGCAACTGCGGTCGTATCTGCAGAACTAATATGCATTTTTTGAGTATTTATTTCGCATTTGTAATTTAATTATATTTCGGAGACATTTTTCGACCACATCCGATTGCAAAATATTAATTTCGAGCATTTGGATAATGATTGTCCTTGCGACCACATGATATTTTTTGATCACATCGGATTGCAGAAATACAAATTTTGAACCAGTACAGATATAGCTATAAGAATTTATAGAGATTTCGGTTATGATTAGAACAGACATTTTTCGATCAATCTGATTGCAAAATATCTAAGCTATTATTATTCATCGACGTGACGGATAATTGATTGTCCGTGGACGTAAAACTAAACACGAAAAAAGGTGAATCTTTTTTTTTTACGAACTGAGCGTCATTAGAACTAATATGCATTTTTCGTATTTATTTCTGCGTGTATAAGTATTCGTAATTTAATTCGAGCATTTCGGTTATGCTTTTTACGACCACATGACATTTTCTGATCACATCGGATTGCAGAAATACAAATAGTGAACCAGTACAGATACGAAGCTATAAGAAAATAGAGATTCCCGAATGATTAGAAAGATTCCTCGGAATCGCAATATGTCGAAACGAATCGCCGCAGTGTTACACGCGCTACGTGGCAGAGGTCAATTTTATTCATAGGGTCTTTGCATGGCCGGCACCACGGTCAGCGATGTGCTATGGATGCTGAGGGAATTGCGGATCGCCTACGTGGCCGAGCTACGGGAAAAACGCCGGGCAGTAATGCACAACTGTCGTTATCGACCGCGGCAAAAGTGGTTCTGGATCATGCACGGATTCCTCTACGATCATTTGGACGCGGACGAACGAGCATTGGATTTCTCCACTGTCAGTATTGTTCTCCGATTTTTAAACTACCCTTTGTCGGAGTGTTCCTCGACCCCCGATCGGACATGAAAATTCCACGAGCTGCAACACGGTCTTGCAAAATGCCCCGGTTCAATCGAAATACATACTCGCTCAGACAGTAGAAGCATATTTTTCGAAACTTTTTAACCTGACAGTCGAGGGTTCGGACTAGATCATGAATTCTGTCGCGGAACGAAATTCGTCTCGCGCACGGTATAATTTGCAAAATCGGTCAGTCCAAGATTCTGCTAAATTAAGGCGATCGGGGCAACAGATTCACTCTCGCCGCGAAACTTATATCTAATGTTAACACGTTGACTGCCGTGCGTATTTTGCTGTATTAGAACGGCGATGCTATGAAATACTGCAGCGTTTGACTGAATTATGCAAAATTTAAATAATGTGCAGGTATTGGAGACGAAACGATTGCATCACTGTTCTAACAATAACTGCATTTATAAAATAATGATTAAAAACTATAAAATACTACCGCTTTTACTGAATTATGCAAAATTTAAATAATGTGCAGGTATTGGAGAACAAAGTATCGCATCACTATTCTAACAATAATTGTTTTTATAAGGTAATTATTAAAAACTGTAAAATACTACAGCGTTTGTCTGAATAATGTATTAGAAATGTAAATAATGAATTATGCAAAATTTAAATAATGTGCAGGTATTGGAGACAAAAGAATCGCATAACTATTCTAATAATAATTGCATTTATAAAATAATGATTATAAACTATAAAATACTACAGCGTTTGACTGAATTATGCAAAATTTAAATAATGCGCAGGTTTTGCTGTATTAGAATGGCGATGCTATGAAGTACTACAGCATTCGACTGAATTATGCAAAATTTAAATAATGTGCAGGTATTGGAGACAAAAGGATCGCGTCACTATTCTAACAATAATTGCATTTATAAAATAATTATTAAAAATTATAAAATACTACAGCGTTCGACTGAATTATGCAAAATTGAAATAATGTGCAGATATTGGAGAACAAAGTATCGCATCACTATTCTAACAATAATTGTTTTTATAAGGTAATTATTAAAAACTGTAAAATACTACAGCGTTTGTCTGAATAATACAAAATTTAAATAATGCGCTGGTATTGGAGACGAAACGATTGCATCACTGTTCTAACAATAATTGCATTTATAAAATAATGCGCGTTTGACTGGCAAAATTTAAATAATGCGCAGGTTTTGCTGTATTAGAACGGCGATGCTATGAAATACTACAGCATTTGACTGAATTATGCAAAATGTAAATAATGTGCAGGTATTGGAGACCAAAGGATCGCATCACTGTTCTAACAATAATTGCATTTATAAAATAATGATTAAAAACTATAAAATACTACAGCGTTTGACTGAATTATGCAAAATTTAAATAATGCGCAGATTTTGCTGTATTAGAACAGCGATGCTATGAAATACTACAGCATTCGACTGAATTATGCAAAATGCAAATAATGTGCAGGTATTGGAGACCTGCAAATATCGCATCCTTATTCTAACAATAACTGCATTTATAAAATAATTATTGCCATCCATTCCAAATATTTCGGATCTCCAGCAAATCTCTTGCGCCACTCATCGGTGACTATCACGGCAGTCAAAGCGTTAACACTGGAAATAACAGTAGCGCCTGATAATAATCTGGACATTTCAATAGGACAAATATTTCACCAGGACTCCCCCGGAAACGAAATCCCCCCAGCAAGCCATATTATCCTACCCTCCACCCGCCCCGGAAAATGAAATTGTTCCGTGCGGACCGTCACCCAGTAAAAACCGCCGTAAAACCGAGGTTCTCTTCGTTCGCGCCCCGACCAACCTTCAATCAAAGGACATGAACACCGTATTCAATGCGAACCCTACGCGAACCCGTAAAAAAACTAATACGATCCGTGCGATCGAAGTGGACTGCGAATTATTCAACGAGATCGTCCGAACTGGGCGACGCTCACCGAAGACAGGCGACACGTCCAGCCAACTCACGGATTCCGATTCTGTGGACGGCGAGGTACGTTAGCGGACGAAGCAGAAATTGCGAAGTTCCCGTACTCGGATGCGTCCAGAATCATTTTGGCGCGACGTCAAACTTTTCCCAGACGCGAGGAGCGGCGGAATCTTTAACCCTTTGCACTCCGAATTTTATTTCAATTTCGTTACCAGCAGCTCCCAACGCTTTTAAGTGTTTTGTTTGAAATTTACTTTAACTAAAAATATAAAGCAATTTAAATAAATAAAGGAAGAAACAAATTCACTTAAATACCAATTTTATTTACAGTATTGTCGTATATTGAAATTTTCAAGGGTATGATATCTTTTGAAAGAACTTGCAAGATGTAACCCTGATTTTCTTTCACACGTTTCACAAAAATAGGTGGTTTCTCTTTTTCCTCCAGATGTTTTTCTATTTGAGTAAACTGCACAGTCTTTGTGTTTTCCTTCGGGATGTAGGAAGATTAAATGAGGCTTTCCATCTAAGCGATCGTGTTTATCATGTGTTCCAGGCCTCCCCAATTTCGTATTTGGATGACGACAATCACGAATTAGCATTGACAAAATCTTTTCGCGAAATTTTTTATGGGCTATAGGTTCTGTTCCTTGGTTTTTTGTTTTTTCTTTGTATAAAATATACGCATTTACCATGGAGATTTCTAATCCCAAAAGAAATATTCCCTCCACCACTTGAGTGCTCGACGTAAAAAACAGTAAGATGTCGCGTATTGGTTCGCCATATCGACACCATCTATATTTTTATTATAATCTGTGATCACAGTTCCACTTTGCTCCCGCCGTTTTTTGCATTCTTTTATTTCTCTTCGATTACCTGAATGTCTAACCCTTCTAGTGACATTGCGAGAGCGTCGATAACGTGTGCACGATATCTATTTATTTAGACATGAAAAAATGTCGAGTGGAGCTCGACAAAGGAGCTCCTGCCATAAAAACTGATGTCGAGTCACACTCGACATAGGAGTGCAAAGGGTTAAGCCGCCGGGACGAGTATTTTGAAACGGTCTGCGGAAAGGATCCCCGATGAAATTGGCCGAGTGTCTTTGCTTCTTTATCGAACCCCTCGACGCACCGAGATCGGGAGCGATAAGATGCTCATTCGAACGTGTCGCTTCAAAGAGTTTCTCGAGCGTGAATTTTTCGCGGCAGCTCGTTACGCGATACTCTTGCTCTCTCTCGACGGTTGTCTCGCCGCAAACTTTCGTCTGCCGGCCTCGAATTTACATTTTCGACGGAGAATTGTTGGCGCTTCAAGGATTACGTCTGAAGATAAGTCGAGGGGACGGCCGGCGGACCGCAGGAAGTTTCCGAGCAGCGTCCTCTTTTAAAGAAACCTTTTTGGCAAACGACTTTCAGGTTCAAAATACATTGTGTACGAGAGGGAGGAAGTCCGAGAGGAATCTACGGCTGGCGGGGCATCAGGTACAAAGAAGCCCTTTGGACGGCTGCAACAATAGGAGACGGCTGAGAGCGAAAGTCGGAAATTACGTGTGCACGAGTGAAAAACGTGATTTATCGGGGCTCTCGGCAAATGTGAGCCATCAAGGCTCTTTGGGTTTCAAGGGGCGCACAAATGAAAGTCGCGGCGGAGGTTATTGGAGATGTCGAGAGGTAAGGGTGAAGTAGCAGTTAACGAACGTACATCTAATTAGATCTGTTACACGAAATACGTATGCAATAACAGCATCATTTACAAACAGGGTATCGGCACTGTTAACGGTTTAATGGCCGTTCACAGATGTGTGTAACAGCCGGAACAACTGTCAGTTTCTTTTTAGTTTTCTAGTGGTTTTAGTATTTTAATGTTTTTTTTAACACTTTTTTAACACCGACCACGCGCACCACAGCACATTGTACGGTTTCCACGCATTTTTCGCAAGTAACTGATATTCACTGTTTGAAATGAAAGAAGCCTGAAAATCATTTAAATGATTAATTATATCTTGCGGTCACAATTTCGTTTCACATATTGTTTTTAGAAAACGTGAAATTAAAAGTGTATAACAATTACTTTTTGTAGGTTGTTTAAAAAATATAGGTAATAAAGTTTGAAAGTTAAGAAAATTAAAGACGACTAAAGATAAATAACACGACCCAAACGTGAAATAAAAAAACAGAAATGTGAAACAGTTTATGCAGTGGATTGTGAAGTTTTTAATATTTACGTGTCAAATC